>CM014270.1:37937397-38045720 GCA_004135705.1 Alloteropsis semialata
TCTACACATGCAACAACTAACTATATAGTGATTCTCTATTACAAATTCATAATAAAAATGAAGATTAAATCTAAAATCTCTTATTTCAATCCATTCCACAAAACACAAATTACTCAAAACATAGAGCATGAAATAGACCATACTAACCGTCAAAAGAGAGAGGATGAAGTTGCTAACCTTCTAGCGGACTTGGTTTGCAAAATCTCCAAAAGTTATGAAAAATTGGGCATGAGCTCCCCCAACCCGAGCTCAATGGAGGATGAAGAAATGAGCCATGGCTCGGGCTGGGGGAGAAAGAAGGGGATTTATATGAAGAGCCCCTTTGGTACCGGTTGGTGGCACCAACCCGTACCAAAGGGGGTCACATTGGTACCGGTTGGTGTCACCAACCGGTACCAAAGGCCCCGAGGCTCATTGGTACCGGTTGGTGACACCAACCGGTACCAATGTAACCCCTTTGGTACCGGTTGGTGCCACCACCTGGTACCAATGAGCGCGCAGAATTATTGGCGATTGAATGGATAGATTAGGGTGGGTGGATAGAGAGTTCTCTGATAGTGTGCCCGTCGAAAATAGAATAAACCTGGACGCCAACCCGCCAAATATATCCTGCTGTAGGGATTTGATTGGAAACAAGTTAGTTAGGTGGAATGATCTCCTTTCACAGATTGCTAATATTGTCCTTAGTCAAGAGGAAGAGTATTTTTGCTAGAACTTACTGTATGATGTGATTTTGGCATGGAATAATTTAAATTGCAGTGTCATAGATATGCACGCATGCTTGATATAGTTGTCCGCTATGGACTATATAAATATTTTTTGGGCCACATTATATTAGATGGTAATGGATGGCTCTTAATTTTCAGTTAATACAAATGATTATGCAAATAGCCCATGAACACGGCCCATGCAAATGTTTCATCCATGTGGGCCTTCTTAGAATTTTGGGCCCATATTTGGTATACTCTAGCTAACAATGTTTAGTCTGAATCTATAGAATACTAATTGCCGGCTTCATGTTACACAATTTGAGTTGATCAATCTTTACATGAAAGAGCATGTACGTGTGCTTCTGGATTAACCATGCACGAACTTGTTTGTGTAAATGCATGTATAGGTACATGTACAAAGACATATTTCTCGCAGCACGTAATTCTCCATCGCCATGCAAGTGCAAACATACTCTATAAGAGCATGCACGAGAACCGCATTCAGCTAGCCCACACGTACACCTTCGAGAAGCTTCCTGTTGCCCACACGTACACGGGATAAGAGCGACTTCGAAATTTGAAAGAGGCGGCGTGCGGCGATGAGTGGGAAGCCGGACGCTTCGCTCCGGTTGACTCGCTCGCCAACGGATCAGCGGCGGCGCCGAGCACCGACGCTCCTCTTCTCTGCCAACCCTAGTTGTTGCTTACAAATAGAAGCCTCTCCCTCTCTCGTGAGACAGACACATTGATCTCCACCACCCCGCCGGCACTCTGCTGCCACGCACATCTCCATACGCCGCCGGCAACCTGCTGCCACATCCACGCACAAGCATATCATCGTCCACCACGCCGACGCCCTGCTGCCGTACTCGTTCACTACTGCCGCACTCATTCACCACCACGCCGCCGACGCCACGGGCAGCTTCTCCTCGCTGCAGCCCGGCGCCGTCGTCACCGTCGTTGCCATGGCCGCGCACTTGGAAGGTGAGGTTCTTTATATATTGTCTAATCTTCTTGCATAGAGCTGGTTGCCACTACTATAGAAAGGAACTGTAGGGACGGCTGGTAAGCCTCTGTAGGGGCGGTTTTGCCAGCCGCCCCTAAACAAGCGTTCTTACAGTTCCTGGATAGCAGGGGCGGCTCCGACAACCGCCCTTACAAACACATTAGTAAGGGCGGCTCTTTTCAGAACCGCCCCTAATAATCCATTTTGTAAGGGCGGTTGGAAATACAGCCGCCCCTATCATTTACTTCTGCAGGGGCGGTTCATTCCCTAACCACCCCTACAGTTGTTTTTCTGACAAAAAAAAATCAAATATGAAATTCATATATAATTCACAGAATTTTTCTATAAATCACAGAATGCATATAATTCACATAAATTCGCTGCATTCACAAATACACATATAATTCACATAAATTACAAGTCCATTACACAAATCCAAAAGTTCACATCACAAGTACATATCGTGCTTGCCAAAAGTACAAAACATTCACAAGTTCAATTAACGACCCAAGCCTAGCCTTTCCCACTCACGCAGATGTTGATAAGTTGGATTCATTGCTAGATTGGACTCTCTGTCATGGTAGTCACCTTTGGTGTGAATAACTTGGTCTAATAGGAAGTCACAAAGGTCACCGACAAGTTCCAAGAGGTTGTCATCGCTGTATGGGGAGTTTCTTGTTCCTACGTCTTCTTTCCACTACACAATGAGCATATAAAAAGATAGTGAGCATATATACAGATTATGAGCTAATTTAGAGCTAGTGTGCATATACAAAGACAGTGAGCATTTAGGAAGACAGTGAGCACTTGTGAAGACAGTGAGCATTTGTGAAGACAGTGAGCATTTGCGAAGACAGTGAGCATAGAAAGACAGTGAGCATTTGTAAAGACAATGAGCATTTGTAAAGACAGTGAGCATTTAGGAAGACAGTGAGCATTTGTAAAGACAGTGAGCATTTAGGAAGACAGTGAGCATTTAGGAAGACAGTGAGCATTTGTAAAGACAGTGAGCATTTGTAAAGACAGTGAGCATTTAGGAAGACAGTGACCATTTGCGAAGACAGTGAGCATTTGCGAAGACAGTGAGCATAGAAAGACAGTGAGCATTTGTAAAGACAGTGAGCATTTGTAAAGACAGTGAGCATTTAGGAAGACAGTGAGCATTTAGGAAGACAGTGAGCATTTGTGAAGACAGTGAGCATATGTAAAGACAGTGAGCATTTAGGAAGACAGTGAGCATTTGTAAAGACAGTGAGCATTTGTAAAGACAGTGAGCATTTAGGAAGACAGTGAGCATTTGTGAAGACAGTGAGCATTTGTGAAGACAGTGAGCATTTGTAAAGACAGTGAGCATTTAGGAAGACAGTGAGCATTTGTAAAGACAGTGAGCATTTGTAAAGACAGTGAGCATTTAGGAAGACAGTGAGCATTTGTGAAGACAGTGAGCATTTGTGAAGACAGTGAGCATTTAGGAAGACAGTGAGCATTTGCGAAGACAGTGAGCATTTGCAAAGACAGAGAGCATAGAAAGACAGTGAGCATTTGTAAAGACAGTGAGCATTTGTAAAGACAGTGAGCATATTATAGACAGTGAGCATATCAGCATATGTATAGATTATTGGTCATATACAAAGACAGTGAGCATTTAGAAAGACAATGAGCATATACAAACACATTGAGCATATACAAAGGCAGTGAGCATTTATCTAAAGACAGTGAGCAATTGAAAAGAGCCGTAGTGAATATTTACCAATGCTGGGTGTCTCCTGTAGGCCTTTGTGTTACTCACCATACTGCATACATAATATCCACAGTGTACGCTTCCGGGCTTCTGCTTGGGACACTGTTTCACATATACAAATGTTAGGAAATTCATTTCAAAGCAATGTAGGGAAACTATAATGAACTATTTTAGCTGGTCATACTTACCGCACATTTTGTTTTCACATATAGTTCAGACTTCCTTTCTGGATGATGTCTCCCATTGTATTTGTTAACGTAGTGCCTATACGCCCTATTCGAAGTGATTTCACAAAAGAAACTTGTTAGTATTCAAAAGTGGAGGGTACAAGGTTAAATAAGAGGATTGTTTGATATACATACGTCTTGACAATCGCTACGAAATCTTTGTACGTCACCGGGTCCCTGTCTAATGAATCACAAACCCACGCCATGCCGTGCCCGACATTGACGGCCATAACAATCCAATGATTACTGCATGAATTCAATCACAGGAAACCAATAAGCTCATAAATTAGCATAGAAGATGTATTCTGCAAAGGTTTATGTATTTATTTGTACTTACTCATAGTGGTAAGGTAGCCATATAGTATCGTTATGTTGGAGACGTCTGAAAATCGTACATATGATCGCCGCAACCTTAGTGGAGGCTTCCCTGATTGCCTTCGCCCGGATCTGCTCTTTTTCCTGATTAGTCTTCCCAGCTTCTAACTCTTTGCCGTCCAGTCTCCATAGCTTTGGATACGTAAAAGTAGCCTGTGCTATTAGTTGAGGATCTGCATAGCCAACTTTCAGACTTGAAAGTTGCTTTGCTATGTGCGTTTGCATCCTACAAATCACGGGGTGGATTAATTACGTCAATATCGAAATATTGCAATTATAGCATATGAAGAGGGCAAAGGACTTACAGGCACCACATGTGAACTAGATTGGCGTCCATTTCACCAAGGTGAAACACTGTCTGGATGTCGTCGAAGGTAGCACCAATAACCCCAGAGGTGAATCCGAATGTCAAGTCGGGGAAGACTGCTGATATAAGACTTATATCTGTTTTGCTAGCATGAAGGTACCAATCATGGAACTTTCTCATTCCAAGTGGTAGGTTTTGGATGATCCGGTTGGGTAGGAAGTTCTTTCCTCTTTGATATTGTTTTGGACAGTTCTTTGTCCATTTGATGGCATCTACATTTGGATACTTCTTCGTCGGTCGGTGATTACTGGTGACGGCCTCTTCACTAACCCGTCGTGGTACTTCTTTGACTAGGTTCTCAGGCTTGAACTGGTCATGGGCATACCACTTAGTCATCGATGTGACGTCCTTCATCGGTACATAGACTGGCCTTAAGCGGATTGGAAGCTTTTTTCTAATCTCTGCCTCCTCCCAAACATCCTCTTGTGGATGGTCTTCTCTTGTAGACACTTGCTCCTTACGTCTCGGCTCTTCTAGAGGCTCTTGCTCCTTACGAGGCAGCTCTTCTGGAGGCACATGAGGCGAAGAAGGTTGTGCCATATCTGCCACTTGCTCCGTACGTGGTGGAGAAGTGCGTGGCAGAGAAGGTTGGTCCTTACGTGGCAGAGAAGAGTGTGGCATTTCAAACCCCTCGTCGGCTCGGGATGGCGACATCTCTCCTTCTTCAAGAACTCTATCCAGACGTTCAACAGGTGGCGATTGACTTGGCGGAGGTGGTGAATACCCAATCAACACGATGTCCCGTTTGTGCCAGAGGATGAACTGCCCCTCTACTTGTCCTAGGAGGTCCACTCCCTCGGGAGTTGGGATATCTATCTTGAAATCTTTGTACTGGGCTTTCACGGTATGCACCTCGACCCTAGTGTAGTCTGGCGGGATCCTTTGATTGTGCCATGAGCCACCAGGAGGATGTGCCACACCCGTTGCGACCTCCAGCATGAAGTTCCCCCTTCCCATGAGAACCCCCAAGATGCAGCTTGTTGGTTCTCTTATGCGATCGACCGGGGTTATGCCTGCAGTGGAACCTTGGCTGCTGGGACCTTCCGAAGGGCTCCCGAGTAGTGCTAGTTGCCCTGGCGGCTGCGCTACCGTCCGCTGCTCCGTAGACAACCCTTCTCCTCGAGCACCTTCGCTACCATAGCCTCAACTGTACTTTGAAGGTCGACCGCTCGGTCTCTACCATGTTTCTTGTACATGTGCCTATCCTCTTCAAACCCAACCTTCCAAGTCGTTCTTTTCCCTAGCCCCCTGGTGCGGCCTGTGTGCTCCTTGGTTCCCAAGGCAAGACTGAGCTCATCCCTCTCTCTGGAAGGTCTGAATGAGTCCTTCTCCTTGTCTTCAGAGTATTTGATGATCTTTGATACTACCTCTTCGGTAGCCGGGTTATCAAACTTCAGGGAGGCACCGGAATCATCGGTACTCCTTGCATATATCCAATTCCTTGACCTTTTCCTTAATGTATCCACCTTAATCCTGGATGCGGCAGCCTTTTCGTCCCTCTTACGGAAATCTTCTTCCTTGGCAAAGTAGCCACCGGGGCCTAGATGAGGGCGGTGTACGTTCATCTTCGCTATGTTGCTGTTACGGGCGCTGAGTTGCTTTGCTTCTTCGGAGGTCTTCTGAGCCACAAGGTCCTCCCATTGGGTTCTGGTTATTTTTCCATACACGTGGAAGGGAGTTCTGCCTTGTTCGATAAATTTCGTGTTGAGTTCCGACCTCCATCGTCGGAATGCCTCCCCCATCATCTTAAGGGCATTATGCCTACATATGTCAAGGTCTTTTGCGGGGAACCGGAAATTTCCCTTTAACCTGTCCCATAGGCCTTTTTTTGTTTCATCTGATACATGTTTCCATGTTGGCACAGCTGGGTTCAACTCATCTCTTACAAGGGCGCCCATCGCATTACGGAATTTTGCTCTCGCCATCTTAGGCTCAATGATGTCACCTTCTGGCCCGACCTTTGTTATCACATAGAGTATATCCTTCCCAGGATATTGGTTTGGTTTTCTAGGCCCCCGTTTCCTCTGTGGCTTTGGCTCCGAGGTTGTGCCCTGAGGTTCTGGAGCAGAGCCGGCAACGTCCAACTCTGTGGTGTTTGCCTCTGCTCTGCGTTCCTCTGCTCTGTCTTGTCCGTCGAGATGTCGCGGACGTCGACGATTTCTTTTTGGACGAGGAGTGTCCACAGGGGCCTATATATACAGGAGGCCAAAGTGTTAGGTAATGTAACACCGATAAAGTGTTAGCAAACATTGCTTAGTAAGGCTTTATCTCTACCTCTTGAGTTGGGTCGTAATCCTTGTCCAGCTCGTCCTGTGTTGGCCTATGCCTGGGTTCAAATGGGAAAGGATCCTCGGGACTTACATATCCCCCGTCTTCATCCTCGTCATCGTCATCGTCATCGTCATCGTCATCATTGTCGTCATCATCCCCCTCTTCTCCTGCTCCTCCATCTTCAGCTTCTCTTCCCTCTTCTACTTCCTCCTCTAACGGATCCTGAGTAAGCATCTCATGTATATCGTTGTCTAACTCTTTGTTCATGTCTTCCTGACTCATGCCATGTGGTCTTCCTTCTTCAACGTTGTTCCCTTGGTTAGGGCTTGGAGTTGCAGTGTCTCTTGACGGTGACATGTTTCGATTCGTTCTAACATTGTAAAACAAAGGGTACTTTAGATGATATGCTAGGTCTCGCTTTAAGCATTTATGTTACTAAGGGTACTTGTTTCTGAAGGCACATATATATGAGTCTAAAAAATAGCAATTGCACAAAAAAAGTAGAGAGTAGAAAGTAGAGGCCTCAGAAACATGTCAATCATCATCTGATCATGAACTTGGAGCATCAAGGCATCGGAACATGGAAGGTGGTGAAGATAATGTAGGGGCGGCTGCCAATGATGGACAAGTTGTTGATCATCAGCTCATCATATTCTAGTTAATTTCTAGAGTTGGACAATTTCATCATCGGCCAGAGAGGAGAGGAGAGTGTATATATGCTCACTGTCTTTACAAATGCTCACTGTCCTTACATATGCTCACTAAATGAGCAGTAGTGGTAGGGGCCTCAGAAACATGTCACTCATCATTTGATCAACAACTTGGAGCATAAAGGCATTATATATATAAACACAGTGAGCATTTATAAGCATAGTGAGCAGATATAGAAGAACAGAGTAGGGGTGGCTGGTATTGATGCCAGGTTGCTCACAAGATCATGATCATCAGCTCATTCCAGATAATTATGGTAATCGACAATTTCATCATCGGCAAACAGAGAGGAGAGGAGAGGAGGACAAATAAAAATAGTGAGCATGTCAAAAAACATTGAGCTTTTCTAAAGAGAAAAGCATATGTAAAGTCAGTGAGCATATATAAAAACTGTGAGCATATAGCAGTCACTGTGACAAGAGTAGTAGTAAGAGACAGCAAACGAAAACAGTGAGCATGTAAAAAACAGTGAGCATATCTTAAACAGGACAAGCAAAACTGAACCTATACTTGACATTAAGCATATATATGAGCATATATCTGACAGTGTAGTAGGACAGGGCACAATTGAGTGATAGGCCCTAAAATGAGCATGTATATAGGACTTGTCATCAAAAAGACTTAATTCATGCTATATAGACAGTGAGCATTTAGGAAGACAGTAAGCATTTAGAAAGACAGTGAGCATTTTGTAAAGACAGTCAGCATATATAGACAGTGAGCATGTGTCAAGACAGTGAGCATCTGTGAAGACAGTGAGCATCTGTGAAGACAGTGAGCATATATAGACAGTGAGCACTAATAGTATAAGTAGTGGTAGGGGCCTCAGAAACATGTCATTCATCATTTGATCATGAACTTGGAGCATATAGGCATCATAAAGACAGTGAGCATATATAAAGACAGTGAGCATATAGAAAAAGATAGTAGGGGGGCTGATAATGATGCCTAGTTCCTCAACAAAATCATGATCATCAGGTCATGTTCCAGATAATTTCTAGAGTTAGACAATTTCATCATCGGCAAACAGAGAGGAGAGGAGAGGAGGACAAATAAAAATAGTGAGCATGTCAAAAAACATTGACCTTTTCTAAAGAGAAAAGCATATGTAAAGTCAGTGAGCATATATAAAAACTGTGAGCATATAGCAGTCACTGAGACAGCAAACGAAAACAGTGAGCATGTAAAAAAATCAGTGAGCATATCTTAAACAGGACAAGCAAAACTGAACCTATACTTGACATTAAGCATATATATGAGCATATGTAAACTGAACCTATACTTGACAATAGTGAGCATATATAAAAACTGTGAACATATCTGAAAACAGTGTGCATATCTTAAACAATAGCTGAAACAGCCATGTGGCCTTAGCAATGTGACACTAACAGCCATGTGACACTAACAGTTAGCATATGAGCACACTAACAGTTAGCATATGAGCACATATAGGACAGTGAGCCTTGTCATCAAAAAGACTTAATTCATGCTAGAAGATAGTGATCATATATAGGACAGTGAGCATTTTTAGTGAGCATATATTAAATTTCTGCAAAACTAAGAGCACTTGTCATCAAATACACTTAATTCATGCTTAGGTAAGGCCACTGCAGTAAGATAGTGAGCATATATACAAGACAAAAACAATGCTTGTCAGAGTAAGAAATGGCCTTTGCTCCTTAGATCCTATCACTAACAAAAACAATGCTTCTCAGAGTACAGAATATATAAAAATGCAGAACCTGACAACAGTCATTTCAGCAAGGCAACTAACTTACAACACCATGATAATCTCCCCGATGCAGCCCCCAAATCCCTAGGATATGACCAGGGCACTACCCAAATCCGGGTCTTGAACATCGAAACCACCATTATCCAACCAGCACGGCGCAATGGGCAAAAGGTGAAAAGCCAAAATGGGGCCAAATCAGAACATTTCCCCTTCTCCATTTCCTAATCCTGCTCCTCTCATCCAAGCCAATGTGCCACTGTGGTGTTGAAGAAGCACCATCTCCCCTCACAATCAGGCATTGGAGCTTCTACGGAGTCAATCAAACGCACCTCACCTAAGTAAGAACAATCAAAACCAAGAAACCCTCCCTAGCATTAACCTAAAACCCGCTCTAAACCACCAGGGTTTATATAGCACACCAAAGAACCCTACTTTCTTCCCCCCAATCCAAGCATCTAGCACCCAAGAATCACAACCCAATAGCTAACCAGACCGGCGACGGGAGAGCTTCACTCACCTGAAAAACCCCGCGGCGGTGGCGGCACTGTAGCCGAGTGCGGCCGGGGACGCGGCAATGCGGCCGCCAGCCTCTCCAGCATGTATCATATGGACCCTAGAACATGGCATGTTGGTACAGACTTGAATGAGAAGTTGAGGCTTTTGTAGTGTGACCCTGAATCTTGTGTGTATAACTCTCCTCAACTTGGGCAGCAGTCTTGGTGTTCTTTGTGTACCCCTCCACATCCTCCATGTAACCCAATAAGGTAGCTTCATGTGTAAACCTAAGTAAGAGTAGAGTACACGATTTAGGCAGTATATAATTCTCATGAATATTAAGATGTAACCCAGAGAGGAAAGCATTCACCTCCTGTTGTAGTTTCTTAGCACGACTACGCATAACCGGTCCTTCATAAGCTTGTGTGCGCGTATCCAATGCTTGATTGTTTGTAACTAATCTTACACCTATTTCTTCATGTATAAGTGAAATTGGACTTGGTGTAACCTGAGGCGTAACCGATAGAGTAACCGTTGTTGCTGCAGGCGTAACCGGTGCAACTGATGCATTTGATGTCACCAGGGGTCCGATGTTACGCATGGCTGAGATGTCCTCATCATCCTCCCCCTCTTGAAAAGGAGTCGTCCACGACTCATCTGGTCCATAGAGAGGAGACAGATCGACGACACTGAAGGTTGTACTAACTCCATATGTGCTTGGAAGATCAATCTCGTAAGCATTGTCATTGATCTTGCGAAGGACTTTGAAGGTCCATCGGCTCGTGGCTACAGCTTGCACTTGCGTTGCTCAGGAACATGTTCCTTGCGTAAATGCACCCAAACCAAGTCTCCTTGTTCAAACAACATCTTCTTGTGACCCTTGTTGGCCCGTTTCTCATACATCTGGGTCATGTTCTCTATGTTTGTCCTTGCTCGATCATGAAGCTTTTTGACAAATTCAGCACGCTTGCTTGCGTCAAAGTTCACACGTTCCTGCATAGGCAAAGGCAACAAATCGATGGAAGCAGTAGGTTTGAAACCATAAACAATCTCAAATAGGCACAATTTTGTGGTTGAGTGTACCACCCTGTTGTATGCGAATTCGACATGAGGCAAGCTTTCTTCCCAAAGCTTCAAGTTTTTCTTGAGAACAGCCCGCAATAATGTTGACAATGTGCAGTTCACGACTTCAGTTTATCCATCAGTTTTTGGGTGACATGTTGTGGAGAACAGCAATCTTGTCCCAAGTTTTCCTCACAATGTCTTCCAAAAGTAGCTCAAAAACTTTGTGTCATGATCTGAAACAATGGTTCGTGGCACACCATGTAGACGCATAATTTCCCTGAAAAACAATTCAGCAATATGTGAAGCATTGTCGCTCTTATGGCAGGGAATAAAATGAGCCATTTTGTTAAATCGATCAACAATAACGAATATTGAATCCCTCCCCCTTTTTGTTCTAGGTAAACCAAGAACAAAATCCATAGAAACGTCTTCCCATGGAACACTAGGAATAGGTAAAGGAGCATATAAACCATGAGGGTTCAAGTGTGACTTAGCTTTGTGGAAGGTTACACATCGTAGAACATGTCTCTCCACATCTCTTCTCATCTTAGGCCAAAAGAAGTGATCAACCAGCACTTGCTCCGTTTTCTTGGCACCAAAATGGCCCATAAGTCCACTGGCATGAGCCTCCTGCAAAAGCATGAGACGAATAGAACAATCTGGGATGCAAAGTTTGTTAGCTCGAAACAAAAACCCTTCATGCAAATGGAATTTTTCCCAGCCCTTGCCATCACAACATTTAGAAAATGGTTCTGCAAAGTATGAATCAGTAGCATACAAAACCTTAATACTTTCCAAACCAAAAATTTTAGCATCAAGTTGAGACAACAAACCATGGCGTCGAGACAAAGCATCGGCAAAAACATTATCCTTCCCTTTCTTGTACTTGACAATGTAAGGAAAAGTTTCAATGAATTCACTCCATTTAGCATGTCTTTTGTTCAGTTTTAATTGACCCTTTAGATGTTTCAAAGATTCATGATCTGAATGTATCACAAATTCTTTAGGTAAAAGGTAGTGCTGCCAAGTTTTCAATCTCCTCACAAGAGCATATAATTCTTTGTCATAAGCTGAATAATTGAGAGTTGGACCACTTAGCTTCTCACTGAATTATGCAATTAGTCTACCTTCTTGCATGAGAACACCTCCAATCCCTACACCAGTTGCATCACATTCAATTTCAAAATTCTTACAGAAATCTAGAAGTGCAAGGAGTGGGGATGTTGTCAACTTCATTTTCAGTTCTTCAAATGCCTTCTCTTGTGCATCTCCCAAATGGAAGGGTGCTTCCTTCTTTGTCAACTCATTGATCAGCAATGGTACTGAAATCTTCACAAACCAACGATAGAAGCCGGCAAGTCCATGGAAGCTTCGTACTTGGCTAACATTTTATGGAGGCAACCACTCACGGACAACTTTGATCTTTTCTTCATCCACCTCCACACCTTGACCTGAAACAACAAAGCCAAGAAAGACTACCTTGTCGGTGCAAAATGTGCACTTGGCAAGGTTAGCTTACAAGCATTCCTTCCTCAAAACGTCAAGCACATATTTTATATGTTCAACATGCTCATCAAGAGACTTGCTGTAAATCAGGATATCATCAAAGTAAACCACAACAAACTTGCCAATGAAAGCTCTTAGCACATGGTTCATCAATCTCATGAATGTACTAGGTGCATTGGTCAATCCAAAAGGCTTTACCAACCATTCATACGAGCCAAATTTGGTTGTTGACACCAGATTTTCGCACCTGATATGATGAGTCAGATGGTGACGTGGTGAGGTTGAAACTGCGCAGTGGACCCGTTGGATGGTCAAACAGATGATGCCGAAGAAGAGAGCCGATGCAGAGCAGAGGTCCGATGAAGAGAGAGAATCCAATCTGATGATGAATGAAGGAATGTGCATCGGCTAAAAAGGAAGCGTGGCATGAGCGGGGACTATTTCCTTTTCAGAAGGCTTATTAAAAGTCCCATTCTATGTTAAATATTAGATTACTTTATCTGCAAGTTAGTCTGGTCCGATCAGGACTGTTCATGACCAAGGTATAAATATAAACCCTCGTCCATTGCAAAGAATGATTCTCACAATCAATACAACCCGGCTTCACGCCAAACCCTTAGGAGTAGGAGTAGATACCGACGAACTCATTGGTGGACGGGCTGCATCAGTTCCTGATCTCCGGCTTACCAGTAAGATTGTCAACTTATCGAACTAGTTTAAGCTTTGAATTGAGGCGCATCGCCCTTTCTCGTTTATACTGTTCAACCGATTTATCTTTGGATAATCAAGAATAATCTAGATTCCCTACGTCGGAGCTAGATCATTATTGATTATTCAACAGTTAATCGTTTATCGAGTTACACTTTAAGTCTTGAGATCAATCTAGATTCCCTACGTCGGAGCTAGATCTATCTCTAGATCATCAAGATTAGTCTAGATTCCCTACGTCGGAGCTAAATTAATCTTGGTTATTTAAAGGTAGCTTTTGCGGTTGCTTGAAGTTTCTAGATTGATTTAGATCTGCGCCATGTGAATTAATCTGTTTCTTCAACAGCTTTGAGCATTGGTCTTAGTCCGATTTGAGCAATACTTATCTTACAGCATCGTTCTATGTCCGATTCATGCTTTGTGGTTTAATCTGGTTGTTCTTTGAAATATTGTGTTTAGTTTAGATTCCCTACGTCGGAGCTGAACCCTCGCAATATAATAAGATTGATCTTTGATTGTCATGTTTGGTTTAGATTCCCTACGTCGGAGCTAGATTCACCATGATTAGTCGGAGGAAGCTTAGATTATACCTGATTGTTATTTGAATGTTAGGCTGGATTTAGATTCCCTGCGTCGGAGCTAGATCTTTCTTGATTATTCGATAGCATACTTTAGAATTAGAACGATTCTGTTAATGTTTTATCTGCTTATTTGCTTAATCTGATTAACACCTTTGCGAGCATCTTGTTTAGTTGTTGGACTGGTAAATTGAGTCTGATTGTTTAGCTATCTAATCTGATTATTGCTGGAGTAAGTTCGCTGCATCCGTCTGTAAAACCGTGTCGAAGCAGCTCTGGTCCGATTGGCTAGTTAGATGGTCCGATAAGATAGATCAAATTGGCAACTAAGCAAAGTGAACAATGTATCGGCTCACACTTTGATTATTTAATATCTCGCTCAAAGGCATAGCTGACCCGTTATTTACATATCGGCCATGTTTTACGCTTTATTTCATTATTTAAAGGCTGATCTGTCACAAGGTCCGATCCTGATTGGTCCGATTCTGAGGTCCGATTAGATGACTGATTGAGGTCCGATTATATTGATCCGATTGAGGTTGTCTATGAAGTCCGATTTTGAGGTCCGATTGATATTGGCCGATGCAAGTCTGATTGGGTCTTGGCTGAAATCCAATGTGCCTCTGCCGTTTGGAATAGAGCCGGCACAATCAAAGAGTAATTTAACTGTTTTATCCCCTTGTCAATTTCAGGTCAAATTGACTGGCATGCCGTGAACCTGAACGAAGTGCAGGCTGGCACTGGAGTGAAGCAGATCTCCCTGGTCTTCTTGTGTTGACCGCTGAGGATACGACTGCCGATTTTCCGCGTCAACACATTTTTGGCACGCCCAGTGGGACACGAGAGGCAAATTCCAAGATGTCGTCGTCTGATGCTGAAAAAAAAACTGCAGCAAAACTTGCTGCCGAGAAAGAAGCTGCTGAAAAGGCCAAGGCTGACAAGAACAAAGTTCCTGAAACGCCTATTCCAGTTACAAAGGCCGATCTGTCTAAAGCTCAATTGGATGCAGTTCAGGCCCAGATTGATGCATTTGAGAAGCTCTGCTTTGGCCAATTTGGGCGTAATCGTTCAGGACCTATACTTAAAGGTGCTCTCCTAGATCCAGAATTGATCAAGAAGACAACTGATGCTCGGGAGTACCGTGTCAACATGACAGAGATGATTCACCAAGCTGTTCATCATGCATTGATCAATCAGTCAGGCACTTTGGTGAATTCTTTAGATAATCTCATCAAGAAGGCGGTGGATGATTCCATTTGTTTGAAAGGCCCAGTCTTTATAGCAGATTCTGCAGGGGCATCAGGATCAGGAAAAAGCAAGGAAAATGAAGATAATGCTATGACCGTTGCTCCACAAAATCCAACGATTCCACCACCTATTCAGTTGGCCAACGGTTTCCTGTTGATGGCCGATGGAACGATTGTCGGTCCGCATGGTGAAAAATATGCTAGGACTCTGAATGAAGAAGAAAAGCAACCTGCAGCTGCAAAACTACGTGCAGAGATTTCTCCACATCAGCGTATGGTCAGTGATTACAATAATTACATGACAGATATGAATCAAGCTGGTGGAATGCCACTCGGAGGACAGGAGTCCGATTGGTCACGAAAAATAGCCAATGTGATTCAGAATCAATTCGGCTTGAAGCCTAAAGATGAAGCGAGGTTGTATCGGCACCCATACCCATCCTATTTTGATGCAGTGCCACTTCCTCCACGTTACATAGTACCGGATTTTTTAAAATTTTTCGGGCAGGATGATATGACCACCATCGAGCATGTGAGCCGATTCTTAGCTCAATGTGGTGAGGCTGCTTCTGAAGAGGGACTCAGACTTAGATTCTTCCCTCTGTCATTATCAGGGCCGGCGTTTACTTGGTTTACATCGTTGCCAGCAGGATCGGTCACAGGATGGTCCGATATGGAAAAGCAGTTCCATAAATACTTCTTTTCTGGTCTCAATGAAATGAAGATTTTTTATTTGATTGCTGTCAGGCAAAGGAATGACGAGTCCATTAAGGAGTATGTTCAACGGTTCCGTGAAATCAGGAATCGATGCTATAGTTTGAAGCTATCTGATATGCAGTTGGCTGAGCTTGCATTCCAGGGTTTGCTCGCGCCAATCAAAGAGAGGTTTTCGGCTCAGGAGTTTGAGACGCTGGGACAACTGGTGCAGAAGGTATCAGCCCATGAGGTCCGATATCAAGATATGAAGCGCACAAAGTTTTCCAAACAAGTATCTTATCTTTCTGATTCTGAAGAAGAGGCTGATATCAACATAGCTGAATGGACCAAGTCTAAAAAGCCAGTATCATTACCATGGAGCAAACAGAACCCTGAGAAGTTTGGTTTTGATATAACAAAGGCCGATAAGATTTTTGATTTACTGCTCAATGAAAAGCTTATCCAACTTTCTGCAAATCATTCTATTCCATCGGCCGATGAGTTGAAAAAGCGCAAATATTGCAAATGGCACAATTCAACTTCTCATGAGACAAATGAATGCAAGGTGTTCAGGAGGGAGATCCAATTGGCTATTGAATCTGGCAAGATCAAATTTGAAGACAACAAGAAAGCCATGAAGATCGACGGTCATCCCTTTCCTAATAACTTTGTTGATTTCTCCTTTTCTATTAATATGGTTGATGCTGATGAGAAAGGGAAGTTCAAGGTGCTTACATCAGACCACGCCAAGAGTTCTGGTGCCGTTGATCCTGCAGTTCAAATCACTGTTGAAGAGCTGCGGAGGAATCATCAGGCATTTGGGCGTGAATCTAATGCTCCTGGTGGATATCGGCCACGTGTGACTTCCCAGATGCTGATTAACAAGTACAAAAGGCAGCAGGTAGCAGCTCGAGCATGGGAAGAACGCGAGGAACGACGGCATCAGAGGCGCGAATATCAGGCGAGGCGATACGATGATAGGTTTGATAACCGACGCCAATATGACGATAGGTTCGTTGGCCGGCGCCGATTTAATGATAGGTCCGATGGACGACACTGGTATGATGATAGGTCCGATTGGCATATGGATAGACATCAGACCTATGAGCAGTGTGATCAAGATGATGGTCACTGGAGATGTCCTTTCTTTGTGTTCTGCTGGAACGAAAAGCTCAGATTACCGTCTAAAGCAGATTGTCCTGAATGCAGTCTCCAGTATGAAGAATACAGGGTTTTCAAGAGAAGTCGACGATCAGTTCATGAACGGATCGGCGTCAGGATTGATGATCATCATCGAGAAGACGAAGGCCGAGTTGATGCTCATGGCCATAAAAATAATGAAGGCCGAGATGATACTCATGGCCCTGAAAAAATGAAAGAAAAGGCTCCAGTTCGGGATCGGACCAGAGAACCTCAAATGAAGCCTGGACAGTGGTGCCCATCAGGAATCTCTAGGTCCAAAAACAGACGTGTTCAACAGTTACGTTATCATGAACAGATTCAGGAGCAAGAGTTGGCCAAGGAGAAAATTTGGCGCGTCAAGATGGCCAATGATGATGAAACAAGCACATCGGCCCCGGTAAACATGGTTTTGATGTTACCTTTTGATTTTGCTGCTCCTGATGAACATGATGATAATAAGAAGCCGCTGCATGCTTAGTTCTTGATTCAGAGAATGCGATCTTTGAGAAGCCAAATGCGAATGGATATCGGCACCTGAAGCCTCTGTACATCAAGGGATACGTTGATGGGAAGCCGATGACCAAGATGCTTATTAATGGAGGAGCTGCCGTCAATCTCATGCCCTATTCCACATTCCGTAAATTGGGCAAGGGGATTGATGATCTGATCAAGACGAACATGACGCTCAAAGATTTCGGCGGTAACGTTTCAGAGCCTCGGGGGGCAATTCATGTGGAATTGACCATCGGCAGCAAGACATTGCCGACCACTTTCTTTGTGATTGATGGGCAAGGTTCCTACAGCATGCTCCTCGGACGAGATTGGATTCATGCCAACTGCTGTATCCCATCCACAATGCACCAGTGTTTGATTCAGTGGCAAGGCAACAATGTAGAGATTGTCCCAGCTGATGATTCGGTTAGCATTGCAACAGCCGAGTCAACGATTTAGGAGTTTGAAGGGTTGAATGCCTATCAGGAAAAACATGGGATGGTGACTTCCTCAGGGTGTCCGATCAAGGATTACGGCCGATCCAAGCAGTCGGCTCTGAGACTTTATTTTAAATGGCCAATTGTATAGAAGATTTTGAAGACCGAAGTGAATTCGGTAAATTAGGATTTGGATTTACGTCGGCCGATGAATTAGAGGAGATAGACATAGGATCTGGTGATAGACCAAGGCCGACGTATATCAGTGCTAAATTGGATCCCGAGTATAAGCAAGAGTTAATAAAACTTTTGAAAGAGTATTCTGATTGTTTTGCTTGGGAATATTATGAAATGTCAGGTTTAAGCCATAATATTGTTGAACATCGGCTATCCATCAAATCAAGATATCAGCCACGCGAACAATAAGATTGTTTTGGTTGTTGATCATTATGGATTTGGTGGTGATGATGTTGAAAAATGAACCATGGAAATTGACGTGGCTGGTCCGATGAAAACAAAGGCCGATATGGTTGATCAGTTCTTTCAAATATGTCTTTGATAGTTCTTCTTACAAATTGAATTGGCCTGATTATTATTTCGCCCTGGGGGCAAGATTCAAGTTTGCTTATCCAATTGTACTATGCTAGCGTTTGAGTAAAATTTGTAAAGCCGATGCTACGCGTCAGGCTTGAAAGCCGATGAAAAATCGCCTCAAGAACAAAAATAAGAGCCGATGCGGTGTGCATCGCCTTAGGGATTATATACAGCAAAAGAAAAGTATAATACATCATTAAGCCGCTCGATGGCGGAGCAGGCTATCAAAGTATCAAACCACTTGATGGGACAGGCAAGTTTCAATGTTCAAGGCTGCAGATATCTAACTATCAAATCAAGAGCAGTCTGACAAATCTTGTCAACATCGGCAATGATCTTGGCATCAGCTTCAGCATTCCCTTCTACAGGCTTGATTGATTTATGAATTTCTTTGGCGGCCTTGATATGGATTTTGTAGTCCTCTTCAGCCTTTGACTTCAAAGCCGGGATGTCGTCAAGCTCTTTTGCCTTGACCTGGATGTTTGATCGGACTTGGATAAGTTCCTGCTCCAGTTGTTGTTCTTTGGCTCGAAGATTCTCAAGCTCTGATTGGATGGAAGCAGGACGAGCCGATAATTCCTCGATCAGTTTTGTTGACTCGTTAGCTTGAGCACGTTTTTCATCCTTGGCCTTGATCAGATCCTGCTGGGAGGTCCAATTCTCGATCCGGCGATTAGCTAGCATCACTGGGAAGGAATGGCCTTCTATGTATGCCGCCGGAATCAATGCTTCCTACAAGTCTAATGGAAGCTGACCTCGCAAAGTCTTGATGATTTCGCGAATAGGCTCTGCATCCTGGACGAGATTGACGATGTTTTGATGAAGGAGTGCAGATATGTCAAGCAACTTTGCCTTCACTTCATCAGATAGCAAGCCTTGCCCAGAGCTGATTTCTTCCTCTTCAGTTTGCAGCCGATCAAAATCGACTGATATGGTCTGGCTGGTTTGAGGAGTATCTTGAGCCTGCAAAAGAAAATAATTAGATATAATATCAAAGAGCTGATATGATCATGTCGGGCTAGAAAGCTTACTTGTTTCCAGATTAGTTCTTGCTCGGGTCCGATTGAAGGGTTAATATTACCACCATGGATGTTTACTTGAGCAATCTCAAGATCCGTCAAGACGTTCTGAATGATTTGCTAGAAAAGAAAGAATAGGAATAAGTTGGCTATCAATTATTAAAGAAATCGGTCAATGATTACCGTTGCTTCTGTAGAATCAGGTGATCGGACCTGTGGAGGAGTTACTGGTTGATCTTCTTGAAGGCCCTGATCTATTTGTGCTTGCTCTGCTTGAGGTGGCGGGCTTGATTGACGAGGCGACCCAGTTATAGTCCTCTCCGATGAAGACGAATGGCCCGAGTGTTCCTGGACTGGGCTTGATTGCATCTGAATAGGGCTTGATGATTTTTGTGGGTCCGATTCTAGGTCTTCATCAGCCAATAAATTTGGAGACTTGGTCGGACTGGGCCGAGTTGCAGATGATTGTCCAATAGTCTGATTTTGCAAGAAAATTGGTTTCGATGAAGAGAATAATAGAATTTGATGAGATTTTAAAAGGCTTACCAGAGTGGTCTTTGGACGCTTGACAGTTTTGGAGGACACCGGCTTCTTCCTGTTCCTACTGTCACTGAGAGCTGACAGCAGGTTGCCAATGGTTGGGGAATCACAGCCGATCCACGGATCTGGCGAGACGTTGCTGTAGACGACTGGCTTCCTAGATTGAGTCACCATCGGTGGAGAGCGATCAACGTCCTAACAAAGAGGAAGAGATTTAACCAATTAAAATGATGTAAAGAAAAGGGGCAAGCTTGCAGATATTACCTCTGATCTACCCTTGAAAGTAGGGTGCATCTTCCGAACATAATTCTTGCAGGCGATGCAGAATAGATGCTGATGCCATTCGGCCCACCACGTGTTGAAGGTCCGATGAGCTATGAGGCCGATTGCCCAGGTGTCAAGATTGGTTTGATCAAGAGGAGGCTTGAACTCCAAGAGGCCATCCCATTCTACACCGGTATTAACTTTTCCCCTTGGGAAGATTCGATCGATCAAAACCAGATGAGGCGGAAGTTGTCCAATGCCGAACTGACGAGCGGCCAGGTTTGGATGATAGTACTCATAAGTTGATTGTCCTGGCTTGCTCAGATTAAGGCCGATTGGGAGGAATTGAGCATTGATACAAGTCCGGAAGATAGCAAAGGCTTCTGTGTCAGTTTCCACGACCATGCCGAATTTGAATTTGTAGGGCAACTCATATTCATCAGCGCCATCATACAAAAACCAAAGCATCTTGTCATCGGCGATGCCTCTATAAAGAAGTGCAAAGTACTTGGACGATTCCTTGCCCGATAATTTCTCAGCAGGGAAACCCATAGCAGCTTCACCAAGCGAAGTACATCGGCGCCAGGTGATCTCTTCCGATTCAGGCTTGCTCTCTGGAAATTTGTTCCTCCAAAAATCTACTTTGAGGGCCATGCTCAGATGTAGCATCAACCACATCTGAATGAACCACCATGGCCCGCCAAGATTGGTGATAGGCAATCCGGTCCTCAGGCGCTTGGCGACTTGATGAAGCAGGTTGTATACTGCTCCTAGGAGATACTGGCCGAGGTTGATGACGTGATCACTTGCCAGCGATTCGGCCAAGTGTTGAAAGTTGGCCGTCGGACCGAGAGTAGTGCCGCAGAAGAAGAATCTGTCCAACCACATGTTCAGAAAGGCCGTATGCTCGCGGTCAGTCACGGGTCCGGTCCGATGATGACTCTCCATATATCCTTTCCAGCCGCCAGAATTTTTGGTCTTGAAATGGTGAGCTAGTTTGACATTGAGCCTGAGGGGGCGCTTGTTACTTGTGACATTGAGGCCAAGGAGCATGACCACGTCGAGCAATGTTGGAGTCATCAGACCATGACCAAAGATGAAGGCATTCATTGCATCGGACCAAAAATGTGATGCAGCGATCAGGAGGTTCTCATTCTTGGCGATAGGTCCGATGCTGAGGCCGATACATTGGGCGATGTCCGATCTGTCCCAAATTGCAGATTTGGAGGCCGATACTCTTAGATACCAATCTTTCCATCCGGGGAGAACTGTCGGCCAGGAACGGAATGCATTCTTCCAATCTTCGATGTCAAATCCGGAAGTCTTGAACGGAATGCGCAGGGTTTCCAGATTGATAATCTCGGTGGGGTCCGGATCTCCCATTGGACAAAGAAAATAAACCCCTTGGACATCGCCTGCAGGGATTAGGGTTTGGGCACGAATGGCCTAGAAGAAAGAATGCTAAATGAAAACAAGTTTGAAAAACCGAATCTCAAGAATACGAAAAATAAGTTTGGATTCGGTAAAATACCTCCGGGATTGGATGGCGTGCCTCTCCTACTGATAATCCTGCAGGCACGGATGAAGAACCTAAGGCGAAGAGGGTCGATGAAGAGGAGATTGAAGAGCTTGCTGTTGCCGCCATTGTTGAGGTTGTGGCCGTCGCCATTGTTGAAGTCATGGCTGCTGCCATGGTGGAAAACGCTGCCGCTGATGAACTTGCTGGAGCCGATGCAGAGAGGGACGCCCATGGAGGATGATTCGGCCATTTAAGCAGATTTTGATTGGGGTTTGAGTAGATGCGAATGGTCGCTCGGAAGAAAGGAGGAAGAAGGTGAGCAGTGCGGGTTCTTGGCGAGGAAGGAGGAGTGAACAGCGTGGCCGCCGGTGAAGGTTTTTATAAGAAGAAAACGGCAATGGCCCAAAAATCGAGGAGCCGCATAGTACAAGGATGGGAAGTTTCGGCACGAAAATCAGTGAAGGAGTTATGATGACAGATACGAATTTTGGAATAAAATGATATTTTATTCCAAAATTGGGGGGCATGTGTTGACACCAGATTTTCGCACCTGATATGATGAGTCAGATGGTGACGTGGTGAGGTTAAAACTGCGCAGTGGACCCGTTGGATGGTCAAACAGATGATGCCAAAGAAGAGAGCCGATGCAGAGCAGAGGTCCGATGAAGAGAGAGAATCCAATCTGATGATGAATGAAGGAATGTGCATCGGCTAAAAAGGAAGCGTGGCATGAGCGGGGACTATTTCCTTTTCAGAAGGCTTATTAAAAGTCCCATTCTATGTTAAATATTAGATTACTTTATCTGCAAGTTAGTCTGGTCCGATCAGGACTCTTCATGACCAGGGTATAAATATAAACCCTCGTCCATTGTAAAGAATGATTCTCACAATCAATACAACCCGGCTTCACGCCAAACCCTTAGGAGTAGGAGTAGATACCGACGAACTCATTGGTGGACGGGCTGCATCAGTTCCTGATCTCCGGCTTACCAGTAAGATTGTCAACTTATCAAACTAGTTTAAGCTTTGAATTGAGGCGCATCGCCCTTTCTCGTTTATACTGTTCAACCAATTTATCTTTGGATAATCAAGACTAATCTAGATTCCCTACGTCGGAGCTAGATCATTATTGATTATTCAACAGTTAATCGTTTATCGAGTTACACTTTAAGTCTTGAGATCAATCTAGATTCCCTACGTCGGAGCTAGATCTATCTCTAGATCATCAAGATTAGTCTAGATTCCCTACGTCGGAGCTAGATTAATCTTGGTTATTTAAAGGTAGCTTTTGCGGTTGCTTGAAGTTTCTAGATTGATTTAGATCTGCGCCATGTGAATTAATCTGTTTCTTCAACAGCTTTGAGCATTGGTCTTAGTCCGATTTGAGCAATACTTATCTTACAGCATCGTTCTATGTCCGATTCATGCTTTGTGGTTTAATCTGGTTGTTCTTTGAAATATTGTGTTTAGTTTAGATTCCCTACGTCGGAGCTGAACCCTCGCAATATAATAAGATTGATCTTTGATTGTCATGTTTGGTTTAGATTCCCTACGTCGGAGCTAGATTCACCATGATTAGTCGGAGGAAGCTTAGATTATACCTGATTGTTATTTGAATGTTAGGCTTGATTTAGATTCCCTGCGTCGGAGCTAGATCTTTCTTGATTATTCGATAGCATACTTTAGAATCAGAACGATTCTGTTAATGTTTTATCTGCTTATTTGCTTAATCTGATTAACACCTTTGCGAGCATCTTGTTTAGTTGTTGGACTGGTAAATTAAGTCTGATTGTTTAGCTATCTAATCTGATTATTGCTGGAGTAAGTTCGCTGCATCCGTCTGTGAAACCATGTCGAAACAGCTCTGGTCTGATTGGCTAGTTAGATGGTCCGATAAGATAGATCAAACTGGCAACTAAGGAAAGTGAACAATGTATCGGCTCACACTTTGATTATTTAATATCTTGCTCAAAGGCAGAGCTGACCCATTATTTACATATCGTCCATGTTTTACGCTTTATTTCATTATTTAAAGGCTGATCTGTCACAAGGTCCGATCCTGATTGGTCCGATTCTGAGGTCCGATTAGATGACTGATTGAGGTCCGATTATATTGATCCGATTGAGGTTGTCTATGAAGTCCGATTTTGAGGTCCGATTGATATCGGCCGATGCAAGTCTGATTGGGTCTTGGCTGAAATCCAACGTGCCTCTGCCGTTTGGAATAGAGCCGGCACAATCAAAGAGTAATTTAACTGTTTTATCCCCTTGTCAATTTCAGGTCAAATTGACTGGCACGCCGTGAACCTGAACGAAGTGCAGGCTGGCACTGGAGTGAAGCAGATCTCCCTAGTCTTCTTGTGTTGACCGCAGAGGATACGACTGCCGATTTTCCGCGTCAACATTGGTTTTAAAAGTTGTTTTCCACTCATCCCCTTCCCTCATTCAGATTTGATGGTAGCCACTTCTCAAATCAATTTTTGTAAAAATGATAGCACCACTAAGCTCATCAAGCATGTCATCAAGCCTTGGTATGGGATGTCTAAACCTTATTGTAATATTATTTATAGCTCGGCAATCAACACACATTCTCCATGATCCATCTTTCTTTGGAACTAAAAGAACAGGAACTGCACAAGGTGAGGGACTTTCCTTTACATACCCTTTGTCGATGAGCTCTTGCACTTGGCGCTGAATTTCTTTTGTCTGCTCCGGGTTGGTGCGGTATGGTGCACAGTTGGGAAGTGAAGCACTAGGCACAAGATCAATTTGATGCTCAATGCCTAACTATGTATGGAGAAGGATGTCCCCACTGTCTTAATCATATTCTATCAACCAATTCTTGACTTGCTATATTATTGCAGCTCCCATTATCAACAATAATTCTGCACAACTTTTCCTTGATCATGCCTCAGGTGTGAAAATGATTGTGCCGCTATCTATTCTCCTCTTTTACAGCTGTAACACTAAGCACTTGACAAGAAATGAAGCAATTATTATCACCTTCATTGGGCTAAATCTCATTCTCATCATTTTCAATTTCCTCATCATAGCGTGGTGCATCTTCTTCTTCACCTTCAGATTCCCATTCACGAAGCTCATTCACAATCATGGTCCGCCGACTAGGACATTGGGCAGCAACATGCCCACGACCTTGGCACTTGTGACAAATAATGCTTCGGCTATGTGAAGATGATGCAGCCGTAGATGCAATAGAGGGGGCTGCTGTACTTGTAGCTAGACGTCGTTGCTCTTGCTGAATTGCGGGAGAAGAAGCAGTAGAGACTGTTGTGTTCCCAGCACCAATGGATGTTGATGGCCTAGCTGCACCTTCATGTGACCTTCCTCCAACAACAGAGATATCGGGCTGCTGCCGGCGCCATGGAGTTGAGATAGATCGACCCCCATAGGACTGAATTTTCTCTCTTGCTGAATTTTCCTCTCAATGTGCATGGCTTGATTAACAAGATCCTGCAGATTATGATATGGAAACATCTCAACAGAATCAGAAATTTCAGCATTGAGACCATGCAAAAATCTTGCCATTTTTGACTCATCATCTTTTCTAATTCCAGATCGAATCAAGAGCAACTCCATCTCTTTGTAATAATCATCAACCGATTTGAATCCTTGTCTCAGTGTTTGTAACCTAGCTTGAGGAAAAAAGCATCTTCTCATTACTCTCTTCATCTCATTCCATGTGTTGATATGATCACGTTCCAACACAAGCTGATTTGCTTGCATTTGATTCCACCAAGAGAGAGCATAACTAGAGAATTCAACAGAACCAAGATTAACACACCTCTGGTCATAGAGATTATGCACTCTAAAAATCTGATCACATTGCTCCTCCCACCCAAGATAGGCATCTGCATCTTTCTTTCCTAAAAATTTTGGAATACTTAACTTGACACGAGCAATGCTGTCCGGATCATCTCTATTGCGATGATGATGATGATGATGTTCACCATCATGGGTGGCACCACGACGGCGATCATGGTGATGTTCAAAGCGCCATGATCTGCAAAGGGGTTCTTATCTTCATAAAAATCATCATCATAATAATCATGTACCTCCTCTTCATCATCAAAGCGCACACGGTGGCCAAGGCCATGCCTGTGAGCTCCTCCTCTTCGCTGATCATCATGACCAGCACGCATATCGCCACCACGGCCACCACGAACATCTCCAAAACGGTCACGAAAACCATTTCTATACCCTAAATTTTCATCTCCAAATTCTTCATCATCATGATGTGGACCCTTCTACCTGCTGCAGGGAGATGTTCATTGAACATCCTCTCCATGGCCTCCAACAATGAGTTCCCAAGTTGGCGTAACTCGGCTCGCGCAACCAGGGGTTCTTCTTCTCCATGATTGCTACCGTGAACACTAGACTTAGATCCTGCCATGTTAGAAGAGTGGAAGAAAATGTGAAATAGGTAAGATTTGTGGAATCACACAACCTCACCTTTTGCTTACCAATGTTCTTGCTCGTTCTTCCGGACTATGAGTGTGCAAAAAGTGGTACTAACCCAGCTGTGATTAAATGGTTGAAAGGATTACGAGTCGAGTGGTCCAGTTTACAGCTTTTTGTGGAGCTATAGGTGGCTGTCCAAGGAAGGCTATGATACTGTAACCCAAGGGTTGTAAGCCATTCAAAAAATGTAAACTCTGCTGTCAAATGCACCACAAACTAGATATTAGAAATCTGAAACTTTGGTTTATTCAACCCGTGACGCAGCCCCTTTTAACTTCTCTTGTCTTTTTTCTGTTTTTTAACTCTTTCTTCACACTTTTTTCTGATTTTTTAATAACAGGTGGTGCGGATGAACATGGCAAAACAATATGATGGAAAAAATAAATGGTGGTGACTAGCAACTAGATGAACGCAACACACATAAAGATAATAGTACCACAAAATGTTTATGGGATTTTTTTGTGTGGCTTTTTAGTGGACTAGAGGACATGGCAAAAGAGTAACTGTTGGATTTATGGACCCGACAGTCCACACAGGGTAGCCTACGTGGTTGATTTGTCGAGGGACAGATCGAGGATCAGAAGTCGATGGTAACACAAGACGCAAAGATTGAACAGGTTCGGGCCGTCGAGATGACGTAATACCCTACGTCCTGTGTTGGGTGTATGGATTGCTGTGTATGAAGTTCCTGAAGGATCTCCGTAGTTGGGTTCTGTCCTAGGTTTCGTAGATGTTGTTGTGTTTCTGGAGGGGGGTCTCAAGGCGCCTTATATAGTCCGGCTACCTTGAGTTACAAGTCGGCTAGAGATCATAACCTACCCGAAATACAAGGATGCGATCCTATAACGATTACAGATATCTTTCCCTATAATTCCGGCTAGTTTATCTTGATCTCCGAGCTTCTTGCGGGATACGCCGTCTTGTTTCTTGCTACGTGCGCCGTCGCGCCCATCCGGCTCGTCCGACTGGTGGGCCTCCGAGTGGTGGGCCACCCAGTCTGACAACCCGGCCCGACAGCACTCGGATTGGGCCGCCCCTTGCTGGTTGGGCCAATCCGGCTTCTAGGTACCCCTGGGGGTCTACCCCCGACAAGCCCCGAGTAGTACGTGGTTGAGCGACAAGTCGGCGAGGTCGTGCCATCTGATGAGCTTCGAGGTTGCTGCAGTTGGAAGCGAAACCGCATGATACTGGAGAGAAAAAGAGAGCCGTTTCCCAACGGATGCGCCGCGAGGTGCGTCCGTTGGCCGTAGCCCCCGAGCCTTGAAGCGATTCCGAAGGAATCGGTCCAAGGGTTAGTAGCCTTGTTCTGAGGTCGCCAGACAATCAACGGACGCGCCGCGAGGTGCGTCCGTTGGCCGTAGCCCCCGAGCCTTGAAGCGATTCCGAAGGAATCGGTCCAAGGGTTAGTCGAGGAGCATCTGACTGAATCATCTAGCGTTAATTTCGGCGTCCAGCCCCCGAGCGTGAGGGCTGAGCACGCCGAGTGGTCGTCCCGGCGCCAGCCCCCGAGCGTGAGGGCTGAGCACGCCGAGTGGTCGTCCCGGCGCCAGCCCCCGAGCGTGAGGGCTGAGCACGCCGAGTGGTCGTCCCGGCGCCAGCCCCCGAGCGTGAGGGCTGAGCACGCCGAGTGGTCGTCCCGGCGCCAGCCCCCGAGCGTGAGGGCTGAGCACGCCGAGTGGTCGTCCCGGCGCCAGCCCCCGAGCGTGAGGGCTGAGCACGCCGAGCGGTCGTCCCGGCGCCAGCCCCCGAGCGTGAGGGCTGAGGACGCCGAGTGGTCGCCCATACCCTGCAACAAAGCACAAATTCGAGAGGAGAAAGTACTCGGCGATATAAATATTAATGAATCCCGCTTTCTGCTTTTAAGTCTCTTAATTTCCCGGGTAGTTAGCCTGTTACGTTTAAGCACCCGATCCCCGATAGCCGTAGTCCATTGCGCAGGGAGCTGGGCCGCGTGCACGCGTAGGAGCATAGGCGTACGGAAGAGCCGAGGTTTCATGGATTAAGGCGTGTCCTCCCCAAGTACTTTAGCGACTCATTTTAAAGCTCACGGAATTTACGAAGTTAATTGATTAATACTTAGCTTGGCGAGCGATTCGAGTCCTGGAGGATTCCTTATTAGTCAGATATGCCAAAGAGATGGCAGGCGGAGAGGCGTCGTTTCTGATACGCGGCGTCAGGAACAGTGTTCCCGTGATTGCACAGGACGCTCCCGTGGTCGAATGAAGCCAAAGGCGATAAGGGTAACCTGTACAGCTTGGGCAGAAGGAGGGACGCGTGGCGCGGAGCTCATGCGTTTGTCGTCGTGGAGGAAGTCTCTCGTCCTCCGGCGGCATGGGGCTATAAATACCCACCGGGGAGCCAGAGCTACCACCCAGGAGCGAGTATGTATAGGACCCTTGTAGTCAATATGCCGAAGGATTCTATTCTTTTACTGCCGTAACTTGTTCACAGCGTCAGCCGCCGATCGTTTCGGGGCTGATCGAGCCCGAGAGGCGCGCTGTTTTTGGTGTGGCGCCAGCCCCCGAGTCCGAGTGCCGGTCGAACCTTAGCGGTACGCCTTTTGTTCTGCAGTGTTGGCTTCCGAGTGGCTCGGAGCCAATCGAGCCCGAGAGGCACACTGTCTTGGATGCGGCGCCAGCCCCCGAGTCCAGGTGCTGTTCGAGCCTTAGCGGCACGCCACTTGGCTTGCAGTGTTGGCTCCCGAGTGGTTCGGGGCCAATCGAGCCCGAGAGGCACACTGTCTTGGATGCGGCGCCAGCCCCCGAGTCCGGGTGCTGTTCGAGCCTTAGCGGCACGCCACTTGGCTTGCAGTGTTGGCTCCCGAGTGGTTCGGGGCCAATCGAGCCCGAGAGGCACACTGACTTTGATGCGGCGCCAGCCCCCGAGTCCGGGTGCTGGTCGAGCCTTAGCGGCACGCCGACTTCTTCGTCCTGCCCGAGTGCTCGGCCCCCTTTTTTACCGTTGACGCCCGGCGCGTAACGGAAGGCGGAACGTCCAACGGCTCTTTTTACCGTTACGCCCGCGTCCGTTAATTGTGCCATCTCGCGGTAATTTCGGGCATCGAGGCGCGATATAAAGGGTGAGGGTTAGGTCTGGAGAGGAAATCTCCCCGTTTCCATATCCATTCTCCCCTTTCTCCGTTCTTCATTCCGCCGCCGCCGGAGCTCATTGTGCTTGTAGATCCGTTCTGCGGTCTTAGCCACCACGGGGAGTGTAGTCTCGTTGATGCGAACGAAGACCCCTGCTCTTAGATCCATGGCGCCGAAGAAGAAAGTCACTGGCGTCCCCAAGTCGAGCAAGGTTCCCTCCTCCGGCGCCGTATGGGCGCGGGGGAAGGTAACCACGAAGATGCTGGAGGAGATGGTGGAGCGGAGCATCCTCCTGCCTCAAGCTGTTGCGGAGTGGCGGCCGAGCGCCGGGGAGGATTTCCCGTCGGAGAACTCCGGCGAGCTGGTCCTGTTCAAGCCGTTCTTTGAGGCGGGACTTGGCTTGCCGACGGGGGCCTTCTTCCGAGGTCTGCTTCACTTCTATGGGATCGAGGCCATCAACCTCAACCCCAACTCCATCATGGCGATCTCTGTTTTTATTCATCTCTGCGAGGCCTATCTGGGGATCTCTCCCCATTTCGACCTGTGGAGGTACCTGTATTGGCTGAAGCCCCAGCCAAGTGAAGAAAAGATGGTGGTAGTGGGAGGCGCCGGGTTCATGCTACGTCAAGGGTGGAAGGACGAGTACTTCGACATCGCCCTCAACACCTCCAACAAGGGCTGGAAAGCCGAGTGGTTCTACGTTGGGAACCACGCGCCGGCGATCCCCTGCCACACTGGAGAGCGGCCGAAGATCAGGGACTGCTGGAACGAACTTCCTGATGCTTCCCAGATGCAGGAGGTGGATGAGCTCCTTGCGTTAATCAAGGAGCTGAAGGACGACGGAGGCCTGACGGCAATTGGTATCGCCTGCAACTTTAGCAAGCGGCTGATTCAGCCAATCTAGGAGCGGAAGCACCCGGGCTACGAGTACTCGGGCCGGGATGATCCCACCCGGGGTGCCATCCGCACCGTGAGCAAGGAGGAGATGAAGGCGCGTGTGGGCGGGTTCTTCCTCGGCCACGTGTCGGAGAAACACCAGCCGCGCCCCTTTTCCTTGAAGAGGCCTGCTCCACCGGTGAGTTCCTGTTCCGAGTGCTTTTCGAATGTTCATTTTGATGCTACTTTTGATTTTTGATGTAGTCGTCCGTTAGCCGTCTGATTTTGCGACTTCTCTGGCGCAGGATCGGGCTTTCGAGTATTTTTCTGCTGCTCCGCTTCCAGAAGACTTCCCGAGGAAGGTGTTGCTGGAGGAGGCGCCTCCAGCCGGTCAGGGCGACACTCCGGCAGAGGAGGCGGTTGATCCACCTGCTCCTCGTATTTGGGTGCCCAGCGATACGGAGGGTTCCATGAGCCCCTCGGATGAAGAAGTGGTGGAGGACCATCCGCGGAAGCGCCGGGCGGCCGTGGCGAAACGGAACACCCGCAGGGCCGGTGCTTCTAAGCCGGCGGCGTCCGCTGACGGCGAGGCGGCCGATGACGACTCGGCGATGTTGTCCGATGAAGCGCCCTCCGTCCGAGATGCAGTGGCGCGTACACCGCCACCGCCTCCCAAGCGGAGGCACACGAAGAAGGTCACGGCGAAGAAGTCGGACGCACAACCGGTTCAGCAGCCGGCTACAGGTTCGGATGCTGATGTTGACGAGCCGGGAAATCCTTCCCCGGCCGCCATGGAAGATGAGGAGAAGGACGAGGCGATGCCCGACGCCGTGTTCCAGGAGCAGGAACATGCTCGGGCCATGGGCTTCTCGGTGGAGGAGAGGCAGCGCATGATGGCGGAGACAATTGTGCAGGCCACCGCGGATGCAAGGCCAGTCTCCTATCTGGGGACTAGGCCGATCCTGATGACGGCCTCGGCGCAGCGGCGTCCCAAGCTTGCCATCATGCGGCCCCGAGTCATGGTGGTGAAGAGTACCCAGTAAGTATCTGGTCTTATGCTCATTAGCTGTGTGCATAGCTGTTTCCGAGTTCTTTCTTTTCATTGCCGAGCGCTTTTTTCAGCAAAGCCTTCGATCTTGACGGTGAAGCGGCCAGCGGCAAGGTTCCGTCGGCTGATGTGCCGCAAGGTCCGAGTTCTTCTCCGGCCGCACCTGTTGGCCAGTCATCCTCAGGTGCTACGCCTGAGGCGACGAACTCGGCCGAGGGGTCGGCAGCGGCGCAACCGGAGGAAGTGCCAGCCGGGCGTGACCTGGAGGTGATGGTGGAGAGGCCGGCGCATGACGACGTGCAGGGCGGTGGAGGTGATGCGGCGATCCCTCCAAGTGACGGTGCTGGTGATCCTGACGTGGACTCGGTGATCCAGGCTTCGCACGCTGCCGTGGGCGACACTGCTCAAGGAGAAGCCCAGGAGAAGGGACTCCAAAAGCAGTCGGACACCTCGGGAACTATCACTGTCCTCGGGGTGGTCGCTATTGCGGAGGAGGAGGGGTCGGTGATTCCCGAGCTTCACGTTGCTGTCGACCATGCTCGGCGCTGTGCAGCGGTTTGACTCCTCATTTGTCTTATTTATCTTTTCTTCTTCCTTATGAGTTGTCTAAGTTCTTCACTTTGGCGAATGGTTGTAGAAGTTGTCTACGCTCCAGCAGTCGCGCCTTGGGCAGGCACAAGATGTGGACTCGGCGCTCCAGCGCGCGGCGAAGGCTGAGGCGGAGCTCAAACGGGTCAAGCGTCAGCGTGACGTTGCCCGGAAGAGCCTGAATGATGCCGTCGTGCAGCATCGCTCGCAGCTTCATGGTGAGGATTTGTCCTTGGTGTAGCTTTTTTGGTGCTTCTTGTTTTACCTTTTACTTTTCCTGTGTGCTTTTCACCCTGATCCGAGTGCTCCCCTTCTGTTTCTGAGAGGGAGATGGAGAGAGACCGCCACATCAAGGAGCTGAAGGAGTTGCGTTTCGCAAATGCGACTCTGCAAAAGTCGGAGGAGGTGATGGCGGGGAAGTTGAAGACGGAGCAGGACTTCCGAAAAGGTGCGGACATGACGATGCTCCAGGCGATGTATACTATCCAGAATAACTCTCAACTCATAACAGGCTTGGAGCAAGATCTAGCGTCGGCGCATTTGACCTTGACGGAGGTCAACGAAGCGGCGAGGGATCTACTGGACGCCGTCGCCCCGGAGGAGGGTGAGCCGACAGCCCTTGTCGCTCGTCTGCTGGGTGCACCGGCTCGGATCGCCGACCTGGTCAAGGAGTCGGCGGTTGTGTGTGCGAACGATGCTCTTGCGCGTGTTCGGACACTATACCCACGGATCGACCTTGCGCCAGTTGGCGACGGGGTGGCAGCGGACGCCTCAACGGAGCAAGTGGATGAGGCGTTGGCCCAAACTCGTCTGATCGCCGAGAAGATTGGCGAGGCTCTCAAGCTGGAGTAGGTTCCTGCGTACTCAAACAGGGTAGAGTAGACTTTGTGTATATAAGTAGTCAGAAACAAGTAAAACAAGAATGTTGGATATATGTTCTAATGTTGTCCGAGTAGTTCTTTTGCTGAAATGTGCTTTTCCCTTCGCTTCACTTATCCTAAGTTCATAACATCGAGAGCGGATCCCGTGCACGTGTAGAAGGCTTAGGCGTCGTTCCAGGCCCGGTTACACAGCATTTAGTTAGGAACTACTCGGGAACAGAGTAATACCGAGTGGTTTTGCAAGGAGAGCAATTATAAAATGGAGAAAGCATATATTTTTATTGAACTTTGTGATACATAGCTTTTTTTAAGGGTAGAATCGGCGTAAATGCTCTATGTTCCACGGGTGTGGGACTTCGGTGCCATCCTCGTATTGGAGACGAAAAGCACCCGGACATATGACCTGAGTCACGATGAACGGGCCTTCCCATGGGGCGGAGAGTTTGTGAACCCCTGCTGTGGATTGCACTCGGCGTAAGACGAGGTCACCAATGTTGAAGTCCCGTTGCTGGACGTTCTTGTCGTGGTAGCGTTGGAGTTGTTGCTAGTAGCGTGCGTGCTGTATGAGCGCGTTAACTCGGTGTTCTTCGATGGAGTCGAGGTCCACCTCGCGGGCTGCTTCTGCTTCTCCTTCCTCGTAGTTGTCGATGCGCGGTGATCCAAAAGCTATGTCGGTGGGGAGGATCGCGTCGGAGCCGTAGACCAGGAAGAAGGGAGTATGACCTTTTGCTCGACTCGGTTGAGTTCTGAGTCCCCAGATGACTTGTGGTAGCTCTTGGTGCCATTTTCCAGCGAACTTCTTCAATGGGTCGAAGATTCTTGCTTTTAGTCCTTGGAGTATCATGGCGTTGGCTCGTTCCACCTGTCCATTGCACCTGGGATGGGCGACGGAGGCGTAATACACATCGATACAACTGTTCTCGCAAAAGTCCCAAAAGGCGGATCTGGTGAACTGTGTCCCCAAGTCGGTGATGATCCTGTTAGGGACTCCGAACCGGTGTGTGATTTCTTCGATGAAGGCGGCGGCTTGCTTTGACGTTGGAGTTCCGACAATGGCCTTGTACTCTATCCATTTGGAGAATTTATCGATGGCGACGAGGATGTGTGTGTAACCTCCCGGGGCTGCTCTGAATGGTCCCACCATGTCCAACCCCCAACAGGCGAATGGCCACGAGGGCGGGATGGTGTGTAGAGCTTGGGCCGGGAGATGTTTCAGCTTGGCGAAGAATTGGCATCCCTGGCATCGGCGGACGAGTGCTTTGGCGTCGGAGACGGCGGTGGGCCAAAAGAACCCGGCTCGGTATGCTTTCCCGACTAGTGTCCCTGCGGCGGCGTGGCTTCCACAGACTCCCGAGTGGATGTCGTCAAGGATCTGGAGGCCGACTTCTTTCGTGATGCATTTGATGAACACTTGATTTGTGGCGGCTCATCTGTATAGGGCACCACCGACCACCACGTAGTTCCTGCTTCGGCGTTCCAGGATCTTTCGCTCTGTGGGGTCCTTTGGCACCTTGTTGTGGGCAAGAAAGTCTATTAACTCGGCCATCCAGTCTTCTTCTTCGGCGTTAATGGTCAGCACCTCGCAGAGTTCCGGAGCAGGCTCTGGTTCATCCCCCAACTCTTTGACAGAGGGTTTGAGGAGGCCTTGCACGAACACTCCTCCTGGTACTTCCGCGCGGGTTGACCCCAGTTTGGCGAGTGCGTCAGCAGCGAGGTTGTTTTCCCGTTGAACGTGGTGATACTCAACTCCGTAGAATTTTCCCTCCTGCTTGTGCACTGCCTCGCAGTAGGCGTTCATTCGCTCGCTGTGGCGATCCCATTCTTTATTCACCTGGTTTATAACGACAGCGGAGTCGCCATAAACCAGGAGTCTCTTTATGCCTAGTGAGGTGGCGATGCGGAGCCCGTGGAGAATTGCTTCGTACTCGGCGGCGTTGTTGGTGACGGGGAAACGAATTTGGAGGACGTATCGGAGCTGTTCCCCTTTCGGCGAAATGAAGAGTACACCGGCGCCTCCTCCGTCGATCATTAGGGAGCCGTCGAAATACATCTTCCAGTGTTCGCCGCTGGTGTCTTCTTTCGCGTCCTGGCTCTCGCTCCATTCGGCGACGAAGTCGGCGAGGATCTGTGATCTGATGGCGGTGCGCGGGACGAAGTCTATGATGAAGGAGGCGAGCTCGACGGACCACTTGATGATTCGCCCGGTAACGTCTCTGTTGTGGAGGATTTCGCCGAGTGGAAATTGCGTGACCACCTTGACGCGATGTGCTTGGAAGTAATGGCGGAGTTTTCTTGACGTGATGAGCAGTGCGTAGAGTAGTTTTTGCACCTGGGGATAGCGAGACTTGGATTCGCTCAGTACTTCGCTTACGTAGTAGACTGGTCGCTGCACTCGTTGCACCTTTCCTTCCTCCTCCCTTTCCACGACGATGACGGTGCTAACCACATTGGTCGTGGCAGCAATGTACAGGAGTAGCGTTTCGTCGTTATGTGGGGCGGCGAGTACTGGTGGATTGGAGAGATGGTTCTTGAGGTCAGAGAAAGCTTGCTGCGCCTCTTGGTTCCACTCAAACTTGTCGGTCTTCTTGAGGATCTTGAAGAACGGCAAGCCCTTACCCCCCAACCGGGAGATGAACCTGCTCAAGGCTGCCATGCAACCAGTCAGCTTCTAGATCTCTTTCTTCCCAGTCGGCGGTTTCATCCTCCGGATGGTGTCTATCTTCTCCGGATTGGCTTGGATGCCTCTATTGCTGACGATGAAGCCGAGTAGTTTCCCTTTTGGTACGCCAAAGACGCACTTAGTCGGGTTTAGCCTCCAATTGAGCCTGTAGAGATTGTTGAACGTTTCGGAGAGGTCGGCGATGAACTCGGCTTCGATCTTTGTTTTGATGACTATGTCGTCGACGTAGGCCTCGGCGTTGCGGCCGATCTGCGTGCCCAGGGTCAAGTTTATGGCCCTTTGGTAGGTGGTGCCAGCGTTGCGGAGGCCGAAAGTCATCTTGGTGTAGCAGTAGGCGCCTATCGGAGTAATGAAGGATGTCTTCTCTCGGTCTTCTTCTTTCAGGGCGATCTGGTGGTAGCCGGAGTAACAATCAAGGAAGCATAGGAGTACGCATCCGGCGGTGGAGTCAACGACTTGGTCGATGCGGGGTAGGACGAAGGGGTCCTTAGGGCAGTGCCTGTTGAGATCCGTGTAATCAACACACATTCTCCATTCATTATTCTTTTTTCTTACAAGGACTGGGTTAGCAAGCCAGTCGGGATAAAAGACTTCTCTAATGAACCCGGCAGCTAACAGCCTTGTAATCTCTACCCTAATGGCCTCCTTGCGGTCCTGCACGAAGCGTCGGAGCTTTTGGCGAACTGGCTTGGCGTTCGACACCTTCAAGGAGTGCTCGACCACCTCCCTCGGAACACCCGGCATATCTGATGGAGTCCACGCAAATATGTCGGCGTTGTCTTGGAGGAAGGCGACGAGCGCGCTTTCCTATTTGGGGTCGAGCCCTGAACCACTCAGGGCGGTTTTGGAGGAGTCGGAGAGTCCAAGCGAGATAGGGCGCACTTCTTCAGCCGGCTGCATGGTGGTCGGCGCGGCCCTTCGCTTGGAGGACTCGGGGACGGAACCCGGGTCTCCTTGGAAGGTTCTCGCCTCGTGGACCACTTCCATCTGGAGCACGCTGCGTTCGATGCCGGTGCAGAGGTGGAGCCCCTCTTTGTCGCAGCCCTTGGCGGTGTGGACGTCTCTGCGGATGGAGAGGACGCCGTTCGGTGCTGGCATCTTCATCAGCAGGTACGTGTAGTTGGGGATCGCCATGAACTTGGCGAGTGCTGGCCTCCCGAGTATGGCGTGGTAGGCGGTGGTGAAGTCGGCGACTTGGAAGTTAAGGTACTCGGTCCTGAAGTTGTCTTGATCGCCGAAGGTGACGGGCAGAGCTATCTGCCCGAGTGGCTTGGAGCCCTTGCCCGGGATCAGCCCGTAGAACGGGTGGAGAGAAGGAGTCAGAGCGTCGAGGCCGATGCCCATGTCCCTCAGCGTCTGGGCGAAGATGATATTAAGCCCGCTCCCGCCGTCGACGAGTACTTTGGTGAGGCGGGCGTTGTGGACGATCGGGCTGAGCACCAGTGGGTACTCGCCCACGTCGGAGACTTGGAACCACTGGTCCTCCCTGGAGAAGGTGATCGGCTGTTCGGACCAGCGGAGTGGTTGGATCGGTGACGCGTAGCAAGAGAATATCTCCCGGTCACGCACTTTCTCCCGGCGCTTGTCATCCACGGGCGGTGGTCCTCCGAGGATGAAGTTCACCTGCCTCTCGACGTTCGGGAAAGCGGGGTTCGCGGGGGCCCCTTTTCCCTTGTCCCCTTTGTCGTCGTCGCGTGGCGGTAGTTTTCCCTCCTTCTTCATGTAGGCGTCGGCGAGTCCCATACAGTCGATCATGCGATGCTTGGATTGCTTGTGAATGGGGCAGGGCCCTTGTAGCATCTTTTCAAAGTCGGCGCTGAAGTTGGACCGCGGGCGAGGGCCTCCGCGATCCATGGCAGCGATGGTGTAGTCTCCCGAGCGCTTTCGGTCACCCGTCTGGCTTGGCTCCGGTCTGGTTCAGCGCTGGTCCTCCTTCTTTGGGCGGTCCTCTCGGCGGGGTGGCCGATCGTCGTCCCGAGTGCTTTTCTTGCCGTAGTGGAGGCGAGCGGCTTCCTTGGCGTTCGCCATCTTGTTCACCCGACCAAAGAACTCGCCAGAGGTCTTTGGCAGGTCCTCGCAGAGGCGCTCGAAGACGACGGAGTCGGCGAGGCCGTTGAGGAAGTAGCTGATGATCTCGGACTCGGAGCAGCTGGGAACCAGGTTGCGATTCTCCATGTAGCGGTCGGTGTAGTCGCGGAGGCTCTCCCCGCGATTTTGCTTCACTTTGCCCAGATCCCACACTGTGCCTGGCCGAATGGAGCTGCCTTGGAAGTAGCTCTTGAACTGGCGGCAGAGAGTGTCCCAGTTGTCGATGGAGCCGGGCTCGAGGCTGTGGAGCCAGCTCAGCCCCACCTTGGTCATGGCGACAGGGAAGTAGGCGCACATGGAGTCGCGGTCGCCGTTCACCGCGCGGATGGCGATGCTGTACGTCCGTAGCCACATCGTCAGGTCCGTCTTCCCATCGTATCTTTCTATGCCTGTGGGTTTGAAATTAGCAGGCATTCGAATAGATCTTACTCGGGTAGTGAACGCCGGGAAGCCGTCGCAGTCGTTGAGGTTTTCCATGTCCACGTGTCCCGAGTCGGCGGAGTAGTCCTCTGGGGTGCGAGCCCGCGGCGGCCTGTCCTGTCCGAGTGGAGGGCCATACTTGCGGTCGAACTCACGGCGGCGCGCGGCCTCGTTGGCCTCGAGTTCTCGGCGTAGGCGGGTGTCGCGGTCCAGTCCCGGGGCGCCGTGGTCGCGATTGTACTCGGCGCGCCGTCGGAGCTCCTCCTCGTCCCTTCGCCGGTGGCGGTCATCGAGGTTCCTGCGGAGGTCGCAGTTGCGGAGTTGTTCGCGGAGGTCTGGCTGGTCGACCACGTCGTGATCGGCTTCTCGGCGGCTGGCCGACTTGGAGTGGCGAGACGAGGAGGCAGGAGCTTTTTGGGCATTAATCATGCCCGCGCCCGCAGTCAGCCTGGTCTTGATCTGGTTGAGCTCCGGGGTTTCCGGGATCCCTTCCAGTTCAAGATGCACAGCGGCGAGGTTGGCTAACGGGGTGGCGTAGACGCCCACGCCGCCGACTTCTTGGATGAAGTCGTCGTGGAGGTTACGCGTGGTCCTGGGGTTTCGGCGTTCTCGCCGCGCGTCGCGGCGCCGTTGCTTCTCACCATTGCGCCCGATCCTGGCGTCACGGTGTGCTTGATCCTCCCCTTGGACCGTCGGCTCATCGGCGGATATATCGGAGACGAACGTCTCCTGCTTGGCAGGCACGATCCTCTTATTGGGAGGGAGGACACGTGTCACCCGCGGGAAAGTCGGAGTTAATTCCGGTTCAGGCGGAGTCGGCGTATCCTGAGGATGAGGGTGTTGCGTTGCCGCAACGTCCGGAGCAGATCCGATCTGGATGCCCGTGATGGGATCGGCCGCCCTGATCGCATCTGGGGAGTAGTCAGCGCTCAGCCGTTCGCCGAGTGCTTCTTGGTAGGCGGCCCCGCTGTTCCTGAGTCCCAGTGGGAATCGTGTTGGCGAGGCGATGCCCTGGCGAGCAGACTCGGCGAGGTCGATACATTCACCGATGGAGGCAATGGCGTGGTCCATGTCTGCCTCGAATTGGCGTTGGCGTGCGGCCCATCGGCGCCTTCGCTCCTCGGGCGTCTGCTGCACCCTGCGCGGCGGAGGAGGAGTGGATGAAGCAGTCTGCGGTGTGGGAGGAAGCGTGTTCCCCTCAGATGGCGGGAGAACGATGTTGGCCGTCGCGTTCGCCGAGTTGTTGGCGACGGTTGGCGACGAAGTGGTGATGGTGACGATTCCGTCTGGCGTAGCATCGAGTCGCGGCACTGTCTCCTCCGGGGTGGCGTCACGGGTGAAGGAGAGCTCTCCCTCGGGTCCGGCGGTGAAGACCATGGACCCGAAGAAGAACATAGCCCCCTCAGCGATGGAAATCTTCATGGATGCCGGCGTGATGACGGCGGAAGTGGATGCCATCGAGCTTGCAGATTGATCTCGTCGATCAACCCCTACCTGGCGCGCCAACTGTCGAATTTATGGACCCGGCAGTCCACACAGGGTAGCCTACGTGGTTGATTTGTCGAGGGACAGATCGAGGATCAGAAGTCGATGGTAACACAAGACGCAAGGATTGAACAGGTTCGGGCCGTCAGGATGACGTAATACCCTACGTCCTGTGTTGGGTGTATGGATTGCTGTGTATGAAGTTCCTGAAGGATCTCCGTAGTTGGGTTCTGTCCTAGGTTTCGTATCGTGAGTTGTAATTGTATCCTGGAGGGGGGTCTCGAGGCGCCTTATATACTCCGGCTGCCTTGAGTTACAAGTCGGCTAGAGATCATAACCTACCCGAAATACAAGGATACGATCCTATACCAATTACAGATATCTTTCCCTGTAATTCCGGCTAGTTTATCTTGATCTCCGAGCTTCTTGTGGGATACGCCGTCTTGTTTCTTGCTGCGTGCGCCGTCGCGCCCATCCGGCTCGTCCGACTGGTGGGCCTCCGAGTGGTGGGCCACCCAGTCTGACAACCCGGCCCGACAGCACTCGGATTGGGCCGCCCCTTGCTGGTTGGGCCAATCCGCCTTCTGGGTACCCCTGGGGGTCTACCCCCGACAGTAACCGATGGTAAAGTAAAGGATAAATATGTGGATGATAAAAAAAACCTACCGTGACAATGATTGCTCTGATTACCACATGATAGATACTGATATGAATCGGTATAAGGATGGCCCGATCTTCACGACAGTAGGTTTACGAACAAAGGGTAACTTGCTGAAATTAGCGGGATAACTAGCTTTATACTTAACCAAGGTTGGATGCGACCAAGCGACGGGGGGAGAGGCACCGAAACCTTGAGGTCTTCGACTCGATCTCCGAACGACCGCAAAACCACAATCCAGAACTAATCCACACAAAATGGTGCAGCCGTACTGGAAACCGTAGAGCACAAAGTAACAGAACCTAGAGGGATCTCTTCACAAGTCTAAGAAGAACAGGGAAGAACAAGGGTGTGCAAGGCACTCAACAGCTCGGCTGCAAAACCATTGAGGTTATCAATTCATCAAATTCAACATAGATTGTTTTTTTAGTAGCACAGAGGGGATCTTATACTAGGAACAACCCTCCTAGATAGTTATGAACTGAAGTCTGCACGTTGAAGGTGGAAGGCCAAGTGGTGATGCATTCACGAGGTGATCTTCAATTCTCGTGCATCTATTGGCCTTCTGCGCAGCCTTCAGTAATTTGGCCATAACTCTTTATTGGGAAGTCCAAATGATGCCCGCTTATTGATTTGGAAAGTAGACTTGATAAGCTCTCCAGCCATGTATCATATAGACCCTAGAATGTGGTAGATTGGTACAGAATTGAACGAGAAGTTGAGGCTTTTGCAGTGTGACCCTGAATCTTGTGTGTATAACTCTCCTCAACTTGGGCAGCAGTCTTGGTGTTCTTTGTGTAACCCTCCACATCCTCCATGTAACCCAATGAGGTAGCTTCATGTGTAAACCTGAGTAAGAGTAGAGTGCATAATTTAGGCAGTATATAATTCTCATGAATATTAAGATGTAACCCAGAAAGGAAAGCATTCACCTCTTGTTGTAGTTTTGTAGCACGACTACGCGTAACCGGTCCTTCATAAGCTTGTGTGCGCGTATCCAATGCTTGATTGTGTGTAACTGATCTTACACCTATTTCTTCATGTGTAAGTGAAATTGGACTTGGTGTAACCTGAGGTGTAATCGATGGAGTAACCATTGTTGCTGCAGGCGTAACTGATGCATTTGATGTCACCATGGGTCCGATGTTACGCATGGCTGAGATTTCCTCATCAGATGTGGCAGAACATGGTCAGCCAGTTGCGCCAGAGAAAGCTGCTACTATGATGGTAAATCAATGTGGTGTTCTAGTTAGAGACCACGTGCCCATCAGCTTGCAGAGGTAGAAATTCAGCAATGAAGCATCTTACATGCCGCAATCAGAGAAAGAAATGCAACGGACAAGTTTGAAAGAGCGCTTCCAAGTGCCTGAAGGTTCAGAGGAGTTAGTGAAAAATTGAGCTCTAAAGACGTTGGCTACTTCATTTCAAGCTTGGAAGAAGAACTTGTACAAAAAAATATGCCAAAAAGAACCTGACACCCAACTTCGATAATTACCCACAGCTCAAGGATCATTGGGAATCGTTCATGCAGTATAGGCGATCGGAGTTAGGTGAAAAGAACTCACGTCAAGGAAGGATCAATGCCACAAAGAAACATTACTTCCACTCACTTGGACCAACTAGCTACAAGAAAAATTCCAATCTGGGACAAGATGGATGAAGATTTGCTTGCCAGAGGAATCACGCCGGCGACAATCAATTGACCATAGCGATCAAGGCATTGGTATTACGCTCATGGGGCACTCTAGATCACAATGATGGGTCGCTTATATATAACGATGAGATAAAAGAGGCGGCCACTGTTATCCTTGTGGTACTTAAAGAGCAAGTCGATGGGATATTCGTTCCCGACAGAGAAAACAACGAGCTAACTATGGCTCTGGGGAATTCCGAACATCCCGGATGAGCTAGAGGTGTCGGCGTGGTCCCGTGGAAGCTTGCTTTTTCAGCGGACAGTGACACCTATATAAGTCGTAAGCACACCAAGGCTGCACAGGAGAGAAGAGTTGAGCATTTGTTAATAGAACTTCAGCAGATAAAGGCCGGCATCACAAGTGAAGTGTCTAGACAAATACAGACATTGCTGAGCCAAGGGAAGACGGTGCCGAGAGGAATACTGCTACCCACCGGAGTAGGTGGTTCAACTATTGTTAGCCCACCCTCCCAACGTCGAAGCAGTGTTGCTTCCTCGGAGCTCCAACCTGTTGAAACAGGGGACAATAGTGCAAGCTATCCAGTGGACGAAATCACTTTGTATACGCCATGTGAGTTACATATACCAAGCAGGAACTTATCCACTAAGGTGGCTTACAGTATGGCTTATCCGGTGGACCAAGGGCTGACCATTCATGGGGCAGAAATTCCAAGTGGCTACTGTAAGGTGGAGGTGGAGCAAATTTTTGAAGGATATAATGACTTGGACCTCGACATCGGAGGTGGGGACGGAGAAAGTACGTTAGTGGATGCTGCCCACGGCAGTATCATTCTATGGAAGATGTGTTACATCAAATTTGCCAGTCAAGGGCCATCATCTACTCCACCTAGGGATCCCCTGTAGCCACTGTCACCTTCAAGAAGGGACAAAGGTGAGCCAGAGCACCCACCTCCAAGTAGGAATGATGCCGGCTCACACATGTCTCGTCCTACACCAGCATGGCATGCCCCAAAGCGTGAAGCTGCGCCCCCACGGCAGACTACTCACCAAAAAAACCTACAACAAACCATCAAAAAGAGAGTACCAAAGAAATAAAGATGGCTGCTATATTGAAGAAGTTACCTTACAACCAAACTGACGAGGAAACTGCTATGGTGGTCAAAGCCCAGGTCAAAGATCATTTCAAACCAGATGAGCCAGAGAAGCCGGTAAAAATAGATCCTAAAGCGAAGAACATTTTCAGATCAATGAGCGTGGTGATCAAAAGAGATTCTTAGTATCTGATTACGACCGCCAGCTCGGAAAGTCTTATCAGCAACAAGTCAGTGAAGGCTCTGGTAAGACGACGACCGCTGGTTTGCTGAAACGAGCCAGCAGTGGAGCCTCGGGCAAGAAGGCGTCCACTCCTAAGAAGAAACAAGTCGGTCAGACGCGGCTGCCAGACACAAGTGCAACAAAATGTTGACAATGAAGCACTTGCTCAGATGGTCACGGAAACGGGCCTCTCACCGTTACAACTTTTAGAGGGCGAACTTCCTAAGGCAATAGTGACACATTGGGAATTTCGGTGCGGTGAACCAATGGTGCCCCCATTTTCTTTGAAGCTGCTTACCACTCAAGCGTACCGATTCCATACGTGGTACATGAAGATGTCCAAACATGGTAGAGAGATGCTCAATGTTTTGATACAAGATTGTCATTACTTCCATGAGCCTGGTCTCTTAATTTTGGATTTCAAGGATGTGTATATGTTGTACCATCAAGATGCCATAGACCTCTCTTTGATGAGCTGCTGGGTTGTGTAAGTTTGTTTCACTGATCTATTCTCGCAATACTTCCAGCCTTAATTATAATTTGCAACAATAACAATATTTTTTTGTCATGTAGGATGCAGATCCATACATGCCGTGAAAAATCATACAATGATATCGGCTTCCTGGATCCACTAATGATAAATGTGGTACTTGTATCCGGTAAGCCACTACAGACGATGGACAATATATACTTGTACCTAGAGAGACAAAGAAGCAAGAATTACATTCTTCTATCTTACAATTTCAAGTGAGTACTTCTCTATATTTATGTATATCTTTAAGAATTTGTTCTGAATACTTGTGCATGTATTTGTATATATATATATAGGTTCCACTGGATACTCCTTGTATTTCTCATAAACACCGGTCGTATTTTTGTCTTGGACTCAATGCGGAAACCACGGGAGGATTACCAACCAGTTTTATACCTGATTAACATGGCATGGACGCGTTTCCGTACAAATGTTCAAGGAAATTTCAATGAAAAATTGGATGTGAAGACGGACTTTCCGGTATGAGGCTGGAGTACCCGCATATCCCATCATATCACACTAATATATAGTTGTCACGGCTAACTTTATACTTCTCCACTTTCAGTGTGCCAGACAGGAACAAGTGACAAATCTATGCGGATACTACGTCTGCCAGTGGATCCACAGCTTTATTTGTCCAAAAAATCCGACTACCGAAGATCTCATGGTACGAAATCAAACCATTCATACTTACATATGATTTGTTATTTAATGTGTATAATCTAGTGTTATCTCATGGATAATGAGATTAAAATGTTCTCAATTATGATTAATGCAGAGGATGTTTTACCATCAAGAGCTCTCGATGAGAGAAAAAGCAAAAGCTATTGCGGACCGACTATTTTGATTCATTATGGACCAAGTTATAGATCCAAATGGACAATACTACCATGATGGACATGATATTTCTCAATATCGCTCCCTATCTGCCCCTTCTTCCAGTTCTGCTCATCAATTGTAAGAATTAAGTAACTGTTGGCATTTCTTAATGTTGCCACCAGGTTTGTTAAGCCCGGCAACGCTGCTTAGAATTGCCTTGGGTATGTCATTACATTACGTTTCCGCAAGCGCGGAAAATACCATTGTAGCATTTCACTCGTGAGTATTCATGGGTATCGTTATTTATATTTTCCCAAAGGATGGCATTTGGTGTCAAAGCATTTACTAGATGGTCATACTCAAGAGATTATGATATAATATTGGACAGAGTCATACAAGGGTAAACTATAATATCGAAGCCTAACTCAAGATAAAGAATAAAGAATAAGTCCTAAGGTTAGATGGATCATGGCAAAGAATCCTAAGGCATTATATAGGACAGCTGTTGTTGGCCCTTAATGACAATATATCAACGCCAATATAGATACAGAAGAATACTAAAACAAATAGACATAGGGCTATGTACTAACAATTTCCACGAGTTTTGGTGCAATCTTGTATTCAGGAACAAAATGGGAGAAAATGGATCAAAGTGGGCCTAGGGCCATGTCGCCCGACCCCACCAGGTCGGCCGACCTAGACCCAGGCCCAATGAGGTCCAAGTTTAGCCCATTGACAGAAGCACACTCGGGGATGATCAGAGACGTTGAGATCAAGTCGGTGGAAATAAAGAGATGGGATTGGGCCACGTGGACAGCACACAGATCCATGGGCCCACATCCCTGACTTAACGTACAAATCTGCGTGAATACCCACCGAGAACCGACCATGGGGCCCACATGGAAGTATCCCTAGCAGAGTGGGGCCAAGGGGCCTCAGCCCCGGGTTGGCCGACTTGGCCGAGTTGGCCGACCTGGCCGCGCGCCCAAAATGGCACCGCCTTGACCCACAACTGCCAACCGCCTTCAGAAAGCCATCCGTGCCGTGCATCATCAGAGTCGGTGAATCTCGCGGTCGGCCGACCCCCCTAGGTCGGCCGACCTGGGCCCAACTCCGAACTACCTCAACCGCCGCACACTGACTCACAACCGCTGCTCCAAGCTATGAATAGATGGACTCGGGGCAGGGCTAATGATCAGCGAGCTGCAGTAAAGATCCAAGGTGAAGCCCTCCTCATATCCAGAGTAGAAATAGGGAGAGAGTGAGGGAGAGCCTGGAGGAGTCCCGGCGTGTCGGCGACCCTCCACCTGTACCTTAACGGATGCAAGCTACTCAGTAAGTATCTGGGATTGCTGAGTTCTCTATTGTGCTTGTGGGTTCGTTGCTTTACTCGTAAAGTATTCTAATCTCTGATCAAGGTTAGGATAGCTGATATTATCTTAGGCGTGGTGCTTAGGTGTATATCTGCCCTCGTTCGCCTCGTAGCCACACGGTTTAGAGGAGGTAGGCGGCAGGTGGTGACAGCCCTATCCATCCTTTGTAATCCTCCACTTTCGGGTACGGCGTAGAGCTGTTTGCCGGCAATTTCCTAGAGGTCTAGGATACCCTGGTGCCCAAAGCAAGCATAGGAGAACTCCCTTCGCTATATTCACAGCCTTAGTGCTAAGTTATCCTCTCTACCCAACTTTTATATACACTCAATCGATCCGGTCAACTTTAGTAATTAGACAGTGCCTTCACGTTCCCCATGGATTTGATACCTGGTTTACTCACGGGTGAAAGCTACTACGACAGCCGTGCGCTTGCGGACTTTCTGTTTGCCACCGCTAGTGTCAACAAGCTTTCTGGCGCCGTTGCCGGGGAACGGTAGCTGTTGTCTAAGAACTACGGTTGCTCGTTTATATTTTTTATTTATTTCTTTTGTTTTTGTTTTCAACCATGGATTCCACCCAAATTCATGAGTTCTCTGCTCCAAAGGGGGAATTATTGGAGCCACACCCCTCGTCAAATCCCATTTTAACAGATAGCTATGAACTTCGCCCTGCCTTCATAGCTATGGTCCAGGACATATCCTTCTCGGGAAGTGATGGTGAGAACCCATACCGTCACTTGCACGAATTTGAGTTGCTCTGTTCGTGTTTGGTTATATCAGGCATGACTCAGGCAACAATTAGATGGAAGCTCTTCCCATTCTCTCTCAAAGAGAGTGCAAGGAAGTGGTATGACCATACCGTTGGGCTAACGAACGGTGAATGGGAAAAGTTACGGGACAAGTTTTGTCTTGAATACTTCCCCGTTCACCAGATCTGTGCACTTCGGAAGGAGATCATTAACTTCCAACAAAGAGAGAAGAAAACGATCACGAAAGCATGGGACCGGTTCTAGGACTCGTGTCTAACTGGAACAGATCTAGGCTCCCCAGACTACATGCTCATGCAGCATTTTCGGTCTGGGTTGAATAGTGAAAATGCCCGGTACATAGACATAGCAGCCGGAGGCTCTTTCCTACACATAACCCCGGCTAGAGCAAAAGAAGTCCTAGCAGCTATCCGGGAAAACTCTCCTGCTGACGCGGACGAAGCTGAGCAAGAAGATCCCCAGGTAGAACCCATAAACTTGCCCAGTCCAGCTCCTGAGACCCCATCCATTGAGGAAATGGAAACTCAACCCCTCAGATTACACTTTGATTTCGAGGAAGATCTTTTTGAAGACTTTGGGAATACCTCGAACTACACAACACAGAAAAGCCTATGGTAGAGACCCCCTCCATTATATGGAGACAGAATTTTTGAACGAAACCGTGAGGGAGCTTATTTCCATCCGAAATACAGAATGGTCAAATGAGGCTGAGTTTTCTTCCGAAGTCATTCGGATTGACCCACCTTCACAGACCATTCGAGGTTTCGTAAGCAAGGTGGCCTTAGGCATCCTTTATAACCCGACCGTTGGGGCTAATATCATGTCCAGTGCCTTCGCGTATATCCTTGGACGTCGTAAGAAGCTGGTCCCAACATCAAAACTCCTTAGAACACCCTCAGGCCATATTCTCGAGAGTCTCGGCTTAGCATGAGATTTTCTCCTTAAGCACAATGGGATTGAGATGGCTCTAAACTTTTACGTCTTTGAGACATCAGATTTGGACCTCATGATAGGACATCCTATCGAGGGCCTCCTACAAGATGTAACCTCAGAAGGAAATCTCCTAACCAAAGTAGAATGAAATCTCCTCACCATTCCTTTAGCCAGGGTCAAGAATTGTATAGTCGAACCTTTAATTGAGTCTAACCCAGCTGAGGAAGTGAAATCCCTTCAACCTAGTGACCCATTTGAGTCATTCCTCGAAGAGCATGTTCACGACTTTATCGAGGAAGAGGATGACGCATCTGAGCCGCTTGAAAATGAGGAGCCACCCAAGTCACACGTAGAGCAAAAACCCTTGCTCGCTGGCCTTCGCTATGTCTTTCTTACTGAGGATAGGGATACCCCTGTTATCATTAGTGACAAGCTATCACAGGACGAGAGTGATAGACTCAGTAAGGTGCTCGAGAAACACAACTTGGCATTTGGGTACTCCCTCAAGGACTTGAAGGGAGTAAGCCCCGCGCTTTGTACCCATCGTATTCCCATAGACACATCATCTACACCATCTAGAGAGCCTCAACGTAGGCTAAACAATGCGATGAGGGAAGTCATGAAGAAAGAAGTCTTAAAACTTCCGCACGCCGGGATCATCTATCTCGTCCCTCACAGTGAATGGGTCAGCCCTGTTCAAGTGGTACCCAAGAAGGGAGGTATGACCGTCGTAAGTAACAAGAAAAATGAGCTGATTCCTCAGCGTACCATTACTGGGTGGCAGATGTGCATTGATTACCGCCGACTCAACAAGGCGACAAAGAAGGATCACTTCCTGCTCCCCTTCATTGATGAGATGTTGGAGAGACTTACAAACCACTCCTTTTTGTGTTTCCTTGATGGGTATTCCGGCTACCATCAGATTCCCATCCACCCCGATGATCAAGAAAAGACCATCTTCACTTGCCTTTATGGAATGTATGCATACCGCAGAATGTCATTTGGGTTATGCAATGCGCCAGCATTGTTCCAAAGATGCATGATGTCTATTTTCTCAGACATGATAGAAAGAGATCATGGAAGTTTTCATGGACGATTTTTCCGTCTATGCAATGACTTTTGGTCATTGTCTACAGAACCTAGGTAAGGTGCTACAAAGATGCCGAGACAAGGACCTGGTGCTAAACTGGGAAAAGTGCCATTTCATGGTCCGAGAGGGTATAGTGTTAGGACACTTAGTGTCCGAAAGAGGGATAGAGGTGGATAGAGCGAAAATTGAAGTCATAGAAAGGCTTCCACCTCCTACCAATGTCAAGGGGATCCGTAGTGTCCTAGGCCATGCGGGGTTTTACCGGCGCTTCATTAAAGATTTCTCTCAGATAGCCAGGCCCCTCACTAACCTGTTAGCTAAGGATGTCCCATTTAACTTTGATGATGAGTATTTACATGCTTTCACCATCCTAAAGAACGCTCTCATCTCAGCGCCAGTCATTCAACCCCCTGATTGGACGCTACCTTTCGAGATTATGTGTGATGCCAGTGATTATGCTGTTGGTGCTGTCCTTGGACAAACCAAAAATAAGAACCACCATGCTATCTCTTATGCTAGTAAAACTTTGACAGGAGCTCAACTTAACTATGCTACCATTGAAAAATAGCTCTTGGCCATAGTTTTTGCTATAGACAAGTTTAGATCTTACTTGGCAGGAGCTAACGTGATTGTCTATACCGATCATGCTGGCTTGAAATATCTGCTTACCAAGAAAGATGTAAAACCATGCCTTATCCGCTGGATTCTATTACTCCAAGAATTTGACTTGGAAATTAAAGATAAAAAGGGAGTAGAGAATTCAGTAGCAGATCATTTGTCACGTATGCAGTTTACTGACATGCAGGACCTACCGATAAATGACTTCCTGCACGATGACACACTACTCAAGGTGACTGCCTCCGACCCCTGGTATGAAAATATTGTGAGCTTTATGGTTGCAGGATATGTACCGCTAGGGGAGAACAAGAGAAGGTTGATCTACGAGAGTAGACTCCATCTATAGGATGAACCATACCTGTACAGGGTATGTTCAGATGGCATGCTCAGGCGATAGTACCAACAAATGAGGCAAGAAAGATCATCGAGCAGTGCCATGCAGCCCCATATGGAGGTCAATACGGGGCGTTTATGACAAGGTCGAAGATCTGGCAGAGTGGATTCTACTGGCCCACAATGTATGAGGATATAAAGGAATTCATTCAATGATGCCAGCAATGCCAGAAACACGGAGGGATCATAGCAAGAGATGCAATGCCGCTCACAAACAACTTACAAGTTGTGTTGTTTGATGTGTGGGGCATTGACTTCATGGGGCCCTTTGTCAAATCCTATGATAGTGAGTACATGCTGGTGGCAGTGGACCATGTCTCGAAGTGGGTTGAAGCAATGCCATGTCGAGCCGCTGACTCCAAACACGCGTGAAAGATGTTTCATGAGATCATCTTTCCACGTTTTGGAACCCCCGGGATGGTAATCAGTGATCGAGGGTCACATTTCGTCGATAAGACCTTCCAGAAGTTTCTGGCAGAACTGGGGGCAAAGCACAATATAGCTACACCATACCACCCCCAGACAATAGTAGAAACATCAAACAAGCAGATCAAGAACATTTTGCAGAAGACCGTGACAGAAACGGGAAAAGGATAGAAGAGCAAGCTACCAAATGCTCTATGGGCGTACCGAACGGCATATAAAACAACAATCGGGATGTCCCCTTATCAGCTGGTTTATGGCAAGACTTGCCATTTACCGGTTGAACTAGAGCATCGGGCACACTAGGCTATAAGAAAGTGGAATATGGATCTTCCAGCAGCCCAGCAAATGAGGAAAATGTAGCTATCAGAGCTAGAAGAGTGGAGAGACAAAGCGTACCACAGTGCCAAAATCTACAAGGAAAGAACCAAGAGATGGCACGACAAGAGGATCAAGGTGAAGGAGTTCCACCTCGGGGATAAGATACTACTCTATAATTCCAGGGTGAAGCTCTTTGGGCATGGAAAACTTTGAAGCAAATGGGAAGGACCGTTCGTTGTGGTGGAGACTTCGTCGCACGGGGCAATCACACTCCAAGATGATGAAGGTAACCTCTTCAAGATAAATGGTCAATGTTTAAAAGTTTTCCTTGAACCTGATAAAGTAGAAGAGGAATTTGATGTGATCAATTTGGTCATGGATAATTCCCATCTATAATTTCACCTTACGCTAAAGTCCTTAACCCCTAGAATACCTTTGCACACACTTTGGGTTATATTGGACCTATCACGTAGTGCACAAAAAAGGTGCAGGCGACCGGGCTCAAGGCCAGGTCGACCGACCCCACCAGGTCGACCGACGGGCCACTGAGCCCGATCAGCCCAATCCTCTGCAAACGTTCCACTCCAACGTCTCTGAAGCCGCTCCGCGGTGAATGAGCGATTCAACCTCTGATTGATCCGAGAAGAGGGTTGTTCTTTCTTTAAATTTCCACCCATCCCCTTCTCCCCTCTCATCTGAGTTCTTCCTCGCCCACATTCTGAAATCACTTTTGACGGTCCTTAAGTACCACTTTTGACCGTCAATCCTTATAGAAAATACATACAAGAATGCATTCACCATAGCTTTAGGGCTTATATCTAATCAATTTCACAAGTTTTGGTGAACATATGAGTGCAGGGATTAAATGGCAAAAGAGGAGGACATTTGGGCTCAGGGCCAGGTCGCCTGACCCCCTTAGGAGAACTCCCTTCGCTGTATTCCCAGCTTAGTGCTAAGTTATCCTCTCTACCCAGCCTTCATATAAACTCAATCTATCTGGTCAACTTTAGTGATTAGACAGTGCCCTCTCATTCCCTGTGGATTCGATACCCTGAATACTTCCATGTGAAAGCTACAAAGGTATCCGTACACTTGCGGATTTATCTGCGACCGTAAGAAATACCAACAAGCTTCGGTAGCTGTGTTGTCTAAAAACTACGGTCGCCTGTTTATCTTTTATTTTATTTTCTTTTATTTTGTTTTAGTGATCCATGGACTCAACCCAATTCCATGAGTACTCTGCTCCAAAGGGCTATTTATTGGAGCCGCACCCCTCGTCAAATCCTATATAAACAAATAGCTATGAGCTTCGCCCTGCTTTTATAGCTATGGTCCAGGAGACATCCTTCTCAGGACGTGATGAAAATCCATACCATCACTGTTGACACCAGCAGTGGCAAACAGAAAGTCCGCAAGCGCACGGCTGTCGTAGTAACTTTCACCCGTGAGTAAACCAGGTATCGAATCCACGGGGAACGTAAAGGTTATCTAATCACTAAGAATGTCCGGATCGATCGAGTGTATATAAAGGCTGGGTAGAGAGGATAACTTAGCACTAAGGCTGTGAATATAGCTAAGGGAATTCTTCTATGCTTGCTTTGGGCACCGGGGTATCCTAGACCTCTAGGAAATTGTCGGCCAATAGCTCTGTGCCGTACCCGTACGTGGAGGATTACAACGGACGGACAGGGCTGTCACCACCTGCCGCCTACCTCTACTAATTCGTGGGGCTACGAGGCAAACGAGGGCAGATATACACCTAAGCACCACGCCTAAGATAATACCAGCTATCCTAACCTTGATCAGATATTAGAATACTTTACGAATAAAGCAATGAACCCACAAGCACAATAGAGAACTCAGCTTTCTATAACTCAGACTTAAGTACTAGTTGGATCCTGGATACTTACTGAGTAGCTTGCATCCGTCGAGGTACAGGTGGAGGGTCGCCGACACGCCGGGACTCCTCCAGACTCTCCCTCACTCTCTCCCTACTTCTACTCTAGATATGAGGAGGGCTTCGCCTTGGATATTCACTTCATCTTGATGATGCTTAGCCCTGCCCGAGTCCAGCTATTTATAGCTTGGAGAGGCGGTTTGGAGTCGGTATGCAGCGGTTGAGTCGGTCCGGAGGTGGGCCCAGGTCGGCCGACTAGGGGGGATCGGCCGACCATGGGATTCACCGACTTCGGGGATCCATGGCACAGATGGGCTCCTGGAGGCGGTTGACAGTTGCAGGAGAAGGCGGTGGCGAAATGGTCACGCGGCTAGGTCGGCCGACCTGGCCAGGTCGGCCGACCCGGGTCATGGCCCCTCGGCCCCACTCTGTCAAGGTCACTCTCCTGTGGGCCCCATGGTCAGTTTCCGGTGGGTAATGTCGAAGATATGTTGGTTAAGTCAGGGATGTGGGCCCATGGATCCTGGTGATTGCCACGTGGCCCAATCCCATCTCTTCAACTTCATCGACTTGATCTCAACGTCCCTGATCACTCTCAAGTAAGCACATATGCACCAAATCTTGTAGAATTCATTAGTAAATAACCCTATGTCTATTTATTTTATCATCCTTTTGTATCTTTGTTGGCAATAATATTCTATCACTAAGAATCGCCAACAAGCTTCCCCACACTTATCCTTTATTCGTCCTCGAGTAAAGTCTAAACTTAATCATGGAAATCATGAACAAACATATAAGTTATTCCCAAACATTTAGACTTAGTGGAATTATATGAGTGGCTAACATGTCTTCTTGGGTTAGTACAGGAAGGAACAGCTTTTCTATGACATGATACACTTTCCTCTCAAGTACTTGGGTTTTCAGAATTTTGCAAAAGAAAACCAATGCCTTGCTCCTTAACGAGTTTCTATCTGGATATTCATGGTGGTTGGACAACACTCATACTCTCCAAAATAGAACTTTATATGTGGAGCTCTCAAGACTCATACCTTATTTCACTTGTGTTGTCATTCCAAGGATTGGATCCAAATCAGAAACAAGTCAGGTAATCAAGTCAAGATGTGTAAGTGTGTGATATGAGGTGGAAATGTAGTAGTACTCCTTTGTCTTGACGTCCTTCCCTTTTCTTTTTCTTTTTGGATATGGGCTATTACACTTTTTTTCACTCAATGCTTTTTAGCATGAGTTTCTTTCTTCTCTCTTTTTTTTATGCATATGGCCCATATCTTCTTTTCATCTTGATTTTGGGGAAGAAAGTCACTTAGGAGTATTTTATTCATGAACATGGAACAAAGGCATGTTTTGCTTTACCCTCAGTGTAAGGGTTTAGCTTTTTATGGTGGAGTGTACGTGATCTTGACATTAAAAACATGAAGTATCTCTAGTAAGGGTCACAAGACTTGGAACAACTCAAAGCTCAAAAGGAATGCTTGATTATAATTGTAAGTGGCTGTCTCTCAAACCCATAAGGAGCATAGCAAGGTTAAAAGTTTCAAAAACTTTTCATAAATTCCAAGTACTCGAGTAAGTAAAAGTATCTTGCATATTAAAGCCATATCTCAAAATGCAATAACTTAGATGACATGAGTTCCTAAAAATATGAGGATTTTCACAAGCCAAAAGGTATAGGGAATAAAATATATGTAAGTTAATATTCTCCATGTGATGGGGAGATGCAAAAAGGGTTAATTTAATTAAGTTCAGAATTCCATGATCAGGTTCTGCAAGTATTCAACTGAAACAGGGGTTAGGACGATCAAACCAGCATGCAGGAAAAGGAAGAAGCCAGGTAGGACCTAGGCCAGGTCGGGCGACCTGGTGGGGTCGGGCGACCTGGTGGTAACTCCTCTGGTTCAGCTCTTTCGCATGATGTTCTGAGTCGTTCTGGTATGCTCTGTTTCGCGTTGGATCACTCTGTTTCCCGTTGCGAATCTCCCCCACACTTGTACCTTTTATTCATAAACAAGTGGAAACAAAAAGACACAATCCTAATACACTAAACAATTTATTTTATTCATAAACTCAGAGGCTACATGATGAACAAATGAAATAAATGAAATGAATGAATAAGAAGACTAATGTGCCTATCCTGAACCAAAGCCTAGGGTGCCTATGGTGCATTGTAGAGATTTTCATCCCCTGCGGCTTTGCCATAACTCTTAAGCTTCACGACCATAGATCTGCGTAGCATATCAAAGTCGTCTTGAAGATTAATGCGCTCAAGTCGCTCTTCGGCGAACTTCTTCTCCAACTTTGCATAGTCATGACCGAGTTGATTAATCAACTCTAGTAACTCAGCATTGGAGGGAGCCTTGGAGGCCTTTTCCTCATCACTCTCGTAATGACCCCCAGGCTTGCAAATTGGAGGAGGCTTGATGTGCCTCTTGATCTTGCCGGCGGGTGAAGATTCCACCGACTCCTCCAATTCCTTCCTCTCCTCAGGTGTGAGGGGAGGGAACAGCCCCTTTCCATAGCCACCCCTAGGTTTCCTTTCCCCAAAGACCCGAAAACGTGGCTCTGGGGTGCTAGCAGGAGAGTAGATGGACACATCGGACGTATAGTGATACACCATGACGTCCTCCCACTTATTCCTGACCACTTCCTTCAACTTCTCCCCTGGTTGAAGCTTGGGGAGTCCATCCCCCTTGATTGGAGTGGCTGCCGGTGTCTTTTTCGGAGTCAATTGCCCCGTCGTCGGCCTTCTGTATGGGCTTGATGCCCGTGCATCACGCCTCTGAGTCCTCCTCGGAGACTGGGACCGCACCGTCGAGCGAGACTGTTGGGTTAGTGCCAAAGCCACTAAGCCCAAACAATAGCCAAGACAGAGAACAGAGACAAGCAACAATAAATTACTTATCAACAGTGTTCTCGGGAATCAGCCCTTTACACGTTGGTAGGAGGCCCCCTTTTATAGGGAGGTCAAGAGGCACTTTTTACATTCCCCTTATACCCCTGGAAATCAGGCATCATCCTCTAGACTTAACAACTTAGACTCCTCAGGGGCATAAGAGTACATCCATGTGTCACAATGTGAATGCGTAGACCAGCAACTCCGTCTTTGACTCGGTTTGGACTTGGTCCACGCTGCCTTCACCATGTCTCCAGTGACCCTTTGCTCGCCTTCACCAGCTGATGCCCGTCTGTCCGAGCGACGCCTTCTCCTGGTCAGAGGAGAATAGAACGCCATGCCATCGCCCGGACTCGCCTTCGGCCTGTATAACAAGATGAATCGAGTATACACAATATTTGAACATTACCTTCGCATCTTCATAAAAGGTAGTTGGGTGTAGCGAAGACAATGAGAAGCCACACAATGCCTTCGCCTTAACCACAAATCGTTCGTTAGCGCTAGGGGCAACGTATTGTCTCTCGGCGTCTGATGACTCGGCGAAGGCAAAAGTCTTGCAGTTGTAGGTGGCGAAGGCAAATGCCTTGGGTTTACAATCAAGCCAACGGGTGAAGGTGTTTCCTGGATAAACCAATCCCCCAACAGTAGCCCCTCGCGGAAGAGGGCTTTCTCCAATAGGCCGATGTCCTCGAAAACTCAGGATTGCCTTCGCCTGAGCCAGAGAAATGCCTCCTCCCGTTGGAGTAAGTCCCGAGTCGTTGTCTTCGCTCTCGAACTTGGCTTCGCATTTGTCACTTTTGATTTTCTATGATTTTATTTTTATTTTTATTTGTATTTTTCCTGGCCTTTTCGAATTCCGAGCCACGGTAACGGTTGATTTTTTACTGCCTATAAATAGGACCAAGGGGTCCCCCCTTTTTAACTTTCTTCACTTTCGCTGTCAATCGCTTTCAGCTGCGGATACTTCTTCGCTCGCTCGGGTCGTGAGCTGTCGTTTCCTTTCGCGTTCGCGTCGTCTTCTCTTCTGAGGCAATTTTTTGCAAGTAAGATTCTCTCTTCATATTTTGACACTTATTCTTTTGAATTTTCTTCGCTTAGGTAATGACATCTGTTATCATTACTGCAGCGGCGCGCACCAAGCAAACTTGTCACACCCAGATTTACGAAGGAAATCCGAATGCTACTATATGTGTACCCAGGAAGTCTTTACACACATATAGCTCAGAAATGAATATCAAAGAAAGGAAAACAGTGCTCGATAACATAAAACATAACAAGTCTTACATCACAGGCATTACATTTATTAACGAGTTTATCAAAGTAGCGGAAGCCTGACGTAGTCTATCTCCAGAACAACTCCACAGGGACTCTGACTGGGGGAATGCACTGCCTAGAAGTCCGGGAACTCCTCAGGGAAGACAAAAGCATCCACAGGCGGCTCATCTGAGTACCCATACGGGATTTTGTTGATATGAAGCAAGTGTAAGTAATCCATCTTACTTAGCAAGCATAACATGATTAAATGAGGCTCAAAAGGCTATGCAAGGTTTAAACTGCGGTTAGCATTTTTAGTTGATTGATTTTAAAATTAACCTGAATTACTAGAATTAGATGACAACCCGGTTGTAACCCACATTATGAAAGCATGTGAAGTATTATAAGTAACCAACATCATCATTAACCATTACTTTAGAGAACAAGGAACCGCTCGAAAAGGATCCAGGCCGCTCTTGACCGTGAGCACGGCTGTTATAACAGTTTTACACTCTGCAGAGGTTGTACACTTTCACCACCGGTCGTGATCCCCCTTGCCTTGGGCACGCACTCCCTTCACACCACGTGAAATGAGTACAGGGTTTCACTACGAGACCTTTCAAAAGACACCCTAGCAAGCTAGTGGCCGCTACGGTTTCCTGACAGGCGCATGGACCCCTCCAGGCTCCAGCCAAAACATCACACAAATCCATCACACACAAACCCCAACGAGAACTGACCGAGGTCCACACTTAAACCTGGCAGCCCCACTTGCACCTTTCGGTAACCACTAGACAAGCTAGAGCCGTACAGTTTACTTAGTCAAGACCAGAGCCATGTGGTTCCTGTGGTTGTACGGTTTTCCTGGGTGGCCGCTTTAAGATCGGAACCTTAAAAAGAGACGCTTAGAGCAATGCAAACACATGCTCAAGCTCCCTAAACCAAGTTGCTAAAAAGCACATTTTAATAAGGTTCCAAGTATATCATTAGTCAAGATTAACATTTATTCATCGATCATTAGCGGTTGCAAGCAAGCTAAGCACAACTAACTTATCTACCCACATGCATAAACCCAAGGTAACAAGGTAAATAGGATAAACAAGACTAGTCAATCCTATGGTTTAACAAATTAGACACATGCATGAATGAATAACATGATTATAAAGTGAATAGGTATCAAGGATGAATCATGTTATCACTTGCCTTCCTCAAAGTATTGCTGCTGATCTTGGTCTTCAAACTCTTGATCAAAGCCGGCCTCGTACTGCTCGCAAACTATACACGCATTCCAATCACCACACATACATCATCACAAGCCAGTACATGCATACAAAAGTATATCTATTAGAACAGTACAACATACAATGAAAGCAGAAACAAAAAGGATAGAAAACTAATCTACGCATTTCTACGAACACAACAACGCGAAAATCACTCTAATCGGATTTACGGTGAAAAAACTACGCTAAAAACAAGATAACGGACTATCCTGCGATAAACCGAGGACTGAAACGTAATTAACCGTAGATCCTAGGGGGTAGCAGAGAAGTTTCCTGAACTGAGAAAGGATGGCGGGTTGATTTTGTGAAAGCCGGGGGTCTCTTTAGCAAAAGGCCGAAGGGGTATCCTGGGATCTGTTCTGAGCCGTAGGATCAAGGATGGATGGCCGGATTTTTATGAAACGAAGGGGTAAGCTTGATCTAATCCTGGCCGTTGATCGGAGATCTGATGGTGGCTGAGTTTCGGCTTGATCCAGATCGGCACAGGAACCGGTTTTCGCCGGTCTTTTTTCCGCGAACAGCGCCGGTTTCGCCGGTCTTTTTTCCGCGAACAGGACAGAGACGGCGGCGCTCGCCGGCGTGGCTCGCCGGGCAGCGGCGGTGCAGGGGCTACAGGCGACGGTTTCGCGAACGGTTTGGACCAGGACGCAGAGGAGAGCGACGCGAACCTGTTTTGGGTGATCTCGGCGTTGATCGGGCACCGTAGCAGGCGTGCGACGGCGAGGGGCGGCCGGGTCGTCGGGGTCGCGATGGGGCGGCGCTGCAGCCTTGGCTCCGCGGCTCTGAGCGTCGGGCTCGCACTCTGGCGCGTCCACGCACGCGAGGGCGAGACCCGGGGTGGTAGCAGGGCAACCACGGCGGACGGGAGCGGCGACCTCACCTCGAACAGCGACGGCGCGACGCAGAACAGAGAGACAAGGGGGCGACAGTGTTCTGCAAGGAGGGATGGGAAGGAGCTCGTCCAGAGGTTTTGCAGGAGGGGGGAAAGGCTCTGGACTAGGAACCGAAGGGCAGGGGGTTGTAAATGCCGTAATGGCAAATAGGAAAGGGAGGAGACGCGGTATTAGGGGAAGGGGCGACGTTTCTGCTGCCATTCACTGCCTGCATGCGTGGAAAAGAAGAGAAAGAGACGGCCTGGGCTGCCTGTTTATTGGGCCACTTAGAGATAAGAAGGAGAAAGCAAGANGACGCAGAGGAGAGCGACGCGAACCTGTTTTGGGTGATCTCGGCGTTGATCGGGCACCGTAGCAGGCGTGCGACGGCGAGGGGCGGCCGGGTCGTCGGGGTCGCGATGGGGCGGCGCTGCAGCCTTGGCTCCGCGGCTCTGAGCGTCGGGCTCGCACTCTGGCGCGTCCACGCACGCGAGGGCGAGACCCGGGGTGGTAGCAGGGCAACCACGGCGGACGGGAGCGGCGACCTCACCTCGAACAGCGACGGCGCGACGCAGAACAGAGAGACAAGGGGGCGACAGTGTTCTGCAAGGAGGGATGGGAAGGAGCTTGTCCAGAGGTTTTGCAGGAGGGGGGAAAGGCTCTGGACTAGGAACCGAAGGGCAGGGGGTTGTAAATGCCGTAATGGCAAATAGGAAAGGGAGGAGACGCGGTATTAGGGGAAGGGGCGACGTTTCTGCTGCCATTCACTGCCTGCATGCGTGGAAAAGAAGAGAAAGAGACGGCCTGGGCTGCCTGTTTATTGGGCCACTTAGAGATAAGAAGGAGAAAGCAAGAACAGGCCAGCTAGGATTGGTAAAAAGGTTTGGGCCTCAGGGAGAAAAAGAAAAGAGAAACGGGCCGGGCTGGGTTTGGATCTGGATCGGTTTCTGGGTTTCGGAAAGAGAGAGTCAGGCCCGGGTTTGGACTTGGGTTTTAGGGTCAGGTTTTCCGGGCTCTAGGACTAGCACACAAAACACTCATACAAGAAAACGATGTATCGGCATGAAATGCACAAACAAGTTTCTAAACCTAGGGTTGGTTTTAATTTCCGAAAAGGTTTTATATTTACCTAAATTTGTGAATGCACACACAAAACCTAGCAAATTAATTACTAATTTAGAAAACGAAATTTTAGGGTGTTACAAACCTACCCCCCTTAAAATGAATCTCGTCCTCGAGATTCGGTTGAGCCTTCAAACAGCTGTGGATATTCTGCCTTTAGATCTTCTTCTCTTTCCCAAGTTGCCTCATCTATAGAGTGTCGGCTCCACTGCACCTTACACATCCGTATCACCTTACTCCTTGTGACTCTTTCTGCCACTTCCAGTATCTTGACGGGGTACTCTTTATAAGTCAGATCCTCTTGTACATCGAGTTCATCCAAAGGTAACTGTTCTTCTGGCACTCGTAAACATTTCTTTAATTGAGACACATGAAACACATCATGTACTCCTGACAGTCTGGTTGGCAATTCCAATTGATAAGCCACCTCACCTTTTCTGTCCAACACCTTGAATGGTCCAATATACCTTGGTGCTAGTTTGCCTTTGACATTGAATCTGCGAACTCCTCTCATCGGTGACACCTTGAGATATACGTAGTCGCCAATGTCAAAACTAAGGTCTCGACGTCTGACATCCGCATAGCTCTTTTGCCTGGATTGTGCTACCTTCAAATTCTGCCTGATTGTCTGCACCTGTCTTTCAGCCTCTTTAAGAATTTCAGGTCCAAACACTTGGCTTTCTCCCGTTTGATTCCAGAACAAAGGTGTCCTACACTTCCTGCCATATAGTGCCTCAAATGGTGCCATTTGTAGACTTTTCTGGAAACTGTTGTTATAAGAGAATTCTGCGTATGGCAAACTCTTATCCCAACTTGTCCCGTACTGTAAAGCACAAGCCCTCAACATATCTTCCAAGATTTGGTTCGTCCTTTCAGTTTGCCCATCAGTCTGTGGATGATAAGCCGAACTGAAGTTCAGTTTTGTATCCATTGACTCATGAAGTTTATGCCAGAACTGTGATGTAAACTGTGATCCTCGATCTGACACTATCTTCTTTGGAACTCCATGCAAGCATACTATTCGCTCCATGTATAGCTCTGCTAGCTTTGCACCCGAGTAGGTGGTCTTCACCGGAACGAAATGAGCCACCTTTGTTAGTCGATCCACAATTACCCATATAGAATCAAAACCTCTCTGAGTACGGGGCAAACCGACTATAAAGTCCATTCCTACTTCTTCCCATTTCCATTCTGGTATCTTCAAGGGTTGGAGTAAACCGGCAGGTCTCTGATGTTCCGCTTTAACTCTTTGACACGTGTCACATAGAGCGACATATGTTGCTACATCTCGCTTAAGTCCATACCACCAATATCTCTCTTTGATATCCAAATACATCTTTGTACTTCCCGGGTGTATGGAGTAAGCTGAATCATGTGCTTCCCTTAGAATAGCATCTCTTATATGTTTTAGATTAGGCACACATATTCTTTTACCAAACCACACAGTTCCTTGCTCGTCCATGGTAAATCCTGGTGCTTTTCCCTGAATGATCAAAGATATGATTTCCTGAATCTTCTTATCTTCTTGTTGCCCTTCTTTAATCTCTTTTTCTAGTGTTGGTTCAACTTCCATTTCCACTGTGCTAGCAGCAATTCCCAAATTCAACCGTTCAAATTCCTTTCCGAGTTCTTCTGGCAACTGGGTAACTCTATTTGCATGACTTCTTCTGCTTAAAGCATCTGCCACCAAATTTGCCTTCCCTGGATGATAGTGAATCTCCAGGTCGTAATCCTTGATTAACTCTAACCATCGGCGTTGCCTCAAATTCAGGTCTGACTGTGTGAACACATACTTCAGACTCTTGTGGTCAGTGTAAATATCACACTTATGGCCAATCAAGTAGTGTCTCCAAATCTTTAGTGCGTGCACCACTGCTGCAAGTTCAAGGTCATGAGTCGGATAATTTAACTCATGCTTCCTTAACTGTCTGGAGGCATATGCTACCACTTTTCCTTCTTGCATAAGTACACATCCCAAACCTTGACGAGATGCATCACAATATATAGAGAAACTCTTGGTTATATCTGGCAGTACCAATATTGGAGCAGTGGTTAATCTTTTCTTCAGCTCCTCAAAACTGGCTTGACACTTTTCTGACCACACAAACTTCACGTTCTTCTCTAGCAAGGATGTCATAGGTTTAGCTAGTTTGGAGAACCCTTCAATGAACCGTCGATAATATCCGGCCATTCCAAGGAAACTCCGAATCTCACTCACATCTTTTGGTGGATTCCAACTCAACACATCTTTAACCTTCTTTGGATCAACTGCCACTCCTCCATTGGATACGACATGACCCAAAAATGCTACTTCCTTTAGCCAAAATTCGCATTTACTGAACTTGGCATACAGTTGTTGTTCCCTGAGCCTCTGTAATACCAACCGTAGATGTTCCTCATGCTCTTCTTCATTCTTGGAGAAAATCAGAATGTCATCAATGAATACTACCACAAACTTGTCCAAATAATCCATGAAGACTTTATTCATCAAATACATGAAGTATGCAGGAGCATTGGTCAATCCAAATGACATCACTGTAAACTCGTACAATCCATACCGGGTGGTGAATGTTGTCTTGGGAATATCAGAAGCACGAATTCTCATCTGATGATATCCTGAACGGAGATCAATCTTAGAGAATACACATGCTCCCTTCAATTGATCAAAGAGATCATCGATCCTCGGTAGCGGATACTTATTCTTTATGGTTACGTCGTTGAGTGCTCGGTAATCGATGCACATTCTCTTGGTTCCATCTTTCTTCTCAACAAATAATACCGGTGCTCCCCAAGGTGAAGAGCTAGGTCTAATGTAACCCTTCTCAAGTAGCTCATCTAATTGCTTCTTAAGTTCTTCTAATTCTTTCACACCCATTCTATATGGTCGCTTAGCTATAGGTGCAGTGCCAGGTTTAAGATCAATAAGAAATTCAACTTCGCGTTCTGGTGGCATACCTGGCAACTCTGCGGGAAATACATCTGGAAATTCCTTCACCACATTGATGTCTTCCATGGCCATCTCCTTCACTTGATTAGCATGACACACATCTGAAGCAGTCATTGTTGCTTGATATTCCACTTTCTCTCCAGAACTTGCTGTCAGTTGCACTGCTCTTTTAGCACACTGAATTACTCCATCATGCTTTGCTAGCCAGGACATCCCCAGGATAATATCAATGCCAGTAGAATTCAGGATTATAGGGTTGGCTACAAAGTCTACCCCCCTTATTTTTATGCTAACCTTTGGACAAACTAAGGTTGCCTTTAGTTCTCCACCAGGTGAACTAACTATCATTGCTTTTTGCATAGGTTGCATAATCATCATGTGCTTTTTCACAAACTGGGCAGATATAAAAGCATGCGATGCTCCGGAATCAAATAATACTGATGCAGGATTTGAGTTCACTGAAAACGTACCGATCACCACATCTGTTGCTTCTTGTGCAGCCTCTGCATTCACATGATTAACTTTGCCTCGGGCATAGTTCTGCTGTCCTCCATTACGTGGGCCTTGTTGCTGTCTGCCGGTGTTCTGTCCCATCTTCTTAGGGCAATTGTTAGCAAAATGCCCCGGTTCACCACAACTGTAACACACCCTTGGAGTCACGGGTGTTGTGTTGGCCTGTGTGAGTGGTGGAGCTTGAGCTTTCAGCTGTGGGTTCTGAGGCCTGTACTGCTGCCGCTGCTGGTTCTGGGGACGCTGCTGGTACTGGGGACGGCCTGTCTGAGGAGAAGATCCCTGAAAGCGAGGCTGATTACCCATTGATGGATTGTAGCGAGGACGCGAGCTGCTTCCAGAATGTTGGCCCATATACTTTCTCTTCTTTTCTTCCATCTCCTTGCGCTTATGCTCAAGCATCAAGGCCTTGTCAACCAACTTTTGAAAGTTCTCAAAAGTGTGGGTCATGAGTTGGTACTGTAACCCATCATTCAATCCCAACAGAAAGAGCCTCTGTTTCTTATCATCTGTGGAGACCTCCTCTGGAGCATACCTTGATAGTTCAATAAATTTATCACGGTAAGCCGTGACAGTCATAGATCCCTGCTTCAATGCCAAGAACTCCTGACGCTTCAGTATCATCAAGCCATCCGGCACATGGTGAGAACGGAAGCTCTCGCAGAATTCCAGCCAAGTGATCTGATTAGGGTGAGGGTGAGCATACTGATATGCATCCCACCAGTCCAGGGCTGCTCCTTGTAGTTGGCCTGACCCGTAAAGAACCTTCTCACGATCATTACATTGAGCAATGTCAAGCTGCCGGTCCACTGCCTTGAGCCAGTCCACTGCTTGCAAAGGATTACTTGCACTGGAGAAGGTTGGTGGACGACCCTTCATGAATTCTCCACGCTTGTCCCTGGGTGGAGCGGGATGTGGTGGATGAGGAGGTTGGTTCTGCTGATTTTGCTGCATCATTGCCATGGTTTGAGCCAACTGCTGCATGATCTGATTCTGCTGGGCCAGAAGTTGCTCAACAGTGGGTTGGTTTCCTCCCTGGTTGCTTCTCCTTCCACTGGCCATCTGTTGAGAACATAAATATTACTGTTATTCAACCATCCAAGATAACCATAATCTGATTCTGGACAAGGATATGGAAATGATAGATGTGCAGAGCAAAAACCCTCCCAACTATTACACACTTAACTTAAACCTATAACTTGATGCTTGTGAGTATAAAACCCACAATCATCACAATCATTACAAAAAGCCAACTCATGCATTTAACATAATCACAATTCATTCAAATCACCCAAGAGCACAGGTTCACACATGTGAAACTTAAAACAAACTCAAAACGCATCTAAGTCGTTTATTACAACTCATAGGACAAACCTAAAGATCCTTACCTATGGTGATGCAGGCCTATCTCATGAAAGAACACAACGAGGAAAGTCAAATTTTGCAATAGATAAGGATAGAAGTATAAGCAAAGATTTTTAATAAATTACTGACAAGGCAAAGCAAGGATAGATTAAATAAATAAAATGAGGTATGTATAATCAATAAATAAAATAACCAAGGTTAAATCAAAATGAAATAAAGCAAGGAGTATAAACTCTAAACGACCATTCTACTCTAGGCTGCGCATCCTACAGTCAGCACTGCTTTGATACCACTCTGTCACACCCGGATTTACGAAGGAAATCCGAATGCTACTATATGTGTACCCAGGAAGTCTTTACACACATATAGCTCAGAAATGAATATCAAAGAAAGGAAAACAGTGCTCGATAACATAAAGCATAACAAGTCTTACATCACAGGCATTACATTTATTAACGAGTTTATCAAAGTAGCGGAAGCCTGACGTAGTCTATCTCCAGAACAACTCCACAGGGACTCTGACTGGGGGAATGCACTGCCTAGAAGTCCGGGAACTCCTCAGGGAAGACAAAAGCATCCACAGGCGGCTCATCTGAGTACCCATCCGGGATTTTGTTGATATGAAGCAAGTGTAAGTAATCCATCTTACTTAGCAAGCATAACATGATTAAATGAGGCTCAAAAGGCTATGCAAGGTTTAAACTGCGGTTAGCATTTTTAGTTGATTGATTTTAAAATTAACATGAATTACTAGAATTAGATGACAACCCGGTTGTAACCCACATTATGAAAGCATGTGAAGTATTATAAGTAACCAACATCATCATTAACCATTACTTTAGAAAACAAGGAACCGCTCGAAAAGGATCCAGGCCGCTCTTGACCGTGAGCACGGCTGTTATAACAGTTTTACACTCTGCAGAGGTTGTACACTTTCACCACCGGTCGTGATCCCCCTTGCCTTGGGCACGCACTCCCTTCACACCACGTGAAATGAGTACAGGGTTTCACTACGAGACCTTTCAAAAGACACCCTAGCAAGCTAGTGGCCGCTACGGTTTCCTGACAGGCGCATGGACCCCTCCAGGCTCCAGCCAAAACATCACACAAATCCATCACACACAAACCCCCAACGAGAACTGACCGAGGTCCACACTTAAACCTGGCAGCCCCACTTGCGCCTTTCGGTAACCACTAGACAAGCTAGAGCCGTACAGTTTACTTAGTCAAGACCAGAGCCATGTGGTTCCTGTGGTTGTACGGTTTTCCTGGGTGGCCGCTTTAAGATCGGAACCTTAAAAAGAGACGCTTAGAGCAATGCAAACACATGCTCAAGCTCCCTAAACCAAGTTGCTAAAAAGCACATTTTAATAAGGTTCCAAGTATATCATTAGTCAAGATTAACATTTATTCATCGATCATTAGCGGTTGCAAGCAAGCTAAGCACAACTAACTTATCTACCCACATGCATAAACCCAAGGTAACAAGGTAAATAGGATAAACAAGACTAGTCAATCCTATGGTTTTAACAAATTAGACACATGCATGAATGAATAACATGATTATAAAGTGAATAGGTATCAAGGATGAATCATGTTATACTTGCCTTCCTCAAAGTATTGCTGCTGATCTTGGTCTTCAAACTCTTGATCAAAGCCGGCCTCGTACTGCTCGCAAACTATACACGCATTCCAATCACCACACATACATCATCACAAGCCAGTACATGCATACAAAAGTATATCTATTAGAACAGTACAACATACAATGAAAACAGAAACAAAAAGGATAGAAAACTAATCTACGCATTTCTACGAACACAACAACGCGAAAATCACTCTAATCGGATTTACGGTGAAGAAACTACGCTAAAAACAAGATAACGGACTATCCTGCGATAAACCGAGGACTGAAACGTAATTAACCGTAGATCCTAGGGGTAGCAGAGAAGTTTCCTGAACTGAGAAAGGACGGCGGGTTGATTTTGTGAAAGCCGGGGGTCTCTTTAGCAAAAGGCCGAAGGGGTATCCTGGGATCTGTTCTGAGCCGTAGGATCAAGGATGGATGGCCGGATTTTTATGAAACGAAGGGGTAAGCTTGATCTAATCCTGGCCGTTGATCGGAGATCTGATGGTGGCTGAGTTTCGGCTTGATCCAGATCGGCACAGGAACCGGTTTTCGCCGGTCTTTTTTCCGCGAACAGCACCGGTTTCGCCGGTCTTTTTTTCGCGAACAGGACAGAGACGGCGGCGCTCGCCGGCGTGGCTCGCCGGGCAGCGGCGGTGCAGGGGCTACAGGCGACGGTTTCGCGAACGGTTTGGACCAGGACGCAGAGGAGAGCGACGCGAACCTGTTTTGGGTGATCTCGGCGTTGATCGGGCACCGTAGCAGGCGTGCGACGGCGAGGGGCGGCCGGGTCGTCGGGGTCGCGATGGGGCGGCGCTGCAGCCTTGGCTCCGCGGCTCTGAGCGTCGGGCTCGCACTCTGGCGCGTCCACGCACGCGAGGGCGAGACCCGGGGTGGTAGCAGGGCAACCACGGCGGACGGGAGCGGCGACCTCACCTCGAACAGCGACGGCGCGACGCAGAACAGAGAGACAAGGGGGCGACAGTGTTCTGCAAGGAGGGATGGGAAGGAGCTCGTCCAGAGGTTTTGCAGGAGGGGGGAAAGGCTCTGGACTAGGAACCGAAGGGCAGGGGGTTGTAAATGCCGTAATGGCAAATAGGAAAGGGAGGAGACGCGGTATTAGGGGAAGGGGCGACGTTTCTGCTGCCATTCACTGCCTGCATGCGTGGAAAAGAAGAGAAAGAGACGGCCTGGGCTGCCTGTTTATTGGGCCACTTAGAGATAAGAAGGAGAAAGCAAGAACAGGCCAGCTAGGATTGGTAAAAAGGTTTGGGCCTCAGGGAGAAAAAGAAAAGAGAAACGGGCCGGGCTGGGTTTGGATCTGGATCGGTTTCTGGGTTTCGGAAAGAGAGAGTCAGGCCCGGGTTTGGACTTGGGTTTTAGGGTCGGGTTTTCCGGGCTCTAGGACTAGCACACAAAACACTCATACAAGAAAACGATGCATCGGCATGAAATGCACAAACAAGTTTCTAAACCTAGGGTTGGTTTTAATTTCTGAAAAGGTTTTATATTTACCTAAATTTGTGAATGCACACACAAAACCTAGCAAATTAATTACTAATTTAGAAAACGAAATTTTTAGGGTGTTACAAAACTGCTGTTCTCATTGATATGGCTAGCGAATGCAGCCCCGATGCCCAACAAGCGGAAGCCTCTCCTCGTCGTGGATTGGACGATACCGAAGCTGAGCAACTTGCTCATCAAATTGAGGAAGATACTCTCGTTGTTGGAGGCACCGACGACGAACATGCTGATGATGACGATGATGGCGAGGAGGAAGATCTCGACGACGTTGAGGCTGACGTTGAAGACCTAGTAGATCCTTCCAAGAGGGCGAAGACACTTGTCTTCGGCAAGTCTAAGGTCGGCAAACATGATATCAAGTTCTATGAGGAAAAAGGATATTTTCCTAAGGGTTGGGGCCGTGCTCCCGGTAACGATACCACCTCTGACCCTCGCGAAGATGAAGCCGTGGTGTTTACGGATTTTTTCATTGCGGGCTTGAAGATGCCCATTGACAATGTCATCGCAAAAATGATGGCGCCTTATGGTTTACAGCTGCATCATCTAATGCCGAATGCCATCAGCCATCTCCTTCGATTCTTTTGGGCTGTGAAGACGCATGACGCAGCCGTTATAGTTGACGGTTTCCTTCGGCTCTATGAAGGACACAATCAGAGCAAATCATCTAAAGTCGACGGCGAGTTATTCACCCCGGACTTTGGTTGTGTCACTTTCACATGGCGCCGCCGGGGGTCCCATTTTGCGAAGGTGGAGAGTTCCTTTGCTAACAGAAACAAATGGACCAAAGATTGGCAGAAATATTGGTTTTATGTTCGGGTGCCTTCGGAGGAAAAAACTGAGGAAGATGGTACAAAGTCTATCTCTTATCCTCTGCACAGCCATATTGATTGGTTTAGGTTTGTTTCTTGCCCGCCTTTCAATGTGGAAAGTCCTGGGTTTACTGAATGTTGGAAAGCGTTTCAAGCGGCTTCGCAAACGATCTGTAGCCGTGACTTGATTGAAGAAGGTATTGCTGCTTACCTTGCTTGTGGACACTATTTCCTGGCTGCCGACTGGGCGCCTTACAAGGTTGAATGGAAAGCTTTTCGTGAGCATACACGAGTTTGCTTCCCTCACTTTGGGGCCAGGCTTCCCGAAGGTATGACTTCAGCTGAATTTGTTGCTACAGTGGAGCGGCAAGCCACTGATATTCTTGGACCGTATAACTCGAAGGAGCATCGTATGTCCGAAGGGAAATTTGTGCATATTAGAATCAATAGAGTCTTTGAAGAATTGCAAATTTCTTATGGTGAACGTGAGGCTCCTACTCCTACTAAGGGTAAGAAGAAAGATAAGAAGGAGAAGGATAAGAAAGGAAAATCGAAGGCGAAAGAGCAAGATGAGGATGACTCTGCTCCCTCGCATGTCGCTTGCGGAGGAGGACGACCTGGGCGCGGAGGCGGCCGTGTGAAAAGGGGAGTTGTGAAGACAACTTCTTCCGTGACGCCAGCTAAGCGAGGCAGCAGCAGCTCTCATGAGACTGCGGAGAAGAGGCGCCGCCAAGAGCCGCCAATTGCTGCCGTACCCTTATCGGTTGCGGCTCCGGCTATCAGGGTTACCTCTTCGTCTTCACGAGGTGGTCTTCCACCTCGTCCTCCTCGGCCAGCCCCAGCGGCTTCGGCTCCCATGCAGCGGCCGGCTTCGCCAGTCACCGAGTTTATGAGCTCAGCTCCCTGGAGCGGAGATGATATTTTCTTAGGTGAGGTTGCTCTCTTTGGGAATTATTTTCAAGGCACCAGTCTTCCTTTGCTTGGAGACTACTTGGCGCAGAATCCCGTGTTTGATGTCAATATTGCTTGTGAAGGCATTGATGAAGCGGCCGAAGATGTACGGGTTCCAAATCCGTTTGATGATGGCATTGATATTAGCATGTTTGAGGAGACTCCTGCCCGGGATGCTCCCATTATGGAGAATGTGCCAGAGGAGGTTCATGTCCAGGCTGGCTTTGAAGAGTCCAGAGCCGAAGCTCCAGTTGACATTTTGACGGTTAGCCCTCCGTCGACAACTCTGGTTTCCTCCCCTCCTGCTCAGGATTCTTTGGAGGTTCTGGCCCATGCTGCCAGGACAATTGATGTTGATGCCCAGGCTAGGGGAAAGGAGGTTGCCGAAGCTGAGACTTCCGAAGCTGCTGAGAGGGCTACCACTTCTCCATCTTATATGGATGTTGATATGGGTGGAAGTATTCCTTTTCCCGAAGGTACTCATGTTGTTTCTTCGCTTTTTCCTTTAGCGACGTTGCTTTGTCTTCTGTTTTATGCTAATGCGATTGAGTCGTTTATTAGGTGGCGAAGGAGATGGGCCATCTCGCGTGCGTGAAGGTGGGCCTCTTCGAGACTTTGATTCGGAAGGTGTTTTTTGTTTGGGATTATAGCTGGTTTTTTTCCTTTGGCTATATTGCGAAGATAACAGTGTTATCTTCGTTTTTGCTTGTAGAATATCAACGACTTGTCCAGACACTTGATCCTGAAAGCACATGTTCGACTATTTTGGCTTCGGGAATGAAGGTATGTCCTCATTGCCTTCGTCTTGTGATCTTGTTTTTGATTTCAAATTCATTTCGTTTATTTCGTAATACTGAACTGTTTTCTACCATAGGTTGTTGTAGCTATCAATGTGTTGGCTGCTCAGGTTCCCAACCTCGACTTAGTTGCTGCTGAACGGAAAGAGCTGGAGAAGTTGCGAAGGGAAAAAGCAGAGCTTCTCCAAATCCAGGCGACTGTTGATAGAATTAAGCAGGACATTGAAAATGAAAAGGCTCTGTTTCGCCAAGACCGAGAATCTATTATCGCTGAGAATGATTCTTTGAAGGACAAGGTCGCAGCTTTGGAGGCTAAAGCTGGCGAAGCTGATTCCCTTAAGGAAAAGGTTGCTGCCTTGGAGGCTAAAATTGTTGATAAAGATGACACCTTGGAGGGCCTTCGCAAGAAAATTGTTGAGGACACTGATTTGATTTCTCTACTGAAAGGTGAGATGAACACCCTCAATGTTGCGAAGGAAAAACTTTCTAGCGATGTCGACACGTATCGGTCTCGCAGCGAAAACCTTGAGCGTGAGGTTGTGCAGCTACGTGCATCAAACCTTAACCTTCGTAAGGAGAATGAGAATGTGGTTGATGTTGCTTGGGAGCGAGGCTTGAAATTGTATCGCTTATACAAGGAAGCCTTGCGACAGTTTGGTGCGGAGCCGGCTGCCTTTCCCAATAAGGAGTATAGCTTGGAGAAGCTCTTTAATTGGATTGACAACGAGTTTGCTTCGCTTCCGACAGTTGTGGAGACTCTAAGTGACTTCGCTGTCAATCTCTGCTCTTGCAACTTGTTGAAGGTTCTCTCGGACAACGGCTGCGATCATTACAATGCTTTGCTTCGGAAAGGTTATCCTTACCCGGCACCCAGGGATCCTGCCGATACTGGGTATTTTCCGTTGAAAATTTTGCAAGCCAAGGCACTCTTTCTCAAGCAGTTTTGGATTGCCAGTGGTCGTTCGGCAGCTCAGAATTTGATCCGAGAACGTCTCGCGAAGGTATTTTGTTATTTACCCTAGCTTTCGACTTTGATTCTTTTTTGTCCTTAATTTTTTCGTTGTTTTATTTGATAGCTTTTGTATTCTCAGTCCAAGGAGCTGAAGAAGCAAAAGGCTGAGGCCGAAGCCGCCGCGAGAGAAGCTGCTGCTAAGGAAGCTGCCGAAGCCGGAGCTGGATCAAGTTCTGCTGCAGCTGTGCCCGCTACCAGCGAAGCCGGCACTTCTTCTTCGCAGAGACAGAGTACTCAAGGAGCCTCAAATGTCGATCCACAGGTCTAAGGACCTTTTGAATTGTAACTAGTGCTAGGACTTATTAAACGAGCAGCTCTTTTGAACTTGTACATTTGTGTATATCCAGGGTGATGAAATGCTTTCGCTTACTCCGTTGGCCATGCGTGATGGGCAGCTTTGTATTTCTGGCTTCGCATGGAGGGAATTTCAACGGCTTTATCCAAACTCTAGTCATCATAGTTTTTTGGAGTATTGTCACGAGTTTTATCGCGACACCGAGTTCGGTGTTTTTGATTTTTTCACAGCGTTTATTGCTCACGGCTCTGATCGAGTTGAGCTTGCTGCGAAGAGGAATGCCGAAGCTATTTCCCTGGGAATTCCAAAGATGGAGCCATTGGAAGTTAGTCCTGATGTTAAGGACTTTGCGTGCGTCTATAATGCTCCTAGTTTTAGGAGATCTGGCGAACAGTTTTATGGTTATGTGTTTGAAATGTTCTGAAAGTGCTGTATAAATGAAAGGGACTTATGATGTAATTCCATCTTCGTATGTATGAAGATGAACTCGCTTTGTCTTTGCTTTTGAGAGAAACGCCTCCTCCCCCGAAGCGAGTTTGTGATTATTCATGCGAAGATGAATGTATTTATTATGTGAAAAAATCGCTCGCGTGGTTGTGCGCTTTGAACGAAAGGATGAAACTTGATTTGTCTTCGCTTTCGAGAGAAACGCCTCCTCCCTCCAAATCGAGTTTGTATTTCTCGTTCGACGCGCTTGCATGGCTGTCTCTGTAGTTTTTTGTTTTGAGTTACTTGTGCCGAAGCCCATTTATACTCCTCAGAGAGAGCTTTGTGTATGAAAGAATAATGTGAGCCAAAACTTCTTTTACGTATGGAAACCATCTTGAGCCGAAGCCCCTTTTGCTCCTTAGAGCGTGCGTTTTTGCGTATGAAAAAGTAAACTGAGCCGAAGCCCCTTTTACTCCTTAGAGTAAGCATTTTTGCATATGAAAAGATAATCTGAGCCGAAGCCCCTTTTACGCCTCAGAGTAAGCATTTTTGCATATGAAAAGATAATCTGAGTCGAAGCCCCTTTTACTCCTCAGAGAAAGCATTTTAGATCTGAATTGGCCTTACCTTTGGTATGGTCATTTCAGTTCTATTTGGTTTATCGAATACTAGCGACTTGGCCGAAGCCAATCGCTTTCGATGCAACTTTTTTGGGGAATGACTCGTTCATATATTTCTCACGAGTTACAGTTAGCACCGCCTCGTTAAAAACCTCACCCCTTGGTAAGGGTTCGCCTGTGAGGAAAAGAGGACGGGCCTGTTTGAAGGAAAAAATGAAAATCTATTCTATCAATTGACTTCATTTATAGATTACGAAGCCAATTGTTACATGATGCTTACATGTAGTACCTTCGCAGGCTGTCCGCATTCCATGAATGCGGCAGCTCATTACCTTCTTCATCCCCCAAACGGAATGATCCAGGTCTGTTGCTGTTGATGACTAGGAATGGGCCTTTCCATTTGTTCTGCAACTTTCCCGAAGGCATACTTGGGTTTTTCCTTACCACCCAGTCGCCTATCTTTATGTCTTTCCTTACCACTTTCTTGTCACGCCATTTCCTGGTTTCTTCTTGATACTTGGAGATGTTTTTAGCAGCTTGCAGCCTGTAGATTTCTGTAAGATCTTTATCTATAGCTTCGCTGTCTTTTGGTGCTTCCTGCTGAGTGCGAAGCCCCTTGTGAAGAATCTCTTCGGGACACATTGCTTCTTCGCCATATAATAGCTTGAATGGTGTGAACTGAGTTGCTCTTGATGTGGTGGTGTTGTGAGCCCAGATTACCTTCGGCATTTCTTCTACCCATTTGCCTTTTTTCTTGCAATTTGCAAGGCATTTCCTGATGGCGGTGAAGATGATGCCATTTGCTCTCTCAACTGCGCCATTGGACTGTGGGTAGATGCGAATCTTGCCTTCGTCCCTATGGACATGCAGTATTGTCTGAATTCATCACAGTGAAACTGCTTCCCATTATCTACTGTAATTTCCCTTGGGACTCCAAATCTGCAAACGATTTGCTGCCAGAAGAATTTGATAACTGTCTTCGCCGTGATATTTGCTAGTGGTCTTGCCTCAATCCACTTGGTGAAATATTCCACTTCAACTATTGCATATTTGAGGTTTCCTTGAGCCGTGGGAAGAAGACCCACTAGATCGATGCCCCATCTCTGCAATGGCCAGGTTGGAGTTATCAGCTGTGATGACTCCGAAGGTGATTTTTTGGTTGCCGCACATTTTTGACATTCGTCGCAAGTCTTGACTGTATTTGTTGCGTCATTGATGATTGAAGGCCAATAAAACCCTTGTCTCATTGCCTTCCCAACAATTGCCCTCGCTCCAAAGTGAGCTCCGCATAGACCACTGTGTATCTCTTGAATTAATTCTCTGCCTTCGCTGATGGAAACGCAGCAAAGCCAAGGAGCCACGACTCCTTTCTTGTATAGGACATTGTCAATAATTTGATATGATCTTGCCCTCTGCTGCATGGTTTTGAGATCTTCTTCATCAATTGGTTTATAGTATCCTTTGAGGTATGCCATTATAGATGACCTCCAATCTACTGAGTTTATTGCGTTGATCAGACTTGGCTGCTCATCAAGTTCCTTGATCGAAGGCGTTGTTAGCGTCTGGAAAAAGACGTCGGGTGGCAACTTGTCCCCCTTTGCTGCTGCTTTAGCCAGTGCATCGGCTTCTTCATTCTTTGCCCTCGGGATGTATTCGATTGTGAAATATTTGAATTTTTTCTCCATTGCTCGGACCGTGGTGAGGTATTTGATCAGCTCAGGCTGCTTTGCAATACTCTCTTTTTCGATGTGGTCTGCCACCACCTTCGAGTTTGTTTCCACAATGAAGCACTTCGCCCCCAGCGCCTTCGCTTTTCTGAGCCCCAATAGCACGGCTTCATATTCAGCAACGTTGTTCGTACTTCTGTCGCTGTTTTTGTAGAACTCTTGGTTCGCTGCATATCTCATTTTCACGCCCGAAGGCGATTGTACAATAGCTGCGATGCCAGCTCCTTTATCCCCCATGCGCCATCACTGTGTACTAGCCAGTTTTCCTCTCTAGTCATATTCTGTGCCGAAGGCGATGTCCACTCGGCTATGAAGTCAGCTAGGACTTGTGATTTGACTGCGGTTCTTCGCTCGAAATCGACCACATATTCTGACAGCTCTGCAGCCCATTTGCGTATTCTTACTGAAGCTTCCTTGTTGCCCAGTAGCTCTTTAAGTGGTTGATCTGTCAGCACCTTAATATTGTGCCCCTCAAAATAATGCCTTAGCTTTCTGGATGCCATCACCACTCCATAAATCATTTTCTCAATTTCGGTGTAGAATAGCTTCGATCCGGCCAAAGCCTCAGAGACATAATACACTGGCTGCTGTATTTTTCTGCCCTCAATCAGTTTCTCCGCAATGAGTGCAGCACTGACGGCTGACTGCGAGGCTGCGATGTATAGCAGTAGCGGTACCTTCGGGTCTGGAATTGTCAGTGTCGTGAGCTGCATCAGATATTGCCTTAGCTCATGGAATGCCTTCGACTGCTCTTCTCCCCATTCGAACTTTGATGCATTTCTGAGAGTTGCAAAGAAGGGTAAACTGCGCTCAGCTGCCTTAGCAATAAATCTGTTGAGTGCTGCAATTCTGCCAGAGAGTTTTTGCACATCTCTAATGCATTTTGGCTCTTCCATGTTGAGGATTGCATTGATCTTATCTGGGTTGGCTTCGATTTCATTGGCTGACACCAGACAGCCGAGTATCTTCCCTCTGGTCACTCCGAAGACACATTTCTCCGGGTTGAGCTTGAGACCCGCCTGTCTCATTCGAGCGAAGGCAACTGCCAAGTCTGAGACATGACCTTGTCTCTTGACGCTTTTGACCAAGATGTCATCAACATATGCAAGTATGGATTTGAATAGTTCTTCTTTGAATACGGTGCTGGACATGCGGCAGAAAGTGGTACCAGCATTGTGAAGCCCCTCTGGCATTCTGATGAAGCAAAATGTACCAAGAGGAGTGATGAAGCTGGTTTTTTCTTTGTCTTCTTTTTTCATCCAGATCTGATGATAACCAGAGAAACAATCGAGGAGAGACATCATCTCACTTGCAGCAGCCTGATCAATAATCTTGTCAATTCTTGGGAGTGGGAAATCATCTTTGGGACATGCTTTGTTGAGATCGGTGAAGTCAATGCACATTCTCCACTTGCCATTTTTCTTTTTCACGGGTACCGTGTTTGCTAGCCATTTGGGATATTCGACTTCACGTATAACGTTCGCATCGAGCAGCCTTTGCACTTCGGCCTTGACTGCGCTCACTTTTTCTTCGGACATTTTCCTCAGTTTCTGCTTCTTCGGCCTCATGTCAGGACTGATTGATAGTTTGTGCTCAACTATGCTTCTATCAACGCCTGGCAAATCTTTGCTTGACCATGCGAAGACGTCTTTGTTATTTCTCAAGAACTCGATGAGTCTTTCTTCTTCGTCTGGCTCAAGATCTGAGCCGATGATGACTTTTCTATCGAAGACGTCAGGCTGCAAATGCACCTCTTTGGTTTCTGTTTTCCCTTGCATAGTTTTGCTATCTCTCTCAGCTTTTGGCTTCTCCTCTGGGTAAATGGGATCACTTTCTTCGAGGACATGGACTTTTCGCTGGCCTGGGGTGTTGGCATATTCAATTCTTCTTGCCTCTGTTTGGTCACCATAGACTGTGATGACCCCTTTGAGAGCTGTCATTTTCATGCACAAGAAAGCTTGCCATATGATGATATCGAAGGCATTTATGACTCCTCTGCCGAAGATAACATTGTAGTCGAAGAACATGTCAACGACGTCGAAGGTAATGAACTCTGTTCTTGCATTTGATGTGTCGCCAAAGGATACTGGTAATGTGATTTTCTCCAATGTTGCGGTGCGCTTCCCCCCGAAGCCGACCAAAGGTGTGTCAGATGGCTCCAAGTTATCCGGGTTGATGTTTGTCATCGATCTGAGAGTCTTCGCCAAAATGATATCAGCAGAGCTGCCTGTGTCCACTAGCACTTTCCCAATTCTCCAGCCAGCAATGTTGGCTTCAATCGACATTGCGTCATTGTGTGGAAAGTTGTGGAGTTTGAGATCTTCTTCGGTGAAGGTAATTGGCATGTGAGACCATTCCGACTTCTTGTAGGGACCGTCAACCGAGATGTTGTTGACCTGGCAAAAGTAGCTTTTTCTCTGCTTCTTCATTTTCAAGGCGAATGATGATCCTCCAGTTATAGGCATAATGAGGCCGTAACTGGGCAAGGGATTTGCAGTGTTTGGGTCTTGCTGTTTTTGGGGAGGTGGAGGTGGAGGTGGTAATTCCTCTACCTTGATGTCTTTGTTTTGGGTAGGCTGGGTGTTTTGAGGGTAGAATTGTGGGTACATGGTCTGCGGGTAGTAATGTTGGAAAGTTTGAGGTGAAGGCGAAAATTGAGTCGCCATTGCGGTTGTTGGGTGAACAAAACTTGAGCTTAGGGAGGGATAAACTGGGCAGTATGGCTGGGTAGCTTGAGTTTGTGGCTGGGTTTGGGTGTTTGGTGGCGAAGCCGAAAATGGCTTCGTTTGGGTAGCTTGGATTTTTCTGCTTTCAGTTTGTCGATAGTTCTTTTGATATCTCGGCACTGCTCTGTGCCATGGGTGTGATTTTTGCCATGATATTGACAAAAAAGCTCTGGTCCCAAAAGTGGACCTCTTCCTCTTCCTCGGCCTCGGCCGGTTCTTCCACCTCTTTGGGTAGGCTCATCTCTTTGATTCTGGAACTGGTTTTCTGGGAAGGTGGGTTTACTTTGTGGAAGCGAAGGCGGATTTTCCACGCTCATGACGGTTTGGGATGGATAGTTTTGGTCGTGGTTTTGGTTGTAGTTGTGCTGCTTGTTTTGGAATCATATTGATTTTTCAGGACGGCTTCTTTGGCAATCCTCATTCGATTGTCATTGTCAGATCGACAATACTTTTTGAACTCCTCATAAGGATCTCCAAGAGTTGCTGGTGTCTCCCTTGCAATGTGCTGAGCAAAAGGACCTGGCCGAAGCCCCTGAATTGCAGCAAATTTGGCGGCTTCATCAGGAATATGAGGAGCCTGAGAGCGGAGTCCGACAAACCTGCGAAAGTAGTCCTCCAGAGACTCCTTCGGTTATTGGTGTAGAGTTAGCTCTGCATATGAGAGTGCCTGGTCTCCCATTATGATGAAATTCTTGATCAATTCTCTTTTCAGATCATACCAGTTGGTGATGGATAGCCCCGAAAGCTTGGTGTACCAGTTCATTGCCGTGCCATCGCAGACGATGATGAATGATTTTGCCAACACCACATCATCTCCCCCTGCCGAAGCTATTGCAGCTTCATAGCTCATGAGAAATTGCTTGGGGTCGGTGAGGCCATTATACCTTGGTAGAGAGATTGGCTTGTATGAAGGCGGCCATCTTGCCAATTGTAGACTTTCTGAGAGGGCAGGTGCGATCCATGGGACGTGTATGCAGCACCTGAAAGCCAGTTTCCGATGTGGAAATGTGATTTGTTCCATCACTGCCGAAGGCAATTGGATCGTTGAGTTCGGCTTGGAGTTGAGCAACTTGTTTCTTGGCTTTCTCGAGTTCTTCTCGGAGCTTCGCAGCTCTAGAACCAGTGGAGTTCAATCTTCTTTGCTTCGCCTGCCTCAGCTCTTCCAACTGTTTCCTGACTAGCAGCAGCTGGTGGTGTTGTTCTTCTTCCTCTTCTTGCATTTGTTGTTGTAGCTCGAGCTGAGCAGCCTCGAGCTCTTTTTGCTGCTCGAGACGGCGAAGGAGGAGCCTCTCCTCCAGCCTGCGCAGCTTCTCTTCCTTTGTGAGAGTGTCTTCATTGAGTTCCGTTTCTTCTGTATCGGTTTCGGTTATGGGTGGTAGAGTAATTGGTGGAACTGTGGCTTGGGCATCGGCTTCGCTGTTTGAAGTCGTGCTTTGGTTGCTGGTGATGTTTTTTGGTATAGTCTTTTTTGGTGGCATGGTGGTGTTCGTGGGTTTCTTTCGTGCACAGCACAAGCGGTGGGCGCCAATTGTTGGGTTAGTGTCGAAGCCACTAAGCCCAAACAATAGCCAAGACAGAGAACAGAGACAAGCAACAATAAATTACTTATCAACAGTGTTCTCGGGAATCAGCCCTTTACACGTTGGTAGGAGGCCCCCTTTTATAGGGAGGTCAAGAGGCACTTTTTACATTCCCCTTATACCCCTGGAAATCAGGCATCATCCTCTAGACTTAACAACTTAGACTCCTCAGGGGCATAAGAGTACATCCATGTGTCACAATGTGAATGCGTAGACCAGCAACTCCGTCTTTGACTCGGTTTGGACTTGGTCCACACTGCCTTCACCATGTCTCCAGTGACCCTTTGCTCGCCTTCACCAGCTGATGCCCGTCTGTCCGAGCGACGCCTTCTCCTGGTCAGAGGAGAATAGAACGCCATGCCATCGCCCGGACTCGCCTTCGGCCTGTATAACAAGATGAATCGAGTATACACAATATTTGAACATTACCTTCGCATCTTCATAAAAGGTAGTTGGGTGTAGCGAAGACAATGAGAAGCCACACAATGCCTTCGCCTTAACCACAAATCGTTCGTTAGCGCCGGGGGCAACGTATTGTCTCTTGGCGTCTGATGACTCGGCGAAGGCAAAAGTCTTGCAGTTGTAGGTGGCGAAGGCAAATGCCTTGGGTTTACAATCAAGCCAACGGGTGAAGGTGTTTCCTGGATAAGCCAATCCCCCAACAGAGACCTCGAGGGGCCACCAGGGCCGGTCGGCCGACCTAGGCCGGCAGCCGATCCCCTGGTGCGTCCTCTCGTGTCTTCCTCTGGCAGGAGGCAAGCCAGAGGGGATACGACCACCTCCATGGCCTGCTCCAGGTTGATGGGTACTAGTTGGTTCGCCGGAGTGGGCTCTCCTTCCAGATCGAAGGTCGATCGGGATTTGGGGTGGCTTTTGCCGGCCGTTGTTGGGGATTTGGAAGGTGTGGTTTGGCGAATTCAGAATGTGGGCGAGGGAGAACTCAGATGAGAGGGAAAGAGAGGATGGGTGGAATTTTAAAGAAAGAATGACCCTCTTCTCGGATCCGTCAGAGGTTGAATCGCTCGTGCGGAATGGCTTCAGAGACGTTGGTGCGGGAAGTTGGCAAAGGATAGCTGATCGGGCTCAGTAGCACGTCGACCGACCTGGTGGGGTCGGCCGATCTGGCCTTGAGCCCGGTCGCCTTTTCCCTTTTTGTGCACTACGTGACAGGTCCAATATACCCTAAAGTGTGTGCATACAGGCTCTAGGGGTTAAGGACTTAGCTAAAGGTGTGATTATAAATGGGAATTATCTATGACCAAATTGATCACATCAAATTCCTCATCTACTTTATCAGGTTCAAGAAAAACTTTTAAACGTTGACCATTTACCTTGAAGAGGTTACCTTCATCTTTTTGGAGTGTGATTGCCCCGTGCGATGAAGTTTCCACCACAACGAACGGTCCTTCCCATTTGCTCCGAAGTTTTCCATGCCCAAAGAGCTTCACCCTGGAATTAAAGAGTAATACATTATCCCCGGGGTGGAACTCCTTCACCTTGATCCTTTTGTCATGCCACCTCTTGGTTCTATCCTTATAGATTCTGGCACTGTGGTACGCTTTGTCCCTCCACTCTTCTAGCTCTGACAGCTGCATTCTCCTCATCTGCTGGGCTACTGGCAAATCCATATTCCACTTTCTTATGGCCCAGTGCGCCCGATGCTCTAGCTCAACTGGTAGATGGCAAGTCTTGCCGTAAACTAGTTGATATGGAGACATCCCGATTGGCGTTTTATATGCCGTTCGGTAGGCCCGTAGAGCATCCGGTAGCTTGCTCTTTCATCCTTTGCCCCTTTCTGTCACGGTTTTCTGCAGAATGTTCTTGATTTGCTTGTTTGAAGTTTCTGCTTGTCCGCTTGTCTAGGGGTGGTATGGTGTAGCTATGTTGTGATTCGCCCCCAGTTCTGCCAGAAACTTTTGGAAGGTCTTGTCGATGAAATGTGACCCTCCATCACTGATCACCATCCTGGGGGTTCCAAAATGTGGGAAGATGATCTCATGGAACATCTTCCGCGCGTGCTTGGAGTCAGCGGCTCGACATGGCATTGCTTCAACCCATTTTGAGACGTAGTCCGCTGCCACCAGGATGTACTCGCTATCATAGGATTTGACAAAGGGTCCCATGAAATCAATGCCCCACACATCGAACAACTCAACTTGTAAGTTGTTTGTGAGTGGCATTGCATCTCTTGCTGTGATCCCTCCATGTTTCTGGCATTGCTGGCATCGTCGAATGAATTCCTTTGTATCCTCATACATTGTGGGCCAGTAGAATCCACTCTGCCAGATCTTCGACCTTGTCCTAAACGCCCCGTAGTGACCTCCATATGGGGCTGCATGGCACTGCTCAAGGATCTTTCTTGCCTCATTTGTTGGTACACATCGCCTGAGCATGCCATCTGAACATACCCTGTACAGGTATGGTTCATCCCATAGATGGAGTCTACTCTCGTAGATAAGCCTTCCCTTGTTCTCCCCTGGCGGTACATATCCTGCAACCATAAAGTTCACAATATTTGCATACCAGGGGTCGGAGGCAGTCACCTTGAGTAGGGTGTCGTCGCGTAGGAAGTCATTTATCGGTAGATCCTGCATGTCAGTAAACTGCATACGCGACAAATGATCTGCCACTGAATTCTCTACTCTTTTTTTATCTTTAATTTCCAAGTCAAATTCTTGGAGTAAGAGAATCCAGTGGATAAGGCGTGGTTTAGCATCTTTCTTGGTAAGCAGATATTTCAAGGCAGCATGATCGGTGTAAACAATCACCTTAGCTCCTACCAAGTAAGATCTAAACTTGTCTATAGCAAAAACTACTGCCAAAAGCTCTTTTTCAGTGGTAGCATAGTTAAGTTGAGCTCCTGTCAAAGTTTTACTAGCATACGAGATAGCATGATGATTCTTATTTTTGGTTTGTCCAAGGACAGCACCAACAGCATAATCACTAGCATCACACATAATCTCGAAAGGTAGCGTCCAGTCAGGGGGTTGAATGACTGGTGCTGAGATGAGAGCATTCTTTAAAATGGTGAAAGCATGTAAACACTCATCATCAAAGTCGAAGGGTACATCCTTTGCTAAAAGGCTAGTGAGGGGCCTGGCTATCTGAGAGAAATCTCTAATGAAACGCCTGTAAAATCCCGCATGGCCTAGGAAGCTACGGATTCCCTTGATATTGGTAGGAGGCGGAAGCTTTTCTATGACTTCAATTTTCACTCTATCCAAATCTATTCCCCTTTCGGACACCAAGTGTCCTAACACTATACCCTCTTGGACCATGAAATGGCACTTTTCCCAGTTTAGCACCAGGTCCTTGTCTCGGCATCTTTGTAGTACCTTCTCTAGATTTTGCAGACAATGGTCGAAAGTCTTTCTATAGACTAAAAAATCGTCCATGAAAACTTCCATGATCTCTTCAATCATGTCTAAGAAAATAGACATCATGCACATTTGGAACGATGCTGGCGCATTACATAACCCGAATGACATCCTGCGGTATGCATACGTTCCACAGGGGCACATGAAGGTGGTCTTTTCTTGATCATCGGGGTGGATGGGAATCTGGTGATAGCCGAAATACCCATCAAGGAAACAGAAGAAGGAGTGGTTCACGAGTCTCTCCAACATCTCATCGATGAAGGGAAGCGGGAAGTGATCCTTCTTCATCGCCTTGTTGAGTCGGCGATAATCAATGCACATCCGCCACCCAGTAACGGTACGTTGAGGAATCAGCTCATTTTTCTCGTTACTCACGATGGTCATACCTCCCTTCTTGGGTACTACTTGGACAGGGCTTACCCATTCACTATGAGGGACAGGATAAATGATCCCGGTGTGCAGAAGTTTTAGAACTTCCTTCTTTAGGACTTCCCTCATCGCATTGTTTAGCCTACGCTGAGGCTCCCTAGAAGGTGTAGAATCTGGATCTATGGGAATGCGATGGGTACAGAGTGCTGGACTTACTCCCGTCAAGTCTTTGAGGGAGTATCCGAACGCCGAGCGGTGTTTCTCGAGCACCTTTACGAGTCTATAACTCTCGTCCTGCGTTAGCTTGTCACTAATGATAACAGGGGAATCCCTGTCCTCATTTAGAAAGACATAGTGAAGACCAGCAGGCAAGGGTTTTAGCTCTACATGTGCCTTGGGTGGCTCCTCGGTTTCTAGTGGCTCAGAAGCGTCATCCTCTTCCTTTATAAAGTCGTGAACATGCTCTTCGAGGAATGACTCAAATGGGTCACTTGGTTGTAGGGATTTCACTTCCTCGACTGGGTTAGGCTCTACCAAAGGTTCAACTATGGAATTCTTGACCCTAGCTACAGGTATAGTGAGGAGATTTCTTTCTACTTTGGCTAGGAGGTTTCCTTCCGAGGTTGCATCCTGCAGGAGGGCCTCGATAGGATGTCCTATTAAGAGGTCAAAATCTGATGTCTCAAAGACATAAAAGTCTAGAGCCATCTCAATCCCATTGTGCATGAGGAGAAGGTCTCGTGCTAAGCCGAAACTCTCGAGAATACGACCTGAGGGTGTTCTAAGGAGTTTTGATGTTGGGGCCAGCTTCTTATGACGTCCAAGGACATGCGCGAAAGAGCTAGACATGATGTTCGCTCCAAAAATCGGGTTGTAGAGAATGTCTACGGCTACCTTGCTTACGAAACCTCGAATGGTCTGCGAAGGTGAGTTAATCCAAATAATTTCAGAAGAAAACTCAGCCTCGTTTGACCATTTCGTGTTTAGAATGGAAATAAGCTCTTTTACGGTTTCGTTTAGGAATTCTGTCTCCATATAAATGTAGGGGGTCTCTACCGTAGGCTTCTTCTGTGTTGTGTAGTTCAAGGTGTTCCCAAAATTTTCAAAAAGGTCTTCCTTGAACTCAAAGGGTAATCCGAGAGGTTGAGTTTCCTCTTCCTCAACGGATAATGTCTTAGGAGCTGGACTGGGCAAGTCTATGGGTTCTACTTGAGAGTCTTCTTGCTCAGTGTCGGTCGCGTCAGCAGGAGAGTTTTCTCGGATGGCTGCTAGGACTTCTTTTGCTTTGGCCGGGGTTATATGTAGGAATGAGCCTCCGGCTGCTATGTCTATGTACCAGGCATCTTCACTATTCAACCCAGACCGAAAGTGCTGCATGAGCATGTAGTCTGGGAAGCCTAGATCAGTCCCGGTTAGACATGAGTCCTGGAACTGGTCTCATGCTTTGGCAATCATTTCCTTCTCTCGTTGTTGGAAGTTAATGATCTCCTTCCGAAGTGCACAGATCCGGTGAACAAGGAAGTATTCAAGACAAAACTTGTCCCGTAACTTTTCCCATTCACCGTTCGTTAGCCCAACGGTATGGTCATACCAATTCCTTGCTCTCTCTTTGAGAGAGAACGGGAAGAGCTTCCATCTAATCGTTGCCTGTGTCATGCCCGCTATGACCAGACACGAACAGAGCAACTCAAATTCATGTAAGTGATGGTACGGGTTTTCACCATCACCTCCAGAGAAGGATATGTCCTGGACCATAGCTATGAAGGCAGGGCGAAGTTCATAGCTATCGGTTAAAATAGGATTTGACGAGGGTGCGGCTCCAATAATTCGCCCTTTGGAGCAGAGAACTCATGAATTTGGGTGGAATTCATGGTTGAAAACAAAAACAAAAGAAATATAAAATAAAAGATAAACGGGCAACCTTAGATCTTAGAAAACAGCTACCATCCCCGGCAACGGCGCCAGAAAGCTTGTTGACACCAGCGGTGGCAAATAGAAAGTCCGCAAGCGCACGGCTGTCGTAGTAGCTTTCACCCGTGAGTAAACCAGGTATCGAATCCACGGGGAACGTAAAGGTTATCTAATCACTAAGAATGTCCGGATCGATCGAGTGTATATAAAGGCTGGGTAGAGAGGATAACTTAGCACTAAGGCTATGAATATAGCTAAGGGAATTCTGCTATGCTTGCTTTGGGCACCGGGATATCCTAGACCTCTAGGAAATTGCCGGCCAACAGGTCTACGCCGTACCCGTACGTGGAGGATTACAAAGGACGGACAGGGCTGTCACCACTTGCTGCCTACCTCTACTAATCCGTGGGGCTACGAGGCAAACGAGGGTAGATATACACCTAAGCACCACGCCTAAGATAATATCGGCAATCCTAACCTTGATCAGAGATTAGAATACTTTACGAATAATGTACCATGGGTGCACTTAATTTGGTCCAAGTACTATTCTGATAAGGTCCCTCATGCTTCAAGGGAGGTTGGCTCCTTTTGGTGGAAGGATGTCATGAGGCTCAACACCTTGTACAGAGGAATTGCACAATGTGTATTAGGAGAAGGCTCTACAGTTCTCTTTTGTGATGATCTATGGACAGACAGTATCCTCTCAACCAAATTCCCTCGGCTTTTCTCTTTCGTCATCAATGACAAAATGTCTGTCAAGCAAGTCATGGAGGCACAGGACTTAGCCGCTCTTTTCATGCTGCCTTTGTCCCAACAAGCCTTTGAGGAGCTCCAAATACTACAGCTGCACCTACAAAATATTACATATGATGTTGACTCTACTGATTCCTGGATATTCATTTGGGGAAATGGACTATATACATCAAAGAGACTATATGCATCAGCCTTTGAGGGAATGCAAGTGCCCCAGACATATGTGTTAGTGTGGAAATCAAAATCCATCCCAAGGATCAAATTCTTTACGTGGTTATTGTTAGTGGACAGATTGAACACAAGAAATATGCTGAGGAGAAGGAACTTTAATATTCAGTCTGGAAGCCATTGTGTTCTCTGTGATGAACAGGCTGAAGAACACATAGATCATCTCTTTTTCTGCTGCCCATTTGCCACTGCCTGCTGGACCTGCTTGGGTATCTTTTGGACTGGTCACGAGAACATCCACACAAGAATCCTCGCCACAAAGGAAGCCACTCAGATGACATTCTTCATGGAGATCTTTATGATAGCTACCTGGGAGATTTGGAAGATGAGGAATGACATAATCTTCGAGCATGGTGTAAAAAATCTTTCTCTTTGGTTCTTGAAATTCAAGGAGCAGATCTCTCTCCATATGTACAGAGTTAAAGAGACTCTTAGGCCCTTAGTTATGCTTTGGTTAGATTCGCTTCAACCTCCCTGATGTTTTTCTCCTCTTTTTCTCCCTTTTGTAAGTAACCCACCCCCTTTGTACATATTTAATTTATAAAATGAAGCGCTGTGGGGAACTCCCCCACAGTTTTCCCTTCAAAAAAAAAGAATACTTTATGAATAAAGCAGCGAACCCACAAGCACAATCGAGAACTCAGCTTTCTATAACTCAGACTTAAGTACTAGTTGGATCCCGGATACTTACTGAGTAGCTTGCATCCCTCGAGGTACATGTGGAGGGTCGCCGACACGCTGGGACTCCTCCAGACTCTCCCTCACTCTCTCCCTACTTCTACTCTAGATATGAGGAGGTCTTCGCCTTGGATATTCACTTCATCTCGATGATGCTTAGCCTTATAGCTTGGAGAGGCGGTTTGAAGTCGGTATGCAGCGGTTGAGTCGGTCCAGAGGTGGGCCCAGGTCGGCCGATTAGGGGGGATCGGCCGACCGTGGGATTCACCAACTTCGGTGATCCACGGCACAGATGGGCTCCTGGAGGCAGTTGACAGTTGCAGGAGAAGGCGGTGGCGAAATGGTCGCGCGGCTAGGTCAGCCGACCTGGCCAGGTCGGTCGACCCGGGGTCGTGGCCCCTCGGCTCCACTCTGTCAGGGTCACTTTCCTGTGGGCCCCATGGTCGGTTTCTGGTTGGTAACGTTTCTTTTGCCACTTTGTTCCTGTAAGCACATATGCACCAAAACTTATGGAATTCATTAGTAAATAACCCTATGTCTATTTGTTTTATCATCCTTTTGTATCTTTGTTGGCAATAATATTCTATCACTAAGAATCGCCAACAATCACCTGCACAAATTTGAGTTGCTATGCTCATGTCTGATCATATCAGACATGACACAAGCAACGATTAGATGGAAGCTCTTCCTGTTTTCTCTTAAAGAGAAGGCAAGGTAGTGGTATGACCATACCGTTGGGCTAACGAACGTGCATGGGAGAAGTTACGAGACCAGCTTTGTCTGGAGTACTTTCCTGTTCATCGGATCTGTGCCCTTCGTAAGGAAATTATTAACTTCCAACAAAAAGAGAAGGAAACGATCGCGGCAGCATTTGTGCCTTACTGGCAAGGATTTAGGCTTTCCGGACTTGATGCTTATGCAATATTTTCGGTCCGGTTGGACTAGCAAGGCTGCTCGATTCGTTGATATAGCCGCTGGAGGATCATTCTTACATGTAAAACCGGCTAGAGCGAGAGAGGTCCTGGAGAAGATTCGAGAGCACTCTCCTGCTGCTATGGATGGAACTGAGCAAGAGGACCTTCAAGTGGATCCTATCTTACCTGTAGACTTGCCCAGCCCAGATCCAACTCCTAAGACACCATCCATTAAGGCAGAGAAAACTCAGCCTTTCGGATTATCTTTTGACTTCGAGGATGATCTCTTTGAAAATCATGGAAACACCTCGGAGTACTCAAGGCACAAGAAGGCTATGACTCCCCTTCTTTCTCATCCTCCCCATGAAGCATTTCTCATGAAAAACATAAAGGAGGAATGGTTGGATGGAATGTGGCACTTTTTCGAAGCAATTTGGAATAGTTCACCTTCCATTATCCTTCTATGTTATATAAGGGGAACTGTCATAGAAGCCCATTTCAAACCCAGTATGGAGGTCAACATCTTGTCATGGCACATTGCACATAAACTCTTAGGAAATGTTCCACTAAGGCCACCTGACAAGCTCCTCAAAAGTTGTCCCTTTGGACACATCATTCAATGTCGGGGGATCGCCAGTGCCGTGACAATCACGCTAGACAAAATTGAGGTCAATTTAGATTTTCACATCTTTGATGTCCTCGATTTTGATCTATTCCTAGGATATCCGCTAGAAAGGCTTCTCCAAGTAGAAGTATCTCATGGGAGCCTATACAACACGCTTGGGAAAGCTGCTTTTGCCACTCCTATCTCCTGCCCAGAAATTCCAAAGGCAAAGCCTCCTCCCATGCATAGCTCACTCGAGAAGGTCATGTTCATGTCACCATTCACCCGAACTCTCATCTCTATGAGCACTAACGATCTCCATCACCCTCGCTTGAGCGAAAGTGTTGGCTCTGGAGTCCGAGCAAAAGGATTCTATAAATGAGCATGAAACTTTTTTTGAATTCCCACAAGGGTGCTCATTTAACAAATCTCCAGAGTTTACACGCTTTGTGCCATAATCACATACAAGGACTACAATCGCCTTGAGGTCCTCAAATCTAAAATGTTTAGAAGGTTGGTTGTGGATGCATTTGTTTATCATAAATTTTGTGGTTGCATTTGTGGCACTAACCTTACAGCTAAAGCTTCAATGACACATCAACAATTGGCGATGAGCTTGGAAACTACATCACCAGGAATAGCTACAATGTAAGGATTCCTCATGGTCTAGCTTCAGACGATAAACAAAGCACTGCCGGGAGATGGCCCGGATTATCATTTATTTCCCTTCAAATAAAAAGCAAGAACATGTTTTTAGTATAATTTTTCCTTCGGGTATTTTTGGTCACTAACCATTTCAGGTGGAAATTAAGAAGAACGATGGACAGGTGGTGCTTAAGAACATAAAGCTACATCAGCTACAAAAATCTCGGTAAGTCTTGGTTTGGGAAATGTTACAAAAGAAGCCTGAACTCCACATACTTGAGTTAGGTTGCTTTCCACTGCAAACTCCAAGTGTGGAGGAGGTATGTGAGTATCCCAAGTAAGTTCCCTTTCGAGCCAAATCTTATTTTGGTTTAGAACTGGTGTTAGTTCTTGCACATTGATAAAAAAAATTGAGTTCCAATAAAGGCTCTTGGTCTTTAGAACCAAAGAGCCCTTGTTTTGTTTCCATCGTGTATGAATAAATGCAGGTACATGATTAAGTGTGGGGATCTATCAAGCTTTTTGATGCACACATTGTCGGGGATAGACCCCCGGGGTACCCAGAAGGCGGATTGGTCCAACCAGCAAGGGGCGGCACAATCCGAGTGCTATCGGGCCGACTTGTCAGACTGGGTGGCCCACCACTCGGGAGGCCCACCAGTCGGGCGAACCGGATGGCTACGACGGCGCACGCGGCAAGGAAGCAGACGGCGTATCAGGCAAGAAGATCGGAGATCAAGATAAACTAGCCGGAATTCTAGGAAAAGATATCTGTAATCGTTATAGGATCAGATCCTTGTATTTCGGGTAGGTTATGATCTCTAGCCGACTTGTAATTCAAGGCGACCGGACTGTATAAGGTGCCTTGAGACCCCCCCTCTAAAACACGATGACAGAACCCAACTACGGAGATCCTTCAGGAACTTCATACACAGCAATCCATACACCCAACACAGGACGTAGGGTATTACGTCATCTTGCGGCCCGAACCTGTTCAATCCTTGCGGCTCGTGTTACCATCAACTTGTGATCCTCGATCTATCTCTCAACAAATCAACCACGCTGACTACCCTGTGTGGACTGCCGGGTCCATAAATCCGACAGTTGGCGCGCCAGGTAGGGGGAGATCGACGAGATCAATCTACAAGCTCGATGGCATCTACTTCCGCCGTCATCACGCCGGCATCTACCAAGATCTCCATCGCTGAAGGGGCCATGTTCTTCTTCGGATCCATGGTCTTATCCGCCGGGCCCAAGGGAGAGCTCTCCTTCAGCCGCGACGCCACCCCGGAGGAGACCACGCCACGACTCGACGCTACGCAGACGGGATTGTCACCGTCACCACTCCACCGTCAACGCTCGCCAACAACTCGACGACCGTGACGGCCGACGCCGCCTTCCCAGCTTCTGAGGAGAGCCCCGTTCCGCCTACACCGCCGACTGCTTTATCTACTCCGCCTCCACCACGCGGGGCTCACAAGACACTCGCGGAATGAAGGCGGCGATGGGCCGCACGCCAGCGCGAGTTTGAAGCAGACATGGACCAAGCCATCGCCTCCATCGGCGAGTGCATCGAGCTCACCGATTCTGCCTGCCAGGACGTCACTTCACCGACGGGATTCCCGTTCGGACTCAGAAACAGCGGGGTCGTGCACCAGGACGCACTCGGTGGACGGCCGAGCGCCGACTACTCTCCTGACGCAAGCGAGGCGGCCAACTCCATCACGATCGCCCAGATCGGATCTGCCCCGAACGTCGCGACAGCGCAACCTCCTCGTCATTAGGATGTGCCAACTCCGCCTGAAGAGGAACCATCGCTGACTTTCCCGCAAGTCACGCCCGTCCTCCCCACGAACAAGAGGATCGTGCCAGCCAAGCGGGAAACGTTCGTCTCCAACATATCCGCCGATGAGCCAACCGTCCAAGGAGAGGATCAAGTGCACCGCGACGCCAGGGTCAGGCGCAACGACGAGAAACAACAGCGCCGCAACGCGCGACGAGATCGCCGAAACCCCAGGGCCACCCGCAACCTCAATGATGATTTCATCCAAGAAGTCGGCGGTGTAGGCGTCTACGCCACCCCGTCAGCTAACCTCGCCGCCGCCCATCATGAGCTGGAAGGAATCCCGGAAACCCCGGAGCTCAACCGGATCAAGACCAGGCTGACCGCAGCCGCGGGCATGATCAACGCCCAAAAGGCCGTCGCCTCTTTTTCTCGCCACTCCAGGTCAGCTAGCCGTCGTGAAGACCACGACGTGGTTGACCAACCGGACCTCCGCGAACAACTTCGCAACCGCGATCTCTACAGGAACCTTGATGACCGCCACCGGCGAAGGGATGAGGAAGAGCTCCGACGGCGTGCCGAGTACAACCGCGAACACGGCGCCCCGGGGTTGGACCGCGACACTCGCCTGCGCCGAGAACTGGAGGCCAATGAGGCCGCATGTCGCCGTGAGTTTGACCGCAAGTACGGTCCTCCGCTCGAACAGCAGAGGCCGCCACGGGCCCGCACCCCTGAAGATTTCTCCGCTGATTCAGGGCGCGAGAACGGCGAAAACCTCAACGACTGCGACGGCTTCCCAGTGTTTACCGCCCGAGTAAGATCCATTCGAATGCCTGCTAACTTTAAACCTACAGGCATAGAAAGGTACGATGGGAAGGCGGATCCTACGATGTGGCTCCGGACGTACAGCATCGCCATCCGCGCGGTTAACAGCGACCACGACTCCATGTACGCCTACTTCCCAGTCGCCATGACCAAGATGGGGCTGAGCTGGCTCCACAGCCTCGAGCCCGACTCCATCGACAGCTGGGACACGCTCTACCGTGAGTTCAAGAGCTATTTCCAGGGCAGCTCCATACGGCCAGGCAAAGCATGGGACCTGGGGAAGGTGAAGCAGAGTCGCGGGGAAAGCCTCCGCGACTACACCGACAGATACATGGAGAACCGCAACTGGTTCCCGGCTGCTCTGAGTCCCAGATCATCCACTACTTCCTCGACGGCCTCGCCGACTCGGTAGTCTTTGAGCGTCTCTGCGAGGACCTGCCAAAGACCTCCGGCGAGTTCTTCGGGCGGGTGAACAAGATGGCCAATGCCAAAGAAGCCACTCGCCTCCACTACAACAAGAAAAGCGCTCGGGACGACGATCGTCCGCCTCGCCGAGAAGATCGCCCAAGGAAGGAGGACCCGCGCCGAACTCGGCCAGAACCAAGCAGAATGGGCAACCGAAAGCGCTTGGGAGATCGCACCATCGCTGCCATGGATCGCGGAGGCCCATGCCCACGGACCAACTTCAGTGCCGAGTTCGAAAAGATGCTCTAAGGGCCCTGCCCCATACATAAGCAGTCCAAGCACCGCATGATCGACTGCATGGGGCTCGCCGACGCCTACAAGAAGCAAGAAGGGAAGCTGCCACCGTGTGATAACGATAAGGGCGACAAGGGAAAAGGGGCCCCCGCGGACCCCGGCTTCCCAAACTTCGAAAGGCAGGTGAACTTCATCCTCGGAGGACCGCCGCAAGTGGACGACAAGCGCCGGGAGAAGGTGCGCGACAGGGAGATATTCTCCTGCTACACATCGCCGATCCAACCACTCCGCTGGTCAGAACAGCCGATCACCTTCTCCAGAGAAGACCAGTGGTTTCAAATCTCCGACGTCGGCGAGTACCCCCTAGTACTCAGCCCGATTGTGAACAACGCCCGTCTCACCAAGGTACTCGTCGACGGCGGAAGTGGGCTCAACATCATCTTCACCCAGATGCTGATGGACATGGGCATCGGCCTCGATGCTTTGGCCCCTTCCCTCCATCCATTTTACGGGTTGATTCCGGGCAAAGGATCCAAACCACTCGGGCAGATATCTCTCCCTGTCACTTTTGGCGATCAGAGCAACTTCCGAACCGAGTACCTCAACTTCCAGGTCGCCGACTTCTCCACCGCCTATCACGCCATACTCGGGAGGCCGGCGCTCGCCAAATTCATGGCGATCCCCAACTACACGTACCTGCTGATGAAGATGCCAGCACCGAACGGTGTCCTCTCCGTCCGCAGCGACGTCCACACTGCCAAGGGATGCGACAAGGAAGGGCTCCACCTCTGCACCGGCATCGAACGCAGCGTACTCCAGATGGAAGTCGTCAACGATGCGAGAACATTCCAGGGAAATCCCGGCTCCATCCCCGAGTCCTCCAAAAGAAGAACCGCGCCGACTGCCATGAAGCCGGCCGAAGAAGTACGCGCCATCTCGCTTGGGCTCGCCGACTCCTCCAAGACCGCCCTGATCGGATCAGGGCTCGACGCCAAATAGGAAAGCGCGCTCGTCACTTCCTCCGGAACAACGCCGACATATTTGCATGGACTCCATCAGACATGCCGGGTGTTCCAAGGGAGGTGGTCGAGCACTCCTTGAAGGTTGACGCGAACGCCAAACCAGTTCGCCAAAAGCTCCGACGTTTCGCGCAGGACCGCAAGGAGGCCATTAGGGTAGAAATTATAAGGCTGTTAGCTGCTGGGTTCATTAGAGAAGTCTTTTATCCCGACTGGCTTGCTAATCCAGTCCTTGTAAGAAAAAAGAATAATGAATGGAGAATGTGTGTTGATTACATGGATCTCAATAGGCACTGCCCTAAGGACCCCTTCATCCTGCCCCGCATCGACCAAGTCGTCGACTCCACCGTCGGACGCGTACTCCTATGCTTCCTTGATTGCTACTCCGGCTACCACCAGATCGCCTTGAAAGAAGAATACCAAGAAAAGACGTCCTTCATCACTCCGATCGGCGCTTACTGCTACCAAGATGACGTTCGGCCTCCGCAACGCTGGCGCCACTTAGGGCTGTCAAGAAAGCTCGGAGCTCGCGAACAGCTTGAACTCGGCTCGCTAAAAGCTTGACTCGAGATCGGCTCGTCTTCTAATCAAGCCAAGCTCGAGCCTGACTTGGAGCTCGCGAGCTTCAACGAGCCGATCTCGAGCTACTCGTTAGGGCTCGGCGGCAGCCTGAGTAGTCTACTCCCCTCTAAACTTTTGTCTCCAAAAAATCAAATAGACAACAGCAACTGTCCCACAAGTCTGCAAGTCAATGGTCACTCACGCGGTCACGCCCACCGAAAAGCCCCAAGCAAGGGCCCCACCAATAATGACCAGGTTCCAGTGACCTAGGCTGTATTTCCCATTCGGCCATTCCCAAATCTCTCTCGTCTCATGTTCATCTTCTCAACCATCCTCGGCAAAGCAGGTGGAGAAGTAAAGACTATCCAAAGCAGCCTCAAATCTCGAGCTCCCTTCAAGCGACGACTAGCTAGAGCTCGAGCCCACGGCTGCCCACTGCCATGGAGTGCAGAACCCCTCATCCTCCACCCTGATTCATTGTAGCTCCATGAACACGAGCTTGTATGCCTTTCCTCCTCCCCAGCAGCAAGTTGGCAGCTCAACCACAGTAGCAAGATCCGCAGCAGCAACAAGTAAGCAACCAAGGGTAGCACTTCCTTTCCTCCACACAAAGTGCTGCCTTGTCCTATTTTATTCTCCCATGATGGCATCTCAGACAGCAGTAGCTAGTGAGGAAGCAACAACTCTGAATGTTGTTCTGTAAACAAGCTTAAGCAAGCCGAGCTTGAGCTTTCACGAACTTCTCACGAGCCGAGTTTGAGCCTGGCTACAAGCTCGCATGGATCTCAGGCTCGGCTCGAGCTCGGCTCGACTTTCTCTCAAGCTCGAGCTTGAGGTGGTAAGCTCGCTCGAGCTCGGCTCGTTGACAGCCCTAGCGCCACTTACCAGAGGGCCATAAACCTGACCCTGGGTACACAGATCGGTCGCAACACCGAGGCCTACGTTGACGACATAGTAATAAAGATGAAGATCGAAGCCGAGTTCATCGCCGACCTCTCCGAGATGTTCAGCAACCTCCGTAGGCTCAACTGGAGGCTAAACCCGACCGAGTGCGTCTTTGGTGTACGGAAAGGGAAACTACTCGGCTTCATCGTCAGCAACAGAGGCATCCAAGCCAATCCAGAAAAAATAGACACCATCCAGAGGATGAAACCGCCGACTGGGAAGAAAGAGATCCAAAAGCTGACTGGTTGCATGGCGGCCTTGAGTAGGTTTATCTCCCGGCTGGGGGATAAGGGCTTGCCGTTCTTCAAGATCCTCAAGAAGACCGACAGGTTTGAATGGACCCAGGAGGCACAGCAGGCTTTCACCGACCTCAAAAACTACCTCTCCAACCCACCGGTACACGTCGCCCCGCACAACGATGAACCACTACTCCTATACATTGCAGCCATGACTAATATGGTGAGCACTGTGATCTTCGTGGAGAGAGAAGAGGAGGGGAAGGTGCAACGCGTGCAACGACCAGTCTACTATGTGAGCGAAGTACTAAGCGAATCCAAGACGCGCTATCCCCAGGTGCAGAAACTACTCTACGCACTGCTGATTACGTCAAGGAACTCCGCCATTACTTTCAGGCGCATCGCATCAAGGTGGTCACGCAATTTCCACTCGGCGAAATCCTCCATAATAGGGATGTCACCGGACGAATCATCAAATGGTCCATCGAGCTTGCCTCCTTCGTCATAGATTTCGTCCCACGCACCGCGATCAGATCACAGATCCTCGCCGACTTCATCGCCGAATGGACCGAGAGCCAGGACGCGAAGGAAGGCACTAGCGGAGAACACTGGAAGATGTACTTCGATGGCTCCTTAATGATCGATGGTGGGGACGCAGGTGTACTTTTCATCTCGCCGAAAGGGGAACTACTCCGATATGTCCTTCAAATATGCTTCCCCGTCACCAACAACGCCGCCGAGTACGAAGCAATCCTCCACGGGCTCCGCATCGCCACCTCACTCGGAATAAAGAGGCTGCTAGTTTATGGCGACTCTGCCGTCATTATAAACCAAGTCAACAAAGAGTGGGATCGCCACAGCGAGTGAATGAACACTTACTGTGAGGCAGTACACAAGCAGGAGGGAAACTTCTACGGAATAGAGTACCATCACGTTCCACGAGAGAACAACCTCGCGGCTGACGCACTCGCCAAACTGGGGTCAACCTGCGCGGAAGTACCAGGGGGGTGTTCTTGCAAGGCCTCTTTAAACCCTCTGTCAAAGAGTTGGGAGATGAACCAGAGCCAGCCCCTAAACTCTGTGAGGTGATGACCATTGACGCCAAAGAATATTGGATGGCCGAGTTCATAGATTACCTCGCCCACAACAAGGTACCAAAGGACCCCACGGCACGAAGGGTTCTGGAGCGCCGAAGCAGGAACTATGTGGTAGTCAGCAACGCCCTATACCAACGAGCTGCCACAAGCCAAGTGTTCATCAAATGCGTCACGAAAGAAGTCGGCCTCCAGATCCTCGACGACATCCACTCGGGAGTCTGCGGAAGCCACGACGCCGCAGGGACACTAGTCGGAAAAGCATACCGGGCCGGGTTCTTTTGGCCTACTGCCGTCTCTGATGCCAAGGAACTTGTCCGCCGGTGCCAAGGATGACAGTTTTTCGCCAAGCAGAAGCACCTCCCAGCCCAAGCTCTACGCACGATCCTGCCCTCATGGCCTTTCGCCTTTTGGGGATTGGACATGGTGGGACCATTTCGAGCAGCCCCAGGAGGTTACACGCACATACTCATCGCCATCGACAAATTCTCCAAGTGGATAGAGTATAAAGCCATCATTGGAACTCCGACGTCAAAGCAAGCCGCCGCCTTCATCGAAGAAATCACGCACCGCTTCGGGGTCCCAAACAGAATCATAACCGACCTGGGAACGCAGTTCACCGCGTCCGCCTTCTGGGATTTCTGTGAGAGCAGATGCATCGACGTATACTACGCCTCGGTCGCCCACCCCCGGTGCAACGGACAGGTGGAACGAGCAAACGCCATGATACTCCAAGGCCTAGAGGCGAGGATCTTCGACTCATTGAAGAAGTTCACCGGACGATGGCAGCAAGAGCTACCACAGGTCATTTGGGGACTTAGGACTCAGCCGAGTCGTGCCACGGGCCACACTCCCTTCTTCCTGGTCTACGGCTCCGAGGCAATCCTCCCGACCGACATCGCCTTTGGATCGCCGCGCATCGACAATTACGAGGAAGGCGAAGCGGAAGCAGCTCGCGAGGTGGATCTCGACTCCATTGAGGAACATAGAGTTAACGCGCTCATACAGCATGCGTGTTACCAGCAACAACTCCGACGCTGCCATGACAAGAACGTCCAGCAACGGGACTTCAACATCGGTGACCTCGTCTTATGCCGAGTGCAATCGACAGCAGGAGCTCATAAACTCTCCACCCCATGGGAAGGACCGTTCATAGTGACCCAGGTCATATGTCCGGGTACTTTCCGACTCCAATACGAGGATGGCACCGAAGTCCCACACCCGTGGAATATAGAGCACTTACGCCGATTCTACCCATAACAAAGCTATGTATCACCAAGTTCAATAAAGATATCTCTTTTTCTTTACTTGTCCTCTTAACAAAACCATTCGGTGTTACTACTTTCCCGAGTAGTTCCTGACTAAATGCTGCGTAACCGGGCATGGAACGACGCCTAAGCCTTTCTACACGTGCACGGGATCCGCTCTCGATGTTATGAACTTAGGATAAGTGATGCGAAGGGAAAAGCATATTCAAGCAAAAGAACTACTCGGGCAACTTTAAAACATGAGATAAAATATTCAAAACTCTCATTTTACTCATTTCTGAATGATTGTACATACAAAATCTACTCTACTCTACTCCACTCCACTATGCAGGATTCTACTCCAGCTTGAGAGCCTCGCCGACCTTCTCGGCGATCGGCCGAGTTAGCGCTAGCGCCTCCTCCACTTGCTCGCGAGAAGCATCCGCTGCCACCCCATTGCCAACCGGTGCAAGGTCGATCCGCAGGAAGAGTGTCCGAACACGCGCAAGAGCGTCGTTCGCACACACAACCGCCGATTCCTTGACCAGGTCGGCGATCCGGGCCGGCGCGGCCTGCAGTCAGGCGACGAGGGCTGTCGGCTCACCCTCTTCCGGGGCAACGGCGTCCAGCATGTCCTTCGCCGCATCGTGGATCTCCGCCATGGTCAACTGTGACGAAGCCAGCTCTTGCTCCATGCCTGTTATGATTAGAGAGTTATTCTGGATAGTATACATCGCTTGAAGCATCGTCATGTCCGCATCTTTTTGGAACTCCTGCTCCCTCTTCAGCTTGCCCGCCATGACCTCCTCGGACTTCTGCAGATTCGCGTTCGCAAAACGCAAATCCTTCGGTTTGCCGAGGTGGTGGGACCTCTCCATCTCCTTCTCTAAAAAAGCAGGGGAGCACTTGGTCAGGACAAGAGAGCACACCGCAAGGCTTGATGACAAAGAAAACAGAGCACTCAGGAAGATACAGGGACAAGGCTTTACCATGGAGAATCGAGCGATGCTCAACAATGGCGTCATTCAAGCTCTTCTGGGCAGCGTCACGCTGACGCTTGACCCGTTACAGCTCCGCCTTTAGCTCCTCTTCACGTCGCCGCACCGATTGCACATCACGGAGCTGCTCCAGGCGTGACTGCCGGAGCGCAGTCAACCTCTGCACCAATCAGCGGAAAGCAGAGAAGTCAGGCAAGGTACAATAAAGCACGACAAATAAACAAAGTGGATGAGGAGACAAACCTCCACGCAGCACCGAGACTGATCAACTGCAAGCTGCAACTCGGCAAGCACTGCCTCCTCCTCCACCGCGTTGGCGTCAATCGCGGGGACCGTCATAGTCCCCGGGTCGTCCGACTGCTTTTGGGGGACCTCTCCTTGAGCAGCGGCATCTCTGCCTGCGTGCAGGGCTGACACCGAGGGGTCCACTACAGGATTCCCAGCGCCACCACTCGGGGGAGCTACCGCCTTCCCCGCCTCGCCCTGCACGTCCTCCATCCCGAGCGCCTCCACGTTCTCCTCCGGAGCAGGCCCGGCCGGCACCTTCTCCGGTTGCGGCGCCATCGACCCCTGGGCCGAGTCCGTCCCACCGGGTACCACGCCGAGGGCGGTGTGCCAACGGGTGTAACCGGGGGGAACTCGGCTTCTGAGGGGTAGCAGTATATGACCCTGTCCCGCCAGCCGCTGCAGCATCAACATCGAAGGATTTGCTGAAAAAAGCAGTCAGAATTTACAACAAGAACTCGGAAATGATGATATGTACAAGAAGCATGAGAACCGAAGACTTACTGGGTACTTTTCACCACAACAACCCGGGGCCGCAAGATTGGGAGCTTGGGCCGCCGCTGCACCGTAGCTGTCGTCAGGATCGGCCTGGTCCCCAGATTGGAGACCGGCCTGGCATCCGCGGCAGCCTGGACAAAGGCTTCAGCCACCATCCGCCGCTTCTCCTCCACTGACACGCCCATGGCCTGGGCATGCTCCTGCTCTTGGAACAAGGAGTCGGACATTGCTTCGTCCTTCTCCTCTTCCTCCCTCTCCACGACGGCCGGGGAAGGTCGTCTCAGCTCATCAACATCGGCGTCCGAACCAGCAACCGGCTGCTTGGCCGGCTGCGCAGCCGCCTTCTTCGCGGTCATCTTCCTCGAGCGCTTCCGCTTAGGAGGCGGTGCCGCATGCACCACCGGTTCCTGGACGGCGGGTGCCTCGTCGGATAGCGTGGCCGAGTCGTCATCAGCCGCCTCGCTGACCCCAGGCGCCGCCGGCTTAGGAACACGGGCACTACGAGCCCCAACTTTGGCCACGGCAACCCACCGCTTCCTTGGGCGGGTCTCCTCTACGTCTTCATCCAAAGGGCTCAAGGAGCCCTCCGTGTCACTGGCTGCCCACTCCAGGGGAGCAGGCGAGTCAACTGGATCTCTTGCAGGGGCGTCGCCTTGATCACCCAGGGGTGCTACCCCCAAGTACGCCTTTCTAGGCGAATCTTCTGGAAGCAGAGAAGGAGAGAAGTATTCGAAGATCTGATCCTGCGAGGGTCGCAAAATCAGATGGCCAACGGATGATTAGATCAAAATCAAAAAATCAGTATCAAGACCAACACGCTAAAGCACTCGGAACGAAGACTTACCGGTGGAGTAGGCCTCCTCAAGGAGAATGGGCGCGGTTGATGCTTCTCCAACACGTGGCCGAGGAAGAACCCGTCCGCGCGCGCCTTCATCTCCTCCTTGCCCACCGTCCGGCGGGCCCCCCGGGTAGGGTCCTCTCGGCCCGAGTACTCGAAGCACGGGTGCTTTCTCTCCTGGATCGGCTGCACCAGCCGCCAACTGAAGTTACAGGCAACGCCGACTGCTGTCAAACCCCGATCTTTGAGCTCCTTGATCATCCCAAGGAGCTCCTTCACTTCAGGCATCTGGTGATCCGCTGGAAGTTCGTTCCAGCAGGTCTTGATCTCTGGCCGCGCTCCGGTGTGGCAGGGGATTGTTGGCGCGTGGTTCCTGATGTAGAACCACTCTGACTTCCAGCCCTTGTTGGAGGTGTTGAGGGCGATGTCGAAGTACTCGTCCTTCCGGCCTTGGCGCAGCATGAATCCGGCGCCTCCCACCACGACCATCTTCTCCTCGCTCGGCTGAGGCTTCAACCAGCAAAGATACCTCCACAAGTCAAAATGGGGAGTAATCCCCAGGAAGGCCTCGTACAGGTGGATAAAGATGGAGATGGCCATGATCGAGTTAGGGTTGAGGTGGACAGCTTTGATCCCGTAGAAGTGGAGGAGGCCTTGAAAGAAGGCCCCCGCCGGCAAACCAAACCCCGCCTCGAAGAATGGCTTGAAGAGCACCAGTTCGCCAGAGTTCTCCGACGGGAAGGCCTCCTTGGTGCTTGGGCGCCATTCTGCCACTGCTTGAGGTGGAAGGAAACTCCGCTCCACCATCTCCTCCAATATATCCACGGTTACCTTCCCCCGTGCCCATGCGACCGCGGGGAAGGGGCACGGAACGCCTCGTTCGCATCCGCGGGGCTGCGCTCCTCGTGGAGGCTAAATCCGCAGGGCGGATCTAGAAGCAAGGAGAGGCTCTAAAGGCGGCTGAATGAGGAATGGAGAGAAGGGGGAATGGATCTCGAAACAGTGGGATTTCCCCGTCGGACCTAACCCTAGCCTTTTATGGCGCTCTACAACGCCCGAAATTACCACAAGACGGCGCGATTAATGGAAGTGAGCGCAACGGTAAAAAGAGCCGTTGAACGCCCACGCGAACCGTTACGTCCGAAGCGTCAACGATAAAAAAAGACCCCGTGCACTCGGGCAAGACGAAGAAGTCGGCGTGCCGCAAAGGCTCAACCAGCACTCGGACTCGGGGGCTGGTGCCGCATTAAAGACAGTGTGTCTCTCGGGCTCATTTGGCCCCGAACCACACAGGAGCCAACACTGCAAAACGAATGGCGTGCCGCAAAGGCTCGACCAGCACTCGGACTCGGGGGCTAGCGCCGCATCAAAGACAGTGTGCCTCTCGGGCTCGATTGGCCTCGAACCACTCGGGAGCCAACACTGCAAAACGAGTGGCGTGCCGCGAAGGCTCGACCAGCACCCAGACTCAGGGGCTGGCGCCGCATTAAAAGCAGCGCGCCTCTCGGGCGATTGGCCCCGAAGCGCTCGGGTGCTGACGCTGCGAACGAGCTACCGCAATTGGATAAGCGAGGCCGAGCCCCGACAGCTCGGTGGCTGGTGCCGTCAAGAAAGGAAATGCAGAAGTTTCAAAACTATCAAGAGAAAAATTCTTTAGCAGGACATACAGTTACAACGAGGCCGGTCATGCGCTGGTTACAAGACTAAAAAGACTCCGCCGTCACGGGGACGGCTAAGGGCCCTCGCCGGCGCGCCAGGTGCTGCATCCGCCGCAAGCTTGGTCCACATGAGCTCGTCACAAGCTCTCTTGTAGCCCCACTGCAGCCGTCAACGAGGCAGCCCCTATTGAGGATTGAGAGCGAATGCCCCTGGGTACCCCTTGGTTGGCCAAAGCCTTACGCCCTGACAATCCTAAACCAAAGGCAAGGCAAGGAGCCAACGGAGCAGCACCCAGACGCTGATCAACACCTCAAGTACATCGCAAGCACTCTTCTAGCACCTGTTGGCATTTCTTAGCATCACCACTACTGGAGTGATGGTACTAGATATGCCTTAATATAGATCTTAGCGTTATACAAGTTCTGCAAGCGCACAGAAGTACATTGTAGCATTTCACCCGGGAGTATTCCAGAGTATCATATTTATTTCCTCAGGGAAAGCGTATGGCAAAGTAATATATTTTCCAATGTATCAACTATATCATAATTAATATACCAGGACTAGACCAGGGGATAATATGATATGAAAGATTGAGCATGTTGACACACAGAAGATTTCACTGCTCATTATATAAGTCTAGTTAGTATGAAGGTCCTACGAGAGAACTAGGGATTCTATGTACTTCTTGCAAATGGGTTACATTCAGTACAAGTGTATCCTATACAAGCTTAGTAAGTAATACATGTTAGAGGACAAATCGAGGAGTCATGGGATCCCCTCATCCAACGGTACTGTCACGATGTTTATCACTAAGGCCTGCAAACGCCCAAACCCGAACGGCGAGGATTACAGACGGACAGGGCTGTCACCACCTGCCGCCTACCTCTGAATACATGGAGTAGGGTATCCCCAACGGTATTCCATAACCCAAACACCATGTTTGTAATATGAAATACATCTTTACCAAGTGTACGGAAAGGTAAAGAACAATCATAGAGATTCATTGGGCCATTGCCATAACATGCACCATCCAAACTAAGGTGTAAGACATACAGCTCATATGATGAACACACAAGACTAGAAGTCAAGTAACATAAGCAAGATAGTAATTCCATTAAGGCTCTAAGTCTTACAAATAAGAAAAGGATACAAGATAACTGAGCTCTAGGCTTACCAAAACTCCTTCGGAAACCTGTAGAAGCTCAACTCCTAGAACTACTTCTCTACTAACTAAGACAATGACTTGTAACAATTGGAGCTCTTCCTTCTGGTGTGTGTTGTACAGGAGGCGTTGGCACCTATTTATAGCACTTGGAGACGGTTCAGGGCCGGTACAAGGCGGTTGAGGGCGAGTGGGCCCACCCTCGAGTCGGACGATCCATGGACATCGCCTGACCGTCAGATGAACCGACTGAAGTCATACACGGTGTAGATTTGCTGCTGAAGACGGTGTGGATACACCAGAGAAGGGAGGACCGCAACGGCCGCAAGACTGGGTCGGCCGACCTGGCCAGGTCGGCCGACCTAGTCCATGCACATTTTGCCTTGATCTTCTTCTGAGTCGCTGGAATGTGGACCTTGGTACTCGTGGAAGATGGGTATGGGTCCTCGGAGTAACTGTTGATTCTCATGTGGGCCCATCAATCCTTGTAATCCTCCTTATCCTTCTTGTCATCCCTTGGATATAACCGTCATTGATTCAACGTTCTGGATGACACTAACTTGTGTTTCTTCTGCATGGCCAAAGTTGGGCTTAGATGGACATTAGGCCAGGTCGGCCGACCTGATGGGGTCGGGCGACCCGGGCCTGGCCCTGTTTTACTTCATCTTTTGGCCCATATCTCCTGCAATCAAATAATCTCCATGTACAAGTGGAACTACGTTATTTGAAATAAAATCCTACTGATTATTACTAATTTATTTCATTTTATCATGTTGGCGTTACAAAATAATCATGACTTAACAAACGCCAACAAACTCCCCCAAGCTAAGACCTTTGCTCGTCCCGAGCAAAACTTGGAGAGTTAGGAACTTAGGATCAGAATTGCTTACTTCCCATAAAAGAAATTTTTCAATAAGAAAGCAATTAATAACTTGATTAAGTTGGCAAAGATTAAATCATCCTTTTTACCTTATCACTCATGGGGCTTTTTAGCTTTTTCTTCATCTTGAGCGGTTGAAAGCCAGAACAACTTAGCGAGAGCGCTTTTCCCTAAACCTTTGTTCCACCATCACTCCTCTCAATTTCCCTCAAAAGAATAAACAAATGGGGTTCATAAATGGGAAACTATTGTTTTACATATGCATTGCTTATCTTGTTGAGTGAAATCCAGGATCAAATGAAGAATTAAATCATACGCTTAAATTGGAGTGTGCAAGTGTGGATATGTGGCACTGGAAGAAAGAACTCCTTTTAGAGAATTTCTCTTCTTTAGAAATTTTGCTACAAAGCTTGGCCCCCTTTTTTTTCCATTTTTTTTCATGGACTAGACTTATGTCCATATCTTTTATTCTCTTATTTGGCTTTCATAGGGAGCCTAAGCCTTATTCCTAGAAATATTTTTGGAGAAGAGTCTCCTTGGAGTACTTTATTCTAGCGAACAAGTGATAAGCATGTTGCTTACTCCCAGGATAGAAGTATTGCAAAAGTGGTGACGTGTACATGACTCCAATTTTTAAGAGCATGAAGTAAATCTTACAATGATCGCAATGAACTTGACAGAACTCAAAACAAATACACATGCTTTTTGTACGTGGTTGGAATATGGGGCTCTGGTAGGATCTTCACTCTTCACTGAGGAGTCTAGACTTTTGTTCTTTTTGAAATAAAAAAATCTCCGGGATCAGGTTTCACTGTGGTAAAGATAAAGCAACTCTAGCTTATTATCTCATAGCTCCCAACAACCTAGAATCAGATTTAGCATTTGCTACCCACAAGTTTTAAGCTTCCAAGGAAGTCATTAATTTAAGCCAACAAATTCAAGGCACAAATGACTGCCTTATTGAGACTTGCATAAATTGGGAAAGTCATAGAAAATGTTCATCACTTCCAAATAGAGTTTCATTTTTTTTCATTCATTTCCATTTTCATCATCATTTTTTTTAACATGATAAAAGAAAAAAAACAAAGAGAATGGTTCAGACAACTTACCTGTACAGGGGGTCCTCCCCCAAGCTGGACTTTTCACTGCTGGCGGTAACGAGGGTCGTTTGAGTCGAAGCCTTGGGACCAAAGGTAGGCAGTTAGGTTCTGGTTGCCCGTCTGGATGCTGTTCTGGAGGGTGTTGAAGTTCTGTGCTGACTGGTCCCACCAAGCTTGCGATTGCTGCACATGTTGGGTTAACGTATCATCAATACGGTGAGTGGTTACCTCTAGGGTTCCCATGCGGTTGGACAACCCATCCATGCTGCTGCGTTAGTCCCTTGCCGAAAAGGAACGTCGGGCGTCGAACGGAGGAGGGCCGCCACTTGAGCTAGACGACTGATGATAGCGCGGGTCTTGGGGATTCCATTGTGCGTGCGGCGCTTCCTGCCATCCCGAACCTCCTACCATGTATGGTGGAGGCGGCTGCGGCTGCTCCCAGTTCGATCCTGCTGGTATGTACGGCGGTGTTGGAGGCTCCCATGCTGCTTGTGCCTGCGGCACTCCGGCTTCTCCCCATCAGGACATGCTTCTTGTCACCCTCCCTGTCACGCTTTGCCTGCCTTCCTGTTGCAACTCCAACAAAAGTATTTTGCATCTGTACAACCAGTATTCCGGTGCTGGCAACAGAATTCTGGTTGTGCTATTATGATAAACCATAACAAGCTTTTGGTCTATGGCATGAGTAACAAGGTGACTCTGAACAAAATGAGACTCGTCCAGAGTTGGGCGAGGCTGCGGAAGGAACTCGACTCGATAATTGTCAAAAAGGCCCATTGACTCAAAAATGCGAGTAACCAAAGAAGTGCATTCAATGGGACCTTGCCTCTTAAAACACCCATCCATTGATCAATCATGAAAACAACAAGTGAGACTTTTATCTTCTTAACCATTGCATATAATAATTTTAATTCATCAATGCACACGGTTCGAAGATCATTTCGAGGAAATAGAGTCATAGCAAGCCAGCGGTGCATGAAATGAAGAGTGGGATTATGAATGTGACTAGTTCTAGGGGGAGTGGCATCTGTGATACCCGAGATATCCCACCAAAAGGGTTCTCTCACAAAATGCCTCAAAACTTCATCAACTTCCAAACTACAACGCTTGCTAAAACCCAGATAGGTACTAAGCTGCCTCCAAGAAATGAAATACTCTTCCCTTAAAAAGCGAAAAGTAATCCCTTCCTCACCCTTTCTCAGAGTAGCAAGAAATTGGATTGTTAACAAACGACACCCATCCTCGTTAATGCGAGCAAAATCCGACCATCCCACAGCACCCCACACGGTTTCAAAATCAGTAGCCATACCTGATTTCTCCATGAGTTCGCTTGTGAACACACGCGTGTGATCAAAAGCGCGACCCAGAAGAATTTGATATGCTTCCATTTCGTAGCCTTCTTCGATGTCAAGTTGATCGTCGGAGATGAACGCCGGGCGAGGATCATCGTCGTTTTGGTTGCTGCTAGAGCTGTCCCCGTTGCCATCTCCATTGCCACCGCTGCCACCGCCTCCTGCGGATGTAGCGCCAGCACAGGTGTAGTAGTACTGGTCTTCGGAGATCTCCATGGAGTGTTGGCTGTCCATCCTCTCTTCGGAGCCACCAGCTGATTCCATGATCTCCGTGCTGGAGGAGATCACCTCAGTGCTCCCTGAGTGTCGGCTCCTCCTTGAACTTGACCCCTTCAGTTTCTTTGCTTGCTTTACGACTCCTCTGACGATGTTCATGATTCCTGCACAGAGCACAACAAGCAACGACACTTGGAAGACAAAAGGATTAGCGTTAGCAAATTAGTCGTCCAAGAGTTAGTCGTTCTTGCGGGGCATGAACGCCTCCACAAAAGTCATTCTTGTGGGTTATGACACACCACAAATAAGGGTTCTTGTGGGATTTTGGTTACCTCCACAATACGTTCAAGAGTTCGAGCATGAAAATAACAGCACCGTTATGCAGAAATGAAGTCCATTTTTAATTGAGTTTTCAATTTTTATTTTTATTTTTTTCAAACTTAGGAGCTAAACATTTAAGAATCTAACAGAGGGAGAGGAGAAACTCAGAGGGCGAAACGCAGCTCGAGTTGGGGCGAAGTGAGCAGGCTTCTGGCCAAGGCTTTTTATAGCCGGAGATCACCACCGATCGGCCGACCAGGTGGGGTCGGCCGACCCTCCCGCAGTGGCAAATTGGCCAACATTTGATCACGATCGCGTTGGATACCTGGTGGCTACAGAACCGGTTGAAAACTTTGCAAAAGAGGGAGGGGTGAGTCAGGCGACATGAGCTGGTCGGCCGACCGGAGTTGGACATGGTTCAATGCCCCCTTTGAAAGTTATGATCCGTGACTATGGTAGTGCATCATGGCAATTGAGTGCTCTGCAATGGCCAAAATCTTGAGTCGGCCGACATGGCCTGGTCGGCCGACCGAGCCTTAGCTAGGTTCAGGCTTAGCCTTTGTAGGGTGGCACAAGGTTCAAAGGTGTGATAAGATCTGAGTGCGTGGGCAGTGATGGCCAGGTATCCAAGGAGGATTTAAGTAAATGGCTCCAAAGTTTAAATTTTAAATGCAAAAATTTTGTAAAAAATTTAAACATGCTTGGATAATAAATATGCATTGTGAAATAAACATGAGATACATACCGATGTACCTACCGGTGAGGACTCGATGTTTTTCGTCCGTCGAGTGCAGACGTCTCCAAGTCATGATTTAGCTTGACGATCTGGCCTCCGCAATTGAAGATATTGCGGATGCTTTGCGACGCCACTCTGGTTCTGTTGTCTTCACACAAGGTGTTGATGATGTTATTGCCTTCAGAGCCTTGACACTTTGTGTGAATTCCTTGGGCAGGGGCAGGAGTGGCTCGCTATTGGTGACTGGTGGTTTCTGTGGCTTCCATCCATAAATCACCTTGATTTCGGGTTCGTCATGCTTTTGGTTTAATTCTTTCTTATTTCCTGCATGGTTAGCCAAAATCTCCCGACTGGTCTCTTGTACCACTGCAGCTAACTCGGCTGACTGGGTTTCTAGAATTTTGCTTAAGCGCAGCTGGTTTTTCACAGCAACTGACAAGGCATGGAATCTAGAACTTAAATCATTCACCTTTCTCTTAGCAGGTATAGTGTATACGCTTCCTCCTTGCTGGGATGGGCCCCAGTTATGTGCTCAAAATAAATCCCTGCACTGCTGCCAAGACTTCATCTTTGCCTGGTGGTTGTAGTACCACTGCAGTGCTCTACCTGTTAATGAGAATGGGAATAACCATTGCTTTGCCCTTCCTGCTAGTCGACTGCATATTACTGAGAAATGTCGGAGATGTTCTGCTGCATCTGTTATGGCCTTTCCGTTAAAGGGCTTGGCTTGCACCATGGTGATGTACGTTGAATCGATCATGAGAGTTTCAGTTGCCATCCTTGTGCAAAGGTACTTCGATTTCAATTGACAGAAATTGTAGAATCACTTCGAGTTCTTCGGCGAATCGATGATATACCTTCTGTTCCACACAAAGATAAACAAGACAAGGGTAAACCTGTCTAGAGATGGTAATTAATTGTGACATAAGTTAATACAGAGGTTAACATATTCTTTGACCAATGCTTTCCCCGGCAACGGCGCCAGAAATGCTTGTTGGCATTTCTTAGCATCACCACTACTGGAGTGATGGTACTAGAGATGCCTTAATATAGATCTTAGCGTTATACAAGTTCTGCAAGCGCACAGAAGTACATTGTAGCATTTCACCCGGGAGTATTCCAGAGTATCGTATTTATTTCCTCAGGGAAAGCGTATGGCAAAGCAATATATTTTCCAATGTATCAACTATATCATAATTAATATACCAGGACAAGGCCAGGGGATAATATGATATGAAAGATTGAGCATGTTGACACACAGAAGATTTCACTGCTCATTATATAAGTCTAGTTAGTATGAAGGTCCTACGAGAGAACTAGGGATTCTATGTACTTCTTGCAAATGGGTTACATTCATTACAAGTGTATCATATACAAGCTTAGTAAGTAATACATGTTAGAGGACAAATCGAGGAGTCGTGGGATCCCCTCATCCAAGGGTACTGTCACGATGTTTATCACTAAGGCCTGCAAACGCCCAAACCCGAACGGCGAGGATTACAAAGGACGGACAGGGCTGTCACCACCTACCGCCTACCTCTGAATACGTGGAGTAGGGTATCCCCAACGGTATTCCATAACCCAAACACCATGTTTGTAATATGAAATACATCTTTACCAATTGTACGGAAAGGTAAAGAACAATCATAGAGATTCATTGGGCCATTGCCATAACATGCACCATCCAAACTAAGGTGTAAGACATACAACTCATATGATGAACACACAAGACTAGAAGTCAAGTAACATAAGCAAGATAGTAATTCCATTAAGGCTCTAAGTCTTACAAATAAGCAAAGGATACAAGATAACTGAGCTCTAGGCTTACCAAGACTCCTTCGGAAACCCGTAGAAGCTCAACTCCTAGAACTACTTCTCTACTAACTAAGACTATGACTTGTAACAATTGGAGCTCTTCCTTCTGGTGTGTGTTGTACAGGAGGCGTTGGTACCTTGGAGACGGTTCAGGGCCGGTACAAGGCGGTTGAGGGCGAGTGGACCCACCCCCGAGTCGGCCGATCCATGGACATCGCTCGACCGTCAGATGAACCGACTGAAGTCATACACGGTGTAGATTTGCTGCTGAAGACGGTGTGGATACTCCAGAGAAGGGAGGACCGCAACGGCC
>CM014270.1:38046720-38145552 GCA_004135705.1 Alloteropsis semialata
AGTCAGTGTGGAACGAGAAATCTGGCTGCTTCCTGCAATCAATCCATGCTATTCAAGCTAAATGTCTGTCCTCATCTTAGATAAATACTGAAGATGGATATCAGCCAATTCCAGATGAACATGCTTTGAAACTTGGCCCAACATGTGCATGAGGAACCAATCCCAGGGTGACTGTTTCGAGTCTAAGTGAGGGATGTAGTTGAAAAAAAAAAAACCCTTGCCATGGGGCCCAGTAACCACTGAATAAGGCTTCTTGCACTTTGCTCGTGAAGATTAGGAATTACTGGATCTTATGAGCTTTCAGGAAAAATCGTCCGAATGAATTTCAGGAAGCGCTCAGAGTAGAAATTGGGTTCCACAACAGAAATTGATAATGAGTTATATTGGATAGACTTGTAAGTATGCTCAATCTTCTTCCGTGCGTTATAGTCCTGCAAGATATCAATTATTCCCAGGTAGAGCACCACATCATACACCTGACCAAACGACTCGCCGTCATCTTCTTGAGTGGTCTGTTCTGCCCTCGCGGGCATGTTAACCCCTAGCTGAATCTGGAGCCTGATAAATAGAATGTTTTCTTATCAGCCTTACACCATTATAGCATATAATATACAGCAATCCATGGGAACAGGCACATAATGATAGTAGAACTCACCTTGCGGTGCCTGGAAGCAAGAGATCTACTTCTTCAAAACTTGCACTTGATGATCGAAGACGGGCTCCCCTTATATGAGGACCAATGACGACATCATTTGGATCACTAGCACGCTGAACCAAAACCAATCCTTCAGAACAGTTCATAGCGTCCTCCTCCAGAGCACCTACATTGCCTCACAAGTCACAATGTTAATAATAAGTAAAAGGAACATTACTGGAAGGTAAAAGCTATTGGCCTATTGCAAAGTAAGAAAACATATTTTAATTGGAGTGAGCATTATATTAATTACATTACAAAGCAAAGTTATGCAGATTGGACTGTTTACATAGATAACATGGGTTGCAATGTTGACCGGACATGATATTAGAAGAATTCGAAACTCTAAAGAAAATGGTGGCAAAAGGTTTCTGAATGCCGAGCACACTAACAAGTTCAGGGAGAAGCCTAGTGATAAAAGGCTCTTCCTATGTGACCACATTTCTGTAGCTAGATGGAGATGCTATTGCATATGTCCAGATGTACCGAAGATTCGAAGGATACCAAAGATTTGAAGGTTATTGTGCTGCATGGAATCAACACTAGTGCTTTTCCAGCTTAACTCCCGAGTAGTTTCAGTTTGTGCTTTACATAATCAAGTTGTTTTGGAAGACTAGAGGAAGAGTGGAGACAGATAGTGTAAGTGTATAGCACAACCGAATGTAGGATTTATCTAGTAATAAATAAACCATAATAGTGGTCAGAATATTTAGTGTTGTGTAAGCGGAATGGCAGATACGTGATACACGTACCTGGATTCAGGTTATTAAGGGTATAAAAGTCAAGGGTAATATTGTAATGTTCTAATCTAGGGTTCCTCTTTATGTACTCTATACAGGGGCGGAGCCAGAAATGCATCAAAGGGGGTGCTTACTGCTTATGTTATATCTAAGTAGGTGCTAAAATACTCGAAATTTGCTGCCTAATAGTACTCAAACTTAATGCAAATATGGTAATTACTTTGAGATACAGGGGTGAGGGGGGGTGCTGCAGCCCGGACAGCACCGGCCCTGTCTCCGCCCCTGACTCTATATATATTTCCCATTGGGCCTCAATACAATGGTCTATTCCGTCTCTATTATTCGTAACATGGTATCAAAGCTCTAGGTTCGTCCAGCCGCCACCCTCTTCGTTACGCTAGACCCTGGGAGGATCGATCTGCTCCTGGGGGCAGCCTTCCTCCATCGACATTTGTTTCCTCCGTCGTGTCTCAGTCATGCACAGCAAGCCATCGCCGATCCTTTTCTTCAGTAGCAAATCTTCCCAATGCAGATCTAGGCATCGCCAGTCACCGCCGTCCATACGCGCCGCCAGTCCAGCCGCCGTCGCGCTCTTCTCCACCCTGCCTCGTCTTGGATATAACCGTCATTGATTCAACGTTCTGGATGACACTAACTTGTGTTTCTTCTGCATGGCCAAAGTTGGGCTTAGATGGACATTAGGCCAGGTCGGCCGACCTGATGGGGTCGGGCGACCCGGGCCTGGCCCTGTTTTACTTCATCTTTTGGCCCATATCTCCTGCAATCAAATAATCTCCATGTACAAGTGGAACTACGTTATTTGAAATAAAATCCTACTGATTATTACTAATTTATTTTATTTTATCATGTTGGCGTTACAAAATAATCATGACTTAACAAACGCCAATAGCACCGTGTTCTTATAACTCCATGAACTTTCCCCGGTGGATGAACCCAGCCATGGGCCCCCAGTACACTCGCTACAAGGATCCTATGCATACTCTCGTCCCTGGGTAGCAGCTCTATCTCCCCGGTGAGTATTTATAGCCTCGGGCTACCAGGGAACGAGGGACTCCCCAAGCATTGTGAAGCGTGTTGCTCCAAGCCACGCGTCCTCTCTCCTCTCGAGGCGCACAGGTCATCCTTATCACCTTTGGTTTTGCTCGACCACGGGTGAGCCCTGTGCGTTCATGGGGGAAACTGTTCTTGTCGCCTCATGCCAGAAACGACGTTTTTCCTTGTGGCATTCGAGAAAGAGGGAATCTTCAAGAACTTGGACTCGAACCAAAGCTAAGTATTACTTTCGATTAAATATCTTATGATTTCGTGCCTCTCGGCTCTTCTATGTCTCCATGACTTTCGCTGACCATCCCGGTCACATTCCGACCGCAACTCCGTAAGCTTTTGTACAAGTCGCTAAAGTACTCGGGCAGCACACGCCTTAATCCGTGAAACCTCGACTCTTCCGTACGCCTACGCTCCTACGCGTGCACGCGGCCCAACTCCCTGCGCTACGGACTAGGGCTATCGGGGATCAGGTGCATAAACGTAACAGGCTAACTACCCGGAGAAATTAATTGACTTAAAAAGTTGGAAGCAGGAATTCTTTTCATGCATTGCCGAATGCTTTTCTTCTCGGATTTGCATTTTATCGTATCATATACTGCCGTCGCACTGTGTTTTCACTGCAGGGTATGGACGACTTCTAGGCGTGCCTCAGCCCTCACGCTCGGAGGCTGGCGCCGGGACGACAACTCGGTGTGCCTCAGCCCTCACGCTCGGGGGCTGGCGCTAGGACGACTACTCGGTGTGCCTCGGCCCTCACGTTCGGGGGCTGGCGCCGGGATGACCTGTCGGCACGCTTCGACCGTCACGTTCAGGGGGCGGGCTGCCAAAATTGACGCCAGAAGGAAATGTCAAAATGCTCCTCGATTAAGCCTTGAGCCGATTCCTACGGAATCGCCTTAAGGCTCGGGGGCTACGGCCAACGGACTCACCTCGCGGCGCATCCGTTGATTGTCTGGCGACCATGAAGACGATGACCAGAGCAAGGCTACAAAACCTTGGACCGATTCCTCCGGATTCGCTTCAAGGCTCGGGGGCTACGGCCAACGGACGCTCCTCGCGGCGCATCCGTTGCAGACGGCTCTCTTTTCTCTCCAGTATCACGCGGTTTTGCTTCCGACCGCAGCAAGCTCGAAGCTCAGCAGATGGCACGACCTCGCCGGGTTGTCGCTCAACCATGTACTACTCGGGGGCTTGTCGAGGATAGACCCCCGGGGGTACCCAGAAGGCGGATTGGTCCAACCAGCAAGGGGCGGCCCAATCCGAGTGCTATCGGGCCGCTTTGTCAGACTGGGTGGCCCACCACTCGGGAGGCCCACCAGTCGGGCGAACCGGATGGCTACGATGGCGCGTGCGGCAAGGAAGCAGACGGCATATCACGCAAGAAGATCGGAGATCAAGATAAACTAGCCAAAATTCTAGGAAAAGATATCTGTAATCGTTATAGGATCAGATCCTTGTATTTCAAGTAGGTTATGATCTCTAGCCGACTTGTAACTCAAGGCGACCGGACTATATAAGGTGCCTTGAGACCCCCCTCCAAAACACGACGACAGAACCCAACTACGGAGATCCTTCAAGAACTTTATACACAGCAATCCATACACCCAACACAGGACGTAGGGTATTACATCATCTTGACGGCCCGAACCTGTTCAATCCTTGCGTCTCGTGTTACCATCGACTTGTGATCCTCGATCTGTCTCTCAACAAATCAACCACGTAGACTACCCTGTGTGGACTGCCGGGTCCATAAATCCGACACACATGTTCGAGACCACCCACAGATAGGCTGCACAACATCGCACGAAACTACACAAGAAAGATCAAGGTGGAAAAGGCCCAGAAGGGGTCGGCCGACACCACCACGTCGGCCGACGGCCCTCTGGTGTCTTTCGTCTCCAATTTCGTCCAGAGCGATGGTTTGCACACCCTATCCCTCATCCTCTCTGATTCATGAGTTAATTCAATCCTATCTTGAAATGATCATTAAAATTGAACTCATGATAAAATAAGCCTTGATGCTCCTTTGGTTTACATGTCTATCCTTGATTGGCTTGCATATTCTTTATTCCTTGCACATGCACCTGTTACTTGTGAGCATATATCTTTAGGAAAACATGTTTATCTAAGTGGATGATTAATGAGATATGGTGTCATGAAAGAAATCTTACTCTTTCTGTATAAAGTGCTTGGGATGTTTTTCTTATATAACTTTAAATTAATAGCCTTACGAAGCTCCTCAGTGATGCCTTATTCCTACCAAAGCCATATGATGTTCATATTACAAAACCTATACACATATACTGCTTGCTTTTGCATTGAGCTTTGTCAAATTGTTGTGACCCATGTAAGATGCTTTTCATGCTTTCATGATCAAGATCACGTACACTCCACATACACATGCTAAAACTTCCACATTGGAAGCTAGCAACATACCTTTCATCCATCCACAAAATAAATGCTCCATTTAAGTGTTGATCTCCTCTCCAAGTATTATTGCAAAAAGAGATATGGGCTATAGAAAAAAATGGACACGTGAAGGTCCAAGCATAAAAAAAGAGAGAGAAAAAAATATGGGCACATGAAGGCTCAAGTATCATGAAAAAAATTATATAGCCATGTTCTCAAAGTAAATTAAGGAGGAGAGAGATCATACAAAAAGGAGTCATCATTCCATTGTTCCACACACATGCACATCTTGATCAGATTGTATGGATGGTTTTCTTCTTGGATCCGTTCTTTGACTTTGCAATATATGTGATGCAAGTATGCCTTATCTTTACTCCTACCTTGAGCTCCACATAAGCCTTTTAGAAGTAGGGTGAAAAAAAAGGGGCAAAGAAATGCCTTGGTGAGGAATCATACACAATGAGCGATCCAAGAGAATAGTTTGAGGAGCTAGGTAAGGTTATATTTTTGAAAATTTATCGAAAACCCAAGTTACTTAACAGAAGAGTTAAGATGACTTGAATCAAGAGCCGTTCCATTCCTCAACCACCTAAGATGGCATGATAGACACTTCAAAATTCACAAGTGCAGGTCCATCTTGGAATAACTTATATGCTAGCTTCATATCAGAAGGAGTCATGGTTTCCACCTTAGTCCTAAAGCTTTACTAAAGGACGAGCAAAGGCTAAGTGTGGGGGAGCTTGTTGACATTCCTTAAGTACCACTTTTGACCGTCAATCCTTATAGAAAATATATACAAGAATGCATTCACCATAGCTTTAGGGCTTATATCTAATCAATTCCACAATTTTTTGTGAACATATGAGTCCAGGGATTAAATGGCAAAAGAGGAGGACATTTGGGCTCAGGGCTCAGGACATTTGGATGCATGGGCCCACATCCCTTACTTAACGTACACAACTGCGCGAGTACCCACCGGGAACCGACCATGGGGCCCATAAGGAAGTGTCCCTGGCAAAGTGGGGCCGAGGGGCCACAACCCAGGGTCGACCGACTTGGCTCGGTCGGTCGACCTGGCTGCGCATCCAAACCGCCACCGCCTTGACCCACAACTGTCAACCGGCTCCAGAAAGCCATCCGTGCCGGGCATCACCAAGGTCGGTGAATCCCACGGTCGTCCGACCCCCCTAGGTCGGCCAACCTGGGCCCACCTCCTTACCGGCCGCCGTTCGACAGAGGGACTCGGGGCAGGGCTCATCATCATCGAGCTAGAGTAACAAGTCAAGGCGAAGCCCTCCTCAAATGAGAGTAGAAATAGGGAGAGAGTGAGGGAGAGCCTGGAGGAGTCCAGGCGTGTCGGTGACCCTCCCCTTGTACCTCAGCGGATGCGAGCTCCTTAGTAAGTATCCGAGATATTCAGCTTAGTATTTAAGTCTGAGTTATAGAAAGCTGAGTTCTTTATTTTGCTTGTGGGTTCGTTGCTTCATTCATAAAGTATCTTAATCTTTGGCCAAGGTTAGGATAGCTGACATTATCTTAAGCGTGGTGCTTAGGAATGTATCTGCCCTCGTTTGCCTCGTAGCCCCACGGATTAGAAGAGGTAGGCGGCAGGTGGTGACAGCCCTGTCCGTCCTTTGTAATCCTCCACGTTCGGGTACGGCGTAGAGCTGTTGTCCGGCAATTTCCTAGAGGCCTAGAATACCTTGATGCCCAAAGCAAGCATAGGATAACTCCCTTCGCTATATTCCTAGCTTAGTGCTAAGTTATCCTCTCTACCCAGCCTTCATATAAACTCGATCGATCCAGTCAACTTTAGTGATTAGATAGTGCCCTCTCGTTCACTGTGGATTCGATACCCTGAATACTTCCGAGTGAAAGCTACAACGGTATCCGTGCGCTTGCGGATTTATCTGCAACCGTAAGAAATACCAACAATCACCAAGCCACACGTTCCATATCCCCAAAGATGGCCAGAAAGAGCCACCCCAAATCCCGATCGACCTTCGATCTTGAGGGAGAACCCACTCTGGTGAATCAACTGGTGCCAATTAACCTGGAGTCGGCCATGGCCGTGGTCGTATCCCCACTGGCCAGCCTCCAGCTAGAGGAGGACGCCAGAGGCCGCACCAGGGGGTCGGCCAATGCCATAGGTCGGGCGACCGGCCCTGGTGGCCCCTCGGCGTCCCGCTCGGCGGCGCGGTCTCAATCTCCGAGATGGCCCCAGAGGCGTGATGCACTGGCGTCAAGCCCGTACAGAAGGCCGACAACGGGGCAACTGACTCCGAAGAAGACACCGATGGCCACTCCTACCAAGGGGGATGTGATGTGAGCTAGGGTTCCCGATCTTCCGAAAGGTTCTGATAACTCTCGATTTGGTGGAGTTGCAACACAAATCGATCCGGCTTCCGAACAACACGTCCTGAACCCCGCAATCACAGCACCACGTCTCCTCAGGTTATCGACCAGCGGTCGACCTTGCCAAGTAGGCTAATCCTTGCCTGCGAATCAAAGAACACAAGCAAGAACAAGAAAGAATGCAACCAAATTGCAGATGTATGATTAAACTCACGAAGTTGGAGTCTCACAAACCGATGAACAGCGAAACTGTTCTTGACAGAATAATCTAAACAAAATCCAAGTCTAAACGGCGGCGGCTACTGAGTTTATGAGTCGCCCTAGGGTTGGGCGACCAGGGAGGGCGCCCAAAACATGGGCTTAAGGCCCGACACGATACAAGGCCTGAAAAGGCTCAAAACAGGTGATGCAGCACCTTGTCGTGGTCACACAGAATGACCCACGAACCTTCTGGAGCTAGGACAAGAACCAAAATAAGCATCTCATTGTCATGAATCCAACGCATCCAAGAACACTTTCATTGGATGCCATATGAGGGAGATATCGCCATTTTGGTGCAGGCATGTCGGCTGAGTCCGAACCGATGTCATAGTCCAAGTCGGCGACGGCTTGTAGCTTGGTGATGAGGCCGGCTCGTGCGTATGCAGCATGGTGATGTCCTCATCATCCTCCCCTTCTTGAATTGGAGTCGTCCTCGACTTCATCCCATCATCAAGCTCCTGCAAAAGGTTAGCAACAGTAGGGTACCAAGCGCTATGTTTAGGGTCAGTGGAAATAGCAACACGTGTACAAATCATGGTATGGCATGGCTCATTAGTTAAATAACGTGTAGCATCCAGGGATGTAGTTGCAAGTAAAGCAACTTTCTTCAACTTAATTTCGTTAGGTGGTACAGTAGGTGGGTCACAAGCATGTTCTTTCTCAGAGTTGGCAATAATTTCTTTAACATGTTTACTAATTTCAGTTCTTTCCTTATCAGCTTGCACAATTTCAGCGGGGGTCAAAGGAACCAAAGTAATTTTCTGTCCTTTATGCATAAAAGTGTCAGTATTACTTCTACCATGGTATGTAGCATCACTATCATGTTCCCAAGGATGACCCAACAAAAGAGAACAAGCTTGCATGGGTACCACATCGCAATCAACAAAATCAGCGTATACACCAATGGAGAAAGAAACTCTACAAGTTTGTGTTACCTTTGCTTGTCCCAAATCATTGAACCACTGAATATGGTATGGATGTGGATGTGGTTGTGTGGTCAAGCCAAGCTTCTTGACCAAATTTGAACTCACCAAGTTGTTGGTGACGAAGAAAGTCTGGTACAAATTGTGGCGTTGTATCTTCTCAGGCTGCTGAATTTGCGTGCTAAGTACACGCTGAACAATAATGCTCCTGTAGCCCGACGTATCTGCAGCACCAAGAGTAGACCCGATGGCGGCATCGGCGGCATCGTCTTCTACGTCAGAGGTGCTGACGTACCCATCTTCAGTGACAATGTATGTCCTCTGACTTGGGCAGTCCTTCTTCACATGGCCAAAACCCTTGCAGCAATGGCACTAAAGGCCGGTAGTGCGTCCCGTCGAGGCAATGGAGGAGGCACTCTTGGATGGTCCTGCAAAATCTTTTTACCTAAATCTGTAGGCGCTTGTTGTGGTGGTGTAGACACTCCGGATGCTGTTGGTTGCTTGCTTGCTACTGGTGGTGACACCCAGAAAGATGAAGGCTTGGGCAGACCCAAAGATGGTGCTGGCGGCTGCGTGTAGGTGTTCCCGACCGCGCTCGTGTTCTACAACACACTCCCCTGCAATTCCTTTTCTGTAAGCATAGCATACTGAAACAACTGGTTGACAGTGTTAAAGTCCTTATAATCCACTATGTCCTGAATGTCGCACCTCAAACTCGAGTAAAAACAACAAATAGAATCCTCGGTTCCCTCCACTACACCACAACGCATCAAACCCTTTTGAAGCTCAACATAAAAATCCTGCACAGATTTATCTCCCTGTTCTAAACGCATTAAATTCTTACGCAGGTCTCTATGATAAGAAGGGGGAACAAATCTATCACGCATAGCAGTTTTAAGTTCTTCCCAAGTAGTAGGTGAAACACCCGTTGCAACTAAACCAGTCCACCAAATGATAGCAAAATCCTTAAATTCACTAGTGGCTTGTCTGACTCTATGTTGCTCAGGCACAAGGTGGGCACTAAATTTTTGCTCTACTGTCATCTCCCAATCCAGATATCCCTCAGCATCATAATATCCTGAAAATGAAGGTATAGTAAATTTAACCTTAGCACAAGGGTCATCCAGAGCATGGTTATGAATACCACCCATACCTGTGGTGTTGATGCGGAGACGACGTCGGAGTCGTGCTTGTCGCGTAGCTGGTTCATCTATATTACCGTTGGCATCATACATCACGTCCTCACCTTCATTGGTCGGTCCATGAGTTTCCAGCGCAATAACCCTGTCGGTTAGTGTGGATAATCGTTTGTCAAACCTCTCAACGATGTCAGGGAGCTTGAGGTCTCTGATCACGGTGGTGATTTCCTGTGTGATCGTCTATGTCATCACCTTCTGCCCCTCCTCGATGGCAGCTTGTAGTTGCCCTTGACTCACACACTCATTGAAGTCCTTGGGAGTGTTATTTTCATCGTCACCTGCCATTGTAGGCACTAAAACAGAAACAAACAGTGAAGGTTATCCCTAATAATGTACTACTTAGGTGTAGTGGTGCCTCTGAATCAAAGACAGCAAAAGGAAACACCTTACCAAGCTCTTATAAAGTTCTTACCAGCAAGGCAAAGGACACCTGGAAGGCGTAGGCCGTGATTGCAAGGGTCAAAAACCTGCTGTCCAGAAGTAGTATCTGGAGCTATAGGAAGGCCAAGTATGTGAGTGGAACACAATTCAATAACAGATAGTAATGCTGAATAAATGTCCAAAGCTACTTGTCCTTAGTTGCTGGTCTACTCGTGTTCTAAGAACAGTAGTGTCAACAAGGAACAAGGATGATTATAAAGAACAACAATGACAATATCAGCAAGTATCCAGCAGCACAACCAAAACGGCAAGTGTATCCTTTCTAGGCCACCCACTGTTTCGTCTTTTAGCACTAGTAGAAATCAGATTTTTTTTCTTTTTCCTTTTATTTTTTGATATGTTTTCTCAGCCAGGAGCACAAGAATAGGAACGCCACCAAATATCAGCTCAAACCGATGTAAGATGTGATCTATACAAAATCACGAGCCTTCTCAAAAACTGGTGCTGGAACTTTGGAGCTCGAAACGACTCCCTTCCTAATTTTATTTAATTTTTTGAAATTGGCATGACTAGCAAAGCTGGTGAATCATATGTGCAAAATTTCGAGAGCTTTCCAAAAAAAAAGAACGCCTCAATCGGAGTTCCGAGCGAAAAGTTATACCCGTTGCAAAGAGGACCCTCCGAGTTAGGGTTTGTGACGGTCGAAACGGAGACGGATGCGAATCGGGTGGGACAAAGATTGTGGGATGATGGCAGCAAAATATAGGATCACACAACTGAACTAAAACACAAACTAAACCAGCAACAAAGACATGAACTAGGACACAAACTCAACACTACGGAATCTGAAAGAGAATTATGCAAAAGGCTAAACACGGTGGGATGGGGAAAACTTTTTTGGCTTTTCTGTGGACTCTAGGATGAAGGGGAAATTAAATCTAACTAGGGTAAGGGTGAACCTGATGGTATACCTGAAGCTCTGATTACCACTTGATGTGAACTAGGGTTCCCGATCTTCCGAAAGGTTCTGATAACTCTCGATTTGGTGGAGTCGCAACACAAATCGATCCGGCTTCCGAACAACACGTCCCGAACCCCGCAATCGCAGCACCACGTCTCCTTAGGTTATTGACTAGGTGGTCGATCTCACCAAGAAGGCTAATCCTTGCCTGCGAATCAAATAACACAAGCAAGAACAAGAAAGAATGCAACCAAATTGCAGATGTATGATTAAACTCACGAAGTTGGGGTCTCACAAACCGATGAACGGCGAAACTGTTCTTGACAGAATAATCTAAGCAAAACCCAAGTCTAAACGGTGACGGCTACTGAGTTTATGAGTCGCCCTAGGGTTGGGCGACCGGGAGGGCGCTCAAAACATGGGCTTAAGGCCCGACACGATACAAGCCTGAAAAGGCCCAAAACAGGTGATGTAGCACCTTGTCATGGTCACACAGAATGACCCACGAACCTTCTGGAGCTAGGACCATAACCAAAAGAAGCGTCTCATCGTCATGAATCCAACACATCCAAGAACACCTTCATTGGACGCCGTATGAGGGAGACATCACCTTTTTGGTGCAGGCATGTCGGCTGAGTCCGAACCGAAGTCGCAGTCCAAGTCGGCGATGGCTTGTAGCTTGGTGATGAGGCCGGCTCGTGTGTATGCAGCGTGGTGATGTCCTCATCAGGATGGACTCCCCACGCTTCAACCAGGGGAGAAGCTGAAGGAAGTGGACAGGAACAAGTGGGAGGACATCGTGGCGTATCACTATACGTCCGACGTGTCCATCTACTCTCCTGCTAGCACCCCGGAGCCACGATTCCGGGTCTTCGGGGAAAGGAAACCCGGAGGCGGCTACGGAAAGGGGTTGTTCCCTCCCCTCACACCTGAGGAGAGGAAGGAGTTGGAGAAGTCGATGGAGTCTTCACCCACCAGAAAGATCAAGAGGCATATCAAGCCTCCTCCAATTCGCAGGCGTGGGGGTCACTATGAAAGTGATGATGAAAAGGCCCGCATGGCTCCCTCCAATGCAGAGTTGCTAGAGTTGATTAATCAACTCGGTCGTGACTATGCTAAATTGGAGAAGATGTTCACTGAAGAGCAACTTGAGCGCTTGAAACTTTAAGATGACTTTGATATGCTGCGTAGATCAACAGTTGTGAAGCTCAAGCGCTTTGCCAAAGCCGTAGGGAATGAAAACCTAGGCACCCTAGGCTTTAGAATAGGATAGGCACATTAGCTTTAATTCTTTCATTTATTTTATTTTTTTATTTCATTATTCTTTAATGTGCCTATAATATGATGAATAAAATAAAATGTTTAGTTTATTAGGATTGTGTCTTTTGTTTTCACTTGTTTTTGAATAAAAGGTACAAGTGTAGGGGAGACTTGCAACGGGAAATAGAGTGATCCAACGCGAAACAGATCATAGCAGAGCGAAACAGAACAGCACGCGAAAGAACTGAACCAGAGAGGTCACCCCCAGGTCGCCTGACCCCACTAGGTCGGCCGACCTGGCCTGGGTCCCACCTGGCCCCCATTTTCTTCCTACACACTGGTTTGATCATCCTAAACCCTGTTTCGGTAGCATTACTGTGGAAACTAAACTCTGGAATTTAAAACTTAAAACGAAAATTTAACCCTTCTAACTTCCCCATCACATGGAAATTTTATTGACTTACATATTTTTTATTCCCTATACCTTTTTGGCTTGTGGATATCTTCATTGAGGAACCCATGTCATCTAAGTTATTGCATTTTGAGATATAGCTTTAATATGAAGGATGCTCTTACTTATTCAAGTACTTGGAATTTATGAAAAGTTTTAAAACTTTTAGCCTTGCTATGCTCCTCATGGGTTTGAGAGACAACCACTTACATTTATAATCAAGCATATCTTTTAAGCTTTGAGTTGTTTCAAGGTTTGTGACCTTTGTTAGAGATACTTCATGTTTTTAAAGTCAAGATCACGTACACTCCACCATAAAAAGCTAAACCCTTACACTGAGGGGAAAGCAAAACATGTCTTTATGTCATATTCATGAATAAATACTCCTAAAAATGGCATTCTTCCCAAAAATCAAGATGAAAAGAAGATATGGGCTATATGCATAAAAAAAGAAAGAAAGAAAAAAAGAAGAAGAAAAATGCGATAGCCCATATCCAAAAAAGAGAAAGGAAAAAGGGAAGGAAGCCAATACAAAGGAGTACCATTACATTTCCACTTCATATCATACACTTGCACATCTTGACTTGATTACATGACTTGTCTCTGACTTGGATCCAACTCTTGGAGTGACAACATAAATGAAATAAGGTATGTATCTTGAGAGCTCCACAAACAAAATTTCATTTAGGAGAGTATGAGTGTTGTCCAACCACCATGAATATCCAAAGAGAAACTCTTTGAGGAGCAAAGCATTGGTTTTCTTTGCAAAATTCTGAAAACCCAAGTACTTGAGGGTAAGGTGTGTCATGTCATAAAGAGGTTGTTCCTTTCTGCAATAACTCAAGAAGACATGTTAGCCACTCAATATAATTCTACTAAGCCTAAATGTTTGGGAATAACCTATATGTTTGTTTATAATTATTTCTATGATGAATCTTAGTCTTTACTCGAGGACGAGTAAAGAATAAGTGTGGAGGAGCTTGTTGGCGGCCCTTAATGATAAAATATCGTTGCCAACATAGATACAAAAGAATACTAAAACAAATAGACATAGGGTTATGTACTAACAATTTCCATGAGTTTTGGGGCAATCTTGTATTCACGAACAAAATGGGAGAAAATGGATCAAAGTGGGCCCAGGGCCAGGTCGCCTGACCCCACCAGGTCGACCGACCTAGACCCAGGCCCAATGAAGTCCAACTTTGGCCCATTGACAGAAGCACACTCGGGGATGATCAGAGACGTTGAGATCAAGTCGGTGGAAATAAAGAGATGGGATTGGGCCATGTGGCAAGCACACAGATCCATGGGCCCACATCCCTGACTTAACGTACAAATCCACGTGAATACCCACCGAGAACCAACCATGGGGCCCACAAGGAGGTATCCCTGGTAGAGTGGGGCTAAGGGGCCACAGCCCCGGGTCGGCCGACTTGGCCGAGTCGGCCGACCTGGCCGCGCGCCCAAAATGGCACCGCCTTGACTCACAACTGCCAACCGCCTCCAGGAAGCCATCCGTGCCGTGCATCACCAGAGTCGGTGAATCCCACAGTTGGCCGACCCCCCCAGGCCGGCCGACCTGGGCCCACCTCCAAACCGTCTCAACCGTCGAACCCTGACTCACAACTGCCTCTACAAGCTATAAATAGATGGACTCAGGGCAGGGCTAATGATCATCAAGCTGAAGTAATGATCCAACGTGAAGCCCTCCTCATATCTAGAGTAGAAATAGGGAGAGAGTGAGGGAGAGGCTAGAGGAGTCCCGGCGTGTCGGCGACCCTCCACCTGTACCTCGACAGATGCAAGCTACTCAGTAAGTATCCAAGATTCAACTAGTACTTAAGTCTGAGTTATAGAAAGCTGAGTTCTCTATTGTGCTTGTGGGTTCGTTGCTTTACTCGTAAAGTATTCTAATCTCTGGTCAAGGTTAGGATAGCTGATATTATCTTAGGCGTGGTGCTTAGGTGTATATCTGCCCTCGTTTGCCTGGTAGCCCCACGGATTAGAAGAGATAGGCGGCAGGTGGTGACAGCCCTATCCATCTTTTGTAATCCTCCACGTTCAGGTATGGCATAGAGCTGTTTGCCGGCAATTTCCTAGAGGTCTAGGATACCCCGGTGCCCAAAGCAAGCATAGGAGAACTCCCTTCGCTATATTCACAGCCTTAGTGCTAAGTTATCCTCTCTACCCAGCCTTTATATACACTTGATCGATCCGGTCAACTTTAGTAATTAGACAGTGCCTTCACGTTCCCCGTGGATTCGATACCTGGTTTACTCACAGGTGAAAGCTGCTACAATAGCCGTGCGCTTGCGGACTTTCTATTTGCCACCGCTGGTGTCAAAAACGGCACAGGTTATACAAGATATACATAGGACTTAGTTCTAAGCACCCTAGTGCACACGAGGAGACCCAACCGCACTGGTTTACCAGCAAGCGGCGAGGCTTTATTTACCTCCTACACTGTACCCAAACGTGGGGAATACAAGGGACGAACAGGGCTGTCACCACCTGCCGCCTACCCCTCCATACCATGGGGCACACTCATATTCGTAGGCTCTCGTCATTCTCGAGCACCACGCTCGTGCATGAGAGAACTACTCTAGCCCTCCCAGGAAACATGGAACTAGAGCAATCTCGAAGGAGCAACAAATCGATGTCGTAGCTTAGATCGACTAGCCTATGCATAATCAATGTATAACTCATGATAAGCCATGAATATGAAATAAACACTATAGAGATAGCATTTAGATCAAATTCCATACTTATATAAATACCGATAAAGTAGACAAAGATCGTACCGAAGGCCAAAGGTTACATCCCACAACGGTCCAAGGACGACTCCGAATACTACAACACTAAGCCTAGCCTGAGCTCCACTAGCCTAAGGATTATGAGCGTACTACTAGAGAGAGGGGGGGAGAGAGAGAGGCTCTTGAGGATGAGTGTGTGTTGAAGAAGGCCTCCTACCCCCCTATTTATACTAGGGGAGGACAGTTCCCAGGGGTCCTCAGATGGAAACACCTCCTAGGAGTGAAGGGGAGCGCGAGGGAAGAGTTGTCGCCAAGACTTGGTGGGAACGAGACCCGTCCAGGTTCGGGTGAACCTAGGGGTCAGCCGAACCCTGGCGGGCTAATTTCCCGCCAATCTTGCTCTCGTTGACTGGCTCATGGATCCAGGGTATATTCCCAGTTGATTCTCCCGTGGTACTGCCTGGTGTGTCTCGTTTGTGGGCCTTCTTGACCATGTGCTCGCGGAGTTGTGTCTGCGTGACGTGTTATCCATCGTTTGAGCACGTTTTTTCTCTTGTTGTAGTCCTCGTACCCTGCATAGGCATAAAGCTATGATACAAGTGGAACTAGGTTATTTATAAAGAAATATGTTAGTACGTAGTTGGTACATCCTTATAAAATGAGTATATTGACGGTCGGATTTAGCGTGTAAGGACCGTCAACAACTCCCCCAAGCTTACTCTTTGCTCGTCCTGAGCAAAAGCTTAAGACTTAGGTTGTTGATCAAGAGTTGCTACAATGTCGTATTTCTTAAGGGTACCATGCTTTCAACAAAGCATTCTCCCTTGAGTTGAATAAGTTGGCATAGTCACCCTCTTTTTTCCTTAGTCCCTATGGGGCTTTTGGCATCTCCTTGTCTTGGACAGTTGCAAGTTAGAATGGTTATACAAACCTGCCTTTCACTTGCTTCTTTGTTCCACTTTCATTCCGAAGGTTTTACAAAGTTTTTTCAAAAGAAAGCAAGTTCCTCATATGATGCTCTGGACCAGTCATTGTGTATGATTCCTTACCAAGACGAGAGATGCCTCAACCTACCACTAAAGGTTTGTGTGGAGCTTTGGGTAAGGTATAAGCAAGGCATACTTGCACCTCATCATGTTGCTAAGTCAAAGACCGCACCCAGTTGGCGGTCGTTAGTGGTACACTTTTAGTGCTATTTAGGAGGTATTTTTGGACTAATTCATATACTAACCCATCACTTGGCACTTGAAATAACCCCGTTTTCGTATATGTGTTATGTTTTGGAGCATGTTGTGTTTTTGCAGGAAAATGGCCCAATTTGGGGTATTTAGATTCAAAGCCCAAAACTAACTATGAGCCCAAAGGAATCGAGCCTAGCGGAGGGGGGCCCAACCAATGGACCATGTGGGCTTTTATAGTCCAACTCATGGTCCTAGGTGCCACATTCAATGAACCTTGGGCAGGAGAGACTTAAGCATGAAGGAATTGGAGATTTGAAAAGTTATCCACGAGATCAAGTCAACCTCATAGATATTCGCGCAGCCCAGGACAACATGATCTTTCGGTGCCGATTCGGAGATCTAAATGGCCTCTAATGACGAAATGTTGAATATCAAAGTTGTAGCCATCGCCAGGGTCTTCGATTTGGTTATATAGGAAGCATAATTTGGAATATGGAGCTAGTAGATATGGCCCTAGAAATGCATAATGTGCAGAGAATTCCAAAATCAGAAAGATTATCTTCCAGTGCTGTTTTGGGGATCTTAACTTCATTTCTAAGGAAACTGATGAATACCAAAGTTGGAGATAATTTCTCTCTACACAGTTTAGAATCTGAGATTGCCCAATTTGGAGTACGGACGTGGGAGATATGATGTCAGGAATGTAGGGCTATGAATTAGGAAAATCTGGGCGAGTCAAATCTTATGGAAACCAAGTTTGTTAAACTCCCAAGCAAGGATCTCGTGGAAGGTAAGGTGGAGCATGCCCCAAGGCTCTCCAAGGGTACAAATACAACCCCCTAGGCACCCTCAATGGGGGGAAGGGAAGGGGATTCAGATCCATCCACCAGAACTCGGTGAAACCTACGGCATACACCAAAAGGAGACGACGGCCGGCACAAGTCCTCGAAGTTGTCTAGGGGATGGCTTAGGCCAACCCTAGCCACCATGGCCTCCCTGTGTGGTTATGCCATGGCAGAGTTCATAAGCTAGTTGGAGTCATCAATGGTATGTACTTGGTGGTGATGATCCAAACACATCTATTATGCGAGTAATGTTCTCCATGTCATCCGATCTTTTAGCGACTCAATAACTCCTTCTATGCTTTCTACCTATCATGAATATGATCGTTCCTTACTTTAATACATGGTTAGACTATATAGCATGCTTTATGTAATCATGGCAATTAGATCTAGTGTGTTGACCTTTCATGATATCTAGACATGTTCACTTGTTGACGTGCCCTTGTAACTAACCACGCAGATAGGGAGTACCGTGACAGGGTGTGATCCCATGTAAGGTGGCGTTCTCGGGAGGTTGACCAGAGGTAAGAGTTTAAAGATGGCTTTGGATGAGATGCATGATGTGCTTGCTCTTATTGGCTAGTACTACAACTAGAAGGTAATAGGCTCGTTTACCCCTTTGGTTGCTCTTTATATTTGCCTATGTTCATGGATGTGATCAACCTACACTCCACTCACATCTTATAGGTTTTACCCTTTATATGCAATCAACGCTTCATGTTAGGATAGATTCGTTAGATTAGATGGGAAACCCTAGTAAGTTCATTGTTCATCCATGGATTGATAACCTTAGATGGAATACTCTAAGAGAAAAGCTACGATGATCCGTGCGCTTGCGGTTCAAAATTGGTGCATCTAAGGACCGTCAACAAGCTTTTCTTGCATCGTTGCTGGGGATACTAACCCTAATTTTTATTATTGCATACACCCTTGTTTTCTTGTTTGTGTCCTTGAAAGTAGGTGAAAATCTAGACACTAAGCTTGGACTTCGAGAAGTCCAAACTCACTCCGACTAGATGGCGGCTACATGAAGATCCGCTCTTTAGTGGTAGGTGCTAACTTGTTAGTGGCCCAGCATCCGCTATCGAGTCCACACCCAAAGAAATCGATGGTAAACAAGGTATGACGCCGTGTCAATTAATTTTTAAGACTAATGTTTCTTAGGTAATTGTTTGTTCAAGCTATAGGTGTTGAATCGTGCCCAAAAGAAAGTCGTGAGATTGTGTCAACAACATCTCTGAAGCACTGCTGTTGTGATCAGTTTTTCGTCCCAAGATCTGAGATGTGCCATGGAACAAAATAGAATATTATGAAGCTCCATCAAGTCTCCTTTCCAACCCATCAAGAATCACTAATTTTGGAGACCGGTGAAAAGAGTTATGGTAAAATATTTCAACACTACATGTTCTGAAATTTCTCGGGATGGGATATAGAGCCAGAGTAAAACGAGCATAACTCTAACACCCATTGTAAATTTTTGGTGTTGGAAAGATAAACTGATGCGCCTTTAATGGAGTAGAAATTTGGTACATGTTCTGCACTGGATGGAGAGGAATTCAACAAAGAAAAAGCGGTAGCAAATAACGGAGAAGGTGATGTTGATGTCGAAGGATGATTGGAGGGTTTTATGCACAAAAGGTGATGATTTGAAGTTGATCAAGACTACAGGCAAAAAGATTAGAAGCACCATGACACTACCAATCTTCTCCGGTAGGATGCTCAAGAATCTTCTAATTGAGTGATGCTATCAACGAAGGAAACCGTTCAGATCATCAACACAAAGCACAGGAGCCACCTATATGATCCCGACACCTTGGGTAAAGCAAGAAGTATGGAGAAGACATATCATTGGATCTATGCCACTCTCTAGTGAATCAATGGTGATGACCTTGAATCCTAAGGATGCACAACATGACGCTCCAAAGGCCACAAGATCAAGATCATCAACATCTCAGGATCAATTCACAAGAAGGTACTGTTCACATCAAAATTATGTGCAACCTCTGAAGAAATCAATAGAATATTTTTAGATATGTAAAAGCCCCATGAAGTTCTGGTTCCAACGAATTAAGAATCAAGTCATTCGGAGATTCCTATAAGCGGTTATAATCAAAACATCGAAGGTCATGCATTCTGAAATTTTCTGGACAGCACGCAGCGTTAAAGGAAAACGGGCATAACTCTCTTATTTGAACTCCGTTTAGGATGAATAACCACTCGTTGGGAAGGTAATTTCATAACTTTTTAATAGAGGCATATCTTTGTATATGTTCTATTGCGGATGCAGGGGAAAATCCATGATGAAGAGATAGGAACAACGTGATGAGAACAAGGTAGAGGAGATAACGATGACAACAATGAAGAAGAGCTTGGGCAATGCTTTCATGAAGCGTGCATGATCAAATTCAGAAGCATAGAACAAAAGTAAGACCCCCAAGAATATGGGTATATGAAGTCACAATAAGGCTACATTCGACACTTGAAGATGTTTAAAGCAAACCACGATGGATTACACCAGGTGACATCAAGTTGCATGGACATTTTGGATTCTCGCACAAAAGACCATGGCTTCGCATGAACATAATTAAGGCGAGAAGTCGAGCTCTATGACTTTAAATGAAGCACTTTACGGGAGGCAACCCAATCTTTTTATTTATTATCTATATAATATGATGGTCTATATTGTGCTCTTTAATCGAATCATCAAGTAACATTGTAGCATTGCTCTAATAAATGCCACAACTTTATGTTGTATGATCTAAATATTATTGAGAGAGCTTTGTTATTTGATCTTGGAAACTTGTACACCCTTTTTTTGCGTGCCTATTGCTAGTAGTGTTTAGAGTCTTTTTCTTTGTGTCTTTTAGAGAGAAATACGAAGTATGACACCACCCTCTTATTCTAAACTTGCGGCTAGTTGATTTAGTCTAACTTTTGTTTTGTCTTAGACCACCCTATCATGTCATATCATTTTGTTCATCCATCTCATGTTGCACTTCTTACCATATTGTTCTCATCCTTGCATTGCATTGCATATTTTGTTTTGATCAAAACTTTTGACTTATCCACCTAAGCTTTCCTATCACCTCGCCAAAAACCGGAGCTAACAAGGGTAGGATTGACTTGTGTTGATTGGCTTGCTGCACCATTCAGATTTGCTTAGTCTATCCCTATTCCTTGTCCTAAATAAAAACTTTGACTAGCTTCCCTACGAGATCCTAAACCCTTAGGAAAACCTCTCATACCGATAGCCATCCTAAAACCATAGGTTTTGTTTCCAGCCAAAGGAATTGCCTTTGTTTTTCTTTTTGTTTTCAACCACCTTAGGTAGAATTTCTAAACTTGATTTCTCTCTTCAAAATTCTTGTCTTAAGCCAAAAATATAGGATACCCTTGAACCTTCCCCTAAACCTTGTTAGCTAGGTTGTTCGGTTCTTTTTGATGAATGATTTTCTTGTCGACAATGCTTCACTTCTTATGAAGTGGCTAGCCAAGCTTTGTCACTCTAAGCAATTACTTTTGAATCATTTGATTGCAGAACAACATTGAAAGACCTTTCAATCCTGGCTCACCCTTGTTTTTGCTAACTCTTTGTATTTGCATTTTGCATCCCTTCAACACCCACACTTTCATAGCACGATTTGGTCTTCTAAACTTTTTCGAGCGCTTGAATTCTTCGGCTTTAACATGATGTTTGATCCGAGAATTTTGGCAACATAGTAGTAAACATGGTGTTTAAAACTTTGTTTGATCTCTATCAAGTTTGGTCACCACCTTTCATGTTACTAACTTCATGCATTCACACTTGCACGCACACGCACTCGTTAGACTTTTATTTTTCTTTTACTAGGTTAGCTTTGCCACAAGTTAAGGTCTTAGGGATGTCATTGGTTTGTTGGCATTTTCTTATACTGTCGACCGTCACCCAGAGGGTAGTTTGTGCATCTTGTTTTGCTGGCATGACGAAGTAATCCCATGAATTCGTGATCAAAGTTGCAGCCAAGATCGTCAACATCTCTAAGGATTTAAATGGATGCTGTGTTTTCATAAAAAATCTGCACATGTTCAAAGATGTACGAGGAAGGAAAAGTGGATATTCAGATACTCCATTGAATTCTCGTTCCAACGCATCCAAGGTCAATGAAATTGAAGACCCGTACAAGGAGATGCGACAAAAATATTGGGCGCTACACGTTTTGACTTCATATCGGGATGGATTGCCGTGCTGGAATAAAATAGACATAACTCTCTTGTTCGGAATCCGTTTTGGGCGAATAATGACTCGTTGGAAAGACAAATTTGTGAAATTTGCAATGGAGCAATGATTCAGTACAAGAACGTTCTAAAAGTAGAGAAAAAATTCATGGAAGATGAGGCAGCAATGAAAACAACAAGCAAGAAGGAGATAACTATACGAGGAATGATTGGGACCATGGCTTAGCGACAATGGGAAGGGGTTGAAGAAAAATTAAGGCAACAAAGGTGAAGTAACATAAGGATGATCTCCAAAAATATGGCAGAAGGACTTCAAGAATTACAGATGGTCCATCTTCTTCTTCCACGCCTAGCACCATGCTAAACATGGGGGAGGACTTCCTGGACAAAAAGGAAAAGGCCACATGGAGTGCCATGATCACGGTTGCCACAAGATGCTCATAGTTCTTCTTCCATGATAAGCAAAATGCTTGTATGTATGTATGCCTTAGACCATAGAAACCTTTGTATATATCTCTCGCTAATAACATGGCTACTAGGAGGACAACCTAGTGTTATATATCTCTCGCTAATAACATGGCTACTAGGAGGACAACCTAGTTTTTTTGTTTCCTATAAATAATGATTACCATCACTTTGTGCTCACCACGATGATATATTTTGAATGATTGTGCTTATGGAGAAGTGATGAAAGTTACCGCCTTGTTCTACCTACACCATGTTGTATATGATTTAACCATTTGCTCTCCATTAAATGATCTCAAATTGATTACATACCGGTTCTTTTCTTTGTGGAGGTTAAATGACTAAATTCTAGACCAACATATTACATGTTGCTCTTTGATTTAAGTTTACCGATGACCTTATACCGTATATTGTTTTATTTAAAACTTGATTCTTATGCTATCTACATTCGTGAATCTCTTGCAAAGTTCTACCTACCAAAGCCTTTATATATACATGATCTATCATGATGAAACTTTTAGAATTGTAAACTTATATTTTGAAAAGTTGAATTAAGATTGATTTCTGTTGTATGAGACTAAGAAGCTAGCCATTCCATTTCTGCGTACCTTCTTTTTGCTAGCCTTTCTATCCATGCATTGAGTTTCTACACCAGAAACTTTGCAAACCTCGCTGGATATCCACCCAAAATCTCAAATATATCTTTTTGTGATTACCTCCTTGACCATAACCTATAATTGAGTATGGATCATTATATCGATGAAAATTCAGAAGGATCAGAGGCTTAATGTTGGTATTTCTTACGGTCACAGATAAATCCGCAAGTTCACGGATACCGTTGTAGCTTTCACCCGGTAGTATTCAGGGTATCGAATCCACAGGGAATGAGAGAAACTGTCTAATCACTAAAGTTGACTGGATCGATCGAGTTTATATGTAGGCTGGGTAGAGAGGATAACTTAGCACTAAGCTGGGAATATAGCGAAGGGAGTTCTCCTATGCTTGCTTTGGGCACCGGGGTATCCTAGACCTCTAGGAAATTGCCGGCATACAGCTCTATGCCGTACCCGTACGTGGAGGATTACAAAGGACGGACATGGCTGTCACCACCTGCCGCCTACCTCTACTAATCCGTGGGGCTACGAGGCAAATGAGGGTAGATACATTCCTAAGCACCACGCTTAAGATAATATCAACTATCCTAACCTTGGCCTAAGATTATGATACTTTATGAATAAAGCAACGAACCCACAAGCACAATAAAGAACTCAACTTTCTATAACTCAGACTTAAATACTAAGCTCAATATCCCGGATACTTACTAAGGAGATCACATCCGCCGAGGTACAAGTGGAGGGTTGCCGACACGTTAGGAATCCTCCAGACTCTCCCTCACTCTCTCCCTATTTCTACTCTCATTTGAGGAGGGCTTCACCTTGACTTGTTGCTTCAGCTCGATGATGATCTTCAATGATCGGGTTGCAGCTATTTATAGCTTGTATAGGTGGTTGGGAGTGGACACATGGAAGATGAGGATGAACACACTCAGTCCAAGGTCGGGCGACGCGGGGAGGTCGGCTGATGTTGGATCCACTGCCTTGAGTGGTGCACGGCGTAGATGGACTCCTGGAGGCGGTGGGAACGTGCACGAGAAGGATGAGGCGGTTTGGCCTCTGGACCAGGTCGGCCGACCTAGGGGGTCAAGCGACGGTCCACCGGCACATCTCGGGCCCATCTTCGGCTGAGTGACTGTCTCGTGGGTCCTCATGATGGTTCCAGGTGGTATAGCTGCATTTGAGTACATTTAGTTTGCGAGGTGGGCCCTTCAACCCATGTGACCTCCCCTTGGACCATTCCCATCTCTTGGATCCAACCGACATGGAATCAGTGGCTAGGATGGTCCTGGAGTGTGCTTCTTTGCTGTGGTCAAAGATGGGTTCCATTGGGCTTGGGCCCAGGTCAGCCAACCTAAGGGGGTCGAGTGACCTGGCCCTGAGCCCAAATGTCCTCCTCTTTTGTCATTTAATCCCTGCACTCATATATTCACCAAAACTTGTGGAATGGATTAGATATAAGCCCTAAAGCTATGGTGAATACATTCTTGTATGTATTTTCTATAAGGATTGACGGTCAAAAGTGGTACTTAAGGACCGTCAATACTTAATTCAAAGAATATAATTTTGGGAGTCATCCAGGAGTACGCGTTAGAAAAATCAGAAGGAACGGAGGTCCACAAGCAAAGGGCCGGTCAGCCCAAGCACCCCTAGTCCAGCCGGCCTGGCTCTTTTTCCCCTCTGACAGCTTCAAATTTTGACGAGAAGAAACTCCATGAATATCCAAGTATTTTTTCAGAAGATCAAGATGGATTTCGTATAATTATTTTAGCTATTAGCCCTCACTTCTATGCTTGAGGACGAGCAATCGTTTAAGCATGGAGCGAAGGATGCTGAACAAGTACTATGTTGCAAAAAGTTCTGAGGAGCAAAAAGAAAGAAGAAATAAAAAAATATGAAAGAACAAATATTGGAAAGAAAGAAAAAATAGGAAACAAATGCTCCTAGGTTCTTTTAGCTTCATTAAATTCCAAGTGCTTTGAAGACAATTCCATACTCAATTTTTCAACCATGTGCAATCCGATAACGAGGACTTCATTGTGCCTCGGGATGATCCATTGGCCATTTGCACGTGTCCACCTATCTAAATGTGTGTGTTTCATCCCTCTCTCTTTCCAACATTTATTTTCCATGGCCTTTTTGACTAGTCTCGGTAATTCCAATAGATCTCTCTCTTAGTTTAAAAATATTTCAGATATAATGTTTTGCTAGGATTGTTTTACCTACCAAGCTCCACATAAGCCTTGCACTTTTATATATGAGTAGAATAGGTTGAAAATAATCTAGTATAGGCTTGAGCGACTTGATGAGATGAGTGTTTCCATGAGCTTTTGCAAGAGAATCTCACATATGTTGGATATGCATCTTTTTAAAAATTCTTCACGATGGAACAAGGTAACGATTTGAAGTTCACTTAAATTTAAGAGCATTGCATTTATTTATTATTGTGGCTTGTTTTTTATTGATAGTCTATCTTCCATAATGAAAAAGAAGTTGGTCACATCTTGAACTTTAAATGCTAAACACTTGAGAGCAATGTGTCTTGTTGTGTATAACTAAGTGTAGGAAGACATTGAAGGGCAACACTGATTTCTTGGGTATAAAAAGATCCTGGACTTACTCGAGGACGAGCAAGGTTTAAGCATGGGGGAATTGTTGGTGGCCGTTAGTGGTACACTTTTAGTGCTATTTAGGTGATGTTTTTGGACCAATTCATGTACTAACCCACCACTTGGCACTTGAAATAACCCCATTTTAGTTATCCACGGGATCAAGTCAACCTCAAAAATATTCGCGCAGCCCAAGACAACATGATATTTTAGTGACGATTCGGAGATCTAAATGGCCTCTAATGACAAAACATTGAATACCAAAGTTGTAGCCACCGCCGGCATCTTCTATTTGGTTATATGGGAAGCATAATTTGCAATATGGAGCTAGGAGATATGGCCCTCCAAATGCATGCTGTGCAGAGAAGTCTAAAATCAGATAGCTTATCTTCCGATGCTGGTTTGGTAATCTTAATTTCATTTGCAAATAAATTGATGAGTACCAAAGTTGGAGATAATTTTGAGCTATACAATTCAGAATCTGAGTTTGCCGTATTTGGAGTATTGATGTGGGAGATATGACGTCAGGAAAGAAGGGCTATGAATTAGGCAAATCTGGGCGAGTCAAATCTTATGGAAACCATGTTTGCTTAACTCCCAAGCTAGGATCTTGTGGAAGGGAAGGTGGAGCACGCCCCAGGGCTCCCCGAGGCTCCTAGGTGCCCTTAGGGGGTGGGAGGGATTCAGATCCATCCACCAGAACTCGGCGAAACCTAGGGCATACACCAAAGCGAGACGACGGCTGCCGCAAGTCCGCAAAGTTGTCTAGGGGATGGCTTAGGCCAACCCTAGCCGCCATGGCCTCCCTGCATGGTTGTGCCATGGCAGAGTTAATGAGCTAGTTGGTGTCATCAATGGTATGTACTCGGTGGTGATGATCCAAACACATCCATTTTGTTAGTAATGTTCTTCATGTCATCCGATCTTTTAGTGACTCAATAACTCCTTCTCTTTCTACCTATCATGAATATGATTGTTCCTTAGTCTAATACATGGTTAGACTATATAGCATGCTTTATGTAATCATAGCGATGAGATCTAGTGTGTTGACCCTTCATGATATCGAGACACGTTCACTTGTGGACGTGCCCTTGTAACTAACCACGCCGATAGGTAGTACCGTGATAGGGTATGATCCCGTGTAAGGTGGCGTTCTCGGGAGGTTGACCGGCGGTAAGAGTTTAAAGATGGCTTTGGATGAGATGCATGATGCGCTTGCTCTTATTGGCTAGAACTACAACTAGAAGGTGATAGGCTCATTTACCCATTTGGTTGCTCTTTATATTTGCCTATGTTCATGGGTGTGATCAACCTACACTCCACTCACATCTTATAGGTTTTACCTTTTATATGCAATCAATGCTTCATGTTAGGATAGATTCGTTAGATTAGATTGGAAACCATAGTAAGTTCATCGTTGATACATAGATTGATAACCTTGGATTGAATACTCTAAGGGAAAACCTACGATGATCTGTGCGCTTGCAGTTCACAATTGGTGCATCTAAGGACCATCAACAGACCCGAGGAGATGCAAGTCATACACTTTGATCATGATGTGCATGTGTGTGGAATATTTGGTGGAACTTTATTTGACTCCTTTTTTTAATGAGTTCCTCTCTTTTTACTTAGTTTCTTTCTGGATAGGGGCTATCTCTTCTTTCTCTTTTATTCACATGCATTTTGTGCATGGATCTCTTTTCTCATTTTTCCATCATGCTTGATTTAGCATGTATTTTTTTCTTTTTTTCTTTCTTTTTCTTTTTGTAGCCCCATATCCTTTTTTCATATGATTTGAGAGAGAGAGAGGAACCGCATGTTCAGGTGGATGGAGTATATAAATATTTTTTTTGTGGCGGAAGGCATGTTTTCCATGACTGCCAGTGTGGGAGTCAGCATGGTATATGTGGGTGTACGTGATCTTGAACAATGGAGCATGACAAATATCTCACAAGAGTCTCAACAATTTGACAAAGCTCAATGAGATAGCAAGAAGAATATGAGTAGAGTTTTTCAAAAAGTCATATGGCTCTGGTAGGAATTCTCATCATTGAGGAACTTTAGAGTTTTAGCATTTTGAAAACAAAACTCCAAAGATCAAGTTTCACTTAGAGCAAGATTATAGCAAAGTCTATTGTACCATATCATAACTTGCAAAAACTTAGACTCTGATGTAGCACTTGCAACCCACAAGTTTCAAGCTCAAAGGATAAATATTAGCCAACAAACTCAAAACTTAGGAGAAAGCTTGGTTGAAAACAGGTACGCAAAGCAAATAAAGCAGAGCAACTATTCATCTTTTCAACAAGGAAGACTAAACATGCTTACCAAACATATGTAAAAGCTTAAGAAATATTTTTGTTCTTTTATCATATTTTTCTCCTTTTTTCTTTTTTTAGCATTGAATATGTACAGTGCAGAAACAGCACTACCGTCATGCCGGGTCCTCCCCCAAGCTAGTGTGAAGCTCCTAGTCCGGGGTTGTAACCCTGCGATTGCCAGTAGGCTCTTTATTCGTCCTCGACGCGCTGCAACATGGCCATGATGTTGTCGAGCTGCTCGTTTGTTTGCTGCTGCCACGCCACCATCTCCTAGACATGTGCATCAAGTGTGTTCTGGATCTCACCTGTCCGGACGTCGAGCTTATCTACCCGGCGTGTAAGGTCCGCGATGTCACGGGTGCCTCACGATGAGTAGGAGCGACGCCCACCGGAGAGTGATGGCGGCCCCCTAGAGCTGGAAGTAGAGTGAACGACAAAGTTGTCATGCTCCCAGTCGGCGCTACCTGTGCTGTGCCAGCCTAAACCTCTAGCCTCGTAAGGTTGCGGGGGCTGATCCCAGCTGGACTGATACCCGGGTACTTACCTTGGCATCTGCCCTGCCGGAATCCACCCCGCCTGGTACATGTTTTGCGCGATGTGCTGGGACGGCGGTGGCTGGTATTGAGGTCGCGGATACTGTGGTGGTGTAGCTGCTGGTGGGTGAGATGATGACGCCTCCTGTCATGATCGACTTCATGTTAACCTACTGCTACTCTTGCGTGGTTCCTCTTGTTGTGCAAGAGGGATGGTTAGCTCTCGTCACTTATACAAGTGAAGATCCGGGTTAGGTAACCGAAATTCATTTGTATAGCCGGGGAAGAAGAAAACAAGATTCTCGTGCGCATCATGCTTGAGAGTGTGTCCTTGCACCAGATATACTTCATTGATGAAAACTCGGGGTATGGGGATATACGAGATGTTGAAATCATCTAGTACCCCGAGCTTCGAAGCAATTCTAATGATCAAGGATGTGCACTCGATAGGGCCAGCCATCTTAAAATTTTCTAACCATTAAGCAATCATAGGCTGAACAGGAGATGCACGAATTTTCTTAACCATGGCATATAAAAGCTTAAGCTCAGCATTACGAATAGGCCTAACATCGTCTCTAGGAAAGAGCGAAATAGAAAGCCACTTGTGCATAAGCCTTAGAGTTGGATTATGAATATCACTACAGCGTTGCGTGAATTTACCAACCACAGATTGGCCTGAGATGCTCTCCAAAAAGTATGGCAATTAAAACCATGGAGAGCATGCTCGAACTCAATTGCACATCTCTTATGAAAGCAAGAAGCAGACTTAATTTTTCCATGTAAGATGAATTCCTTCCCGAAGAATCGGAAAGCAATTCCCTCGTCTACTTCATGCAAGGTGCATAGGAACTGGATGGTGAGGAGGCACGAACCTTCCTCCGAGATAGGCATGAAATAATCCCATCCAATGGTACTCCAAATGGTGGCGTATTCGACATCCATACATGTGCACTCGAGGAGGTCCATGTCGAAGGCTCGGGTATGAGCGAAGACGCGGTCCACGATGAGTGCGTATGTTTGTATTTCTCATTGGCCACTAAGGTTGATCTCGGGATCCACCTCCATGGCTTGCGACTCCAATTGTGCCTCGTGTTGGGCACCCCTTCCTCGTGCATGGAGCTGGGCATGTCATCTCCGGAGCGAGGGGTGCTTCCACTCCCATGAGAGCGATTGGAGCTTGAACCCGCCACCTTCTTGAGTGCACCGGAGAGCCTCCGGCCGAATCCCTTCATGGTGGCACGAACAAAAACACTAGCGCACGGGTTATGTTAGTGAAAAGGAAATGAACAACTCGTTGTCGTATTTATCGTCCGGCAATCCACACAGGGGTAACCAAGTGGTTGATTTTTAGGCAAAGGGCAATCACAGGACTAGGGAGCTCGAGGTAACACAGAGACGCAAGGTTTATACAGGTTCGGGCTACCCGGAGGTATAATACCCTACGTCTTGTGCTCGGGAGTCTTGTATTGCTTCGCTCAGCGATGCTCCTGGGAACAATGGCGAGTTTGTTGTTACAATGGGGGAAGGCGAACGGCATAGAGTAGGATGGGTGGAGATGAGATTGAAGCAGATAAAATGTCGCGGGTTGAGATGATCTAAGGGGGTCGACCTAGGCCGCCTTATATAGGCCGACGACCTAGGGTTTACAAGTTGGTTCCCTAATCCTGTTCGGTTACAATAAGGAAACTAATCTGAGTCGGCGTGCCTTGCAAGCTAAGTTATCACCAGTCTTGTCTATCAAGTTCGGAGATCCTCGTGGGCCAGCCTGGGTTGGCCCACATCGCTGTCAGATGTGGGCCCAGGCCGACTGTCACCCCCGTCGGTGGTGGTCCCAAGGGTACCCATATCCCACACTCGTGGACACGAACCATGGAGAGCTCAGGCAAGACGACGGCAAGAGGGCGCACTGTACTTGCATGGGCGAATGCAGGAGTGAGTGTAAGAGTGAGCACAAGTTCGAAGGTGAGAGCTTTGAGCATGAGTGAGAGGAAACGGAGAAGAGAGAGTGTGAGTAAGAAGAAGGTCTCCCGGGTTCTATTTATAGAGCTAGGAGTTCAAACGGTCGGGAGAAGAGGAGAAGGCAACGACTCGGAACCGCTGGGCGAAGCTAGGCCCACCCAATGGTCAGAAGGGTTTGGCCGACCCTAGTGTTCGGCCGAACCAGGTCTGGGCCCACCTGCCCTACTCTTTTCCCTACTGCTTCCAATGGCTATTTTGATCCTGTGTGCTTGGTGGATGAAGACAGAAAACTTTCGAGGGAGGCTAGGAGAAAGAATATTATATCTTTGAGTTTATAAATTTTTACATTTTTCATGCAAAGTTTTAATTAACTAAATTGCTGAAAATAAAGTTTTATTATGCATGTATTATTTACACATGAGATTTCAAATTTAAATTTGAGGGAAACTAAATTTGGGTTAATTACCAATTTTCCCTTTGGCAAGGACGCGTCGTTTTAAGTCCGACGGTCAGACTCTCCTCGTATCGGTTAATGCGATACGTCCGGACTCGGAGGAGCGGGCGCGGACGTCTTGACTCTCCACACCTGCTTGATCTTCTTGGGCTTAGCAGATGGTGCGGGAGGAGTTGGTGTGGACTTCGGGGCTAGAGTCTTCTTCTTAGGCTTCTGGTTGTTCCAGAGCCCCAGGTGGCCCTTGTTTCTTTTCTCCTCCTTTTTCGAGAAGGAGATCATGAATTTTATGAGCTTGTCCATTGGTAGTGGTTGCGGTGCGACCTCGGTCTTCTTTGTGTCGTACTTGTTCCCCCCAAGCTTTATTCTTAACATGGAGCATTGCTCCTGCTTGGGACAGAATGAGAACTTTTCTTCCATGCCGCTGATGTTGAAGTGGATTTCTCCGACCTTCACATCAATCTGGGCACCCACGGTGCTCAGGAATGGCCACCCAAGGATGAGCGGTGCATCCTTCGTTGCACCCATGTCGAGCACCATGAAGTCAACGGGGATGATTTGTCCCCTGACTTCTACAGCATGTTCTCCGTGGTTCAATCATTGTGGGGCGGAGGTTCTTGAGTTCGAGCTTATTTGCAATAGCATCTAACATCATGCTGACACTGGCCCCAAGGTAACATAAGGCATGACTGAACTTGTAATCCCCGATGATGCACGGGACTGTCGGGCATCCGGGGTCTCCCTTTTTGTCCCTGGCGTTTTTCTTTCCTCGTGCCTGCTGCCCTGCAGTGTTAGGATTGGGTGGAGTGTGAGTGGTCTTACCACCCCTCGCACTCACCATATTGACATGTTTGAAGGTAGTTTCGGGTTGCCCCGGGATCTTCCCTTCGTTGGACATAGGACAGGTAATGGCCAGCTGAGCCAATTGAGTTTCAACCATTTTATTGAAACTCAGCTGATTTTTGAAAGTAGAGGAGAGAGTTTCAACCATTTTTGCAAGCATAAACGATATCTTTCAAGGAAGGTTGATTTGAATTGAAACCTGAGTTATAGTTACCTCCTTGATACTATGGGCACGACTGGTTCCACTCGTGACCTCCTTGAGGACGATACCCGTTGTTGTTTGTTGTTCATGTATGACACATGTTCATAGGTTTCGGGGCAGTCGTTCCCCAAATGGTCCTCATTTCCACAGACTTCACAACTGAGTTGCGAATCTGCCATGAGATTGGCTCCTTCGCCTTGGCGTTGTCCTCCATTTTCTTGAGGAGGAGGTCCAGCTTGGCTGCGAGCATGTCCATCTCCTTGATGGTATGCATGCCGCGAGTGCGGGGGTGGAGCCATTCTTTGCTCCATCCTTGATTAGGGACCATCTTCTCGATCAGGGTTGTAGCTCGTGTAAGAGTGAGATCGAGCAAGGCCCCTCTAGCGGCAGCATCGAGGTGACAATGGGAGTTGGTATTCAACCCATTGTAGAAGCTCTGTAGAATGACAGAGCCCTCCATACCATGATGGGGGCTGGCGGAGATCTACTCCTAGAGCCTCTTCCATGACTCGGGGATGGATTCCATCCCCAATTGCTGGAAGCTAGTTATTTTCCTGTGAAGAACATTTTTATCCTTGTAGAACCAATGCTTTGCCTTCCCCAAGAGGGAGAAGGAAGCAGACGGAGCATGATAGCATCCTTGGTGACACCGCGTATGGTGATGGTGTCACACAGACTGAGGAAGTGCTGGAGGTGCGCGTTGGCGTCCTTGTTTGGCTTGCCACAGAACGGGCTAGCCTGCACCATGTTGATGAGGCTGGGGTTGAGCTCAAAGATGATATCCCCCACGTCGGCAGCGGGTCCCTTGGACATGTTCTCCGTGGAAAGAGCAAAGTACTCGCGGAGCATCTTCTCAACCATGGGAGTGTTAGCGACTACTGCTGGGACGACTGGTTCTTGTGCCTGAAGAATGGACTAAGGTAGAACGGCGCGAGCGTGGTTCCTTCTCAGGAGTGTCTCGGGATTTTCAACGAAGTTTGTCGGCAAGGAGAAACCAGTCATGCACTACCCTGTTTTCACCAAGAAGGATAAAACACAACAAAGTTAGCTGGTATAAGCAATGACCATATCTTATACATAAACCTTTAGTATGACTATCTTGTAAATTCTTTTTCACCATTGCCACCCCCGGCAATGGTGCCAGAAATGCTTGTTGGCATTTCGTAATGTCGCCACTGGGTCTGTTAAGCCTGACAACGCAGCAACGCTGATTAGAATTGCCTTGGGTATCTCATTACGTTACGTTTCTGCAAGCGCACAGAAATACCGTTTTAGCATTTCACCCATGAGTATTCATGGGTATCGTTATTTATATTTTCCAAAGGATGACATTTGGTCTCAAAGCAATTACTAGATGGTCATACCCAAAAGATTATGATATAAGTATTGGACAGAGTCATAAAGGCGTAAAAGATACTATCGAGATAATGCGACACATCATCTAAGAAGCCTAACTCAAGATAAAGAATAATTTTCTTCCCCTCGATCTGTGTGATGGTCTCCAGGGCCAACGGGCAGCTGCCACCTACCCTGCTGGACCTGGTCCTGCACGCGGGGTGATCTAGGAGAGCGGCCTCTTGGCCTATTGGCAAGAGCCACGTACCCCCATCTGGTCTCCCCTCCTCCCTCGTGGATATGCTTGGGCGCATGCATGCTGGGCCCCGCTGGGCAGAGCCGGCCCACTGCCTGCGGCCAATATGCGGGCGGATTGACTGCATGGGCCATGTGGCCTTTGCCTGTCTCCCCTGCAGGCCTGCATGCACACATGATGGGCCCCGCGTGGCCCCGTATGGCCTGGGCGCCTCCCTAGATAGCTGTCTCCGTTCTCCTCCCTGCGGGTTCGCCTAGGTAGACGTGTGCCCTGCCTGGGTGTTGACCACGCTGGCGCCTCGATGCAGCTGCTGGTCCGCCTGGGTGGGCCCCTCCCTGGTGGGCCCGCAATGTGAACAGAGGTGCTGATGTCATGCTGACATCAGCACCTTATAATTTGATGTGTTTTTTATTATATCTTCTTAACTCATGCTCCAAATAATATAAATATTATATTCATTGAAATCATCTCCGCAACCTCTTCACAATGATGTAGTCCAACTTGACATTTGAGATAGTTTGCGATGGTGATATGTTTGGATCTATTTCGAACCCGTAATATAATTTTGAGCATTTCCTGCAAGACAAGATAAAACACCAATACTCGTGGATATCATCACTAAAAAATCCTATCACTATGTTTGGTGACTATATTTGACATATTCTTTGCAGGAGTTGACAACTGGTAGCAAATCCTTGAAATTTATCAGACATAAACATAGTTCTTTGATCGGTCATAATAGTTTGAGGAATACCAAACTGATAAATAATATGTTCTCTGACGAAATCTACCATATTTTTTGAATTAGCAATCTTCCAAGGAAATTCCTCAACCTATTTAGTAAAATAATCCGTTGCCACCAATATAAATTTATGGCCCTTACTCGACGACGGATAAATCTGTCCGATCAAATCAATTCCCCATCCTTGGAAAGGCCACGACTTTACAGTCGGATTCATGGCCAATGCAGGAGCCCTCTGCACATTGCCGAACTTCTGGCATTCTTGGCAACCTTTGTAATATGTGAAACAATCTTCCAATATAGTTGGCCAAAAACAACCCATCTTTCTAATCACCCATTTCATCTTATAAGCCAATTGATGTGCCCCACAAACACCTTCATGCACCTCATCCATCATCTCTTTGGACTCCAATTCACTGAAACATCGAAGCAAAACACCATCAATCATCTTATAATATAACTGATCATCACGCAAAACATACTTAACGGCCATGAACCTCAATTTTCTTGAAGCTTTCTGTGATGGATCTTTGAGATAAGTTACAATATCATATCTCCAATCTCCGATACCTAGCTCTACCATCATAATCTCATGAAAACACCGATAGCCAGAAGCAGCCCGCGCCAAATTATTTGCATCCTGATTCTGGGCTTTGGGAATATGCTCAATATTAATCATCACAAACTCTTGTAACAATTGTCGGCATTCTTCAAAATAACCAATCAAAATATCATCTTTACATTCGTATTTACCGATTAACTGATTGACCACTATTGAGAATCCTCAAAAATTTCAACAACCTCATCTCCAATTTCCAACAATAGTTTTAATCCTTTAAGTAAGGCCTCATATTCAACTTGATTGTTTGTAAAACTAGGATCCATCGGATAATTGAACTCAAAATTTGCCCCCCGAGGCGATACAATCACGATTCCGATGCCACACCCTTGACCACATGAATACCCATCGAAGAATAGTGTCCATGGAATCGGCTCGACTACCTTTACTTCATCTCTGATGCGCTGTGTTACAAAATCAGCCATTACTTATCTTTTTACCACTTTAGCCGACTCGTATTTTAATTCAAACTCTGATAAAGCTAATATCCATTTCCCAATTCTCCCTTTCAACATTGGCATGGATAACATATATCTGACCACAATGGTTTTGCAAACCACCATGCATTCAGCGGACAATAAATAATGCCTCATTTTCATGCAAGAGAAATATAAACACAAACACAGTTTCTCAACTGGAAGATATCTAGTCTCTGCATCAATCAATTTTTGACTTAAATAAAATTCGGAATGGTTTATCCTTTTGAGGCAGAATCAAAACTGGTGGTGACACTAAATACCTTTTTATGTCATCAAACGCCTTCTGTTGCTCTTCTCCCCATACGAATTCCTCATCGGCTTTCAATTTCAGCAGCGGGGAGAAAGGACGATTTTTTCTAGACAAATTTGATATAAATCTTCTGATGAAATTAATCTTACCGATCAACGACTGGAGACTCATCTTATCGATAGGTGGCTTAGCGTCATTAATAACCTTCATACTCTTCTCTCCGATTTCAATACCCTTTTCATGAACCATAAATCCCAGAAATTATCCGGCCGATACTCCAAATGCACACTAATTAGGATTCATTTTCAAACCATGTTTTCTCATGCACTAAGAGTCTCCCGTAAATCAACCAAGTGTTGCTTATATTCATCGGACTTTGAAAGTGCATCTAGGCCCTCAAGTGGATTTTGGTGAACTAAGTGACAAAAATGATTAAAGGACTAACTTGTTTGTTTGAGATCATGAGCAGGGATCTAATCTTGTAATCCATTTACATTTAATGTGCTCATGATATATGTGGTTGTTAATCCAAGCAAGCAAGTGTGATCCCATGATTTCTAGATTGTTGAAAGTGACAAGTCATTGATATTTATGATAGAGACATGGTTCTATGCATGATACGTGGTCTCTAATTTCTTAAGAAGGACTGTCATTTTATATTGGGATGATAATTCAATGAAGTTTGTTTGGGTCATTATTGGTCTCATGCCATGGATGCTCTTTGGACTAGGCATGAGACACTATCACTATGATAAAGATAGAGATTTATGGATCATTTGAGAAAAAAGAAATAATACATAGAATTGGACATTGCAAGACTTCATATGGTTAAGCTAGAAGGACATGGGCATATATGTTACATATTGGTCTTATTGATTGGAAGCTTGCAGTTCATGGGATATCCTCATTGATCAAATAACAAGTATTTGAAGAATCTTTCAAATGGATTTCATTATTGATGTCAAAGAAAAGCTAAACTCATTGTGGCAAGGGTAAGTGGTAAAGAAACAAATCGAGATGACTAGAGTGAGAGACTAAGCAAGCTTTGGTTAAGCGATGGCTTGAGACCATGTGCGAATTGCTAAGGTGGAGTGACTAGTATCCGTGATGTTTTGAAGTATCATATCTAAGCCTCACCGAGGGAAGCAATGCATTGCATCTAATCTTAATGGAAATTGTGAGTTGAAATAGAAATGGTTTTCAATCAAATATGAAGGTTCAAGTCACTAGCTCAAGGTGGATATGCTCAGTTCAATATGCAATGTTGAAAGCCCTCAAAGAAAGTGATTGATGAAGTATTGGCATGATTTTTGATATATAAGCTCAAGTGATTGATTTAGGATTCATCTTATGTCTTGAGTATAGGAATGTCGTACTACCAAGAGGGATGCGACATTGGTTGAATGATAAACTCCAAAAGTGCTCAAGTGAACCCTTGTGAGTCTAACCATAAGAGTTTCTAACTTAGTCGGGGTTCTCTGGCAAAACCTGTCAAACCAGTTTTGGGAACCGGTGGAACCGGTTTCTCGCCTCGAGTATCTAACGGCTAGTTTGTTTGAAAATCCGGTGAAACCTATTTTGCAAACCGGTGGAACCGATTTTCACTGGCAGAAAAACAGCTAGTTTTTGCAGATATGGGTATTTATACCCATGAGCTCCTCTTGGAGGGGCTGCTGATTCTGGTCGTGTTTGAAACATTCCTGAGGCCAGCTGAGCTCTCCCCAACCTCTCTAAGTGAGACTTGAGTTCATAGTTTCAATCATTTGAGTTGGGTTGAGAGAGTGACTTGTGTGAGCATTGGAGAGCAATCCAAACCCTTGAGCACCTATGGTTGAGTCAAGCAACTCGTGAAGCATTTGTTACTATTGGAGGTTCATCCTCCTAGATGTCTAGGCGTCGTCCGGTGAGCTACCAAAGTGTGTGGTGAACCACGGGATCGTTTGTGAAGGTTTCACCTCACCCCCACAAGGAAAGAGGTCGCTTAATGGAAGGAGGAAATTGCTTGACCTTGTGTAGTCGCATAAGCTTCCTCAATGGAGAGTAGGATTCATTGTGCCTTGGTAGCTGCTTGGTGCAAGCAGTGAATCCGAACTTCGGTAAACAACTCCTTGCGTCTTGGTTTGAATTTTCCTCACTTTGTCAATTCTAATAAATTACTTGTGCTTCCGCTTCTATCTACTTTGGTGTGCTTGAGCTATGTGTAGGAGCTTCATTGAAACACTTGGAAACATCTGTAGAAGCTTCACACCATCTGTGGTTTGTGCTAAAATTCATAGAGGGGCAACTCTTGATTTATTGGTGTACTCTGTGCCAAACCAGTTTTACTAGTTTGTGTGCTGACAGCAAGAATTAGATTTTATAAATTGCAGATTCGCCTATCCATCCCCCCTTTAGGCGACATCAAGGTCCTCTCAATTGGTATCAGAGCTAGGCTTTATATCAAAGCTTATCCGCCATGAAGAAAAGATGTCGATATCATTTGAGGTATAATTTGAGCCTTTTGTAAGTGATGGCTCAAACTATGCTTCTTGGTCTACTCATGTGCATAATGTACTTAGGGATTTAGGTCCTACTGTAGAGCAAATTTTAGTTGCGAGCATTTTACCTCCAAAGTTTGATACGAACAATATTGATTGGTCAAATATCACTCAAGAGGAGTTGAATCGCATGCAACTCAATGCTTATATTTCTAACTTCTTGAAAAGGTCTGTTTGTGAAGATCTACAGGACATCATCTAACTTCTTGAAAAGGTCTATTCGAAAAGATGCACATCTCATTTGGGCTATTCTCTCCGAATTATATTCAACGCCCAAATGTGATGATGAAGAGCAAGAAGTCATAGAATCACATGGGGAGTGCTCAACTTCATCAACAATATGTTATGAGCCTCAAGTGACCTCATCCATGGAGCAAGAGGACAAAAATATGCATAACATGGTCCCTGTGTAGGAACCGGTTTTACCGGTTTGCAACCCCGGTGAGACCGGTTCTGACAACAGAAAGTCCATGTTCAGCTCTACTCAAGGCACAAGCAATGACTCAAGCAAAGTCTCTACCTCAGCATATTCATCCTCCAGTGATGAGAGCATAATGTGCTTGATGGCTAAGAAGAAGCACAAGAAGAGCAAGAAAGGCAACGGTCAACTAGAGGCTCTCAAATCATCACATGCCTCATTGGTCAGTAAGTATGAAATCTTGTCAAAGGATTATGCTTGTGCTACTGACTTATCTACTTGTGTAGCAACCTTAGAACAAGACAAATAAGTGCTTAGTGCTCAACCTTAGAACAAGACAAATAAGTGCTTAGTGCTCAACTTGAGAAGCTCACTTGTAAGTATATGGAATTGCAAGGCAATCATAAGGAACTTGAGTATTCCCATGAGATGCCTGCTGATTCATATGCCCCACTAGAAATAGCTCATGAAGTCATGGTTACATCGGTAAAATATCTTGAACCTCATACACACACATGCACATGCTCTCACATGAATTCTACATTATTATGTAAAAAATCTTGTTGCTCAAAAACAACCAAATCTTGTGTTGAGCATGTTGTTGTAGAGTCTTGTGATGATATTCTTGATGAAGAAATAGAAGGTATCAAGCAAGAGGATGAAAAGATCAAGAATGAATTGGTCAAGCTTAAAGGAAAGGGCCAAGTGCAACCTTCTCAAGACAACTGTGAAAACATGGTGAATAAGCTTGAGAAGGGATCAATAGTCACTGGCTTAATTCCTCAACATGACAAGCAATTCAACAAGAACAAGACTCAAGAAACGAAGAAAAAGGAGCTTGATCACATACAATGCTTCAAATGTTCAAACATAGGGCATTATGCATACATGTGCTCCATAAAGCATAAAAGCAAGGCAAAGAAGCATAGAGGATCCAAGAAAAGGCCATGCTACAAATGCAAAGAAGTTGGACACTTGATTGATGCTTGTCCACTGAAGTTGGAAGTGCTGCCTGTGCAAAACCGGTATAACCAGTTCCAGGAACCAGTGAAACCGGTTCTGGCTGAGGCAGCTCATCAATCTCACGAGATAAGTGATCAAGCCAAGTCTGTAAAGAAAAAGGCTAGCAAGAAACAAGTGATCAAGAGAAAGAGCAATACATCACCAAGCAAGAACAAAAGCCGCATTTGCTACGTTTGTCGTTCAAAGGGACACATGGGTAAAGATTGTCCAAATGGTGATGCTCCTATGTCAAATCTTGTTCATTATGATTTTGCTGAGCTTAGGAGGGACAAAGCTGGTACTTATGCTACTAGGGTGATTAATTCACCTCGGACTAGCATAAGGGCCATTTGGATACCCAAGCATCTTGTGACTAATCTTGAAGGACCCAACATGGCTTGGGTGCCAAAAGTTGCTTGCTAGACCTGCAGGAACACTGAGATGCATTAGAAGCTTGACGAATGCAAAAATTGAGTCTTTACAACAAACTTCGTCAAGTATCAAGTTTCATATTATACTTTTCCAATGACATCTCGGTAACATGAGCTAACTGGTTATTTTTAGTCACATTGTCCTCTATGGATACAAGTGTTCATAGCTTATTTATGAGTATTTGGTGTGAATAAAACATTCATTTTGTTACATGCCTTTTATGCCATATGATGCTTTTAATGGCTTTGTGAAAGAGCAACATTTTATTAAGTGCAAGAAAATATGATTACCTAGCATAATCACTTTCATGAAGCAATTGCTTGTCATAACAAATTAATGTGGGTGCTCACTGGTAAAACCAGTCCCATCGGTTTGGCAAACCGGTTTCACTGGTTTAAACCAGCAAGCACCTAATGCACTGCAAGAAATGCTAGAAATTGATTATATTTCTCTGAAGCAAACTGTTGGGGATTTGGCCCGCCGACAAACGCCTTCTACTTGTTTTGCTCTATCTCATGCGTAAGGGCAGCAATGAGCAAAGGAAATCAAGCCAATTAAGCTTCATCCGCTTTACAGGTTTGGCTTCGGTTAGGCAAACGGCTTCGGTGATCAAGTCTCGTTGTATGCTATAGCCAATCGGCTTCGGAGATCACGTCTTGTTGTTTACTAAAGCCAATCTGCTTCGATCACCGCCTCACAGTATACCAAAATAACGTTATCTGAACCGAGTTAGAAGCCAATTTGGTGAAGTATTGATACTATTGAGAGGCAAAAGCTATGAATAAGTTAATGGCAAGCTTCGGCTCACTCTATATTGCAGGTTCTTGGAGGAGCCACTGGCTTTCTGGACGCTGGGAGATGGCTTCGGGTCATCTCAGTTCGGAAGAAGCCGAATCCAGGGGCAACTTAGCTTTTTCCGGCTGGCGAAGCAGGGGTGGACCAAGTTCAAGAAGGCCAAGTCCAAGCCAAGTCAAACACGGAATCACAAGTCTACGCATTCACATTGGGAGGAGGAAATGTACCAAAGTACCCTTGGGCTATTTATATTGTAAAGTCTAGAGGATGATGCTTGATCCCAGGGGTAAAATGGGAATGTAAAGACCTTTGGTCTCCCTATAAAAGGAGGCCCCTCTCCCACATGTAAACGTTGTTTATTCCAAGAATATTGTTGATAAGTGATATTTTATTGCTTGTCTCTGTTACTCAATTTCAATCGTTGCTTGGGTTCATTAGCTTCGGCTTTTAACCCAACACAAACTTGTGCACTTCTATGGCTATAATTGACTGGTACCTATGTGGTAGTAAATATCCTTGCACAATTTCAATAAGAGCAATATATCTTTGTGCCTTGACCAAATTGTGAAATAAATTCCTCAAGCTCATTAAATTCAACAAGTGCATTTGACAAGTGATTCAAATACTTGATGCACTAATTGAGGGGGAATTTATCTTACAATTTGTGTCTTTGAGACTAACATTCTTTCTTAGTGATCTTGTAGTCTCAAATGTGAGAGTTTGTCTCTCTATGAATATGCTATGCTCCCCAACTCTGAACGTGGTAAAGTTGTCTCTTTTCATGTTTGATTCATAAGATTACCCCATGCATAGCTGCTCATCATAATGTAGCTTAAATTCCTTTGTTTGGACTTATATGACAAAATTGATGCACATGAGCTAGCCTTCCACATATCCACTCATGAGCATCAAGAAAAGGGAATTTAACCTATATTGTGAGGTTCCATCTTTTGGTGATCCACCTTGCCTTTCCCATCTAATGATCACTAAATGATGAAACTGTCCCTTGTGCTATTTAATGCATTTCTCTTTATGGTGCATGAAGTGGGAAAATCATAAAGAGAAAAGGCATTTGGATTATATTGACAATGCACAAGATTTGTGAAGAATCTTCACCAATGTGAAGAAAAGATTTGCTAGAGGCCAAGGTATGTTTCTTTGACCATGTTTTTACATTGAGCATCTAGGCCTCATATCTATGCTAGTATGTGCATTCTTGCATGTAACTCTCTCAAGTCCCTTACTTTGTAGCTATTAGATGTTTAGTAAATTCGTTCTTTAAAATTGACTAGGTGCCATATGTTCCATAAAACGGTGTAAGGAATATGCTAAATATTCTAATATGGTTCTTAACTTGATTTGTTTCATGCTTATGTGACATAGGATAGAGTTTGAAAAATCCAACTAGAATGACAGGACTTGTGTGGTTTTTGAAAATATTTGGTTCTTGGTCTTTGTGACCTAATCGATCTGTTTGTGACTATTGTTGCCCTTGATTGTTTGATGGCTAGTCACAAATGGTGAGATTTTTCTCAAGTCCATAAAATTCTCATCTTTCCCAACTTTCTTGGAAGAATCAAGGAGTTTTGGATAATATTGGAAAGTCTCAATCTATCAAGGCTAAAGTTGGATTCTGATTCCATCCTTAAGTTATACATCTCATCAGATAAGGAATCAGTGTAAAGGAGATCAAAATCATCTTTTCAGGTTTTCTGGTGAAAACCAGTTTCACCGGTTTGGAAAACCGGTTTCATTGGTTTTGGCCAGGGCCACACCCTTATCTCTTTACCATGGGAAAACTTATCCCTTCACCCCTCATTCACTCCTCCACTCATCCAGGCCCGACCTCCCTCTCTCCCAAGAGCCCTCACGGTCGCACCTTCTTCCTCCATGGCATTTTGAAGATTTCCCAAGGAAGTAGGGTCGGTCCTCTTGAGTTTTGAGGTGGATTTGGTGCTGGAAGTCAGTGGCACCGGTGTGGACACCGCTTTGGATTCAAAATCCCATGCGGTCTACGTATTTGGAGGTATCAAAAGTTCCCTCGCCCGATCTCTTTCCTCGTTGCATATCTGTCAAATCCCTTCAAGGAATCATCTACTTGCATGCCCAGAAAGCTACCCCATGAATGGTTTTGGATTTGGTGGGCTACATTTTGATTATGGGTGATTTAGGGTTCACTTCCAAGAACCGGTTTCACCAGTTCCCCAAACCGGTTTTACCGGTTTGTGCAGGGTAACCCTAACTCATCCATATTCAATGTGTAATTCTTCCTCAATGTTGTAGGACTGTTTTTCATAGATATACTCTTTAATTCCTATACTTTTATCCATCTATCCTACTCAGCTAGTCTCACCTGTGAACAACTTAAGTAAGGACTGTTGGTTATGGAATCTAATATGTGGACAAGGGTTTAAATCCTATTGATCATATCTTTTTAATCCAACCTGATCCCTAGCTAAAATCATATGTCATGTGCTCTGTTCAAAACCGGTTTCACCGATTTCTAAAACTGGTTTCACCGGTTCTGGATAGAGCTGTGCCCAATTGATCTCATAAATCCATCTTGTGATCTTTGTCTTCCTCAAAATGTTCCTGAGTTCTGATAATAATATTCACATCCTTTTTGACCAAGAAGTTCTGATTTACGAGAGGAGAAAGAAAGAAATGGCTGATAGGCAAAGTTTTTCTAGATCGGGAGATATGCCTATTGATGATCCTCCTAGGAGTAGTGGGCGCAATCTGAGGCCAAGAAAGAAAAAGAGAGCAGCTTCCAGAGACATTGATGAAATCCATGAAGAAGCTGCTAATTCATCTAGTGATGATGATGAGGTTAGTGATGAGGATTACAGACTTGAACCTCGTCATGGTAAAGGGGCAGCTGTTGAGAGCAGTGATGATGGTGAGGGAGGTGCTGATGGAAGTGATGGGGAAGAAGAGAGTGGTGATGATGTTGGGGAAGGAGAAGAGGCGGAAGAGATGGCCATGCCAGAAATTGGAAAACCTGTTGGGCCAACCTCTAGAAGGGCAGAAAGTTTTCTTGTAGGTGGGATGACAGATGTGGCAAGGAGAAAGAGGAGAGAAAGCTACCTTGGCACTCCTAAGACAGCCACTGACTATAGGCTTCACACTTTGTTCCATCAAGATTACTATGCCACAGCTATTATTAGCAAGAAGGGACATGTTGACACCGAAGCAAAATGGATTGATTGGGAATACATGGCAAAATTTGATCATCCTATCTTCAATGAGATCATCAGTGTGTGTGCTAACACAGGGATCAAAAGAATCATGGGCTTCAAATATTCATGGAGCAATGAAGTTATAGCCCAATTCTTTGCCACTTTATATTTTGAGGAAAGTGGAAATGTGAGGAAAATGCATTGGATGACCGAGGAAGAATCATATAGCATCTCATATACTGAATTCTCTAGGAGGTTTGCTCTTGGATATGGGGATGCCTCTCATCCCAAACTACATAGAGCCAACAGTCCTATGCCGCCTAAGGACATGAAGTTCATGTATCCTAGGACCGAGAAGTGAAACTTTGGGAAGGTAAAGGGTCTCTACACTTATTATCAGATCTTGAACTATCTCTTTAGAGTAACCCTTACACCTAGAGGAGGAAATCAAACCGATATATCAAATTATCCTAGAGATTTGCTTGCTGCCATGAGACCTCCTAGAATTAACTTTTGCATTGGAGAATATTTGTGGGAGGAGATCAGAACCATATATGAAAGTCCCCAGAAGCTTTGTGGGTTTGCACCTTATGTCATGTATATGATTGAGAAAACAATTGACAAGAAATTTGTGAAGGACACAAAGCATGAGCCAGTGAGATTAAAACCACCCAAGAAGGTCAAAGTTCCATCTCAAGATCATGATCAGCAGAGAGAGGAGAGTGAGCAGCAGCACCAGCACCCCTTAGCCACTGCCCAGCCAGGAACCAGTTTTACCGATTTGAGAAACCGGTCCCACTGGTTTGGGGCAGATCAGCAGCAGTCGTCTTCTTCTCGTGCTAGTGAGAAGCCATCGTCTCCCATTCGTCGTATCTTCAGCTTCTTCACTGGGATTTGCAAGAATCAAAGGGATATTTTGGTTTAGCAATGGAGGGTGAGAAGAGAGACAAAGAAGGATAGGGATATGATGAAGAGGATGTACAATGCTCAAAATATTCAGCCCCCAAGGTCTACCATCTCTCCAGGGCACGATGAGCCTGAGATTCCTTCACTTGAGGATATGGTGGCCAACTATCAGACGAGCGCATACTTCAAGCCATTTCAGCACCACTATGGGTTTGGTGCATATCAGCCACCACCACCTCCTCCTGCAGCTGGCATGAGTGGCATGATGTTCCCCGGAGCTTCATTATCAGCAGCGCCTCCTCCTCCAGGTGGTGACGACTTTGCTACTAGGATGGCATCTGATCTATTTAGTTACCCTGGTGGTATGTTCCGTACTCCATCTTTTCCCTCATTAATTCTGTCATTCCCACTCATTCATATAGGTTCTAGTTTTTGGGTCGGTGACTCTCTAGGACATAATGGCGATGAGCTGTGATGACTGATGGGATCTGGCAGCACTACTCTTCTTCTGGCCCTTCTTGGATGCTTGATAACAAAGGGGGAGAAGAGCATGGATTAAAACTTTTTGACTTGACTCTAGTGTGTTGTCTCTGGGAAAAGCGGTTTTTCTGGTTTGGTAAACCGGTGAAACCGATTTTCTACTGTGTTGCAGAAACTTGGATGTAATAAATCTTTTGAATCTTATCCTTTGTGGATTTGAGAAACTTGATTATGTGCTACTGTGTGTAATGAACCTATTTATTTCAATTAAGTGATCGTGCTGGTATTATATGCATGTATGGATGATGTGATGTTCTGTATGTGTGTTGGCTAGAAGAACCGGTTCCACCGGTTCATGGAACGGGTAAAACCGATTTTGCTCTGGACAGCACACATCTTCCTTTGTCTCCGTGAGGTACATGTCATATTCAAGATTTTATTAATTAATACAAACTTCCTGCTTGCATTGAAGATATAAGGGGAGCTCCCATGTTTTTCTCTTGTATGTGCATTTGGCAAGTGAGGCCAAAATTTTGAAATTCCATTCAAAGTACATATTAACGGGGAGCTCATGATATATATGAGAAGTTATTATTATTTATTTGTTTTATTTATGAGCTTTAATCGGGTTATCATCAATCACCAAAAAGGGGGAGATTGAAAGTGCATCTAGGCCCTCAAGTGGATTTTGGTGAATTGAGTGACAAAACGATTAAAGGACTAACTTGTTTGTTTGAGATCATGAGCAGGGATCTATTCTTGTAATACATTTACATTTAATGTCCTCATGATATATGTGGTTGTTAATCCAAGCAAGCAAGTGTGATCCCATGATTTCTAGATTGTTGAAAGTGACAAGTCATTGATATTTACGATAGAGACATGGTTCTATGCATGATACGTGGTCTCTAAATATTGGGATGATAATTTCAATGAAGTTTGTTTGGGCCATTATTGATCTCATGAAATGGATGCTCTTGGACTAGGCATGAGACACTATCACTATGATAAAAGTAGAGATTTATGGATCATTTGAGAAAAGAAGAAATAATACATTGAATTGGACATTGCAAGACTTCATATGGTTATGATAGAAGGACATGGACATATATGTTACATATTGGTCTTATTGATTGGAAGCTTGCAGTTCATGTGATATTCTCTATTGATCAAATAACAAGTATTTGAAGAATCTTTTAAAATGATTTCATTGTTGATGTCAAAGCAAAGCTAAACTCATTGTGCCAAGGGTAAGTGGTGAAGAAACAAATCGAGATAACTAAAGCGAGGGACTAAGCAAGCTTTGGTTAAGTAACGGCTTGAGACCATGTGCGAATTGCTAAGGTGAAGTGACTAGTAGCCACGGTGTTTCGAAGTATCATATCTAAGCCTTATCGAGGGAAGCAATGCATTGCATCTAAGCTTAATGGAAATTGTGAGTTGAACTAGAAATGGTTTTCATTGAAATATGAAGGTTCAAGTCGCTAGCTCAAGGTGGTATACGACATCAAATTCACTGCAGCCCCTCCATCGACTAGCATCTTTGTCATCGGCTTCCCATCAACATAACCTTTGACATACAGTGGTCTCAAATGCCGATATTTTTCGTCTATAGGCTTTTCAAACACAGCTTGTTGGGGTTGCAGAACTAATTGCGCCATGGCTTCCTCAATATCACCGGCCTCATCATCGGTTGAATTTATGTTGTATTGAGCCGGAAGTATAAATACCATGTTCACCGACGCCGATGGCCCTTCACCATCTGGCTTGGGCTTAGCCCTCCAGATTTTGGACTGACCATCACCCCGATGCTTATCCTTGAGCTGCTCCCTAAATCGTAGATGCTGAACCTTTCTTTTTTGAGTTTTAGTCAAACCTTCTGGACACCACTGCGGATTAACCTTGGGATGTGGTCCTGGCTTGACGTCTTGATGATCATCTGGCTTTTGTACATCCTCCTTTTTTCTGTATACCAAGCGATCATGTACAGAAACCTGTTGTTCATTATATTTTTGGCGATCATTATACCTATGGCGATTATTGTCCCATCGGTCATAGCACCGATTTTCATACTCACGCCGATCATTATATTCATGCCAATCTTCACGCTCCTGTTGGTAGGCAACTTGATCATGCCAGCTGCAATGATGCCCAAAATCCAAACGATCATGCACAGAATGACATTGCCTTTTTGATTCCCTATAGCTTTCATATTGATTACTGCATTCTGGACAATCATAAATTGATGGAAGTCTTAATTTTTCATTCCGACAAAACCTAAAGAACGGACATCCCCAATGTTCCACATCATCAATTCTGGTCAAAGGAGGAGTCCGATCCCTGGCTTGCTGATGCACAGCTAATTTGATGTCACTCGAGGCTTGTCCCTGCGTCAGCGATCTTCCCAATAAACCTGATAATTCCAATCCCTTACCTCATCAACCGAGACTTCGCATTCAGGATCAACGGCTCTTGAATTCTTTGCATGATCCGATGTGAGGACTTTAGCTTTCATTTTTCTGTCTTCTTGAAAGGCTCCAATTTCAACCATATTTTGTAGGAACGGATGCCCACAAGCTTCAACGGCTTCTTGCCAGCTTCAACTTTAATAACTCCTCGCTCAATTGCCGATTGGGTTTCATTGTGGAACACCTTACAATCATTTGTATGATGAGACACCAAATTATGCCACCTGCAATATTTCTTATTTTTTAACTCTTCGGCTGAAGGAATCATATGATTCAGAGATAGCCGATTCTGCTTTTCTGCCAGCAATAAATCAAAGCTTTTATCAGCTTTATTAATATCAAAACTATACCTTTCTGGCTCAACTTTCATCCATGGACATTGCTGGCGCTCATTAAGTCATGATCATCTTGTAACGCCAATATGGTAAAATTAAACAAACCAACAATAATCAGTAGGATTTGGTTTCAAATAATGTAGTTCCACTTGTACATGGAGATTATTTGGTTGCAGGAGATATGGGCCAAAAGATGGAGGAAAACAGGGCTAAGACCAGGTCGCCTGACCTGCCATGGTCGGCCGACCTGGCTTGGTGCCCAAAGTAGCCCAAGTTTAGCCATGCAGAAGAAGCACAGATTCATGTCATCCAGAACGTTGAATTAATGACGGTTACATCCAAGGGATGACAAGGAGGATAAGGAGAAGCACATGGATTGATGGGCCCACATGAGAACCAAAAGTTACTCAAAGATCTCATACCCAGACTCCACGACTATCAGGGTCCACATTCCAGTTACACAGAAGAAGACCGAGGCGGTGCGAGCCTAGACCAGGTCGGCCGACCTAGTCTAGAGGCCGTTGCGGCCGTTCCTTCTCCAGCGCCTCTGAACCGACTTCAGGACCAGATCTTCGCCGTGGATGAGCTCAGTCGGTGCATCGGACGATCGGGCGACGTCAAGGCGTTGGCCGACTCAGGGGTGGGCCCACTCATCCTCAACCGCCTTGTACCGGCCCTGAACTGCCTCCCAGCACTATAAATAGATGACCAACGCCTCCTGTACAACACACACCAGAAGGAAGAGCTCCAATTGCTACAAGTCATAGTCTTAGTTAGTAGAGAAGTAGTTCTAGGAGTTGAGCTTCTACGGGTTTCCGAAGGAGTCTTGGTAAGCCTAGAGCTCAATTATCGTGTATCCTTTTGCTTATTTGTAAGACTTAGAGCCTTAATGGATATGCTATCTTGCTTATGTTACTTGACTTATAGTCTTGTGTGTGCATCATATGAGTTGTATGTCTTGCACCTTAGTGTAGAAGATACATGTTATGGCAATGGCCCAATGAGTCTTTATGATTGTTCTTTACCTTTCCGTACAATTGGTAAAGATGTATTTCATATTACAAACGTGGTGTTTGGGGTATGGAATGCCGTTGGGGATACCCTACCCCACGTATTCAGAGGTAGGCGGCAGGTGGTGACAGCCCTGTCCGTCCTTTGTAATCCTCGCCGTTTGGGTTTGGGCATTTGCAGGCCTTCGTGATAAACATCGTGACAGTACCCTTGGATGAGGGGATCCCACGACTCCTCGATTTGCCCTCTAATTTGTGTCTCTTGCTGAGCTTGTATAGGATATACTTGTAGGAGTGTAACCCGTAAGTAAGAAGTACATAGAATCCCTAGTTCTCTCGTAGGACCTTCATATTAACTAGACTTACATAATGAGCAGTGAAATCCTCTGTGTGTCAACCTACCCAACTTGTCATATTATATTATCCCCTGTTCTAGTCTTGGTATATTAATCGTGATATAGTTGATGCATTGGAAAACACATTACTTTGCCATACGCTTTCCCTGAGGAAATAAATACGATACTCTGGAATACTCCCGGGTGAAATGCTACAATGTACTTCTATGCACTTGCAGAACTTATGTAACGCTAAGATTTATATTAAGGCATCTCTAGTGCCATCACTCCTGTAGTGGTGATGCTAAGAAATACCAACAAGCATTTCTGGCGCCGTTGCCGAGGAAAGCATTGGCTAAAGAATGTGTTAACTTCTGTATTAACTTTATGTCACAATTAAAATACCAGCGTCTAGACAGGTTTACCCTTGTTCTATTTCTCTTTGTGTGAAACAGAAGATCACGCCATCGATTCGCTGGAAAAACTCCTTCACTTAGAAGAGAGCACGCAAGTGCTCTTTCAACTTTGCCGGTCGAAATCAAAACACTCTTGCACCAAGATGGCAACTGAAACTCTCATGATTGACTCACGTGCATAGCAATGGTGCAAGCTAAGCCATTCAATGGAAAGGCTACAGCAAATGCGGCGGACCATCTCCGACGGTTCTCAGCAATATGTAGTCAATTAGCAGGAAGGGCAATGAAATGGTTATTCCCGTTTTCACTAGCAGGTAGAGCACTGCAATGGTACAACCATCACCAGGCGGAGATGGATTCTTGGCAAAAGTGCAGGGATTTATTCCTAGCACATAACTGGAACCCATTCCAGCAAGGGAGAAGCTCGTACACCATACCCGCCAAAAGAGAGATGAATGATCTAAGCTCTAAATTCCATGCCCTATCCACCACTGTGAAGAATCAGCTACGCTTAAGTAAAATTCTAGAGGCCTAGTCGGCTCAACTAGCTGCTGTAGTGAAAGAAACCAGTCGGGAGATTTTGGCTAACCATGCAGGAAACAAGGAAGAATTAAGCCAAAAACATGATGGGCCTGAAATCAAGGTAATTTATGGATGGAAGCCATGAAAACCACCGGTCCCTAATAGTGAGCCGCTCCTGCCCCTGCCCAAAGAATTCACACAAGGAGTTAAAGCTCTGAAGGCAACAACATCGACATCACCTTGCGTTGAAAAGACAGAACTGGAGTGGCGTTGCAAAGCTTCCGCATCACCTTCAATTGCAGAAGACAAGTCATCAAGCTGAATCATATCTTGGAGACGTCCGCACTCGACGGACGAAAAACAACGAGTCCTCATCGGTAGGTGCATCGGTATGTATCCCATATTTATTTCACAATGCATATTTATTTCTCAAGCATGTTTGAATTTTCACAAATCATTGCATTTAAATTCTTAAACTTTGGAGCCATCTACGTGAATTTTCCTTGGATACCTGGCCACCCACATTCATTCCAACTAGCATTCATCGCATCTTTGAACCATGTGCCACCCTACAAAAGCAGAGCCCGAACCTAGCTACGGCTCGGTCGGCCGACCGTGGCACGTCGGCCGACTCCAAACCTTGGCCTTTGCAGAGCACTCAAACACCATCATGCACTACCATAAGCATCCATCATATCTTGCAAAGAAGGCATTCAATGGTGTCCATCTCTGGTCGGTCGATGCATGACTTCCTCTTTTGCAAAGTTTTCAACCATGATGCAGCTGCCAGGGTATCCAACGCGCTCACGATCAAAGCTTGGCTAAAATGCACCTGTGAGTGGGTCGGCCGACCCCACCTGGTCAGCCGATCTGGGGTGAGCTCCGACTATAAAAAGCCTTGGCATGGCGCTTGATCACTTCGCCCCAACGCAAGCTGCGTCTCGCCCTCGAAGTTTCTCTTCTCCCTCTATTAAATTCTCAAGTTTTTAGCTCCTTAGTTTGAGAATAAAAAAACCAAGTAAAAATGGACTTCATTTCTGCATAATGGTGCTGTTCTTCTTGTGCTCAAGTGATTGAACGAGTTGTGGAGGTCCTCAACCCCGCAAGAACATTTGTTTGTGGTGTGTCATAACCCACAAGAACACTGTTGTGGAGGCAACCACGCCCCACAAGAACGACTAACTCTTGGACGACTGACCCACTAACGCTAATCCTTTTGTCTTCCAAGAATCGTTCTTGTTGTTGCTCCTTGTGCAGGCATCATGAACCTCATCCGAGGAGTCGTGAAGCAAGCAAAAAGATTGAAGGGGTCAAGCTCAAGGTGGAGCCGACACTCCGGAAGCATTGAGTTGGTCTCCTCTAGCACGGAGATCATGGACTCAGCCGGTGGCTCCGAAGAAAGGATGAGCAACATTCCATGGAGATCTCCGAAGAGCAGTACTACTACACCGGGGCTGGCGCCACATCCGCAGGAGGCGGAGGCGGTGGCAGCAATGGAGAAGGTAACGGAGACAGCTCCAGCAGCAACCACAACGAAGATGACCCTCGCCCGGCATTCATCTCCGACGACCAACTCGACATCGACGAAGGCTATGAAACAGAAGCGTATCAAATTCTTCTGGGTCACGCTTTTGATCACACACGTGTGTTCACAAGCGAACTCACGGAGAAATCAGGTATAGCCACTGACTTCGAAAGCGTTTGGGGTGCTGTGGGTTGGTTGGATTTTGCGCGCATTCATGAGGGTGGGTGTCGCTTATTAACAATTCAATTTCTTGCTACTTTGAGAAAATCTGAGGAGGGGATTACTTTTCGCTTTCTAAAGGAAGAGTATTTTGTTTCCTGGAGGCAGCTTAGTAGCCATTTGGTTTTAGCAAGCGTTGTAGCTTGGAGATTGATAAAGTTTTGAGGCTTTTTGTGAGAGAATCCTTCTGGCGGGACATCTCGGGTATCACAGATGGGACTCCCCCCAGAACAAGCCACACAACCCCACTCTTCGTTTTATGCACCGCTGGCTTGCCATGACTCTTTTTCCTCGAAAAGATCTTCAGACCGTTCGCATTGATGAATTGAAATTATTATATGCGATGGTTAAGAATATAAAAATTTCCCCAGTCGTTTTTATGTTCGATCAATGGATGGGTGTTTTTAGAAGGCAAGGTCCCATTGAGTGTACTTCTTTGGTCACTCGCATCTTTGAGTCAATGGGCCTTTTGGATAATTACTGAGTCGAGTTCCTTCCACAGCCTCGCCCAACTCTGGATGAATCTCATTTTGTTCAGAGTCACCTTGTTACGCATGCCATAGACCAAAAACTTGTTGTGGTTTATCATAATAGTACAACCAGAATTCTATTGCCAGCACCAGAATACTGGTTGTACAAATGCAAATCACTTTTGTTGGAGTTACAAAAGGAAGGCAGGCGGAGCGTGACAGGAAGGGTGACAAGAAGCATGTCCCGACGGGAAGAAGCCGCAGTGCCACAAACCCAAGGAACATGGGAACCTCCAACTCCGCCATACATACCAGCAGGATCAAACTGGGAGCAGCCACAGCCGCCCCCACCATATATGGCGGGAGGTTCAGGATGGCAAGAAGCCCCGCAAGCACAATGGAATCCCCAAGACCCGTACTATCATCAGTCGTCCAGCTCAAGTGGCGGCCCTCCACCGTTCGATGCCCGACGGTCCTTTTCAGCAAGGGACTGGCGCAGCAGCATGGATGGGTTATCCAACCATATGGGAACCTTTGAGGTAACCACCCACCGCATTGATGATACTTTGACCCAACATGTGCAGCAGTCGCAGGCTTGGTGGGACCAGTCAGTGCAGAATTACAACGCCCTACAGAACAGCATCCAGCAAGGCAATCAGAACATGAATGCCTACCTCCGGTACCAGGGGTTCGACCCGAACGACCCTCGTTATCGCCAGCAGTAAGAAGTCCAGCTTGGGGGAGGACCCCCGCACAGGTAAGATCATCTAACCGTGCCTTTCATTTTCTGGTTTTCTTTTTATTTAGAGTAATTTGGTAAAAAAAACTTGTCCTTGTATGGAAATGATGAATTTTTGCTATGACCTTCCCCTGCATTCAAGTCTCAATAAGGCAGTCTTTTGTGTCTTGGATTTGTTGGCTTAAATTAATGATTTCCTTTGAAACTTAAAACTTGTGGGTAGCAAATGCTAGATCTAATTCTAGGTTTTTGGGAGCTATGATATAAGAAGTTAGAATTGTTTTATCCTTACCTAAGTGAAACTTGATCCCAGAGATTTTATTTCAAAAAGAACAAAATTCTAGGCTCCTCAGTGAAGAGTGAAAATCCTACCACAGCCTCACAGTCCAACCACTTACAAACATGTGCAGTTGTTTTGAGTTTTGTCAAGTTCATTGTGATCTTTGTAAGATTTACTTCATGCTCTTAAAATCGGAGTCACGTACACGCCACCATACTTGCCATACTTCTACTCTGGAAGTAAAGCACAACATGCCTATCATTTGCCTGCCAAAATAAAATACTTCAAAGTAAAGGGATTTCTCTCCAAAAATATTCCTAGGCATAAGGTTTAGGCTCCCTATGTTCTAAAAAAAAGCAAAATAAATGGACACATGTCTAGTCCATGAAAAAAAAGAAGAGAGAGAAGAAAAAGAAAAGGGAGCCAAGCTTTATAGTAAATTCTTAAAGGAGAGAAATTCCCTAAAGGAGTTCATTTTCTACTACCACATATCCACACTGGCACACTTCGATTTGAGTGTATGATTTAATTCTTCATTGATCCTGGATTTGACTCAACAAAATAAGCAATGTATGTGTGAAACGAAAGTTTCGCATTTATGAACCCCACTTGCTTATGCTATTGAGGGAAATTTTGAGAGTAGAGATGGAAAGGATTCATACACCTATGAGCGACTTGAAAGAGAGAGTCACTTGAGGAGCCTTGTTTTCCGTTGCAAAAGTTTCTTTAAAAACCTCCAGTGAAAGGGTGAAACGAAGGTTTGGGGGAGCATTCTTGCTAAGTTGTTCTGGCTTTCAACCGCTCATGATGAAGAAAAGCTAAAAGCCCCATAGGTGGCAAGGTAAAAATGGGACGATTTAATCTTTGCCAACTTATTCAAGCTATGAAATGCTTTCCTATTTGACATTATCTCTTTTGGGAAGCATGCAAAATCTGATCCAATAGTTTCTAACTCACCAAGCTTTGCTCAGGGACGAGCAAAGATCTTAGCTTGGGGGAGTTTGTTGGCGCTTGTTAAGTCATGATCATCTTGTAACGCCAATACGGTAAAATTAAACAAACCAAATATAATCAGTAGGATTTGGTTTCAAATAATGTAGTTCTACTTGTACATGGAGATTATTTGGTTGCAGGAGATATGGGCCAAAAGATGGAGGAAAACAGGGCTAAGCCTAGGTCACCCGACCTGCCATGGTCGGCCGACCTGGCCTGGCACCCAAAGTAGCCCAAGTTTAGCCATGTAGAAGAAGCACAGATTCATGTCATCCAGAACGTTGAATTAATGACGATTACATCCAAGGGATGACAAGGAGGATAAGGAGAAGCACATGGATTGATGGGCCCACATGAGAACCAAAAGTTACTCAAAGATCTCATACCCAGACTCCACGACTATCAGGGTCCACATTCCAGTTACACAGAAGAAGACCGAGGCGGTGCGAGCCTAGAACAGGTCGGCCAGGTCGGCCGATCCAGTCTAGAGGCCTTTGCGGCCGTTCCTTCTCCAGCACCTCTGAACCGACTTCAGGACCAGATCTTCGCCGTGGATGAGCTCAGTCGGTGCATCGGACGATCGGGCGACGTCAAGGCGTCGGCCGACTCGGGGGTAGGCCCACTTGTCCTCAACCGCCTTGTACTGGCCCTGAACCGCCTCCCAGCACTATAAATAGATGACCAACGCCTCCTGTACAACACACACCAGAAGGAAGAGCTTCAATTGGTACAAGTCATAGTTTTAGTTAGTAGAGAAGTAGTTCTAGGAGTTGAGCTTCTACGGGTTTTCGAAGGAGTCTTGGTAAGCCTAGAGCTCAGTTATCTTGTATCCTTTTGCTTATTTGTAAGACTTAGAGCCTTAATGGATATGCTATCTTGCTTATGTTACTTGACTTATAGTCTTGTGTGTGCATCATATGAGTTGTATGTCTTGCACCTTAGTGTAGAAGATACATGTTATGGCAATGGCCCAATGAGTCTTTATGATTGTTCTTTACCTTTCCGTACAATTGGTAAAGATGTATTTCATATTACAAACGTGGTGTTTGGGGTATGGAATGCCGTTGGGGATACCCTACCCCACGTATTCAGAGGTAGGCGGCATGTGGTGACAGCCCTGTCCGTCCCTTGTAATCCTCGCCGTTCAGGTTTGGGCATTTGCAGGCCTTCGTGATAAACATCGTGACAATATCCTTGGATGAGGGGATCCCACGACTCCTCGATTTGCCCTCTAATTTGTGTCTCTTGCTGAGCTTGTAAAGGATATACTTGTAGGAGTGTAACCCGTAAGTAAGAAGTACATAGAATCCCTAGTTCTCTCGTAGGACCTTCATATTAACTAGACTTACATAATGAGCAGTGAAATCCTCTGTGTGTCAACCTCCCCAACTTGTCATGTTATATTATCCCCTGTTCTAGTCTTGGTATATTAATCATGATATAGTTGATGCATTGGAAAACATATTACTTTGCCATACGCTTTCCCTGAGGAAATAAATACGATACTCTAGAATACTCCCGGGTGAAATGCTACAATGTACTTCTGAGCGCTTGCAGAACCTATGTAACACTAAGATTTATATTAAGGCATCTCTAGTGCCATCACTCCTGTAGTGGTGATGCTAAGAAATACCAACAGACATGCTATAGAATTTTTGCTTTTGGTCCATTCAGCCAGATCAAATTTAGCTTCCTCTGCATCGCAATCTTTCTTTGATATTATTCTCTCCGATATTCATTAGTGCGTCCTTCATGCTGAGAGAGCTTTTGAATCAAGTGCCCCAACCTTTCAAAATCTTGACTCGTGTATCGGTCTCTGACTTGAGGTAACAAACCTTGAAAAGCCAAATCAACTAACTGCCCTTTTGATAAGTGAAATGAATAGCATCGGCTGCGGACATTCCTGAATCTTTGAATAAATTCGCTGACTGATTCCCCATTCCTCTGTTGGAGAGCTGTCAAATCTGACAATTTGTTTTCCTGTACTCCAACAAAGAAATAAGCATGGAACTATTTTTCTAGATCGGCCCAATTACTGATGGAATTAGATGGCAGCGATGCGAACCACGAAAAGGCCGAACCAGATAGAGACATCGGGAAAAGCTTTACCTTTAAAGGATCAATTGATGTCACCTCCCCACACTGAATGGTATATCAACTAATGAGCTCAATAGTAGTGACATCTTCTTGTCTAAAAAGTTTGTGAAAATCTGGAATCCTGAATCGGGCTAGCATTGGCAATGTATCAAACCAGTACCGATATGGCTTCTGATACAAATAAGACTGCCCCTTGGATTTTAAACCGAATTGATTTTTCATTACATCTGCAATCTTATCCAGCCAATCTTCCTGAGTGTAATTCCCTTGATTAATCAGAGCACGAGTCGGTGTTGTCACAATTTAATTTTCAACAGGTCCAACCAACTGCTCTCGATAATCAGCTCCCTTTTGCCTTGGTGGATTTTTAGTATTAAAGAATGAAGGATATACCATTTTTCCATTGACTACAGGGATCTGATTGCCATATTGATCTATAGTTTGGCTTGCACCGGAATCTCCCTGATCTTTCTCCTCCTCCTCCTCTTCTTCTTCTTCACCTCCCACCTTGACCTTTAGCTTCTTGCCCTTGGGAGTTCCATACAACACAGGATTTGTCTCTGGGAGGTAGAGGAATCGATCTGCACAATCTTCTTCTTAAGCCCTTTTACTGCAGAAGCACTAGCATCAAAGTAAGCAGGTCCTTTCTGGATATCTTTCAACACTGCTCCATCCAGCAGCTTGGCGACCAATCCTGCCACCGTGTTAACCAATATTCCCGATTGGTTAATCATAGCATCGATGTAATCTTGAAAGAGTTGTCTTTCATCTGCCGTGATCCTATCAAATTCCTCCCTTGGCAATGGGAATTGATTTTTCTTGATCACGGTATTGCGAGTTTTGCTAAATGCATCTAAGCACAAAATTTTCAACTCTTCAAGTTGTGCCTCGACTTGCTTTTTCTGCTCTTCACTGAGGTCGTCCAAGGTGACTGGACTAATGTCAGCCTTGTTTCCAGGAGGTGCCATCCCAGAAACTTGTCTTGGTCCCACTGGGCGTGCCAAAATGTGTTGACATCCAAAAAGTCAGCCGTTGACTTTCTTAAAACAACACTGTGGCATGAAAGATTTGCTTCACTTCAGTGCAGGTCCAAAAATCTTGTGGTTCATGGTGTGCCAGTCAATTTGATTTGAAATTGACAAGGTAGAGTTTAATCAGTAGCTTCAAAGGAACTTATCGGCCAAAGCCCTGATTCGCTCCAACAATCAGATCAACATGCGAAGGAGTCCGATGCAAACATGAACCATCGGCCTTGAGTCCGATTCGGGATAATATGACATGTAATAAAACATCGATTATAAGAGCCGAATCAACGATAAATCAGATCTAATCATGCTCTTTATTACACATAATTCTAAAAGTTTGAATAAGCTGAAACTGATGTCACTAACAATCGGATCGGACCTAACTGAGACAGCGTTGATAGCAGGGCACCGGTTTAGCCAATTTACTCCGATAGATATATATAAGCTCTAAAGAACTTGCTTAAATCTAACTTATTTGTAACTTGATAATTGAATCTAAATCACCTATATTAGCAAGAAAATAAACAGATCTATTGCAAATAACATATGTAATAAATAGATGCAAACAGATCTTTGAATAGATGTAAGCTGATAAGATAAAACAACAAGTCATGATAAAAGTGAGCAATCTAAATGAAGAAGAGCGATACACTTCAATCTAAAGCTTAGAACAACTCGATAAATTAGTGAATTATCTAAACAAAGAAGGGTGATACGCCTCAATCTAAAGCCTAGAATAATTCGATAGGTGTCGCACTTACAGACAAACCTGAGGTCAAGATGATGCAGCCCTGCTTGCTAAAGAACTCGACGAAGGGGGTTGTTGGCACAAGGGCCGAAAGTTTGGTTGTATTGATGGTTGTGTGAACATTTATTACAATGGCGCAGGGTTTATATTTATACCCTGGAAATCTAACTAATCATTGTTGGATACGACAATATCTCTAATTTATTTGAAGTAAATCTAATCCAAACTACCAAAAGAATTACAATTGCCGTAAAACTAAGCCTTGGAGAAGCTTCCAGACACACATCCTTTTTTGCAGTCGTAAACGCTCCAGCCTCGTACCACTGTATCGGACCAGAACTCATCAAATTACCCTTAATTGGAATTGGACTTGCCAAATCAGAATCAGCTTCGGTCTAAGCACCAGAATTGGATTGGCTACAACCTTGCCTCTGCTATCATCGGCGTCACCAGAAATCAATATTTTAATTCATCACCCGAGTCAAAATATGGTGTCAACAATGTCCGAGCACCACGCTCAGGCATGAGAGCACTACTCTAGACCTCCAAGCAAACATGGAACTAGAGCAACACCGAAGGAACAACAAACTGATGCCGTAGCTTAGATCCACTAGCCTATGCATAAACAATATATAACTCATGATAAGGCATGAATATGAAATAAACACGCGATAGCATTTAAATCAAACTCCATACTTACATAAATACAATAAAGTATACAAAGACCGTACCGAAGGCCGAAGGTTACGTCCCACAACAACCTAAGGACGACTCTGAATACTATAGCACTAATCCTAGCTTGAGCTCCACTAGCCTAAGGATTACAAGTGTACCACTAGAGAGAGAGACTCTTGAGGATGAGTGTGTGTTGAAGAAGGCCTCCTACCCACTATTTATACTAGGGGAGGATAGTTCTTGGGGGTCTTCAAATGGAAACACCTCCTAGGCGTGAAGGGGAACGCACGGGAAGACTTGCCGCCAAGAGTTGGCGGGAACGGGGCCTGTCCAGGTTCGGCCGAACCCTGGCGGGCTCCTTCCCCACCAGTTTTCCTCTGGGTCACTGGCATGTGGTTCCATGGCATATTCCTAGTTGATTCTCATGCGGTTCTGCCCTGGTGTGACTAGTTTGTGGGCCTTCTTGACCATGTGCTCATGGAGTTGTATTTGCATGACGTGTTCTCGGTCATTTGAGCATGTTTTTCTCTCTATTGTAGTTCTTGTATCCTGCAAAGTCATAAAGCTACAATACAAGTGGAGCTAGGTTATTTATAAAGATATATGTTAGTAAGTGTATAGTATATCCTTATAAAGTGAGTATATCGATGGTCGGATTTGGCGTGCAAGGACCATGCACTGGTTGCTAGAAGCTTCTTCCCTATTGCCACACTACATATTGAGGTTGCTATACGGTATCCCTCTATTGCCACGATATCTGGTTGTTTTAGGTGAAAATCTCTATTGCCACGATCAATACATGTGGTTGCTATACTTGGACCCTTTTGCCATGATTATTACTGCGTTGCTATAATTTAGAGACCCTATTGCCACGCCTGTGTTTCTTGCATGCTGGTGTTTGTTGCTATAGCATATAATTGCAACACCATGCTTTTGCCACGCTAGTGCATATTACAACGATCCGTTTTGGAGCTTCAAACAATAATAACAAATTAAACACTATATGATCAATGAAGCATTTAGACATCCATTAACCCAAAATACAATTTGTTTGTGCACATATGTAAATAAAGCATCCAATGTACCTGACACAGCATCTAGTCTGAACACACGCACAAGTGAAACACATAATGGTATCCAAACGCTAACTAGATTGAAAACATAAGATCTAATGAGGTATGTAGCACTGCAGCCAAGGTTGCCTTCATGTTGATCATCCCATGAATCATGCGCTCCATTCAAACCTCATCATCATGTTCCTGAAAAGAATCATTAACATTAGTACAAATATGCATTAGTTGAATCCATGTTTATGGAAAGCGAAAACATGTCACAGATTTGCATATTTATTAAAAGTGAAATTACTCATCCAAAGATCATTTGATCATGTATGCCAAATCAATTCCTAAGCACATGTGCAGCAAGCAGAACCAAGGATGGCTGCAAACCGAGACTATAACAGAGATCTGATTCATGAATACTCACAGCTAGCAAAACATACTATGATACTAGTTTGTGAGACAAGTCAAGAAAAAAGATGCTAGTTTCTGAGACAAATGAAGTCTCAACTGGAGTGATGTGCTTCCCCAGATCTAAATTGAATGATTTAAGATGTCACCAGAGTTATGGCCTGCCAGGTTCCAGCAAGTGTGCTGTGCCAAGTCTTCGAGTGGTAGCCTCAGGAAGAGAATATGTTGCCCTTACTGTTACATCACCTGGATATCCTGAGTGTAGAACGATAAATGCTTGAATTGGCTGACCGATTTAACCACATCAATTTAAACAAAGGTGCTAATAAATGTACATTCTTCCCCATCCTTGCTGTGATACTGAAGGTTATTGATGGGCATTCGCCATCTTTTTGCTCGACGACATCCCACACAACTTTGTCAAATCCCTTAACCAACCTGAGATTCATAATTGATCAACAGAATGAAAATTTAAGGTTACATAACATGAAAAACACACCACAATGGTGACATAATGTTGAACACAATACTTGAAAGTGTGAAATATGATTTCTATTCTAGTAACATCAGTTTGCCTCAATTTTCATTCATCTAAGCATTAAAAGATGTTTGGATGATAAAATTACAAAAACTGCAATGTGAATTACATTATCAATACAGTATAGAGTACTGATGAATGAAGAAACATATATGTTGGCGCAAAATCTATGATGACCATCAATGAAATTATTAGATCTGTAGTAGTGTTCCATTAAAACTAGTCACTAGTCTAAATAAATACTACAGTCACCCAGTGAGAATGCATGGATCCTTACCATGAAGGCTGTTGGGTCCATTGTTGATAACCAATGAATAATCAGCTCCACTAAGGGTAAACTTCCCATCCTTGATCCTATTTGCAACTCGGCCAACTATGCATCCAAAATAACTGCGACTTATTTGTTTACAGACTGCAATATATATTGGTCATATGGTTTGTTTTAATGAAATACCCTAATCATTTTAAAGGCAAAAGGACCTGAACTTGGACTAATATTAGTGAATTCAGTATAAATTTCTTCTTCAAAGACCCAAGGACCCTTCAATTTAGTCAGGGGACGCAGATAAACTAGACCCTTCAGCTCACTCCAGTAGTCAAAAGTGAAAGCACACATCGGCTGGCAAGTAAACCGGATCACGAGGAGTAAGATCACAGATTCGAGAGGGCTCGAAGGGTGACTCTCACCATGTATGGATCCAGGTCATCGAATCCGAGCACCACATCGTCGACATTCCCTGCGCCGATTTCGCCACGCGAAGCGGGGGTTAGTAGAGAAGCGAAGAACCCGATGGAAGTAGAGCAGCGAGAGAAGTGTGGTGCGAACCGTGGGCGTCAGGCGGCCATCTCCATGTGTGCAGTGTGCTCCTCCGTGGGGCAGCATGGGCGGCAAGGAGCTCGAGCATGTGCTCCTGCGGCCGGGGAGCTGGTGACGTCGAGCGTGACGGCGGCCTTTGCGGAGGACGAATCGGAGGGGCAGCAGGGCCGGCACGGGGCCGCGGGAGCAAGCGCGCGGTCGGAGGAAGTTGGGCGGGGACGGCGGGGACTACGGGGGAGCTGAGAAGCGCCGACTGCGGCCGCCTGCGAGCAGTCGAGACCGCCCGACTGCTGAGCCGCCCTCTCGCCGAGCCGCATCACAGCCACAGTCACCGGTCGTGCGCAACTGCGCTGCCGCGCCCGCCAGATCCGCCTCCGCTGCCGAGCCACGGCCGCAGGCCGCCGCGGCTAGGGAGCCGTGGCCACGCAGCCAGCCGCCGCTGCTCACTCCCGCGCCCCGCTCGATCTGAGGAGGTGGACGCACGGACCAATGGCGAGCCACGGCCTGCAGGCGGAGGCCGAGTACGGGAGAGACGGAGTAAGGATAGGGGAGGAGACCTAGGGTTTGAGATGCTTTTATACCTTGACAATGCTATTAGAGCCATTGGATCAGGAATGGACGGCTAGAAATAGTTGGGCCATTGGCTGGAATGGGCCTTGAAACAGGCTTTGCTTGTTTAATGTTTTCCTTTTCTCTTTTTCACTTATTGCACCATTGTGAGGTAACACATAAAATTAATTATCATATATATAAATATATTTTTTACATATAATAGACTATATATAACTTGTCTTATAGAAATTTCAATAATTTTCTAAGTCCATTACTATTTTTAATACTTTAAATGAATTTCTGCAGGTTTATAGAAAGTAATTACAATTGGAACTCCATGTATCTAAAAACTACAAAACAATTACACAAAATTTATATTTAGACTCATGTATTTCAGTCTAGTACATATCCTGGAGATAGATGAAAAATTCAATAGTTTTATAGGAAAAGTTTAAATTTATTTATCTAAATTAGCACATAATAATTACAATAATATCAAAATCTAGTCTAAAAATTCTAAAAATTGACATGACAACATAATTTTGATCCATGAACCTGTCATAAAAAACTTGAATGGTTTTAGTGAAATCAGATCCTACATCATTAACAAAAAGATACATCTCTCATATAGTTTCTTACAACTCAACTCAAACTTTGAGATATGAATACCTCATATTATTTTTTTAATTCGTATGCACATCAAATTTGTACATAACCTTATGGTTAACATAATATTAGAAAATATAATGCTGCATTACCAATTGTTATGCAAAAACATGTTTTCCGTCTTTAACTAAGTGTAATAAAATAAGCCATGTGATGAAGATCTAATAGATAGCTGTTTGTATTCCCACAAACACCGTCAAATGAAAGATCTTGAATTTATAAAAATTCAGAAAAAAGAACAATCAAATTTGGAGTTGTTATGTGGGAGAAATACCAATTATAAATTTTGATTCCGAATTAAAAAGAGAAACAAACGAATCATCATGTGTTCTTCATCTTCTCCTCGGTGTTGCCACATGGTGGAACGGAATTGGTTGAAGCTAACGCTCACCTCCTGGTAGTAGACTAGTAGTAGCTGTGCAGCAGGCTAAAGTTCAACTAAAATTAAATAGCATAGTGCGGCATGAAAGAGGACGTGGTCTGGTGGTAGAAGCGCTATGTTCTAACTACACAGGTGCTTGGTTCGAAACCCTTCAGCCGCAATTTTTTGATGCTTTAAGCGGTGGCGGACAGGTGGCCTGGTGATGTCAGCGGGGGCGGCCGGCGGTGGCCTGGTGCCAACATCCGGGTGACGTGGCCGTGGTGGCCGGTCACCAATGGTTAAATGAAATGTTTCTGTTAAAATTTTCACAAATGAAGTATGTGTGTTTGCCTGAGGTCCCGTAGACCAAGGTTCGAATCTAACATTGTGAAATATTTTTCAATTTCTCAAATTTTTTTAAACACCTTCAGCTTCAAAATTTCTAATTTAAACACCTCCAACAGAACTGGGTCAATTTTCCTATTTATAACACGGTTCAATTCTATTGCACACTATTTGCTTATTTTTTTAAACAACTCTGGCCATCATGTGCACTAATTTTTTTTTCTTCAAACTATTCTGTGACACACAAAGTCCGTCATTGGTTGATGGCATTTGTAAATTAGACTTTGTGACACAGAGAATGTCTCTGTGATGTAGCAAATATCGTCATTGGATGAACTTCGACTACCTATATGACGTTTTTTATGACGTACAACCTTTTATTGTCACAAAGTCGAAGTGCCTAAAATATAATGTCATAAACTGGATGGTATAATGACATTATGACCTATTGTCATACTAAATACGTCAAAAAGCCACACATTTCTTGTAGTGTTCATAATTTCTTCTATCTGAAGCCTATGTTGTTCCCTTTCAGCTTCCCTTTCAGCCCTATGTTGTTCCCTTGCCAGAAGATGTTGTCGTACCTTTGATTCAGCTTAGTAGGTTCTTCAACGCACTTTGTTCGAAGGAACTAGTGGAACAAGATCTTGACAATCTTAGCAGATCAATTACAGAGACATTGTGTCGCCTTGAGATGCTATTCCCTCCTGCGTTGATCATTGAGGATTTCATTTCCCTGTTGATCTGTGGATTCCTTGCCTTGGCTTGATCTTCTCCCTCATTGCTAGCTCCCACAACTTTGCTTAATTCAAGTCCAAAAATAATTTGTTTAGTGAACTGCTGCAGCTACAGTTTTTGTTCTAGCTTCAGAGCTCTTCCAGTGTACTGCCTTTTCTTTTCTCTGTTCTTCAGAAAATTCTTCCGTTAGTTCCTTCGGAAAGAAGCTTGTCGATCAATGGGGATTTTTATTTCCTTTTTGATCTGTTGCTAATGGCATGCGTGAGATAGGCGAGGATGCCGATCTACAACAGGAGGATCAAGAGGGCCCATCTAACATGGTAGTTTGTAGCAACCCCAAAAACTATTGCAATAGGAATACCATATTGCATCCATTTACGTTTCTTGTTGCACTAAACAACTCACAAGTGCAACGCCGAAGAAGGTTTCTGCAACCATAATAAGTAGTTGCAATAGGTACATGCTATTGCATCGACATTAGAATTCTTGTTGCAATAGCCATCTATCAATTGCAACACTGCTGAAAAATATTGCAACACAAAAAAACCGTTGTAAAAGCACCAAACAAAAGCAACCCTTTTATATATAGTTGCAGTAACATCATATTATTGCAACGAAAATCAGTGCTAATGCAACTCCAAAAGAGCATAGCAGTAACGCCAAGTAATTGCAACCATATCACAATATAGTTGCCATAGCACACCCCTATTGCAACCACAAGGCAAAGATGAGGCAACACTTTTTGTATGTTGCATTATAGGCACATATAGCTACCATTTTAGACAAAGGTTGCCATAAGACCCCCCTATGTCAACCAAAATAGTGGTGTTGCAAATGTGTGGCGTGGCATTAGCCAGGAAACCTTGTAGTGTAGCCTCGCCTCCTCTAGCATGTCCACATCTTCTGCTCTACTTTGCTCTGCTGCTTCCTCCAAGTATTTTTGAATTCTTGGAGCATTGAACTCGATGTCCACTGGGAGTACTGCTTCTGAGCCGTAGACCAAAAAGAAGGGTGATTGCCCCGTCGCGCGGCTGGGCTGGGTTCTGAGCCCCATACCACGGCTGGCAATTCTTGCACCCACTTGCCGCCGTACTTTTTGAGCGGTTCATAGAGCCTTGGCTTGAGTCCTTGAAGTATGAGGCCGTTAGCTCTCTCAACTTCTCCATTGGCGCGTGAGTGCGCCACCGATGCGTAGCAGACTTCAATTCCTAGATTATCGCAGAAATCAAAGAACTCGCTCCCTGTGAATTCAGAGCCAAGGTCAGTGATGATGCGGTTTGGGACACTGAAGCGATGAGCAATGTCTTGGATGAACTCGGTCGCCTTTGCTGCTGTAGCATTGACTAGCGGCTTGACTTCAATCCATTTGGTAAACTTGTCGATTGCCACGTAGAGATATTTGAAACCTCCTAGCGCAGTCTTGAGTGGTCCAACCATATCTAGCCCCCAGCATGCGAAGCGCCAGGAAGGCGGTATGGTGTTGAGGACCGTTGCTGGGACATGAGCTTGCCAGGCAAAGAATTGGCAGCCCTGGCAAGTTTTCGCGATTTCTTCTGCATCAGCCACAGCTGATGGCCAATAGTACCCGGACCGGAAGGCCTTGCCAACAATCGTTCGGTGGGCAGTGTGATTGCCACAGATTCCACCGTGGATTTCTTCAAGGATCTCTCGTCCGACTTCTGGAGGGGCACACTTCATCAAGACTCCAGATGATGCGCCGCGTCGAAAGAGTGTGGAGCCGACTACTACGTAGTGCTTGCTTCGTCGAATGACTTGCTCTGCTTCCACCTTATCTTCTAACTCCCTCTGGTGTAGGATGTACTTGATGAAGGGCATTGTCCACTCGGGTGTAATCACCATGGCTTGCTGATGAGGGGGTGTTGTAGTCGGTTGTACTTCCTGCTCCTTAATGGATAGTTGTAACAGCTCATGGACGAAAACGCCACCCTGTACTTGCGCTCGGTGGGAACCCAGCTTTGAAAGTGCATCAGCAGCCATGTTGTTGTCTCTGAGGACGTGATGAAATTCGAGCCCATGAAAGTGCTTCTCGAGTTTGCGCACCTCCATGCAGTATGCGTCCATGTTCTCCTTGGTGCAGTCCCAATCTTTGTTGACCTGATTAATCACCACTGAGGAGTCGCCGTAGACCACCATATGCTTGATGCCAAGGGAAGCAGCCAGGCATAGCCCGTGCAGTAGAGCTTCGTACTCGGCTTCGTTGTTGGTGGCTTTCCAGAGGATCTGGAGCACATACTTGAGCTAATCGCCTTTCGGAGATATAAATAGTACTCCTACGCCGGCCCCTTCAAGCTTTAATGATCCGTCAAAGTACATGATCCAATACTCGAGTGGTTCTTCTGGCACCGCTTGTTGTATTTCTGTCCACTCAGCAACAAAGTCCACCAGGGCTTGTGATTTGATGGCAGCGCGTGGGATGAAGTCGATGGCGTAAGAGCCCAACTCGACCGCCCACTTGGAGATTCGCCCTGTCGCGTCCCGGTTGTGGAGGATGTCGTCAATTGGAAAAGAGGTGACTACAACAACCTGATGAGCGTCGAAGTAGTGGCGCAGTTTGCGAGACGTGATCAAGACAGCATATAATAGCTTCTCAACCTAGGGATATCGTACTTTTGATTCTGAGAGCACCTCGCTGATGAAGTAGATTGGCCGCTGTACTTTGTATACATGGCCAGGTTCCTCCCGTTCGACTACAATAGAAATGCTCACGACGTGAGTTGTTGCTGCAATGTTGAGGAGCAGTGGTTCCTGATTAGCTGGTGCGGTAAGTACTGGTGGTGACTGGAGGAATTTCTTGAGATCTTCGAGCGCCGCATCAGCTTCTGCAGTCCATACGAACTTGCCTTGCTTCTTGAGGAGCTTGAAGAAGGGTAATCCTCTGTCACCCAGCCTTGAAGTAAATCGGTTGAGTGCCGCCATGCATCCAGTCAGCTTCTGGACAACCTTGAGGGATTTTGGAGGCGCCATGGATGTAATGGCGGTGATCTTCTCGGGATTTGCTTCAATCCCTCGATGGCTGACTATGAAGTCCAGCAGTTTTCCCGCGGGCACGCCAAACACACACTTGGTAGGGTTGAGCTTCCATTGGAATTCCCTAAGATGTGCAAAGGTCTCGGATAGATCGTCAATGAGGCTATCCGGGTTCTTTGTCTTCACGACGACGTCATCAACGTAGGCTTCAACATTGCGATCTGAGCCTTTAAACAACTCTGGATTGCACGCTGGTATGTTGCCCTCGCATTCTTGAGTCCGAAGGACATTGTAGTGTAGCAGTAGGCGCCAAACGGAGTGATGAACGCCGTCTTGATCTGGTCATCTTTATGCAAGCTTATTTGATGATAGCCCGAGTAGCAGTCGAGGAAACAGAGCTGTAGAATCTACCACCTGATCAATGCGGGGTAGCCCGAAAGGATCCTTTGGGCAGTGCTTGTTCAGGTCGGTGTAGTCGACACACATCCTCCACTCGTTGTTGTTCTTCTTGCACACCAGGACAGGATTAGCGAGCCAGTCAGGGTGGAATACCTCTTTAATGAACCCGGCTGCTAGTAGTTTTGCCAGCTCCGATCAGATGGCTTCCGTCTTGTCCTGGGCGAAACGTCGTAGACGTTGTTTCTTCGGTTTGGTGGCTGGATCGACATTGAGTTTGTGCTCAGCCAACTCCCTTGGGACTCCCGGCATGTCAGATGGCTTCCATGCAAAGATATCGCGGTTGTCCCGTAAAAAGCTGGTGAGCGCGCTTTCCTATTTGGTAGGCAGGTCAGCTCCGATCAGCATCGTCTTGGAGGGGTCGCCCGTCCCTAGGTCAATTGCCTTGATTGGAACTTCCTGGGAGGGCTTCATGGTTGATGCGGCTGGCTTTTTCATTGGAATGTCCAATCAGCCTCGCCGAGTTGTTTCGCCATAGCTGCTACGGTTGCTGCCTGGCTCGGTTGCTGCATAATTACAGCAATCGTCACTACCTCGGTGTCACAATCGTAGGAGGTCTTCAGGTCCCCCTTTAGGGATAGAATCCCCTTAGGGCCTGGCATTTTCAAGACGAGATAGATATAATGTGGAATCGCCATGAATTTCGCCAGAGCAGGTCTTCCCAGGATCGCGTGGTACGAAGATTCAAAGTTGACAACCTCGAAGGTAATGTACTCGGTCCTATAGTTAGCCTCAGTACCAAATGTGACCGGAAGTGACACCTGGCCGAGGGGCACGGCAGCGTTGCCAGGGACGATGCCGTAGAAGGGTGAATCAGCAGGTTGGTGATGTCTAAGCCCATCTTCTTCAGAGTCTTGGCGAACAGGATGTTGAGTCCGCTTCCCCCATCGATCAGTGTCCTCGTGAGTCGCGCGCCAGCTACCACTGGGTCAAGTACCAAAGGGTACCGCCTCGGGTTCTTAATGTTGGTCCATTGATCGTCGCGAGAGAAGCTGATCGGGACTTCTGACCACTTCAGGAAGGTGGGCAGGCTCAATGCAGGCAATCTCGCGCTGGGTAAGTTTTTGCTTGCGCTTTGATTCTGACTGAGTGATCCTCCCGAAGATGACATTGACCACCGTGTCGGCTTGTTGATAGCCAGTGTCTTTGTCACCCTTGTCTCCTTTGTTGTCAGGGTTGTTGGGCTTAGGAGCTCCTTCAGCAGCGAAAGCATTCTTGAGCCCGTAGCAGTCCCTGCTTGAGTGCTTGTCCTTTGGATGGAAAGGACATTGTTTGTCGAGTAGTTTTTCAAACTTCCTACGGGAAGAGTTCTTCTCAGCAACGTTGACTGTATCCTCAGGCTTGCGCTTTTTGTTGTTGAAGTCGCGTTTGCTGTTGTTCTCAACTTGCTTGCCCTTGTTGCGGTCGTTGTTGTTGTTGCGGTCTCCTCCCGACTTGTTTCAGTTGAATCTTTCGCGCTGCAAATCTTCAGCGTCTGCTCAGTGACCAATAAGGTCTCGCATCTGCTCTAGCGTTTTTGGCCTGTTTCTGTCGAAATCAAGATGTAACACGGGATCTGTAAGGCCACCGTGGAAGTAGCCTATGACATCTTGGTCGGATAGGCCTGCACAGGTTGAGCGCTTCTCCCAAAATCATCAATTGTAGCTTCGCAGGTACTCATTCTGGTCTTGTTTGCACTGGGCTAGGTCAAAGCGAGTACCCGGCTTTTGCCATGAACCCTGGAAGTTGTTGATGAAAACCTTGCAGAGCTCATCCCAAGAGTCGATGGAGCCTGCCTCGAGCCCTTCTAATCAAGTTAGGGGGGCCTGGTCAAGGACAACTGGAAGGTAGGTGCACATAGTGTCGGTGTTGCCCCTCGCCGCCTTGATTGCCGAGTAGTAGATACGAATCCACTGCTCAGGATCGCGCTTCCTGTCATATCTTTCGATATGAGCTGGTTTGAACTTGTCGGGCCAGGAAGTAGCGCGGATGCGGTCTGAAAAGACCGGGAACCCTTCGTACTTGTTAAGGTTGTGGTAACCCTGACCTGGTGGCCCGTAGACCTAGTCATACTCCTGGCGCCGACGACGTTCGTGTTCTTCGCGATCGCGTGCCCGTGCTGAAGTGACGGTGCGTGCGTCTCTAGGTGGCAATTGGTGTCGCAGATCCCTGACGTTATCGCGGTTGCCAGGTCGTACACCCCTGTCCCTGTTGCCATCGCGCTCGCCGTTGTGACTTTGTTGAACATCGCGGTGGCTAGATCCGGCGCCGTGGTTACGACCTCCGCCGCCGAGTACCATGCCTCCCTCATTGTCGCGTTCGCGTTGGTCTCTGCTCGGGTGGTGGGACTGGTTGCCACGATTGCCAACTTCAGGGAGTCGGCTGCTGCCCTGATGGCTTGGTGCTCTGGTGATGGTCTTCGCTGGGTTGATTGTGTCGTGCTGGACGGCCATTGTCTCAAGCATTGTCTTCATCCTCAGGATTTCTGGAGTTTGGGCCATCTGTCCCAACTATGTAACGACAGCCATGATGTTGGCTACGGCATTGGTGTAGACGTCTTGCCTGATGACTTGTATGAACTTAGGGTTAAGGTTCTGTGGAGGAAGTCTGCGACCAGCGCGGCGGCGACGATCTGCACGAGCAGCGTTTCTCTCCCTGCGTCGGTTACGGTCAGCTTCAGCTTCGTTTTCCACAGTTGGCTCGTCGTTGGAGATTTTTGGTTCTTGCCAATGATCACCATGGCTTGACGCCCTGGTGAGTAGCTTCTTGTGCTTGAAGTTACTGGGACAGTTGATCCGCAGCTGCTTGAAGAGTTCAGGGGCTGCCCGTTTCAACGGGAGTGGATCAATGCACGCGATGATGCGAGACATGTCCAGGTTCTCCTTTGGTGTTGCTCCAAGCTTTGGTTTGCGTCCCGGCCAATGAACAAATCGTCCTTCAGGGGTTGAAGTGATGACGAGTCCGACTTGTTTCCCATTTAGTGGGAGTTCGTCGAATTCGACTAGAGATTGGAGTTGTTTTGAGGATGCCGCCTGGAAAACGGAGGTGGGGCCCATGAGTCCAAAGGGAAATTGGCTCAGGGTGTCGGCCTCGCGCTTAGCAGTGGCTGGACTCCTGTTTTTCTGGATTTTTGAATTGGCGGATTTTGGCGTGACCGATGGTTCAGAAACTGACTCGGATTGCCTGGTCTGCTTTGGAATCTTCCCAGCCCGAGTTGGAGTCGAACTAGGAGTCGAAGTTCCCTGAGTTCGAGTTAAGTTCGAACTCGAGGTTCCCCGAGCCCGAGTTGAATTCGGACCTGTTGGGAAGATAGCCGAAGCTAAAGAGCCCAAACAACGGAAGAAACTGAGTGACAGGGACAAGCAATAATATATCACTTATCAACAATATCCTTGGGAATCAACACTTTACACGTCGGTGAGGGGTCTCCTTTTATAGGGAGGTCAAGGGATATTTTTTACATTCCTCTTGTACCCCTGAAAACCAGGCATCATCCTCTAGACTATACAACTTGAATAACCCGAGGGCACTATAGTACATTTACATCCTATAGTGTGAATGCGAAGACTTGCAACTCCGTGTTTGACTTGGCTTGGACTTGGTCCAAGCCTGCTTTGTCTGCGAGAGGACGATGTAGCTCTTCCTTTGGCTTCCTTTGAGTCAGAATACAACAAAGCCATTCCCTTGCGTCCGAAAGCCAATGGTTCCTCCAAGAACTTGCAATATAGTGCAAACCGAAGCCATCCAGTGGCTTGATCATTACGTTTAGCATTCGGTAGTGTTATCACTCCATCGAATTGGCTTCTAAACCCGTTGGGTAATATTGTTTTGGAATGGCACTCGCCATATTACCGAAGCCAATTCCCTTTGGTTGATTTTAGGTGCGAAGCCAAATAGAGACCTTAGAGTGTGAACGAAGCCGAATGGCTTTCTCTTCGTTGGCTAATGTTGCTTATATGCTTGAAATAATACGAAACAAGTAGAGGGCGTTTGTCGGCGGGCCAAATCCCCACAGTAGCCCCTCGAGGACGAGGGCTTTCTTCAACAGGCCGAGCTCCCCGATCTTTGGATTGCTTGCCAGTCCGAGAAACGCCTCCTCCTTGTTGGAGAAAGCCCCTAGGTTGTTTTTTCATATTGATTGATTGGTTTTCCTTCGTTTGCCTTTTTTGGTTTTGTGTCAAGTGGCTTCGCTTGCCTCATAACGGTAAAATTTTTTGTACCGTTGCCGTAATTTCACTTAGCTGTGTTTGAATTTGAAGTGGTTGCTCGTTTTTCGAGACGTTTAACGGTCAGATTTTACTGCCCTATAAATAGGACCGAAGGGGGGCTTGATTTTACTTGCTTCGCTTAGCAATTTTCTTATTCAGCTTGTGCTTGACGCTTTCGACTGCTTTGGAAGCTCTTGAACTCAAGTTTTGGCTTCCTCTTCTCATTGCAAGTAAGCTTTTGTCTTTTGTACTCTGAATTCCTTCGTTTGTACTTTTCAGTGTTTTCCATTATTTTTGCTTATTTTCTTTTGCATCTTGTAGCGGCTCGCACGAAGCAAACTGCTCGACTGGTTGATTCAGACTCCAACGAAGGAGACAACTTGCAGCCAGTAAACATGAATGAGGCGGAAGCCGATGTCTTTGCTCAAGAGCTCGAGGCCAACGTGGCTGCGGGTCCCGAAACCGATGTAGCAATGGATATAGATGACCGGGGTAAGGGCCCTGCTGAGGAGGGGGAAACTGCCGGCGATGAAGATATGGAAGATGCCGAGTCGGTAGCTGACGAGGCCCTCGAAGATGTCAAAGCCGATGTCTTGAATCTCGTTGATTATTGGAAGAAGACGAGGACCACTGTCTTTGGAAAGTCCTTCGTTACCCCTGAGCTCATCCACTTCTATGAGGAGAAAGGGTACTTTGCAATTGGTCAAGGCCGAGCCCCTGGAGCAGAGACCACCCCGGCGCCCCTTGAAGACGAAGCCGTGGTGTTCAAGGAATTTTTCAATGCTGGACTTCGGATGCCTGTGGATAACATTATCGCTGATATGCTTGGGAGGTTTGGTTTGCATCTTCACCACCTAACTCCTAATGCCATTACGCATTTCCTTCGCTTTTTCTGGGCCGTCAAGACTAATGCAGCTGATGTTAATGCGGACTGCTTCGTCCGGTACTTTGAGGGGCATCGCCAGACCAAGAGCGTTAAAATTGATGGGTTCGAGTATGACCCTGACTATGGCAGCGTCACCTTCTGCGCGCGCTGGCGGCTTACTGACCTGTAGAAAGTTGAGCTTACTTTCTGCCAGCGGAACACTTGGGATCGCAGCTGGAGGGGATACTGGATGTATGTCAAGGTGCCAGCACTTGAGACTCTGATGGAAGATGGCACGAAACAAATATCGTATCCCCTGCACAGTCCTATTGGCCCGAGCAGCTTCGTTGCTTGCCCACCTTTCAACAAGAAGGCTCCCGGCTTCGACCGCTGCGAAAGCGCATTTTACAAAGCCAGTCGAGTCTCCAGCAGTCGCGACTTGATTGAAGAAGGGTTGGCGATTGGCCTGAACGTTTTGTCTGCTGACTGGAGGCCATTTCCCGTTGTTACAAAGCCATACAGAGGAATGGATAACGTTTGCTTTCCCCTGTTCAGGGTGAAGAAGCCGGCCAATATGTCAGATTATGCCTTCGTTCAGTCCATCGAACTGATGGCTGAAATTATTTGCGGAAAGTATACCTCTAAGGAGCATGAAAGTTGTTTAGCTTTAGTGGATGGGGTTCGTTTCAATAGAGTGTTTGATGAAATGGGTGTCAGTTACCCTCAGCGCACGGCCCCATCCAAACCTACGAAAAAGTTTACTGCTGAGGATCATCCCAGCTTGATACCAGCCTCGAAGCCGGGACGTGGCCGCGGGAGGAGAGGGCGTGGTGGAGGCCGCGGAAGCGGTCAATCAGACGATGGTGGCGACAAAGCCGAGGGCAGCAAGGAGGCAGCCCCCTCTGGCCGAAGTGGAGGCCAAGGCCGTGGTCGCAACCCGAAAGTGGTTGTGACTAAGAAGCGTGTTTCTACTTCTGCTCTGGAAGCATCAAAATGGCAAAAGCTTGAGGCGCTTCCTGCCATTCCTATTTCGAGTGCGCCTCCGCCACCTTTGGTTTCGTCGACAAGCATTCTTGCCTCTACTACACCTGCTTCTGGTTCTGTTGTTCCTGCAGCTTCTGCTGCAGTTGATGTTACTGCTTCCCTTGGAGGTTTGTTTCTTATTGGTCCCCTTTTTGTGTTTTAGCTTTTTGGTGCTAATTTTCTTTTGTTTCCTTACAGGTAAGCCAAGTGCTGCGCCTCTTCATCGTGAACGCCTCCCTGGGTGCGTTGATGACGAGGACGACGAAATAAGCTACAGTCGGCTTTTGAGGGAGGATGAGACCAAGGATTTGGCTTTTGCCGATCCTGAGGTTTCATCGGTTTCGTTCCAGCCAACAACTTTAGATTTGTTGGCTGGGGCGGCGATTAAGTCCTCCCTCCAAATCACTGTTGATGAAACCCCGCAGACAGCTTCTGCCATTGAAATTTGTCAGGGTTCAGGTGTTTTGAGGCCGCCTGCGACTGCTTCTCCAGTTGCTTTGCCTCCCCAAACTGACACCGGAATCCCTGCAGTTTCCTTGAATGTCGAAGCACATCCTTGCAAACCCTCTTCTAAGACAGAAGGTATCTTTATTGCTGTTTCGGCACATTGATGTTTTTTTTGTTAACTAATTGTTTTTCCTTCTTCAGACACCAGCTATATTGGCTATGGTATTTTCACGGATCGCCTTCGTCAGAGAGCATCTCACACTGTTAGTGACATCCCTGTTATTGCTCCAAATGGTAATGTTTTTGCTTTTTCTTTTTTTTGCGAAGCTGGCTAAATATTGCTTGTCTTAGTTTATCTTGTGTTTTTCCAGAATTTGAAACTCGTGTCAAGTCCTTGGACTTGGACACGCTCTCGGTCTCCAGCCTTAGTGGCAACATTCAGATTTGTACCTTTGCTTTCGTTTCCGAGTTTGTTATTTAGCTTTGTTACTACTTATCTTTTCTTTGTTTTAGTCTATGATGTCAATGCAAGAGCTTTTCGCCCGCCTTCCACTTCGCCTCAATGATATTGAGAGCGAGCGTGCTGAACTGGAGGTTTTGTGGAAGGAATGCGAAAGTTTCCTCAAGCTGAAAGAGTCCTTGGAGAGCGAGAAAGAACAGCTTCATGTGAAGAGGGAGTCGTCAACATCAGAGCTCACCTCATTGAAAGCTAAGGTTGCTTCGCTTGAGTCTGCGCGTGCATTGAACGTTGAGACCATTGAGGGGCTTCGCACTAAATTAGTCGAAGACGCCACTTTGGTGCACGAGATGAAGAATCGGATTAAAGTTCTCGAAACTGCTAAAGAGAAATCATCGTCGGATGTTGAAAAGTATAAGAGAGAGCTTCTCATTGCAATTGATCTAAAGAATTCTCTTATCACCGAAGCCGACAGACAGATCCCAGGTTGATAAGCTGAGAGCTGACAAGGAGAGTCTGGAGTCTGAAATCTACTGCCGCGGCACTGACATATACCGTGAATACGAAGCCGCCTTGAAGCAGTATGGAGCGGAGCCCCTTCCATTCCCTTCTCAGGATTTCAACGTGGAAAAGTTGTTTGAGTGGCTCGACGATGAGTTCAAGTCCCTACCGGATGTTTTGTCCAATGTAGGTGACTACGCCGCTCGGACATGCATTACCAATGCATTTAAGATGCTCTCAGATGAGGGGTGCTCCCATTACAAGAGCTTTTTGAAGAGGGATTTCCAGTTCCCTTCAGCTTTGAATCCGGACCAAAAGGAGCTATTCAACGAAGCTATTTTAGCAACATGTGCCTCCTTCCTCAAAAAGTTTTGGTCTGCTACAGGACGGGAATATAAGGTTAGCTTCGTTCGCTTTCTTTAATACTTTTCTTTCGTTCTGACTACTGTTTTTGAGAATCTGTATTTTGTTTATTTTTCAGTATAAGGAAACGCTCGCTCTTGAGGAGCAACAGAGAGCCGAAGCCGCTGCTGCCACTGCTGGCCCTTCTTCCTCTCATGGTGCTGCTGGTGGGACTCAAGGAGATGATGGGGCTGGGATGCGCGACAATGAACCGAAGGTGTAGCTTCGTCGAAGCCGTTGCTTCCGTTGAACATTTTTTGCTAGAACAATGCTAAGTATTGTAATATTTGTATATACTCAGATCCCTGGTGAGGGAGTTATTCTTGAACTCGTTCCGATCACCATACGCGATGGCCCTTTGTGTGTATCTGGCTTCGCGTGGGAACAATATCAGAAGCTCTATCCAAGTCAAATACTTGCTGATTTTTGGGAATTTTGCCACGAGTTCTTTCGTCACTGCGAATTAAATGTTTTTGATTTCTTTAACTCTTTCATTATTCAGCATTCACCTCGCGTTGAGCTTGCTCGGAGGAGAAATGCCGAAGCTGCTCGCTAGCTTTCGATTAAGACTGAGCCTGTAGGTTTAGGTGATGACGTTCGTGATTTTGCTTATGTGTTCAACGCTCCTAGATTTAGGAGATCTGGCCAGCAATTTGATGGCTATGTTTTCGAGATGTTTTGAGCATCTCTTTGTAAAACACTGTAATTTGCTTGGTCATTGTGTTGATTCGATACACTTGAATGAATGTAAGCTCGATTTGGCTTCGTTGCGAAAGAAACGCCTCCTCCCCCCCGAAGCGAGGTTTTATTCATTCAAGTGTTTTACACTTGCGACATTGAGGGGTTGTTTTCCCGGTTTATTTTCATTGTGAGCACTCGAGGTGATGTATAAAATTTCTGATAGGTGGCCAAAGCCCCTATTACTTGTGCTTGAATAAGCAAGTTTCGTATGTTTGTTTGTGAGCTAAAGCCCCTTTTACTCTATTTGGAGTAAGGATATTGCATGCGTTTGAAATTCTGTGAGCCGAAGCTGTTCTTGGTTTAAAATTGTTGTCCTTGAGTCAAAGCCCCTTTTATTCTGTTTAGAATAAGCGTTTCTGGACCAAAGCCCCTTTTACTCCTTTTTAGAGTAAGCTTTTTCTTAGATCTGAATTGGCCTTACTCTCGATAGGGTCGATTCAGTTCTATTTTAGTTATCGAATACCAGCGATTTGGTCGAAGCCAGTCGCTTTCGATGCAGCTTTTCTGGGGAATACCTTGTTCATAAATGATTTGACGAGTTACAGTAAGCACCGCCTCGTTAAAAACCTCACCCCTTGGTCAGGGTCCCCTTGTGAGGAAAAGAGTACGGGCTTTTGGAAAGAAAGTAAAAATGCTGTTCTACTGAATGACTTCGTTTATAGAACACGAAGCCATTGTACATCTTATTCATAAATAGTATCTGCGTAAGCTGTCTGCATTCCATGAATGCGGCATCTCGTTGCCTTCGTCATCGCCTAAACGGAATGAGCCAGGCCTGTTGCTTTTGGCCACCAGAAATGGGCCTTCCCATTTGTGTTGCAGCTTTCCAACGGGCATACTTGGGCTTTTCCTTAGTACCCAGTCCCCTACCTTGATGTCTTTCCTCACTACTTTCTTATCACGCCATTTCCTTGTCTCAGCTTGGTACTTTGAAATATTTTTGGCTTCTTGCAGCCTGTAGACCTCGATGAGATCCTTGTCAATGGCTTCACTGTCTTTGGGAGCTTCATGTTGTGTGTGAAGCCCTTTGTGGAGTATCTCCTCTGGGCATACTGCTTCTTCACCATAAAGCAGTTTGAATGGGGTGAACTGTGTGGCCCTAGATGTGGTGGTGTTATGAGCCCAAATCACCTTCGACATCTCTTCTACCCACTTGCCTTTTCTCTCGCAATTTGCAAGGCACTTCCTAATGGCTGTAAAGATTAAGCCATTGGCTCTTTCAGCTGCTCCATTTGTTTGCGGGTGATAGACTGAAGCAAATTTTGCCTTCGTTCCAATTGACATGCAGTATTGTCTGAATTCGTCGCAGTCAAACTGCTTCCCATTGTCCACTGTTATCTCCCTTGGCACCCCAAATCTGCACACAATTTGCTGCCAGAAGAACTTGATCACTGTTTTCGCTGTGATATTGGCCAATGGTCTGGCTTCGATCCATTTGGTGAAATACTCAACCGCTACAATGGCATACTTGAGATTTCCTTGAGCTGTTGGTAATGGGCCAACTAGGTCAATGCCCCATCTTTGCAAAGGCCATGTTGGAGTTATCAGCTGTGACTGCTCCGAAGGAGATTTTCTGCTTGTTGCACATTTTTGACACTGGTCGCATGTCTTGACCGTGTTTGTTGCATCGATGATGACTGTAGGCCAATAGAATCCTTGTCTCATCGCCTTCCCAACTAGAGCTCTTGCCCAAAGTGCGCTCCGCATAAGCCACTATGTATCTCTTGAATCAGCTCTTTACCTTCGTTGTGAGAGATGCAACGAAGCCAAGGAGCTACAACTCCTTTCTTGTAAAGGGCATCATCTATTATCTGATAACATCTTGCCCTTTGCTGCATGGCTTTTAGATCTTCTTCATCGATTGGCTCATAGTATCCCCAGAGATAAGCCATTATTGGGGATCGCCAATCCTCTGAGCTTATTGCATTGATCAGCTTCGGTGGATCATCAGAGTCATTTATCGATGGTATTGTTAGTGTTTGAAAGAATACGTCAGGTGGAAGCTTGTCCCCCTTTGCAGCTGCTTTAGCCAATGCATCTGCTTCTTCATTTTTTTGCTCTTGGAATGTATTCCACAGTGAAACCTTTGAATTTTTTCTCCATTGAGCGCACAATGCTCAAGTACTTGATGAGTTCTGGTTGCTTTGCAACGCTTTCCTTTTCGATGCGGTCTACTACCACCTTTGAATCTGTTCTGATGGTGAACCTCTAAGCTCCCAAAGCCTTGGCTTTTCTGAGCCCAAGTAACACAGCTTCGTACTCAGCGACATTGTTTGTGGTTCTGTCGCTGCTTCTGCAAAACTCTAAGTTTGCTGCATATCTCATTTTCACACCCGAAGACGATTGCACAATTGCCGCGATGCTAGCTCCTTTGTCCCTAAGACTTGTGATTTGATTGCTGTTCTCCTTTCAAAGTCCACGACATACTCTAAAAGCTCTGCAGCCCACTTGCGTATTCTCACAGAAGCCTCTTTGTTGTTCAAAAGCTCTTTTAGTGGTTGATCTGTAAGGACTTTGATATTGTGGCTCTCGAAATAGTGCTTGAGCTTTCTGGAAGCCATTATCACTGCATAGATCATCTTTTCAGTCTCTGAGTAAAACAGCTTCGATGCAGCCAATGCCTCCGACACATAGTATACTGGCTGTTGAATATTTCTGCCCTCTATCATCTTTTCTGTAATAAGCGCCGCGCTCACTGCTGATTGTGATGCTGTGATGTACAGTAGCAGTGGTGCCTTTGGGTTAGGTACTGCCAGCTTCGGTAGCTGCATCAAGTATTGCCTTAGCTCATGAAATGCTTCTGATTGCTCTGGCCCCCATTGAAATTTAGCTGCGTTTCTAAGTGTTGCAAAGAATGGTAATCTTCGCTCAGCTGCTTTTGCAATGAATCTGTTGAGTGTGGCGATTCTGCCAGACAGCTTCTGTACGTCTCTCATGCACTTTGGCTCTTCCATGTCAAGGATTGCATTTATCTTGTCTGGATTAGCTTCTATCTCGTGAGCTAATACCAGACAGCCAAGGATTTTCCCTTTTGTCACTCCAAATACACACTTCTCTGGATTTAGCTTGAGGCCAGCTTGTCTAATGCGAGCGAAGGCGATTGCCAGATCTGATATGTGATCTTGCCTTTTGGCACTTTTGACCAAGATGTCATCAACATATGCCAATATTGTCTTGAACAGTTCATCTTTGAACACTGTGCTTGACATTCGGCAGAAGGTGGTTCCTGCATTCTGAAGCCCCTCTGGCATCCTGACGAAGCAGAAAGTGCCAACTGGTGTGGTGAAGCTGGTCTTTTCTTCATCCTCTTTCTTCATCCAGATTTGATGGTAGCCAGAAAAGCAATCTAGGAGGGACATCATTTTACTTGCTGCTGCTTGATCAACAATCTTGTCGATTCTTGGTAGTGGGAAATCATCTTTTGCGCAGGCCTTGTTGAGGTCGGTGAAATCAATGCACATTCGCCATTTGCCATTCTTCTTCTGAACTAGCACAGTGTTTGCTAGCCATGTTGGGTATTTGACTTCGCGTATGACATTGGCATCTAGCAACCTTTGCACTTTGGCTTTCACCGCATCAGCTTTCTCTTCTGACATCTTTCTCAGCTTTTGCTTTTTTGGCTTCATATCAGAACTGATTGCCAACTTATGCTCAATTATGCTTCTGTCAACACCTGATAGATCTTTGCTTGACCAAGCGAACACATCCTTGTTATTCCTCAAGAATTCGATGAGCCTATCTTTTTCGTCCGGCTCTAAGTCTGAGCCGATGATCACTTTTTTGTCAAAGACGTCAGGCTATAGCTGCACCTGCTTCGTCTCTGTAGCTTCTTGCATCTTTTTGCTATCTTTCTCAATGTTTGGCTTTTCTTCTGGGTAAAACGGCTCCGACTCCTCTAGCAGATGCACGTTTCGTTGTCCAGGGGTCTTGGCTCTTTCAATGTTTCTGGCTTCTCTCTGATCGCCATAAACAGTGATTGCCCCTTTCAGAGCTGGCATCTTCATGTAAAGGAAAGATTGCCTCATGATGATGTCGAAAGTGTTTATAACTCCTCTTCCGAAGATGACGTTGTAATCAAAGACTATGTCTACAACATCAAAAGTGATGTACTCAGTTCTGGCATTGGATGTGTCGCCAAAAGATACTGGTAATGAGATCTTTCCCAGTGTTGCCGTGCGCTTCCCCCCGAAGCCGACCAATGGTGTGTCCGATGGCTCCAGGTTACCTAGGTTGATGTTTATCATGTTTCTGAGTGTTTTTGCTAATATGATGTCAGCAGAGCTCCCTGTGTCTACTAACACTTTTCCGATCGTCCAGCCAGCAATATTGGTTTCGATCGACATCGCGTCATTATGTGGAAAATTGTGGAGTTTGAGATCTTCCTCAGTAAAGGTGATGGGCATATGGGACCATTCTGACTTTTTATACGGACCATCAACAGAGATGTTGTTGACTTGGCGAAAATAGCTTTTTCTTTGCTTTTTGTTCTCAAAAGCAAGCGATGATCCTCCAGAAATGGGCAAGATGTGTCCATAGCTTGGTAGTGGGCTTGGAGCTTCTTTTTTATTGGCTTTTTGTTGTGGTAGTGGTGATGGTGGTGGTAGCTCCTCAACCTTTATGTTTTGCGAAGCCACTTGCTGGGAGGTTTGAGGGTATAAGTGAGGATATATGGCTTGTGGGTAATAATGCTGAAAAGTTTGTGGCGAAGGCAAATATTGAGTTGCCATCGCTGTTGATGGGTGTACAGTGTTTGAGTTTAGCGAGGGATATACTGGGCAGTATGGTTGGATAGCTTGGGAAGGGTTTTGGGTGTTTGGCTGCGAAGCCGATATTGGCTTCGTTTGGGTTGCTTGAATCTTCTCTGCTCTTAGCTTTTCTATTGTTTTCTTGATGTCTCGGCACTGTTCTGTGCCAAGGGTGTGATTTTTGCCGTGATATTGGCAAAACAGCTCAGGTCCCGATGGTGGACCTCTTCCTCTCTCTCGGCCTCTGCCGGCTCTTCCACCCCTTTAAGTGGGCTCATTTCTCTGGTTGTGGTATTGCCTTTCTAGGTAAGGTGGTTTGGTTTCGTAGAAAGAAGGTGGATTGTCTACCTTCATGATTGTTTGGTGGGAGTAGTTTTGGTAGTTTTGGTTGTGGTTTTTGGCTTGTGGCTCATATTGGTTTCTCATGATGGCTTCTCTAGCCAATCTCATTCGGTTGTCATTGTCAGATCGACAATACTTCTTGAACTCCTCATATAGGTCTACAAGAGTAGCTAGTGTTTCTCTTGCAATATGCTGTGCAAACAATCCAGGACGAAGCCCTTGTATTGCTGCGAATTTTGCTGCTTCGTCGGGGATGTGTGGAGCTTGAGCGCGCAGAGTAACAAATCTGCAGAAGTAGTCCTGTAGGGGCTCTTTCGGCTGCTGGTGTAGTGAAAGTTCAGCATATGAGAGTGATTGGTCTCCCATAATGCTAAAATTTTTGATGAGCTCCCTCTTCAAATCATACCAGCTATTGATTGATAGGCCTGGCAGCTTCGTGTACCAGCTCATTGCCGTGCCATCGCAGACAGTGATGAAAGATTTTGCTAGTACTATATCGTCTCCCCCGGCCGAAGCTATTGCAGCTTCATAGCTCATGAGGAACTGCTTTGAGTCAGTGAGGCCATTGTATCTTGGTAGAGAAATCGGTTTGTAAGAAGGTGGCCATCTTGCCAATTGGAGGCTTTCTGAGAGTGGGCAAGTATGGTCGATAGGACGGGTGTGAAGTGTGTGGAACCCAGTTTGGGATAAAGAGTTGTGGTTTGGTGGATTGGTGAAGGTGCAACTTGTTTTTTGGCTTTCTCGAGTTCTTGACGCAGCTTTTCAGCTCTGGAACCTGAGTTGTTCAGCCTCCTCTGCTTCGCTTGCCTCAGCTCCTCCAGCTGCTTCTTGACTTGCAGCAATTGATGCTGCTGCTCCTCTTCCTCCTCTTGCATTTGCTGCTCTAGTTTGAGCTGTGCAGCCTCTAGCTCTCTCTGCTGCTCGAGGCGTCGAAAACGAAGCCTTTCTTCGAGCTGGTGCATTCTCTCTTCAGTGGTAAGGGTTTCGTCATCGACCTCTTGCCCGTCGATAACGGCTTCGGTTGTTGGTGGGAGGTTTTTTGTTGGATTGGGGGTTGGGGAGCGGTTTCGTTGTGGGTGGTGGTATTTTCCATGGTGGAGGGTGGTTTGGTTGCTTTTTTTGGTGGCATGGTGGTTATCGTAGGTTTTGTTCGTGCACTGCACAAACGGTGGGCGCCAGTTGTTGGGAAGATAGCCAAAGCTAAAGAGCCCAAACAACTAGAGAAGCTGAGCGACAGGAACAACCAATAATATATCACTTATCAACAGTATCCTCGGGAATCAACCCTTTACACATTGGTGAGGGGTCTCCTTTTATAGGGAGGTCAAGGGACACTTTTTACATTCCCCTTGTACCCCTGAAAACCAGGCATCATCCTCTAGACTATACAACTTGAATAACCCGAGGGCATTATAGTACATTTACATCCTATAGTGTGAACACGAAGACTTGCAACTCCGTGTTTGACTCGGCTTGGACTTGGTCCAAGCCTGCTTCATTTGCGAGAGGGCGATGTAGCTCTTCCTTTGGCTTCCTTTGAGTCGAAATACAACAAAGCCATTCCCTTGCATCCGAAAGCCAATGGTTCCTCCAAGAACCTGCAATATAGTTCAAACCGAAGCCATCCAGTGGCTTGATCATTACGTTTTGCATTCGGTAGTTTTATCACTCCATCGAACTGGCTTCTAAACCCGTTGGGTAATATTGTTTTGGAATGGCACTCGCCATATTACCGAAGCCAATTCCTTTGGTCGATTTTAGGAGCGAAGCCAAATAGAGACCTTAGAGTGTGAACGAAGCCAAATGGCTTTCTCTTCGTTGGCTAATGTTGCTTATACGCTTGAAATAATACGAAACAAGTAGAGGGCGCTTGTCGGCGGGCCAAATCCCCAACAGGACCCGAGGGCGCAATCTCGTCGAGCTTGTCGGTGAATTTCTCCAAAGTCGGCGACTTGAGGACGCGGTCGAAGTTGCCCGCGCCGTCCGCCGTGCAGACCCAGGAGCCGAAGACGAAGGTGGCGCCTTTCTCGAATGCCATGTCACCGTTGCAGTTGATGATGACTCGTGCCATCGAGCTTGTTGTGCGATTCTCGACGAGAGCCCCTACCTAGCGTGCCAGCTGTCGGTTTTTTATACCGGCTAGCCCACTATAGGGGGTTCCTAAGTAGTCGAGTTGTTCGTGAGGGCCTCGCCGGAACCAGAAGCACGATGGTGAACATGAGACGATTTAGACAGGTTCAGGCCGCCTCAAGTAGAGAGCGTAATACCCTGAGTCCTGTATGGTGGATCTTCTCGTATTGATGGTTATGATTTTACAAGGGGTCCCTGCCTCACCTTATATGCTCAGGAGACAGGGTCTACAAGGCAAGAAACATAAACTCCTAGTCGGATACAATACACAGAGTCCTAACATGAGTAGGCCGGGTTATTTTCCAGTAACCGACTAGTTTCCTTAAGCAGTACGCTTCTTCCTTGTATCCGTCAGAGTTGCCGGCACAATTTTCTAGCGGACCTACAGCCCATGAGGACTCCTATGGATCTTGGACCGTCACTAGTGTCACTAATTTATGACGATAATTTTTCGTCATTAAAGATCTATAAAACGTCAAAAATCTTATACACGGATGATGTGGCAGTGACGCGGAGCTGACATGGGAATACCTTTGTGACGATATGGTTGGTCACAAAATATCCCATAGCCCACGAAAGCCCATCAATTAGTGGGCTATTGATGGGCTAAATCCAATAAGGCCTTTTTTACAGTAGGCCTAAATGAACAAAAAATAATTTTAAGTACAAATACAATACCATTTTTATTCAGGCCTATTTTCAATAGCACAACCCATTTTAATATTGTAGCCCATATATCATCACAGCCCATATATCGTCGCAGCCCATATATCATCAATCACAGCCCAGCACAATCATTGGCACAAATATAACAGATCCATTTAACAGATTTATAGTCATTTTTTTTTTCAAAATAAACAGCCAAACAGCAGGTCCAGAATAAATATCCGGCCGCTAACACGATCAAATAAGTTTGCATTAGAATCTAGAAACATGCAGTTACATACCCAAGAGTATACATCATATATGCAACACAAATGCTATCTTCTGTTCATATGCAAACATCAGTGCACATCATAGGCATTTAGACAAAAATATGAAAATCATATTTATTGGGCAATTACCAAAACAGATTCTGATTCACATCATCATATCGAAATGGTCACATTCATCACATCATTCACCAAGAAACAATAACAAGTTCAGGTTCATAATTCAAATTACATAGGTTACTGTCAAAATCAAGTATATGGTTCCAGCCAATACATTTAGCATGGAAATGATATTACACATGACTGATGACCAAAACCTCACTGCATCTATTCTTCTTACCTGTTAATATAACCCGAGCTTTAGTTACCGAACCAATGAACCTACAGAACAAAGAAAACAAGGCGAGTAAGACAACCTGCTAACATTTTCCTGTTTAAACAACTCACTGATTAGCTAGGTAACAAAAGGCCAATTAGGAAAACTCAAGCTCTGAACAAACATCATACAAGCACTGTTGCTGTAGCTAGAGATAAAGACAAAATACTATGCTACTACATCTAGCACCAATCAGACATGCATCAGCTAAAGAAATAAACAAGCGAGCAGCATAAGACAAGCACTTAATTTCTTTATTACACCGAGCAACAAAAAAGCTAGAGGATGGAGGTAAGGAATAAACTATGCAAGCTTAAATGTTTAATGCTTTGCTGCAGAACATGGTGGAGCTATATAGTTTAAAAAATGTGTTCTTTCTATATATCAATTAAGATATAGACAGGCAATACCCTGTGACGAGAATGAAGATGCAAGCAACCCAAATCGACGTACAAGCAGCTAGAGGCTAGAATTCTATGCTTTCAGAGAACAGAGATACACAGGTACATTTAAAAAATATATATCTCACAGCAACCCAGAGATACGGAGCTGCCTTTTAAAAAGTTGCCGTCTCAAAGCAGCCTGAGAAATGCTGCCTAGTTCAGCACTACAGCTAACTGGATTAGACACAACTCGTGGATTGAACAACCACACATTCAATTCTATTTTATAATCAATGCTCTACTGTCCAAAAGAACACATTTCTTGAAGTAACCATGCAGGGGCAATAGGCATTTGCTCAAATACAGTGCACATCAGCATCACCGATAGTTCATCGGTCAAAAACACACATACACAACAGGCAAAAAAATGGTGGTGGTAGGACTTAGGAGTAGTCAGCTGTGCTTCTACTTCTCTGTGGTGCCAGCGTGACTCAACCAGGTTCTGCTCGGAGGTTCATGGTCATGTAAGGACATCCTAACATTCCATGAACTCTGGTCTAGAAACTTACACATGGGAATCAGGTAACCTATCAAAAAAAATTAATAGTCTGTAGTTGGTATCTGTTATACCTGGATTCCACAGGATTTCAGAAACTAACAAAAGGGGTTGAACATTAGCACACAGTCTAAATGTCAAACAATGTGCATCAAATTGGCAAGATATGGCAGCATTGGTCATCACCTCCGTAGGTGGCTCCATTGTCCCAACCTGGCTCTGCTGAATCTGCCGGTAGTAAGGCAACTGCAACATTCCCGTCGCTGCTAAATGTATTAGAAATTCGCTAACTTCTACACTCAATCAACTCAATGCAAAAAATCAAATTCCAAGGTCTAAGGGCTGGGCTTACCTCTCGTGTAAAAGGCCAGGTTGCAGTTCTGCTGATCTACGTCGTCATGAGCCTGTTGACCCACGCAGGACAGAAATGTGCAGCCGGTGCCGGTCCATGCCGGTGGAGGACGCGAGAGCGGAAAGGAGCACATCCGCCGCCATGAGTAGAAATTGCATCGATCTATTTGGAAGGGAAACACAAATCTAATCACACGGAGAGCTTGGAGGGGAGCGGACCAAAGAATGGAAAAGGACGACGACGACCTGGAGGGGAGTGGGGGCCGACAGGCCTCTCGAGCTAGTCGCTGCGGGGATTCATGCTCCCGCAGGGGCGCGCCGTCATAGGCATGCTCACGAGGAGGTTGCCGCGCTTGCCGTCAGGGCCTGCCTTGCCCTCTCCAGCGCTCGCGCGGATCTGAGGAATTTGGGAGGAGAAGGGGCAAAGGGTGGAAGGCGTGCGATGGCGGGGAGGACGGCGATGAGGGGATTGGGGGAAGGGCGCCGCCGGAGGAAGGGGTGTGGCCGAAGGTGGAGGTGGAGAAGGAGGTCGGGGGCGGAAGGTGTGCGGGATTTGGAGGCCAAGGGTGGGGGCTCGGTGTGCCGGAGGCCCGGGCTAGGGTTTGGAGCTGGAGTTGACAACAATTTATGTACAGCATGGGACTCAATCAGAGCCGTCGGATTGACGATGGAAGGTAATAATTAATTATGCTATTTGGGCACGTTTTCATGGCCGAATAAGTTAGATGGGCCGAAATTGAATTGTCTTCGAAAAATTCTTTACTATTTAGTATTAGAAATATATTATGTTATATTAGAAAATGTTATGGAAAAAATATTTTTCTATGTTCTACTTGGATGCAAGAAAACAAGTCTATAAAGAAGTTCTAAGAAAAAGTAATTAATATACAGATTAAAGATACTAAATGAAAGTTTTTCTTTTTCTTTTTCTTTTTATTGTCCGTTCAGAAGTAACACATAAAAATAATTATGTTATATATACCAATACATTTTTTATATGTAAGAGACTGCATATAAGTTGTCTTGTAGAAGTTTTACTATTTTTTGAACTCATTTAATATTTTTAAAAGTTAAAATGATTTTCTGCATGCTTACCTAAAATAAATCCAAGTTGAACCATGTGTACCTCCAATAAGATTCGAAAAATTACATTAAAATTATATTTAGGCTCATTTGTTCCATTTTAGCCCATATTCTAGAGATAGATGAAAAAATCTATTGTCTTATAGGGACAATTCAAACTTTTACCTTCAAATTACCATATAATAATTAAAATAATACCTAAATTTGGTCAAAAAATTCTACAAATTGACGTGGAAACATAATTTTGGTTAAGAAGCATGAATTGAAAAATTGAAATGACTTTTATAATACTTGTATAATACTTCTTCAAACACCTTCCATTGAGAGCTCTTGGCAGCCGCTGACCTTGCAAAGTCTCCACCATATAAGAATTACCGAAGATCACCTTAATCACCTTGTATGGACCTTCCCAACTTGGAGACCATTTACCAAATTTATTGCACTTCGATCCTATAGGTAGAATTGTTTTTCAAACCAGATCATCAACCTGAAAAGATTTCTGTTTTACCTTCTTGTTGTAGGCCTTAGCAACTTGAATTTTATCCTTTTCAATCTCCTTCAAAGCTTTTAATCGCTTGTCGGTCACTTCATCAATATTGTCCATCATCAAGTCATGATAATCAACGGCATTAAGATTATTTTGCTTAGCCAACCGATAAGCATTCAAATTCACTTCAACAGGTAAAACAACTTCTTGACCATACGCAAGCTCAAAATGAGTAACCTTAGTAACACCATGTCTCGATATACGATGAGCCCACAAAGTTTCAGATAAAACCTCATGCCACCTCCTAGGATTCTCCTCTATTTTCTTTTTAATTAACTTGATCATGATCTTATTACTAGACTCGGCTTGACCATTAGCCTGAGCATAGTACGGAGATGAATTGAGCAATTTAATGCCATACATATCAACAAACTCACGAACTTCCTTTCATATAAATGAAGTACCTTGATCAGTAGTCAAAGTTTGTGGAATGCCAATCTATATTCTTCAAAGGTATAGCTTCGATCCACTTTGTAAAATAATCAGTAGCCACTAACACGAAGTGATGTCCTTTTGATGAAGGAGGATGAATCTGTCCAACAAAATCCAATCCCCATCCTCGAAAAAGCCAAGGTTTGATAATAGGATGTAATAAAGCTGCTGGAACCATCTGAATATTTCCAAATCTCTGACACTCTTCACAGCCTTTGTAGTATCGAAAACAATCAGCTATCATATTAGGCCAATAAAAACAAGCTCTTCTCAAAAGCCACTTCATCTTAGGAGCCGATTGATGTATACCACAAATTCCTTCATGAACTTCACCCATTGCAACCTTAGCTTGATCAGAATCCAGACATTTCAACAATAAATCCTCAGCTGTCCGACGATACAATTTCCACTTCATCTTAGGAGCCGATTGATGTGTACCACAAATTCCTTCATGAACTTCACCCATTGCAACCTTAGCTTGATCAGAATCCAGACATTTCAACAATAAATCCTCAGCTGTCCGACGATACAATTTACCATCAACCAAAGTAAATTTAAATGCCCACAGTCGGACTTTTCTGTCAACTTTATGACTAGGATTCTGCAAATATTCAATAATGAGTATTCTCCAATCAGTAACTTCGTCCTTATCAATTTTAGACTGCTCTTTGGCCGAAGTGCTACTGTCAGCGGACGAACCGGTTTCACTGGTTCTAGAAGCGGTTTTTCCGGAATTTCCGGTGGCACAGGTTTCTGAATCCGGTGAAACCGGTTGTTGACGCGGAAAATCGGCGGTCGTATCCTCAGCGAGCAGCACAACAAGGCCAGGGAGATCTGCTTCACTCCGGTGCTGGTCCTGCACTTTGTCCAGGTTCGCGGCGTGCCAGTCAATTTGACCTGAAATTGACAAGGGAATAAACAGTTAAATTACTCTTTGATTGTGCCGGCTCTATTCTAGACGGCAGATGCACGTTGGATTTTAGCCAAGACCCAATCAGACTTGTATCGGCCGATGCCAATCGGACCTCAAAATCGGACTTCATAGATGACATCAATCGGACCAATGTAATCGGACCTCAGTCAGACATCGAATCGGACCTCAGAATCGGACTAATCAGGATCGGACCTTGATTAATGTAACAGATCAGCCTTTGAATAATAAAATAAAGCATAAAATATGGCCGATATGCAAGTAACGGATCAGCTATGCCTTTGAGCAAGATATTAAATAATCAAAGTGTGAGCCGATACGTCGTCCATCCTGCCTAGTTGCCGGTTTGATTCATCTTATCAGACCATCTAGCTAACCAATCGGACCAGAACTGTTTCGACATGGTTTCACAGACGGATGCAGCGCACATACTCCAACTATGATCAGACCAGATAGCTAAACAATCAAACTCGACTCACCAACCCAACAACTAAACAAGATGCTCGCACAGGTAATTAGTCAGATTAAGCAAATAAACAATAAAACAGTAACAAGATCGTTCCGATATTCAAAGCTGTCTTTGAATAGTCAAGAGGAATCTAGCTCCGACACAGGGAATCTAAATCAATCTTGACGATCAAAGATCAATCTTTAGTATGTTGCGAGAATCTAGCTCCGACGCAGGGAATCTAAATCAAACCCAACACCCAAAGAACAACCAGATAAAGCTGTGAAGATGAATCGGACCTAGAACGATATTGTAAGATAAGTATTGCTCAAATCGGACTAAACCAATGCTCATAGCTGTTGAAAGAATCAGATTAATTCACATGGCGCAGATCTAAATCAATCTAGCAACTCCAAACAACCGCATAAGCTGCCTTCTAATAAACAAGATGAATCTAGCTCCGACGCAGGGAATCTAGATCAAGCCCGAAAACTAAAAGAACAACTCGGTAAACGATTAACTACTGAATAATCAATAGAGATCTAGCTCCGACGCAGGAAATCTAGACCAATCTTGATGATCCAAAGATAAATCGGTTGAACAGCATAAACGAGAAAGGGCGATGCGCCTCAATTCAAAGCTTACACTAGTTCGATAAGTTGACAATCTTACTGGTAAGCCGGAGATCAGGAACTGATGCAGCCCGTCCACCAATGAGTTCGTCGATCTCTCTTAACTTGTATTGATTGTGAGAATAGTTCTTTACAATGGACGAGGGTTTATATTTATACCCTGGTCATGAGGAGTCCTGATCGGACTTGACTAACTTGCAGATAAAGTAAACTAAATCTAATATAAAATGGGACTCTCAATACGCCTTTGAAAAGGAAATAGTCCCCGCTCATGCTATGCTTCCTTCTTAGCCAATGCGCCTTTCTTCATTCATCATTAGATCGGACTTTCCTGCTTATCGGACCCCCTTTCCTGCATCGGCTTCCTTCTCCGGCATCATCTGTTTGACCATTCAACGGGCTCACTGCGCAGTGCCAGCCTCACCACGTCACCACCTGACTCAGCATATCCGGTGCGAAAATCTGGTGTCAACACATGCCCCCCAATTTTGGGATAAAATATGTTTTATTCCAAAATTCGTATCTGTCATCATAACTTCTTCACCGATTTTCGTGCTGAGACTTCCCATCCTTGCACTGTGCGGTTCCTCGATTTTCAGGCCACAGCCATTTTCTAAAAACCCCTGCCAGCGGCCACGCTGTTCACTCCTCCTTCTTCGCCAAGAACTCGCACTGCTCATCTTCTTCCTTCTCTCTCCCGAGCGATGATGCCTCTGATAACGAACAGTATATGGAACCCTGCACCTTATGTCACGGGTACCCATGCGTTTATTAAACCAGGCGAAACGACTCTTCAATGCAGTTCCTCAAAAGACGATCCTCTTCTTTAATCATATCAGCACTGAATCAATGACATATCTTCACGAGAATACTGTTCTTTATTTGGACAGTTTCAGCGAGCACCCTTCAGATTCCCACCTTTCCTTTAATTCCTTTACCGATCGCCGGCTATAAATACATATCTCAGGTTCTCCTTCTTCCACCATTCTTTCGCCATGGCGCAGCTAATATTCATGACAGAACACAAACTCCTCTTCGATATAGGAGCCAATCCCCTCTTCCTCTTCTGCTAGAAGAATTCTCGTGAAGTAGTATAGGGTACTCCCCCCTTTTTCTGATCCTGCAGTAAATCCAGGTGGAACCTCTGCTAGGAGAATCCTCGTGAGGGTTCTTCATGGTTTTACCAAAGGGAAGGTTTTTCAGAGGGGTTTAATGGGATGCCCTTTTCAAGATAGGGGCAAAGACACCGGTCCGTCGGTGCGCTCTTCAAGGGACTGCACCCAGAGCATATCTCCTCAAACTTGCGAATTTCTTTGAATGAGCCGAGCTGTTCAAGAATCTGTCTCAAGGAAGAAGATGTCTCTTCAATTTTATGCTTTCTCTTGCCCTTCTCCTTCTAGACTTATCCTAGCAATGATGAATAAAATACATCGGCGCCTATTAGATCTTTTTGCCTTCTGAAATCCCTTTGTATGAGAAATATATGAATATATATGCAATTCCTTTTCTCATCCCTCTTATCAAGCGTTTTGACATACTAATAGCCTGCTCCGCCATCGAGCGGCTTGATGATGTAATATATTTTTCTTTTGTTGTATATAACCCTTAAGGCGATGCATGTCGCATCGGCTTTCATATTTTGTTCTTGAGGCGATTTTTCCATTGGCTTCCAGGCCTGACGCGTAGCATCAGCTTTACGAATTTACCCAAATACCAGGGTAGTACTTCTTCAAATATGTCCCGTTCAACGCCTTAGGAAATGCTTCTCCTTCAAGCGTCTGTAAGATATAAGCATTGCCAGGAACACATCGGACAATTCGATAGGGCCCCTCCCAGTTCGGTGACCACTTGCCATATTTGGGATCCTTAGAACCAATCGGCAGAATAACTTTCCACACGAGATCGCCCTCTTTAAACTCTTTCCCTTTAACTTTCTTATCATAATACCTCGCAACTCTGAGCTTGTTAGCTTCAATGCTTTCCAGAGCGCTTAGCCAATGAACAGCCAAGTCATCGGACTCACTATTCATGAGTTGCATGTATTCGCCGGCCTTTAATTTATTCTGAAGCTCGATACGCCTTGATCCAGTACAAATTTCCCATGGAAGAACGGCTTCATGCCCATAAACCAGTTCATATGGAGAAACCTTGATTGATCCATGGCAAGCCATTCGATATGCCCATAGAGCTTCAGGAAGCACAATATGCCATTTTCTAGGATACCCCTCAATCTTCCTGTCAATCAACTTGATCAAACTTTTATTGGAGGCTTCAGCTTGACCGTTGGCTTGTGCGTAGTATGGCGATGAATTGAGGAGCTTGATACCCATATCAGCAGCAAAATTTTTGAACTCGTCAGACGTAAACATCGTACCTTGATCTGTCGTGATCGTCTGTGGAATTCCAAATCGGTAGACAATGTGCTCTCTAACGAAATCAATAACATTCTGGGACTTCACCTCCTTCAAAGGAATAGCTTCAACCCATTTGGTGAAATAATCTGTTGCCGCTATTATGAATTTATGTCCCTTGCTTGAATGTGGAAAAATCTGGCCGATCAGGTCAATTCCCCAACCCCTAAATGGCCATGGCTTGATGACAGGGTTCATAGCCGATGCTGGAGCTCTCTGAATATTTCCATATCTCTGACACTCCTGACATCCTTTATAATATTCAAAGCAGTCTTCTAGAATCGTCGGCCAATAATATCCATTCTTCCTGATCATCCATTTCATCTTGAACGCCGATTGATGAGCCCCACAAACGCCTTCATGAATTTCTCCCATCAAGACCTTGGCTTCTTCAGGTCCGATGCATCACAACAGGACTCCATCAACCGAGCAAAAATAAAGCACCCCTTCAACCAAGACATGCCTGATTGATTTGTAGCGTAACTTCCTGGAAGTCTTGACAGAAGAATCCTTCAAATATTCAACGATTTCTTTCCTCCAATCTCCTTCTGCTATCTCCTGCACCATCACATCGGACATAGGCCGATAGCCAGACGCCTTTTGCGCCAGCCGATTTGCTTCTTCGTTATGATGTCTTGGAATATGCTTAAGAGTTACCAGGGCGAACTGGTCAATCAAATCTCGGCATTTCTCAAAGTAAGGCATCAACGCATCCATCTTGCAATCATACGTACCAAGCAACTGATTAATGACCAACAAAGAATCTCCAAATACTTCAACAAATTGAACGCCGATTTCTTTAAGAATCTAGAAACCCTTCATCAATGCTTCATATTCCGCCTGATTATTTGTGCACTTTTCAATCGGATAAGCAAACTCGAATCTTGCCCCCCGAGGCGAAATAATAAGCAGGCCGATTCCGCAACCATCATTGCAAGATGAGCCATCAAAGAACATGGTCCAAGGAACTGCGTCAACCACATTGGCCTCCTTATTCATCGGACCAGTCACATCAATCTCGATGGTGCATTGCTCAACAGCATCAACATTAGGTCCACAATGATCAGCAACCAAATCAGCCATTACTTGCCCTTTACTGCTTTGGCCGATTCGTATTTAAGATCAAACTCCGTCAGAGCAAAAACCCACTTGCCAATTCTCCCTTTCATGATTGGCATCGACAACATGTATTTGATCACATCCTCCCTGCATACCACAGTGCACTCGGCCGATAGCAAATAATGCCTCAATTTTGTACAAGAAAAATATAGACAAAGGCAAAGCTTCTCCACATACGAATAACGAGTCTCTGGATCCAGCAACCTCCGGCTCAAATAAAATATGACTCGCTCTTTCCCATCAACTTCTTGGATCAAAACAGAGCCGATTGCATGATTAAAAGCCGATAAATAAAGCTTGAACGGCTTACTCTCTTGTGGTGGAATAAGAACTGGCGGATATGCTAAATATTGCTTGATTTCATCCAATGCCTTTTGATGTTTAGGCTCCCACACCAATTCTTCTCCATCCTTCAGCTTCAACAGAGGAGTAAACGCTTCCAATCGGATCGATAGATTTGATATAAACCTCCTCAGGAAATTGATTTTTCCAATCAAACTCTGCAATTCCTTCTTGTTTACTGGAGGCTCAATATCATCAATTGCTTTGCGGTTCCGATCATTTACCTCGATTCCTCTTTCATGTACCAGGAAACCGAGAAATTGGCCGGCCGATACGCCAAAAGCACACTTGAGCGGATTCATTTTCAATCCATGTTGCCTTGTGCATTCCAGCGTCTCCTTCAAATCGGCTAAATGATCTTGATAACCTTTCGACTTGATTACCACATCATCAATGTAGATTTCAACTATCCTGCCGATCAGCTTATGAAAAATATATTTCATAGCACGTTGATAAGTAGCATCGGCATTTTTTAAACCAAAAGTCATAACAACCCATTCATATAAACCGAGAGCACCTGGGCATTGGAATGCAGTCTTGGGAATATCTTCTTCCGCCATAAAAATCTGATTATAACCAGCATTACCATCCAGGAAGCTCATCACTTTATGGCCCGACGCTGCATCAACAAGCATATCGGCCACTGGCATCGGATATTCATCCTTCGGGGTTGCCTTGTTTAAGTTCCTGTAATCAATGCAAACACACAGCTTTCCATTTTTCTTATAAACAGGAACTATATTTGACACCCACTCAGCATATCGACATGGCCTGATAAACTTAGCTTCAAATAGCTTCGTTATTTCGGCCTTAATTGGTTCGTACATCTCAGCCTTAAACCTCCTTGCGTACTGCTTGTGCGGTCGATATCCTGGTTTGATGGGTAGCCGATGCTCAACAATGTTACGGCTTAAACCTGGCATTTCATAATATTCCCAAGCAAAACAATCAGAATACTCTTTCAAAAGTTTTATTAACTCTTGTTTATACTCGGGATCCAACTTAGCACTGATATACGTCGGCCTTGGTCTATCACCAGATCCTATGTCAATCTCTTCTAATTCATCGGCCGACGTAAATCCGAACCCTAATTTACCGAATTCACTTCGGTCTTCAAAATCTTCTATACAATCGGCCATTTAAAACAAAGTCTCAGAGCCGACTGCTTGGATCGGCTGTAATCCTTGATCGGACACCTTGAGAAAGTCACCATCCCATGTTTTCCCTGACAGGCATTCAATCCCTTCAAACTCCCAAATCGTTGACTCGGCTGTTGCAATGCTAACCGAATCATCAGCTGGGACAATCTCCACATTGTTGCCTTGCCATTGAATCAAGCATTGGTGCATCGTGGATGGGATGCAGCAGTTGGCATGAATCCAATCTCGCCCGAGAAGCATACTGTAGGAACCCTGTCCATCAATCACAAAGAAAGTTGTCGGCAATGTCTTGCTGCCGATGGTCAATTCTACATGAATTGTCCCCCGAGGCTCTGAAATGTTGCCGCCGAAATCCTTGAGCGTCATGTTTGTCTTGATCAGATCATCAATTCCCTTGCCCAACTTGCGGAATGTAGAATAGGGCATGAGATTAACGGTAGCTCCCCCATCAACCAGCATCTTGGTCATCGGCTTCCCATCAACATATCCCTTGATGTACAGAGGCTTCAGGTGCCGATAGCCATTCGCATTTGGCTTCTCAAAGATCGCCTTTTCTGAATCAAGGACCAAGCATGCAGCGGCTTCTTCTAATTCATAATCAGCCTCATCATCATCCTGTTCATCAGGAGCAGCAAAATCATAAGGCAACATTAAAACCATGTTTATCGAGGCCGATGCGCTTGCTTCATCGTCATTGGCCATCTTAGCGCGCCAAGTTTTCTTCTCTTTGGCTAATTCTTGCTCCTGAATCTGCTCATGGTAGCGCAACCGCTGAACACGTCTCTTTTTGGTCCTAGAAATCCCTGATGGGCACCACTGTCCAGGTTTCATTTGAGGTTCTCTAACCTGTTCCTGAACTGGAGCCTTTTCTTCTGTTTTTTCAGGGCCACGAGTATCATCCTGGCCTTCATTATTTTTACGACCATGAGTATCAACCCGGCCTTCATCTCCTTGATGATGATCATCAATCCTGACGCCGATCCGTTCATGAACCGATCGTCGACTCCTCTTAAAAGCCCTGTATTCTTCATACTGGAAGCTGCATTGAGGACAATCTGCTTTGGACGGCAATCTGAGCTTCTCGTTCCAGCAGAACACGAAGAAAGGACATCTCCAGTGACCATCATCTTGATCGTACTGCTCATAAGTTTGACGCCTGTCCATATGCCAATCGGACCTATAGCCATACCGACGACTATCGTCGGACCTGTCATCAAACCAGCGTAGGCCATTGGACCTGTCATCACATCGGCGCCGATCATCAAACCCCTCATCAAACCGCCTTGCCTGATATTCGCGCCTCTGACGCCGTCGTTCCTCACGCTCTTCCCACGCTCGGGTTGCTGCCTGCTGCCTTTTGTACTTGTTAATCATCATCTGGGAAGTCACACGTGGCCGATATCCACCAGGAGGATTAGATTCACGCCCAAATGCCTGATGATTCCTTCGCAGCTCTTCAACAGTGACCTGAACTGCAGGATCAACAGCACCAGAACTCTTGGCGTGGTCCGATGTGAGCACCTTGAACTTCCCCTTTTCATCAATATCAACATTAATAGAAAAAGAGAAATCAGCAAAGTTATTAGGAAAGGGATGACCGTCGATCTTCATGGCTTTCTTGTTATCTTCGAACTTGATCTTGCCAGATTCAATAGCCAATTGGATCTCCCTCCTGAACACCTTGCATTCATTCGTTTCATGAGAAGTTGAGTTATGCCATTTGCAGTACTTGCGCTTCTTTAACTCCTCGGCCGACGGGATAGAGTGATTTGCAGAAAGTTGAATAAGCTTTTCACTGAGCAGCATGTCAAAAATCTTGTCGGCCTTTGTTACATCAAACCCAAATTTCTCAGGACTCTGCTTGACCCATGGGCACGATACCGGCTTTTTGGATTTGGTCCATTCAGCTATGTTGATATCAACCTCTTCTTCAGAATCAGAAAGATAAGACACTGGCTTGGAAAACTTTGTGTGCCTCGTCTCCTGGTATCGGACCTCATGGGCTGACACCTTTTGCACCAGCTGTCCCAATGTTTCAAACTCCTGAGCAGAAAACCTATCCTTGATCGGCGCGAGCAAACCCTGGAATGCAAGCTCAGCCAATTGCGTGTCAGATAGCTTTAAACTGTAGCATCGATTCCTGATTTCACGGAACCGTTGAACATACTCTTTAATGGACTCATCGTTCCTCTGCCTGATAGCAATCAAATCAGAAATCTTCATTTCATTGAGACCAGAAAAGAAGTACTTATGGAACTGCTTCTCCATATCGGACCAGCCTGTGACCGATCCTGCTGGCAACAACGTAAACCAAGTAAACGCCGGCCCTGATAGTGACAGAGGGAAAGAATCTGAGCCTGAGTCCCTCCTCAGAAGCAGCCTCACCACATTGAGCCAAGAATCGGCTCACATGCTCGATGGTGGTCATATCATCTTGTCCAGAGAATTTTGAAAAATCTGGCACTCTGTAGCGCGGAGGAAGTGGCACTGCATCAAAATAGGATGGGTACGGGTGCCGATACAACCTCGCTTCATCTTTAGGCTTCAAACCGAACTGATTCTGGATCACCTCGGCTATTTTCTGTGACCAATCGGACTGGTGACCTCCGAGTGGCATCCCATCAGCTTGATGCATATCCATCATGTAATTATTGTAATCACCAACCATACGCTGATGTGCAGGAATCTCTGAACGTATCTTTGCAGCTGCAGGTTGCTTCTCCTCTTCATTCAGAGTCCTAGCATATTTCTCACCATGCGGGCCGACAATCGATCCATCGGCCATCAACAGAAAACCGTTGGCCAGCTGAATAGGTGGTGGAATCGTCGGATTTTGCGGAGCAACGGTCATGGCGTTATCTTCAGTACTTTTGCCTTTTCCTGATCCTGATGCCCATGCAGAATCTGACATAAAGACTGGGCCCTTTAAGCAAATAGAATCATCCACCGCCTTCTTGATGAGATTATCCAAAGAATTCACCAAAGTGCCCGACTGGTTAATCAATGCATGGTGGACAGCTTGATGGATCATCTCTGTCATGTTGACATGGTACTCCCGAGCATCAGTTGTCTTCTTGATCAACTCTGGGTCCGGAAGAGCACCTTTGAGCATAGGGCCTGAACGATTACGCCCGAATTGATCAAGGCAGAGCTTCTCAAATGCGTCAATCTGGGCCTGAACTGCATCTAACTGGGCTTTAGACAGATCGGCCTTCGTGACTGGGATGGTTGGATCGGAAACCTTGTTCTTGTCAGCCTTGGCTTTCTCAGCCATCAACTTCTCGGCCGCTAGCTTCTCAGCCGCCAGCTTCTCAGCAGTGAGCTTAGCAGCAGCAGCTTCCTTTTCAGCATCAGACGACATCTTGGAAATTGTCTTACGTGT
>CM014270.1:38148932-38201482 GCA_004135705.1 Alloteropsis semialata
ACTCCTCAATCTTCCTGTCAATCAACTTGATCAAACTTTTATTGGAGGCTTCAGCTTGACCGTTGGCTTGTGCGTAGTATGGCGATGAATTGAGGAGCTTGATACCCATATCAGCAGCAAAATTTTTGAACTCGTCAGACGTAAACATCGTACCTTGATCTGTCGTGATCGTCTGTGGAATTCCAAATCGGTAGACAATGTGCTCTCTAACGAAATCAATAACATTCTGGGACTTCACCTCCTTCAAAGGAATAGCTTCAACCCATTTGGTGAAATAATCTGTTGCCGCTATTATGAATTTATGTCCCTTGCTTGAATGTGGAAAAATCTGGCCGATCAGGTCAATTCCCCAACCCCTAAATGGCCATGGCTTGATGACAGGGTTCATAGCCGATGCTGGAGCTCTCTGAATATTTCCATATCTCTGACACTCCTGACATCCTTTATAATATTCAAAGCAGTCTTCTAGAATCGTCGGCCAATAATATCCATTCTTCCTGATCATCCATTTCATCTTGAACGCCGATTGATGAGCCCCACAAACGCCTTCATGAATTTCTCCCATCAAGACCTTGGCTTCTTCAGGTCCGATGCATCACAACAGGACTCCATCAACCGAGCAAAAATAAAGCACCCCTTCAACCAAGACATGCCTGATTGATTTGTAGCGTAACTTCCTGGAAGTCTTGACAGAAGAATCCTTCAAATATTCAACGATTTCTTTCCTCCAATCTCCTTCTGCTATCTCCTGCACCATCACATCGGACATAGGCCGATAGCCAGACGCCTTTTGCGCCAGCCGATTTGCTTCTTCTTTATGATGTCTTGGAATATGCTTAAGAGTTACCAGGGCGAACTTGTCAATCAAATCTCGGCATTTCTCAAAGTAAGGCATCAACGCATCCATCTTGCAATCATACGTACCAAGCAACTGATTAATGACCAACAAAGAATCTCCAAATACTTCAACAAATTGAACGCCGATTTCTTTAAGAATCTAGAAACCCTTCATCAATGCTTCATATTCCGCCTGATTATTTGTGCACTTTTCAATCGGATAAGCAAACTCGAATCTTGCCCCCCGAGGCGAAATAATAAGCAGGCCGATTCCGCAACCATCATTGCAAGATGAGCCATCAAAGAACATGGTCCAAGGAACTGCGTCAACCACATTGGCCTCCTTATTCATCGGACCAGTCACATCAATCTCGATGGTGCATTGCTCAACAGCATCAACATTAGGTCCACAATGATCAGCAACCAAATCAGCCATTACTTGCCCTTTTACTGCTTTGGCCGATTCGTATTTAAGATCAAACTCCGTCAGAGCAAAAACCCACTTGCCAATTCTCCCTTTCATGATTGGCATTGACAACATGTATTTGATCACATCCTCCCTGCATACCACAGTGCACTCGGCCGATAGCAAATAATGCCTCAATTTTGTACAAGAAAAATATAGACAAAGGCAAAGCTTCTCCACATACGAATAACGAGTCTCTGGATCCAGCAACCTCCGGCTCAAATAAAATATGACTCGCTCTTTCCCATCAACTTCTTGGATCAAAACAGAGCCGATTGCATGATTAAAAGCCGATAAATAAAGCTTGAACGGCTTACTCTCTTGTGGTGGAATAAGAACTGGCGGATATGCTAAATATTGCTTGATTTCATCCAATGCCTTTTGATGTTTAGGCTCCCACACCAATTCTTCTCCATCCTTCAGCTTCAACAGAGGAGTAAACGCTTCCAATCGGATCGATAGATTTGATATAAACCTCCTCAGGAAATTGATTTTTCCAATCAAACTCTGCAATTCCTTCTTGTTTACTGGAGGCTCAATATCATCAATTGCTTTGCGGTTCCGATCATTTACCTCGATTCCTCTCTCATGTACCAGGAAACCGAGAAATTGGCCGGCCGATACGCCAAAAGCACACTTGAGCGGATTCATTTTCAATCCATGTTGCCTTGTGCATTCCAGCGTCTCCTTCAAATCGGCTAAATGATCTTGATAACCTTTCGACTTGATTACCACATCATCAATGTAGATTTCAACTATCCTGCCGATCAGCTTATGAAAAATATATTTCATAGCACGTTGATAAGTAGCATCGGCATTTTTTAAACCAAAAGTCATAACAACCCATTCATATAAACCGAGAGCACCTGGGCATTGGAATGCAGTCTTGGGAATATCTTCTTCCGCCATAAAAATCTGATTATAACCAGCATTACCATCCAGGAAGCTCATCACTTTATGGCCTGACGCTGCATCAACAAGCATATCGGCCACTGGCATCGGATATTCATCCTTCGGGGTTGCCTTGTTTAAGTTCCTGTAATCAATGCAAACACACAGCTTTCCATTTTTCTTATAAACAGGAACTATATTTGACACCCACTCAGCATATCGACATGGCCTGATAAACTTAGCTTCAAATAGCTTCGTTATTTCGGCCTTAATTGGTTCGTACATCTCAGCCTTAAACCTCCTTGCGTACTGCTTGTGCGGTCGATATCCTGGTTTGATGGGTAGCCGATGCTCAACAATGTTACGGCTTAAACCTGGCATTTCATAATATTCCCAAGCAAAACAATCAGAATACTCTTTCAAAAGTTTTATTAACTCTTGTTTATACTCGGGATCCAACTTAGCACTGATATACGTCGGCCTTGGTCTATCACCAGATCCTATGTCAATCTCTTCTAATTCATCGGCCGACGTAAATCCGAACCCTAATTTACCGAATTCACTTCGGTCTTCAAATCTTCTATACAATCGGCCATTTAAAACAAAGTCTCAGAGCCGACTGCTTGGATCGGCTGTAATCCTTGATCGGACACCTTGAGAAAGTCACCATCCCATGTTTTCCCTGACAGGCATTCAATCCCTTCAAACTCCCAAATCGTTGACTCGGCTGTTGCAATGCTAACCGAATCATCAGCTGGGACAATCTCCACATTGTTGCCTTGCCATTGAATTAAGCATTGGTGCATCGTGGATGGGATGCAGCAGTTGGCATGAATCCAATCTCGCCCGAGAAGCATACTGTAGGAACCCTGTCCATCAATCACAAAGAAAGTTGTCGGCAATGTCTTGCTGCCGATGGTCAATTCTACATGAATTGTCCCCCGAGGCTCTGAAATGTTGCCGCCGAAATCCTTGAGCGTCATGTTTGTCTTGATCAGATCATCAATTCCCTTGCCCAACTTGCGGAATGTAGAATAGGGCATGAGATTGACGGTAGCTCCCCCATCAACCAGCATCTTGGTCATCGGCTTCCCATCAACATATCCCTTGATGTACAGAGGCTTCAGGTGCCGATAGCCATTCGCATTTGGCTTCTCAAAGGCCGCCTTTTCTGAATCAAGGACCAAGCATGCAGCGGCTTCTTCTAATTCATAATCAGCCTCATCATCATCCTGTTCATCAGGAGCAGCAAAATCATAAGGCAACATTAAAACCATGTTTATCGAGGCCGATGCGCTTGCTTCATCGTCATTGGCCATCTTAGCGCGCCAAGTTTTCTTCTCTTTGGCTAATTCTTGCTCCTGAATCTGCTCATGGTAGCGCAACCGCTGAACACGTCTCTTTTTGGTCCTAGAAATCCCTGATGGGCACCACTGTCCAGGTTTCATTTGAGGTTCTCTAACCTGTTCCTGAACTGGAGCCTTTTCTTCTGTTTTTTCAGGGCCACGAGTATCATCCTGGCCTTCATTATTTTTACGACCATGAGTATCAACCCGGCCTTCATCTCCTTGATGATGATCATCAATCCTGACGCCGATCCGTTCATGAACCGATCGTCGACTCCTCTTAAAAGCCCTGTATTCTTCATACTGGAAGCTGCATTCAGGACAATCTGCTTTGGACGGCAATCTGAGCTTCTCGTTCCAGCAGAACACGAAGAAAGGACATCTCCAGTGACCATCATCTTGATCGTACTGCTCATAAGTTTGACGCCTGTCCATATGCCAATCGGACCTATAGCCATACCGACGACTATCGTCGGACCTGTCATCAAACCAGCGTAGGCCATTGGACCTGTCATCACATCGGCGCCGATCATCAAACCCCTCATCAAACCGCCTTGCCTGATATTCGCGCCTCTGACGCCGTCGTTCCTCACGCTCTTCCCACGCTCGGGTTGCTGCCTGCTGCCTTTTGTACTTGTTAATCATCATCTGGGAAGTCACACGTGGCCGATATCCACCAGGAGGATTAGATTCACGCCCAAATGCCTGATGATTCCTTCGCAGCTCTTCAACAGTGACCTGAACTGCAGGATCAACAGCACCAGAACTCTTGGCGTGGTCCGATGTGAGCACCTTGAACTTCCCCTTTTCATCAATATCAACATTAATAGAAAAAGAGAAATCAGCAAAGTTATTAGGAAAGGGATGACCGTCGATCTTCATGGCTTTCTTGTTATCTTCGAACTTGATCTTGCCAGATTCAATAGCCAATTGGATCTCCCTCCTGAACACCTTGCATTCATTCGTTTCATGAGAAGTTGAGTTATGCCATTTGCAGTACTTGCGCTTCTTTAACTCCTCGGCCGACGGGATAGAGTGATTTGCAGAAAGTTGAATAAGCTTTTCACTGAGCAGCATGTCAAAAATCTTGTCGGCCTTTGTTACATCAAACCCAAATTTCTCAGGACTCTGCTTGACCCATGGGCACGATACCAGCTTTTTGGATTTGGTCCATTCAGCTATGTTGATATCAACCTCTTCTTCAGAATCAGAAAGATAAGACACTGGCTTGGAAAACTTTGTGTGCCTCGTCTCCTGGTATCGGACCTCATGGGCTGACACCTTTTGCACCAGCTGTCCCAATGTTTCAAACTCCTGAGCAGAAAACCTATCCTTGATCGGCGCGAGCAAACCCTGGAATGCAAGCTCAGCCAATTGCGTGTCAGATAGCTTTAAACTGTAGCATCGATTCCTGATTTCACGGAACCGTTGAACATACTCTTTAATGGACTCATCGTTCCTCTGCCTGATAGCAATCAAATCAGAAATCTTCATTTCATTGAGACCAGAAAAGAAGTACTTATGGAACTGCTTCTCCATATCGGACCAGCCTGTGACCGATCCTGCTGGCAACAACGTAAAACAAGTAAACGCCGGCCCTGATAGTGACAGAGGAAAGAATCTGAGCCTGAGTCCCTCCTCAGAAGCAGCCTCACCACATTGAGCCAAGAATCGGCTCACATGCTCGATGGTGGTCATATCATCTTGTCCAGAGAATTTTGAAAAATCTGGCACTCTGTAGCGCGGAGGAAGTGGCACTGCATCAAAATAGGATGGGTACGGGTGCCGATACAACCTCGCTTCATCTTTAGGCTTCAAACCGAACTGATTCTGGATCACCTCGGCTATTTTCTGTGACCAATCGGACTGGTGACCTCCGAGTGGCATCCCATCAGCTTGATGCATATCCATCATGTAATTATTGTAATCACCAACCATACGCTGATGTGCAGGAATCTCTGAACGTATCTTTGCAGCTGCAGGTTTCTTCTCCTCTTCATTCAGAGTCCTAGCATATTTCTTACCATGCGGGCCGACAATCGATCCATCGGCCATCAACAGAAAACCGTTGGCCAGCTGAATAGGTGGTGGAATCGTCGGATTTTGCGGAGCAACGGTCATGGCGTTATCTTCAGTACTTTTGCCTTTTCCTGATCCTGATGCCCATGCAGAATCTGACATAAAGACTGGGCCCTTTAAGCAAATAGAATCATCCACCGCCTTCTTGATGAGATTATCCAAAGAATTCACCAAAGTGCCCGACTGGTTAATCAATGCATGGTGGACAGCTTGATGGATCATCTCTGTCATGTTGACATGGTACTCCCGAGCATCAGTTGTCTTCTTGATCAACTCTGGGTCCGGAAGAGCACCTTTGAGCATAGGGCCTGAACGATTACGCCCGAATTGATCAAGGCAGAGCTTCTCAAATGCGTCAATCTGGGCCTGAACTGCATCTAACTGGGCTTTAGACAGATCGGCCTTCGTGACTGGATGGTTGGATCGGAAACCTTGTTCTTGTCAGCCTTGGCTTTCTCAGCCATCAACTTCTCGGCCGCTAGCTTCTCAGCCGCCAGCTTCTCAGCAGTGAGCTTAGCAGCAGCAGCATCCTTTTCAGCATCAGACGACATCTTGGAAATTGTCTTACGGGTCCCACCGGGCGTGCCAAAAATGTGTTGACGCGAAAAATCGGCGGTCGTATCCTCAGCGAGCAACACAACAAGGCCAGGGAGATCTGCTTCACTCCGGTGCTGGTCCTGCACTTTGTCCAGGTTCGCGGCGTGCCAGTCAATTTGACCTGTAATTGACAAGGGAATAAACAGTTAAATTACTCTTTGATTGTGCCGGCTCTATTCCAGACGGCAGATGCACGTTGGATTTTAGCCAAGACCCAATCAGACTTGTATCGGCCGATGCCAATCGGACCTCAAAATCGGACTTCATAGATGACGTCAATCGGACCAATGTAATCGGACCTCAGTCAGACATCGAATTGGACCTTAGAATTGGACAAATCAGGATCGGACCTTGATTAATGTAACAGATCATCCTTTGAATAATAAAATAAAGCATAAAATATGGCCGATATGCAAGTAACGGATCAGCTATGCCTTTGAGCAAGATATTAAATAATCAAAGTGTGAGCCGATACGTCGTCCATCCTGCCTAGTTGCCGGTTTGATTCATCTTATCGAACCATCTAGCTAACCAATCGGACCAGAACTGTTTCGACACGGTTTCATAGATGGATGCAGCGCACATACTCCAGCTATGATCAGACCAGATAGCTAAACAATCAAACTCGACTCACCAACCCAACAACTAAACAAGATGCTCGCACAGGTAATTAGTCTGATTAAGCAAATAAAAAATAAAACAGTAACAAGATCGTTCCGATATTCAAAGCTGTCTTTGAATAGTCAAGAGGAATCTAGCTCCGACGCAGGGAATCTAAATCAATCTTGACGATCAAAGATCAATCTTTAGTATGTTGCGAGAATCTAGCTTCGACGCAGGGAATCTAAATCAAACCCAACACCCAAAGAACAACCAGATAAAGCTGTGAAGATGAATCGGACCTAGAACGATATTGTAAGATAAGTATTGCTCAAATCAGACTAAACCAATGCTCATTGCTGTTGAAGAATCAGATTAATTCACATGGCGCAGATCTAAATCAATCTAGCAACTCCAAACAACCGCATAAGCTGCCTTCTAATAAACAAGATGAATCTAGCTCCGACGCAGGGAATCTAGATCAAGCCCGAAAACTAAAAGAACAACTCGGTAAACGCTTAACTACTGAATAATCAATAGAGATCTAGCTCCGACGTAGGGAATCTAGACCAATCTTGATGATCCAAAGATAAATTGGTTGAACATCATAAACGAGAAAGGGCGATGCGCCTCAATTCAAAGCTTACACTAGTTCGATAAGTTGACAATCTTACTGGTAAGCCGGAGATCAGGAACTGATGCAGCCCATCCACCAATGAGTTCGTCGATCTACTCTAACCTACTCCTAGGGTTTTGGCGTGAAGCCGGGTTGTATTGATTGTGAGAATAGTTCTTTACAATGGACGAGGGTTTATATTTATACCCTGGTCATGAGGAGTTCTGATCGGACTTGATTAACTTGCAGATAAAGTAAACTAAATCTAATATAAAATGGGACTTTCAATACGCCTTCTGAAAAGGAAATAGTCCCCGCTCATGCTACGCTTCCTTCTTAGCCAATGCGCCTTTCTTCATTCATCATTAGATCGGACTTTCCTGCTTATCGGACCCCCTTTCCTGCATCGGCTTTCTTCTCCGGCATCATCTGTTTGACCATTCAACGGGCCCACCGCGCAGTGCCAGCCTCACCACGTCACCACCTGACTCAGCATATCCGGTGCGAAAATCTAGTGTCAACACCGGTTCTTCCTGGGTAGAGGACTCGGCTATGTAAAGTGTCGGCTTTCTTTCATAAAAATTTATTTTCTGAATATCATAGCTAGACGCTTGCTGAGCCAGAGCATTTGCCCTTGGATTCTCATCTCTCGAAACATGATAAATAGAGAATTCATCAAATTGAGCAATCATGTCTGAGCATTTATCGATATGCATTTAAAAATCCATCGAAGCATTGGTACACCTTATTAACTTGCTGTACAACCAGCAGAGAATCACCAAATGCATCTACATGTTTTACTCCCATGTCATGCAAAATTTCTAGCCCGAACAATAAAGCTTCATATTCGGCTTGATTATTAGTACACTCATTTTCTAATCAGTGAAGAGCCTCGAATTCAGCACCACTTGGTGATATAAAAACAATACCAATACCACAACCACTCTTACAAACCGATCCATCAAAATGCAATTTCCATGGGGTAAAAACAATATAACCGATATCTAAATCATTATCATTAATGCTATGCTCAACAATAAAATCAGCAACAATTTGGCCTTTCATAGATTTCAAAGGTTCACAAGCCAAATTATATTCAATGAGAGCATATGCCCATTTACCAATTCTCCCACTTAAAATTGGTCTATGTAACATATATTTAATGATTTTGGTTTGACAAGCCACTATGCAAGTATTGGATAACAAATAATGCCTTATCTTGGTACAAGCATAATATAATAATAAGCAAAGCTTTTCAATAAATATATACCTCGTTTGGGCATCCAATAGTCGACGACTTGCATAGGTAATAATATGTTCCTTTCCTTCGGTTTCTTGAGTCAAAACAGCCCCAATTACTTGATCTTCAGCAGCCACATATAATTTGAATGGAAATCCTCTCCTAGGAGCTTTCATGACCAGCGGCAAAGATAAGTAATATTTAATCTTTTCAAAGGCTTCTTGCTGTTTTGCCCCCCAAGTAAATTCGGCTTCATCTTTTAACCGAAGAATAGGAATAAAAGCATTGACCTTCCCAGAAAAATTGCAAATAAATCTTCTCAAATAATTCACCTTGCCTAGGAACTTCTGCAAATCTTTCTTGCATGTAGGAGCTTTAATCTTCTTGATAATATCAATTTTCTTAGGATCTATCTCTATGCCCTTTTCATGAATAATAAAGACTAAAAACTTTCCAGCCGACACACAAAATACACATTTAAGTGGGTTCATCTTTAATCCATATCGACGCATTCTCTCAAAAGCAAGCCTTAAATCAGCTAAATGAGGTTTTAAACCAGCCGATTTAACAACAATATCATCGATATAAACTTCTATGATTAAGCCAAGTAAATCATGAAAAATTAAATTTATTGACCTGTGGTAAGTAGCACCAGTAATTTTTTAAACCAAAGGTCATGACTACCCACTCAAACAAACCAACAAGACCTGAACATATGAAAGCCGTTTTGGATATATCCCCTTCGGCCATGAATATTTGATTGTAACCAGCATTAGCATCAAGAAAACTAATAACTTTATGTCCAGAAGCATCATTAATAAGCATGTCGGCTATAGGCATAGGATATTCATCTAGGATATTCATATTTAGGAGTAGCTCTATTAAGATTTTTAAAATCAATGCAAACTCTGAGCTTACCAGAATCCTTCTTCTCAATTGGCATAATATTAGATAACCATTCAGCATAACGACAAGGCCTAATAAAATTCGCATCCAACAACCGATTAATTTCTTCTTTAATCCGGTCATACATATTAGTTTTGAAACACCTAGCAGTTTGTTTAAAAGGCCTAAAACCAGGTTTAATAGGCAGCCGATGTTCAACTAGCTCGCGGCTTAAACCAGGCATCTCTTGATAATTCCATGCAAAACAATCAATATACTCTTTCAACAGCTCGATTAATTCAGCTTTATAATCAGCTTTCAAATTTTTGTTTACAAACGTCGGCCTAGGTACAGTGCCATCACCAATATCAATTTCCTCTAAAGGGTCAGCCGACATAAAGCCTTGTCCTAATTTACTCATATCATCAAAATCTTCACTGGCCTCACACATATCGTTCTTTTGTGCCCGATAGTGCTCAAGTCTCTGCTGCAACCATTCTGAATTATTCATTGATTCATAACAAACGGTTTAGCTGATACTCAACCGGTTTTAGAACAGTAGGCACAAAGCTATCTCTAGTACAGCTGATCATCTCATAGTCAGAAATGTCTAAACAAGTTAAGCACTTGACATGATCATGCATAGACATGGTAGAACCATCATCCACTGCAACACAAGCCGATGTGTCTCCATGTACAACCTCAATATCTTCGTCAACCCATTGAATGAGAAATTGATGCAAACTAGAATGTATACATCTATTTGCATGAATCCAATCACGACCCAATATTAAATTGATGTTACCATGGGTCTCGGCGACGAAGAAAGTAGTAGCCAACGTCTTGCTCCCAATGGTGAGCTCCATAGAAGCAACGCCCTTAGCACTCATAGGCTCGCCTCCTCCCACACCACTGATAGTCACGTTGGTCTTGATTAGCTCATCATCTAATCCACCAATGACGAAGGTCCGAATTAGGGGTGCCCAACCAAACCCTTAATCCGGGAGCTTACGATAATCCACCTCTCAAAAAGCAAAAATTAAAGACCCAAACCAAAGCAGATTCATCATGCCATGACACCTCGGAGGCCGCCCGACGAGTCTCCGATTCGCCCGAAGGGTTCTCCGCCTCCGAGGAGTCCCCGCGATTCGCCCGAGGAGTTCCCCGCCTCCGAGTGGCTTTTCCGGTTCGCCCGAGGAGTTCTCCGCCTCCGAGTGGCTTTCCGGTTCGCCCGAGGTGTTCTCCGCTCCCGAGTGGTCTCCAGCTCCTCGGGTAAAACTACCCGGCCACGACCCGGCCTATCCGGCGCCGTACCCACTTGGTACCCGCCGCGTCAGAGCATGATGGGCGTTCGTCCTTCGCCACGGCAGCCACAGTGGCGCCCGTCTCATCCGAACAGGAACGCTACAGTCTGGAGAGGGAATGCATGCGCTACACCAGGCACTCAAGTACGGTTCCAGGCGTCCACGGACGACACCTGGAGCCCGAGCAGGACACCTGGAGCACCCGAGGACCTCGAGCAAGTCAACCATGACCCGGAAACTACCCGGGAGCTTACCCGAGAAGGCGTCGACACCAACCACCCGGGATGTACGATCCCGGGTCCGGCGGGGCGCCCACTCCGTCAACACCTGCTCCCGGTACGGCTCGGCGAACGACGCTGGATGAAGCTCTCGGGGGCAGTAACTCCCCTTGTAATTTTCTCCTTTCTTACCCCCACTCCCTTCTTCCCTTGAGGCTATAAAAGGGGACAAGGGGACATCAGTGGGGGACATTCGAACACTAGTCAAACACTCGGTCACAGCACACGCAACACGCTCACTCGCACCACTCAGGGACTTGGGACCCTCTCCCTCTCCCGACTAGTTTGTACACCCCTACTACAGACTTGGACTTGAGAACACCGGCACACACTGGACGTAGGGTGTTACTCTCCGGAGGCCCGAACCAGTCTAAAACCCCCTGTCTCTCGAGTCACCATCCGAGCCCTGACACGCGATCGTAGGAAATTTACTTGTCGGCGGTAAAGAACCCCGACAGTTGGCGCGCCAGGTAGGGGGTTTTCGCGTGTCACGACACTTCACCAGGGTCCGGATGGCCCACTGCGGCGCCTCGCTGGCGTCTGGCGACCACCTGCGGTTCGGCTCCCTCGACTTCGTCATCGACAAGTCGGTGGAACCCATCGTCGGGGCGACTTTCGTGCGCCCCAAGCTTGCCCGCGACGACGGCAAGACGCTCCACGACGAGGGGCCCAAGCCCTCCCACGCCACGGCGGGAGCTGCCGCCTACGTCCTCGACCTACTCGGAGGGGACTTGGCGGCCGCCCTGGGACGGAGCCCGTCCCAGGAACGCTTCCGCAACGTCTCCTACATGATCACCAATCTCGCTCTCCAGGTTGGAGGGCAGGAGCAGCTCCTCTGGGACGAGTTCATTGACTGCTACAACGCCATGTACCCGGAGGGGCAGCCAGGCCTGCCAAGCGACCCGGTGGTCACCCCGACACCGGCAGAGATCAACCCCCGCGTCTCGCCAACCGCCAAAATCGCGGTGAGCAAGCAAAGCTCGCGCCCGCGGTTGACGTGGGCTCCGCCGAACTTCGACCCTTACCGGGAGTGCTTCATGTGTCACACCCCCGACGGGGATGTGCAGTCCGCGAGCAGCTCGACGGGGAATGGCGCCCCCGCGGCACCACCTGCCAACGCCCCTGCAGCTCCACCAGCCAACGCTCCTGCGGCGCCACCGCCCAACGCCCCGGCGGACGACGCTCGGCGGGTCAGGCTGCAGGAGCTGGATGAGGCTCGGCGTCAGATCGAGGCAGAGCGACAGCAGCTCAACCGCGAGCTTGGGAGAAACGCGGATGGAGGAGCCGCCCGTGCACGGGCCCGGGACGTGCAACAGCGCATCGTCAACGACGGTGGCAACGCCAACGACGCGCAGGTCTTCAACCGGGCGTCCCAGAACCTCGCAGCGGCTGCTGTCCTGCTCCGCGAGCATCCCGAACCAGCGGCGCCCGAAGATCGGAGGTTCCATCAGCAGCTCCGTGCGCTCCTGGAAACCGCAGCAGTCCAGCAGGCGGAAAGCTCTGCCTCACGCCAGCGAGCTCCTCGAGAACCCGAGCATGAGCGTTCCGTGCATCATCGTGCGGCCCCAGCCAACGAAGGCGCCAGGCAACGGGACGAGCACCATCAGCGCCGCCCGCGCCGAGCCTATAACAGACGGCGCGGGGGCCGCTACGACAGCGATGAGGACCGGAGCAGGAGTGCGTCACCCGACCCCAGGGGACCGCGTGCCTTTGGACCCCATGTCCTCGGCGCTCAGGTTCCTCCGCGCTTCCGGGCTCCCACAACGGTGCCCAAGTACGACGGGGACACCAACCCCAGCGTCTGGCTAGAGGACTACCGGCTCGCGTGTCATGCGGGGGGAGCGCAAGACGACTACTTCATCATCAAGAGCCTCCCCCTCTACCTCGCCGACTCAGCTCGAACATGGCTGGAGCATCTCCCTGCGGGCAAGATCGACAGCTGGGCGCAGCTGCGTGACGCCTTCATTGGCAACTTTCAGGGCACCTACACTCGTCCCGGGAATCCCTGGGACCTCCGCAACTGCCTCCAGGCAGAGGATGAGACTCTGCGTGACTACATCAAGCGCTTCTCCAAGCGCTGCACCGAGCTGCCAAACACCGCTGACACCGACGTCGTCTCCGCGTTCCGGTTTGGAACCACCTGCGCGACCCTCATCCATGAGTTGGGACGCCGGAAGCCTCGAACCATCCGGGAACTCCTTGACATCGCCACCGACTACGCCGATGGGGAGGACGCCGTCGCTGCAACTCTTGAACGGCCTCAGGCCAAGGGCAAGCAGTCGGAGTCGGCTGCCGAGGGCACCTCCGCCTGACCCGACAAGAAGAAAAGCAAGGACAAGCGGAGGCGCGATGGACGAATAGTGGCAGCAGCCGAGCGCAAGGCCACGAAACCCAAAGGGAACCCGGCGCCAAAGGACCACTTCGAGAAACTCCTCGAGGCACCCTGCACCAATCACGAGGGCCCTGTCAAGCATGCCCTGAAGGATTGCAAGCTGATGAGAAGCTTCCTCGCCGGCACCCTGAAGAAGAAGCCCTACGAGAACCGGGACGGGGCTGGTGGCCTCGAACAACGATGACGGCTACCCCAGGGAGGACGGAGCGATCCTAATGATCGTCGGGGGGTCAGCGGCCTGCCCCTCGAAGCGCGACGAGAAGCTGATCCGGCGAGAGGTCGGCCACACAGAGCCCGCGGTGCCCTCCTACCTGAAATGGTCCGAGGCCCCGATCACCTTCGACCGCTCCGATCATCCCGATTACGTCCCACAGCCCGGAAGGTACCCGCTCGTGGTGGCTCCTCTCTTCGGGACGAAACGCGTCCACAAGGTGTTGATGGACGGCGGGAGCGGTCTCAACATCCTCTACGTCGACACTCTTGACGAAATGGGGATCCCGCGTTCCCAGCTTCGCCCATCCCCGGTGCCATTCCACGGGATCGTCCCCGGGGTGGACGCAATACCACTCGGGCAGATCGACCTGCCCGTCACGTTCGGGACTCCACGCAACTTCCGCAGAGAAACCCTCACTTTCGAAGTGGTGGGATTTCCCGGGACGTATCATGCCATCCTCGGGAGGCCTGCATACGCAAAGTTCATGGCTGTCCCGAACTACACGTACCTCAAACTGAAGATCCCCGGACCCAAGGGTGTCATCACCGTGGGGACTTCGTTTGAGCATGCGTTCGCTTGTGAAACCGAGTGCTTCCAGTTCGCGGAGGCGCTCGTCCAGTCCAAGAGGCTCGCCGCTGAGCCTTCACCCAGGGACTTGGATATCCCCGAGACCTCCAAGCGTGCCGCGTGCTCCTTTGAGCCGTCCAAGGACGTCAAGGAGGTTGCCGTGGCCGACGATGGTCGCACCCTCCGTATCGGGACGGCGCTCGATCCTAAATAGGAAAGCGCGCTCGTCGACTTTCTCCGCGCAAACCTCGACGTGTTTGCATGGAAACCCTCGGACATGCCGGGGATTCCAAGGGAAGTCGCCGAGCACAAACTCGACATCAAGACTGGCGCACGGCCCGTCAAGCAGAAGCTCCGACGTTACGACGACGAGAAGTACAAGGCCATCGGCGAAGAGCTCAAAAAGCTCCTCAGCGCCGGCTTCATCAGGGAGGTATACCACCCCGAGTGGTTGGCCAACCCGGTCCTTGTAAAAAAGAAGAATGGGAAATGGAGGATGTGTGTTGATTATACTGGCCTGAACAAGGCATGTCCCAAAGACTCCTTTCCCCTTCCGCGCATAGATCAGGTGGTCGATTCCACCGCGGGATGCGAAACCCTTTGCTTTCTCGATGCGTACTCCGGGTACCATCAGATCGCGATGAGCCTGGCCGACCAGCTCGCCACATCGTTTATCACGCCTTTCGGCACCTACTGCTATTCGTCTATGCCATTCGGGCTGAAAAACGCAGGTGCCACGTTCCAGAGATGCATGCGACGCGTCTTTGGTGACTTAATCGGCCGACTGGTCGAGGCATACGTTGACGATATAGTAGTAAAATCCAAACGCACTGGCGACTTGGTCTCCGACCTCACAGCTGTCTTTGAGAAGCTCCGGCTGAACAAAGTGAAGCTCAATCCCGAGAAATGCGTTTTCGGGGTCCCGAGAGGCATGCTCCTCGGCTTTATCGTATCGGAGCGAGGCATCGAAGCCAATCCCGAGAAGATAACAGCCATCACCGACATGGGACCAATCCAGAACATAAAGGGCGTCCAGCGCGTCACGGGATGCTTGGCCGCGCTCAGTCGCTTCATTGCCCGACTCGGGGAACGAAGCCTGCCCTTGTACCGACTGCTTAAGAAGTCGGACCACTTCGTCTGGAACGCCGAGGCGCAGCAGGCCCTCGACTCACTCAAGGCAATGCTCAGAAACACACCAATCCTGACCGCTCCGGCAGAAGGGGAACCTATGCTGCTTTACATTGCGGCCACCACCCATGTGGTAAGCACCGCCCTCGTCGTCGAGCGAAGCGAGCCCGAGAAGATCCAGAGGGTGCAACGCCCCGTTTACTTCATCAGCGAGGTCCTGTCCAATACCAAGGTGCGGTATCCCCAGATCCAAAAACTTGTCTACGCCGTCCTCATCACCAAGCGGAAGCTCCGGCACTACTTCGACGCCCACCCCATCACGGTGGTGTCGAGGTATCCACTCGGCGAGGTGATCCAGAACCCCGAGGCCGACGGGAGGATAGCCAAGTGGGCCCTCGAGCTGATGGGGAAGAACGTCACCTACGCACCCCGAGACGCCATCAAGTCCCAAGCGTTGGCCGACTTCATCGCCGAGTGGACTGAGGCGCAAACTCCCCCGACCTCCATTGAACACGAGACCTGGGTCATGTACTTCGACGGATCGCTGATGAAGGAAGGGGCAGGCGTCGGCCTGGTCTTTGTCTCGCCTCTGGGCGTGCGCATGGAGTACATGGTTCGACTACACTTCTCGGCCTCCAACAACGCCGCCGAGTACGAGGCCCTCATCAACGGACTCCGTATCGCCCTCGAGCTTGGTATACGGCGTCTCGAGATCCGAGGAGACTCGGAGTTGGTCGTCGACCAAGTAATGAAGGAGTCGAGCTGCGTCAGCCCCAAGATGGCCGCCTACTGCCGGGCGGTCCGCGAGCTGGAAGACAAGTTCCTCGGCCTCGAGCTCAAGCATGTCCAACGACGATACAACGAGGCGGCCGACACCCTCGCCAAGGCGGCCTCCAACCGGAAGCCCGTCCCCCATGGAGTGTTCGCCAAGGATCAGCACGTCCCCTCCATCCGACTCGACGACGAGCCGCCCGAGCCTCCAGCGCAAGAGGAGGCGGAGGTGATGGAGATAGACGCAGCGCCCGAGCCCAACCTCGAGGACCCCGACTGGAGAATCCCGCTACTCGAGTGGATCGTGCAGGGCAAGCTCCCACCCGACCCGACCGAGGCTCGGCGGATCGCGCGCTGGGCTAAAACCTTTACGCTCATTGAGGGGGAGCTCTACCGACGGGGCACCTTTGGCATCCTAATGCGCTGCATCCCGATCGACCAAGGCAAAGAATTGCTAAGGGACATCCACGCAGGAGCATGTGGGCATCATGCCGCGCCGAAGACACTCGTCGGGAAAGCTTTCCGTCAAGGGTTCTACTGGCCAACCGCGGTGGCCAACGCCAAGGATATCGTGCGTAGATGCGAAGGCTGTCAATTCTATGCAAGGCAAACTCACCTCCCGGCACAAGCCCTGCAGACCATCCCCATCACTTGGCCCTTTGCCGTATGGGGCTTGGATCTAGTCGGGCCACTAAAGAAAGCACCCGGGGGCTTCACGCATCTCCTCGTCGCCGTCGACAAGTTCTCCAAATGGATCGAGGCAAGGCCTATCCGGCGGGTTCGCTCGCAAGAAGCTGTTCAGTTCTTCACCGACATCATCTACCGCTTCGGGGTCCCGAACGTGATCATCACCGACAACGGCACTCAGTTCACGGGAAGAAAGTTCCTCAACTTCTGCGACGACAACAACATCCGAGTGGATTGGGCCGCCGTCAGCCACCCCAAGACCAACGGACAGGTGGAGAGAGCCAACGGCATGATCTTACAGGGACTAAAGCCGCGAATTTTCAAACGCCTCGAGAAGTTCAAAGCAAGGTGGGTTGCAGAGCTCCCGTCGGTCCTCTGGAGCCTGCGAACCACTCCGAGTCGAGCCACGGGCTGCACGCCTTTCTTCATGGTGCACGGATCCGAGGCGGTCCTCCCAACTGACCTCGACTACGGTAGCCCACGGGTCCGCGCCTACGACGACGAAGGGAACCAAGCCTCCTTGGAAGATGCCATCGACTAGCTCGATGAAGCGCGCAGCGTCGCGCTCCTCCACTCGGCCAAGTACCAGCAGGCCCTACGACGATATCACGACCGCAACATCCGAAGCCGGGCCTTTCAAGTCGGCGACCTCGTCCTCCGACGAGTTCAGGACAACCGTGGCCGTCACAAGCTGTCGCTGCCATGGGAAGGCCCCTACATCGTCGATCAAGTCCTACGCCCGGGGACTTACAAGCTCAAGAACGAAGACGGCCAAGTCCTCACGAACGCTTGGAACATAGAGCAGCTACGTCGCTTTTACCCCTAAAAAGCATGTGTACTTTGTCATTCGCTTGCGATAATAAACATGCTCTTCCGTTCCGAGTACCTTATGAGCTTGCAGTCGCTTCCTGAGAACGCTCCCCGAGCCCTCTGAAATAAGAGGCGAGCGACTCTTTCCCCGCGTAGGGTCGAACGCTCTTCACAAACGACACGGTAAGTACCTACGATGGCTTGTTAAACGCCAGGGGTTCGAAGGCTGGCCCGTCGATGGGTTCTACAGCCGCCCCCAGGCACCCCGAGCGAGGGGCAGTAAGGGATGGGTCCCAGCGGCCAGTACCTGGGCGCACGAGCGTCACGGGCATCCCGAACTGCATTCGAGTCTTGATGGCAAGAAAGATCATGGTTTTTCCTCCGAACGGAAAGGCAAAGAGCCGCCAGGTCCGGTCGAACGGACTCGGTAACTAGATGATCTCGCCACCAGGAATTTGAAGCTGGCCACCAGCTGGTCCGATCGGAACCCGTCGAGCGGGATGCCGTGGCTTCACTCGAATTAACCCGTTATCAGCTCATACGGACACTGCATTTTCGGCCGACGAGGCAAAAATACGGCGCGGTCCGGCCCCTCCACCTTTTGCGAAAAAAGATGCATGAGGGGTTACGACGTAAGGAGAAAAAAGCCTCTCCACTAGCACCCTGCATCGCGTAGGGTCCCAGGTCACGAAACAAGGCCTAGAAAAAGATCTCGCCACGAGGCCAAGGACGAGCCCGAGAAGTCCCCGCCTTGCCCGACGAGTCCCCGCCTCTCCCGAAGAGCCGCACACTCCCCCGCGGGCTCGCACAGCTACGTCTCTCTACCCTCAAAAGTACCTGTACTTTCCAATTCGCGATTATAATCGAAGTACTGTGCTATTCCGAGTACTTTATTCGCACACGACTGGGATGTATCCCGTGAGTTCCCAAAGCTAAGCGGCGGGCGACCCCTCCCCTGTGCAAGATCGCCCACCGCTCGGGGGCTCCACCCGGGGCCCGGTGCCCCTCCGTTTTTTCACTCTGTTTTTTCGCAAAAACTCGCCAAGTGATCGCTCTCGCGCGCGATCAAGCGGTATACTTTTGCGCTTGCGAGAAAGGAACGTCAACTCAAAGGGCTTTGTGACCGCGCTTGTCCAAGTTCCGAGTGCTCACGCCCCTGCGGCTACGGCGCCAACTTGCGGGCAAAGTCCAAGCCCTCGGGCTGACGTCCTTTTCCCGAGAAGCAATAAAGGAACCGCCTCGAATAGTTGTGGCCTTCAGCTTACCCGATCTGTTGCTTGTCATCGTTCGAACCTTCCGAAACTACTCGGGGGCTGCGAGTCCGAGTGCCCAATCTCCCGAGTTCCTACGCCCCGGCGGCTACGGAACAGAGTTTGACGGGCAGGGTCCCGCACCTTTCCATCTCGACTCATGACCCCCAAAGGCATTCGGAGGAAAACAAACAACAGATAAAACACGAATTTTCGGAGTAACAACAATTATCATAGGAACTTTGTTCATTACAAGCAGTGACCAAGTTCTTTATGGCTGCTCCAGCCCGAGATCCTGCAGGGCCACGGACGCCACTCGATCGGCAAACGAGGAGGACTCGGCTTCAATCTCGTCGTATTCAGTGTCCTCGTAGCCGGGGGCCCACCCGTCCTGCAGAGCCTCCCGATCCATGGTCGGGTAGTGTGACAAGAACATAGCAATGATCTTGCGTGCCACACTCCGAGCAAGATCTGAGGCCTGCGCCCGAGTCCTCCCCGCGACAAGGGCAAGGCGATCCACCAGGGACGGGCCGTCGCCGACGTTGAGCTCCTCGAGCAGGCGCTCAACCGCCTGGACCAAAGCCTGATGGACCTCGGATTTCTTCTCGAGGGCCCTCTGGCTCTGCTCGCCCGCCTCCCGGGACCTCCGATGGTCCTCGACGACCCCTGCAGGCAACTCTTCGTCAGCATCATTCTGCAAGAAGAAGGGCGAGCGGACGCGCGATACTTACTGGTCAGCTGCGCCTTAAGATCGTGACCAAGCTGCACCAGCTCTTGGTTGGTAGCAAAGGCCTTGGCCACCTTGCGCCTCTCCCCCTCGAGCTGCGTCTCCAGATCAACCTTCCCCCTCCGCAGGGCTGCATTGACAGTCAAGCTTAAGCAAACCTGCCGCCACGCAAGGAGAACAGAAAGAAACCGCCCGACAACTGATGAGGAGGGATGACTTACCAAGGATCTCTTCCTCCCGTTTCCCGGCGATCTCCTTGAGGCGGGCCCCCTCCTCCTCCGCGGCCGTCAGCTTGCCGGCCACCTCGACCAGCTGGTTGCCGACCGTCTTGAGGTCGAGGTCGCGGTGCTGGACGTCTGTCTGAAGGTCCACCACCTTCGTCCTCAGCTCCTCGGCCTCCCGCACGGCGGCAGCCTTTTCCCGATTGGAGGCGTCGGCGGCCACCAACGCCTCCCTCACGGTCCTCTCGGCCTCGTCCACCTTCGCCTCGAGGGCGGCCTCCCTCTCCGCGGCGTCCAGGATCGCCTCGTCCCTCGCCTCCCGGGCCTCGACCAGCTGGGCCTCGAGCTGCTCCTTCTCGGCCTTCAGCTGCTGCATGGCGTGCCAAAGCCCGGACTCCCGGCGCAGGAACGCCGACTTCTCGGCGCTACGCTCCATGATTTTCTGGACGAAAATAAAAACAAGAGCGGTAAGACATTCCCCAAAACGGCGCCGAGGACTAGAAGAGCGAAGCCCGAGAACTTACCCGAGAAGGCCCGATAATCATCGTATTGAAGACCTCCTTCATGCTGTTGAGGCCCTCGGCGAGAAGCTGGCGCTGCTCCATCTCCGCTGTGTCGTCCAGCTCGAAGATGGGATCCGCCGGGTTCTGACGGTCGTACCACAACAACCGACCCTCGCATGGAAGGTTCGGGTTGTCTTCAATGGGCACGATGGCGTCAAAACGACGATCCATCGTCATCATCCCCGGCGTCTCCCGGAGGAAGCCCAGGCCCTCGCCCGAACGGCACGAAGGTCTCGGGGACTCCACGGTCAGCCTCCTGCTGCACTCGCCGGCGACCCTCCGCGAGCTGCCCTCCGGCGAGTCCTCGAGCACGACGACCTCCGGGGGAATCACCCCGGAGGGCTCGGGGGCTGCGATGGCTGCCGGGATGGCGGCGTCCTGACGAGCGCCGGAGATCCCCGCCTCTGCTTCCTGGGGGCCAGCCGCAGCCCCTGGAGAGGCAGCGACCCCGCGGCCATCTTCCCCGGCGACTCCCTCCACTCCGGGGTGAGCCGGCTCCTCCTGAGGAGCAGGCAGGGCCGCCTCCGCCAGCTCCTCGGCCAGCTCCGCTTGGAGCGCCGCCACGGCCGCCTCTGGGGGGACGGCCTGTGCAAAGGCTAGGCCCGTTGGGAGTGTGTCTCCCGGGCTGTCGCCGTCCCCCTCCGGCACCTGTTCCTCCGCGGAGGGCGCCGCCCTCCGTGTCCCCTCCTCGGCTTGCTCCGCCGAGGGCACCGGCGTTCCCTCCTCGGCCCGCTCTGCCGAGGGCACCGGCGGAATCACCTCGGCCCGCTCCATCGCAGGCTCCACCACCGCCTTCCCGGCCGGCCCCGCCGCGGGCTCCGGCGTCGCCTGCTCAGCCTGCTCCGCCGCAGGCCCCGGCAACGGCGCCGCCGAGCGCAGAGTCTTCCTCGGCGCCACCTCGAGCGGGGTATCGGCCCGACTGGTTCACAACAAGTCAGCGAACCCGGCTGAGAAAAATGGTAACTACAGAAAAAACCGAAACCATTCGAGAAACACAGGACATCACTCACCCCTTCGCAATCCTCCGCGTCCGCTTGGACCCCGTCGGCGCTGGGGCCTGCGGGGATGCGGGCCGCTTGGATCCCGCCAGCGTCGTCGGGGCAGGGGCCACGGGCGCGACTGCGGCGTCCCTGCCCGAGTGGGGCGCCGCCCGACCTGACGAGCCTCCCCCCTCGACCGGTGTCGAGTCCGGCCGCCTTGTCGTGACCCTCACCGGGCCGGGAGGGGCTTGCGCCTCCACCACGGGCGTCCGGGGCGCGTCCTGCCCTTCGCTCCGCGCCCGCGTCATCTGAGGGGCCGACGGCGGCCGCCTGTCGTCCCGCGGCGCGAATCGCAAGGGGGAGCGCGACGCCCCCGAGGACGAGCCCCCCTTGTGGGCGCGCTCTGGTAGGTCCCGGCTCCGGCTCCTACCCCGGCGAGGGGAGACCGTCTCCAGCCGGGAACTCCTTCCCTGCTCGAGGTCGTGACGGAAGGATGGAGGTGTGCGGCTGCGCCTCTCGCGCCGGCCCTCCTCGGAGGACCGCCGATGCCGGTCCGACCGAGAGCCTTCACCCCTTCCCGAGTCCGGCGGTGGCGGCCCTCCTCTCCCGCTCCGCCCCGAATGCTGCGCAGAGGACGAGGCGCCGGCCGTCATCACCACGACCGACTTCAGCTTCTGAGGAGGCGAGTCGTCGTCACTCTCCTCGTCATCCTCGCTCCCCGAGACGTTCTCCACGAACTCCTCGGGGTCCTCGTCCTCGGAGACCTCGTCCTCTCCCTTCCTCCTCCTCCTGGATCGCTCGGCGTTCCGCTCGCGCTTGGCGACCTCGCTCTTCTTCCACTCCTCCCGGCGATCTTTCCTGGCCATGGCGTATGCGGCCTGGGCCCGGTTTCTCGCCCTGTCCTCGGGGAGTGGCGGCCGGGAGAGGGTGCAGTGGAGGCCCTTCATCTAAAATAATTCGGGATCAGCCAACTGAAAAACCAATCGGGGATTCAAGGTGCACGAAGAAAACCTTACCAGGTCCTTGGTGCGCTTGTGCGGGAGCATGGGGAGGAGGCCCGGGGGAGGATATGCTTCATGACCCTTCCCCATCGCCGCCGTCACCCGACGCTTCACCTCGTCCCCCGACGGCGGGGGGATCATCGTCACGGTCCCCTCGAAGGGGGCATTCTTCGGGATCATCTCCCAGATCTGGAGAGTGCGCCGCCTCAGCGGCACGATACCTCTCGAGAGGTACCCGCCGAGGACTTCTGCTGTGGACACCCTCGCGTCGCGGAGCCGGGCGAGGGCCTCCCAGATGTCCCCGAGAACCTTCTCTTGCCGCTCCTTCTCGGGCCCATACGCCCATGCCTCGGGCAACCTCTCGAAGGTTTTTCCGGTGTACGCCGGAAGGGGGTTTCTGCTGTCGTTCTTCAAGTAGAACCACAGCGGATGCCAGCCCTTGTTCGAACTGGTCAAGGTCCCCGAGATGTAGGCCTTCAGCCGCCCCTGCTTCGCCTTCAGCACGGCGCAGCCAATCGTCGCGGGGGCTCCGCCCTCCGCGGAGTGCAACGAAAACTTGAAGAAGTACCTGAAGAGGNGTATTTATCCAGAGTAGGCAACATTTGTGAAAACAATACCCTTGCCTCAGTGCGACAAAGACAAACTATATGCAGAACATCAAGAGGGAGCAAGAAAGGATGTCGAACGCACATTTGGTGTTTTGCAGGCTCGCTTTGCCATTTTACGAAACCCATCACGTGTGTGGCAAATGCAATCGCTTGCTGAGATCATGTATGCATGTATTATACTGCATAACATGATTGTCGAGGATGAGAGGGATACTTTTAGAGTTCTCTACGATGACAACTACGAGAGCGAATATGACCAAGGCTCATCCTCTGCACCATTGTCTGGATTTGGACATGGGCCAATTCACGAGTTTTCTAAGCTACTGGAGATAGATGAAGACATTCGAGACCGGAATATGCATCGTCAGCTAAAAGAGGACTTGGTTGAACATATATGGCAGCGATTTGGAAGAAGACAAGTTTAGCCATATTTAATTGTGCATTGTAATTTCTGTATCTGTACTATCATGTAGCAATCTTATCAGAATGAAAATAAATTAGCCACTATGTATTGCCTTGCTTTAATGGTTCAGATTTATTTTAGTCAATGTTTTGATTGAAACCTACGAGGTCAAATCTGCAGCAGCATCCATTGCAATCAGAGATTTAGGATTAAAAAAGCATGTGCATCACGGAAAAGAGAATTAGTACTAGCCAAACCTCCGCCTAGTGCTCGTAGGAGAGATCTCCACCTGATTCGTGTCCCTGGCATGGACCTGCTTCACCTCGCTGCTACCACCGTCCATCAGTCTCATCGATCAGCGCCCGGCAGAGGATGAACCTCCACCTGATGTGTGTCTCGTGTGACGTGCGCATCGTCGCCGGCAACAGCTCGCGCTGCACTAGCCGCACTCAGAGCCCGTCGTGTGCTTCCCACTCTGCTGAACAGGTATATTTGACAAGATCCGCGAAGCAGGAGTTCCATGGATTGAGGATTTAGAGAGAGGAGGCCTTGATTTGGTGGGATCGGAGAGATCAATTTTGAGGATTTGAGGGCGCCGGAAAGGGAGATGGATGGGGGATTTTTCTCGCGCGAAGCAACGGACGAGGAAGGTGAAAAAGTCTAGATAAGTCTGACGAGTCGGTCCCACGATGGACTCAGCATCGGTGCCGACGCTGTGCGCTCGACACATTTTTACAGCATCGGTGTGAGGGGGCCTACAGTCAATTTTGGAGCACCGGTAACGCCGTGGCTAGTCTCATGCCGCCCTATTGCCCCGTGAAGTGTGCACAAAGCTCCAACAAGGTACTAGCCAAAACAAAAGGGCTGCGGTAGCTGAGCGTACAGATCAGCATCCCTTGATTTGCGGCCGTGTGGGATCGAGAAATTGTGAACCTCCCGTCCAAAAATTCCTTCTTCTCAAAAGAAGTGCGGCGGCGTTCTTCCTCGGCCCTTGGCCAGTTGGCCGTCGGGTGCCATAAAATACAGTACGGTTGAATCCTTGGACAGGACGTTCCGGGTCGTGACGTCGTCCAACGCCAAGTCTCAAGAGGCGCGCAAAAGCTATACGAGACAAGACGATAGCCGTATGGGTAGTGGGCTAATAATGGGCTCAATTTTGTACTCTGCTGTTGTTCGAGAGACCGGGCTTTGAGCCTTGTATTAGCCCAGAAACCTTGGATCGTGGTCCAACAAAATTGGCCTGCCTAATTTGCGATTTATTCGTACCAGGCAGCTGAGCAGATCTTTTTTTTAGGAGGCCAGGGGGAGAGGATCCCCACCATTTTCATTTCACTCTGGAGCTTTTTGGAAGCTCAGAAAATACATAGGTTCGGCGGTACAATTTTGAGAAAACAGTACATTTGGTAGAGATATGATCTGCAGATAGTGCCATATGACACGTCCAAGTCAAGGCTACAAGAACAAGAACTGCGAATTGGTTGGAAACTTCACCGAGGCAAGAAAAAGTTTACCTTGCGAGTTGGTGAAACGCGTATGCTATACCTGTTCCTGGGGAACTCGTCCATTTCCCCTTTTACCTCCAGTGACATATCAAACCAAAAGATCCTTAGCTGTGAGACACGTGACTTGACTTGAGTCTTTTCCTTCTTTTTCCGAGGAACTGACCTGAAATCTTTCTAGATACGAACACTCTTTTTTTTCCCCTGTGAGAGCGTATGTGTCGGTGCAGCACTGCACTCCTTCAGGGTTTGTTTTCACATAGAGAGATGGGAAAGATGCAGGCCTGCGTTGACGCGGACTCGAGCGCATCGGGAAATTTGGCGACGGACGACTCGCCGGCCGTTCACTCGCGCCGTCGCGCCCACCGACGGCGACGGGATCCCGTTCTTTACACTGTTTTAGTGGCATCTCGAACAAGTATTCTCGATCGTCCGGCTCGTCTGTCACCGTCGTCCTTGTCCCCCCTTCCCGAGGGAAAAGGATTTGCTGCGGTCAGGTCAACCCCTGAAATCTCAAGCGAAAGGGATCCGATTCGGGAGCAGCACCAACGCAAAATCGACCGATGCTTGAACCGGCATCAGTACATGCTGCCCTTGAAGTTTCAAAGAAACAGGGCCGAGGTACAGTGATGAAAACAGAAACTGACGAGAGGTAATTTCTCCCCTCGTTTTTTGCTTGAGTACTTTACCTCAGCTATCGGGGCCTCACACGTCATGTTTGCCGTGAAGCTGGAGTACGATCATACTCCGCTGCCGGAACGCGCTGCTTCCTTTGACGTTTATGGTTTCGCTATAAACGTGCCGGTGTGCCGGTACTCCAGCTGGAGTATATGTTCGGTTTCTCTCTGTGATGCGATGCAGTGTGCCGGTGTGTGACCGACCCTGTCACCAAAAAGGCAGCCAACCTCTGAGCAGGGGTATGTGCCAGTCCGAGGTGTGAACAAGCCAACAAGGCGTGCCTCGCGTGGACTTTTCGTCCCCGGTCCCCGCGGGCCAGGTTCGCTCCTGCTCCCCAAATTTCCGCGGAATTCACCGCCCCTCGGGCCCGCGCTCCGGAGGGAAACCCGCGAGCAATCAAGGCAACGAACATCCACCAACCCCGAACGTGCTTCCGCTTCCGCCGCCGACGAATCAGAATCAGGAACTGGAAGCGCTCCTCGTCAGATCGCACTGCGCGCCATGCCCTGCGACGGGAGACGGGGAGAGGCCGGACGGCAACAAAGGGCCGGTTTGCCTTTCCGCCGTTCTGCTGTCGTTCTTCAAGTAGAACCACAGCGGGTGCCAGCCCTTGTTCGAACTGGTCAAGGTCCCCGAGATGTAGGCCTTCAGCCGCCCCTGCTTCGCCTTCAGCACGGCGCAGCCAATCGTCGCGGGGGCTCCGCCCTCCGCGGAGTGCAACGAAAACTTGAAGAAGTACCTGAAGAGGTCCCAATGGGCCCCTATCCCCAGGTACCCCTCGCAGAGAGCGACGAACACCGCCATCTGCTGGACTCCGTTCGGGTTGAGGTGGTGGAGCTCCAGCCCGTACTCGTTGAGTACGGCGCGGATGAACCTTCCTGCGGGGACGGAGAACCCGCGCTCGTGGAAGGCGACGAAAGAAACGATGTACCCCTCCGGCGGTTGGGGGTAGTCCTCGACGCCGGGCACCTTCCACTCCCCGGCCTCCGTCAACGGCGGAAGCAGTCCTTCCGCCACGAGACCCTCCAGCTGCCGGAGCGAGACGCGGGAGCGCTCCCAGGTCGACATCTTCAAGCAATCCGAAGGAAGAACGCCGGCGGGATGTGGGGCTTGGTCACTCGCTCCCCGGAACGGCGAGGCGACGACGGCGGAAGACGCAAGGAAGCGAGCGGCGGCGACGAAGGAGACGAAGCGCGCAACGAAAAATTGGAAAGCTCGGGCCGGGGTAAAACCCGAGGCCGCCGCAGCACGCGGCTATAAATAGGGGCGAGACGAAACGGCCGCTGCCTTAATTGCGCGGGCCCACCACTGGCGCCGCGGCGACGTGAGCACGTCGCTTCGCCTGACCTCCTCAAAAGGCGCGCCCACCTCCCCACGCGGCGGGGGACCGGGCCGACGCTTCCGTTCCCGGCCCGTCAAACGGTCGGGCGGTTGTCCGGCCCACCAAAGAAGCGTCCCCGACAAGCTTCCACTCCCCGACAAGTTCTTCGATCCCGACAACATTCAAGGCAAACCACCCGGGCACAAAACCTTAACAAGAGCACCAGCTCTTCTCAAGGCTCGGGGGCTACACCCGGCGGGTGCGCTCGCGCGCCCCCACCGGGAAGATCATAACTTACCCTATCCACGCCGCCATCCAGCCTGGGCGCGAGTCTCCATCTCCCCCCAGGCTCGGGGGCTACTGACGAAGGTCCGAATTAGGGGTGCCCAACCAAACCCTTAATCCGGGAGCTTACGATAATCCACCTCTCAAAAAGCAAAAATTAAAGACCCAAACCAAAGCAGATTCATCATGCCATGACACCTCGGAGGCCGCCCGACGAGTCTCCGATTCGCCCGAAGGGTTCTCCGCCTCCGAGGAGTCCCCGCGATTCGCCCGAGGAGTTCCCCGCCTCCGAGTGGCTTTTCCGGTTCGCCCGAGGAGTTCTCCGCCTCCGAGTGGCTTTCCGGTTCGCCCGAGGTGTTCTCCGCTCCCGAGTGGTCTCCAGCTCCTCGGGTAAAACTACCCGGCCACGACCCGGCCTATCCGGCGCCGTACCCACTTGGTACCCGCCGCGTCAGAGCATGATGGGCGTTCGTCCTTCGCCACGGCAGCCACAGTGGCGCCCGTCTCATCCGAACAGGAACGCTACAGTCTGGAGAGGGAATGCATGCGCTACACCAGGCACTCAAGTACGGTTCCAGGCGTCCACGGACGACACCTGGAGCCCGAGCAGGACACCTGGAGCGCCCGAGGACCTCGAGCAAGTCAACCATGACCCGGAAACTACCCGGGAGCTTACCCGAGAAGGCGTCGACACCAACCACCCGGGATGTACGATCCCGGGTCCGGCGGGGCGCCCACTCCGTCAACACCTGCTCCCGGTACGGCTCGGCGAACGACGCTGGATGAAGCTCTCGGGGGCAGTAACTCCCCTTGTAATTTTCTCCTTTCTTACCCCCACTCCCTTCTTCCCTTGAGGCTATAAAAGGGGACAAGGGGACATCAGTGGGGGACATTCGAACACTAGTCAAACACTCGGTCACAGCACACGCAACACGCTCACTCGCACCACTCAGGGACTTGGGACCCTCTCCCTCTCCCGACTAGTTTGTACACCCCTACTACAGACTTGGACTTGAGAACACCGGCACACACTGGACGTAGGGTATTACTCTCCGGAGGCCCGAACCAGTCTAAAACCCCCTGTCTCTCGAGTCACCATCCGAGCCCTGACACGCGATCGTAGGAAATTTACTTGTCGGCGGTAGAGAACCCCGACAACCAAGCTTCTTGAACATAGAATAGGGCATCAAATTGATAATTGCCCCAGTATCAACAAGCATCCTGGAAACTGGCTTCCTATTGATATGACCCTTCATGTACAGTGCCTTTAGATGATTTTCAGAACCCTTTTGGCCGTTTAAATATAGTTTCTTTTGGGCCAAAGTCTAGATGAGCCAACTCATCCTCCGGAATAACATAATAATCCGAAGATAGGTGCACCACATTAGCATCAACATTCATATATTTAGGTGACGACCCATAATCAACTAGCTGTTCATCGTCTATATTCTGAGAATCCGATGATAGCCTCTGATAAAATGTAGAAGTGACAGAAATTTTAGAAGCAATACGAGATGAACCTGGATCAGCAAAAACCGGTTCCTCTGGTTTCAGAACCGGTTCTACCAGTTCTGTCACGGCCAGAGACACCAAAGGGGGTAGAACCGGTTCCAGCCATTTGGAATCCGGTTCCACCGGATTTTGCCCTGGAGCTTCAGTTTTCTTCCACCCTTTGCCTGGAGGAATCATGGGCCTGTACTTGTTGAAGTGCTCCTCCCTCTGCTTCTCCAGCTCCTTCTCCTTCTGTTCTTGAAAATGAAGTCGCTGCAACTTCCTCTTTTGTGTGCATGTCAAACCTGGAGGACACCATCTTGGCATGAGGTATTTAGATTTATCAATTTCAACCTTCTTACCCACATCAGGCTCTGCAGCAACATCCTCCTGGACTGATGGCTTAGCTTCATCTCCAATTATCATTGGCATTTTGTCATCATCCTTCAAATTCACTTGGAAGTCACCAATTTGAATCACATCAGCAGCTGTAGTCCTTTCTTGGTCGACATCCGTCTTCTGGACAACTTCCTCCATCTTCTTAGGCTGATAAACCTGCTTGGGAGGAGATGTCCACTTTTCCTGAGGAAACCAGTTCCACCGATTTTGAGAACCGGTTCCACCGGTTTTGGGTGGCACATCCCAACCTGATCGACGAGGAGCCGAACGGTTATCCACCAACCTCTCACGTGCTGGCACTCTATCATTACCCCATCCTTGGTGAAAAGGAGGATACTACATAGGGTATTAAGGCATGTGCATCCCATTGTAATCCCATGCCGGATATGGAGCATTATAATACGGAGGCATCCATGGCATGTTCTGATATTGGTTCTGTTGGGGATAAAAGCTAGCACCATCACCCTTTGTCGGTTATTCGCCCTTGGAGGCGAAATTGGCTTCTCTTGACGCATAGGTGATCTCTTTCTCTTTTTTGCTGGCCAATCCTCATCAACTGGCCTTTGATTAGCATATTTGGAAAATAACTGGTCAAAGGTCGGCTTTGGTTTTGCAACTTTACCCTGATCCTTGGCCACATTGATTTTCCAGGTTCCAATCTCGGGACGCTTAGGCTTTAGCATTTTTGGGCGCCCCTGACCAGAACCGGTTAAACCAGTTTCTGAAACCAGTGGAACCGGTTTGTCCTGTACAGGCTCAAACGGTCCCTTTGATGATCCTTGCCCCTCGAGATCCGTGACTCTTGCAGTGATTTTGAAAGTTTCTCTGCCATTGGGGGCCTTCTCACACACCACTTCCCTGATAATTGATTTTCCCTTCAAATTTTCGGGCTTCGGCTTTTCTTCACCCACAACAATATTTTTTCCTTTAGTCGATTCGACTTGATGCGGTCGAACCAGAACTTTAGGAGGTTGCATCTCAAGGGTGTTGACAGGGAAAGGTGCTTTGTCTACCTGCATCTCATGTAGTGTCAAACGTCCTTCATTCAAGGCCGATTACACCTGTCGACAGAAAACATTGCAATCATTAGTAGCATGCGAAAAAGAATTATGTAATTTGCAATATGCCCGCCTTTTAAGCTCTTCAGGTGAAGGAATAACATGAGACATCTTGATGTTTCCATTCTTTAATAATTCATCAAAAATACGATCGCATTTAGAAACATCAAAAGTAAATCGCACTTCTTCTTTCCGATTCTTTTGAATTGGCTTAAGAGATGGACATGTGTACGATTTATTCTTAGAAGGCCACACAAGTTCAGCAACATACACATCTTCATCATCGTCTGAGCTACTAGAATCATAAGTAACAACATGCACATTAGAACGATGAGTCTTATATGTATCTTTTGCATTTTTAATTCAGTTTTCAGTAGCTAAAGCCCTTACTTGCACTTGATTAACCGAAAAATGTTCAAAGCCTTCTATCTTTCCTCTAATAAAGGATCTCAAACCATTAAAAGCAACGTTAGCTAGATCCCTTTCAGAAAGTGACAAATTAAAGCAACGGTTCCTAGTTTCTTTGAATCATTTAAAATAATCTGTAACAGATTCATCTCTTTGTTGCTTAACCGATGTCAAATTTGTCAATTTCAATTGAGTACTCCCACTATAAAAATGATCATAAAATTTCTGCTCTAATTGATTCCATGAATTAATTGAGCCAGGAGTTAATAAAGAAAACCAAGAGAAAGCAGTTCCAGTCAAAGGTAATGAAAACAAGCGAACTTTCAAAGCATCACTAGAACTAGCCTCTCCTAGTTGAGCAATATATTGGCTAATGTGTTCCCAAGTGGTTTTATTATCATCACCATTAAATTTTACAAAATCAGGAACACGCCAATTATTAGGATAAGCTACAGCATCAAAATTAGCAGAGTATGGTTTCTGATATAATCTAGAATTACCCATATCAATACCAAGTTTATCCTGCATCACACTAGCTAACTCGTCCTTCATTTTATAAAATTCAGCATATAAATTTGAATGAGTTAGATCAGATTGCCCTGTGGCTGTACTTTGAACTTGAGCAACATGAGACATGCGTTTAGGACTTTGCCGCAAATATTGGTCATACACGTCATTAGGAACCCCTCTAGAATTAATGTTTTGATTAGGTATAGGGGGTGATGTGTAAGCACGTGTTTCGATATAAGCAGATCCATTAGCTACCTCTGCATTTCAGTTAGGGACTACCGAAAGAGGAGGTGTAGTGTGTGGTACTAACTGCTGCGCCACCGGTTTCCAGAACCGGTGAAACCGGTTTCGCCGAGGCTGGCGAAACATGTGTACATTGCGCTGCCCTGGGGTGCTGGCGTATTCAATTTTTCTTGCTTCTGTTTGATCACGTAAGACGGTGATAACCCCTTTGAGTGCAGGCATTTTCATGCATAAGAAAGCTTGCCTTATGATGATGTCGAAGGCATTTATGACTCCTCTGTCGAAGATAACGCTGTAGTCAAAGAACATGTCCACAACATCGAAGGCAATATACTCAGTTCTTGCATTTGAGGTGTCACCAAAGGACACTGGCGGTGTAATTTTCCCCAATGTTGGTGTACGCTCCCCCCCGAAGCCAACCAATGGTGTATCTGATGGTTCCAAGTTATCTGGGTTGATGTTAGTCATTGATCTGAGTGTTTTTGCCAGGATGATATCTGCGGAGCTGCCTATGTCCACTAGCACTTTCTCAATCGTCCAACCAGCAATGTTGGTTTCGATCGACATTGCGTCATTGTGTGGGAAATTGTGGAGCTTCAGGTCTTCTTCGGTGAAGGTAATTGGCATGTGAGGCCATTCTGATTTTTTGTATGGACCATCCACTGATATGTTGTTTACTTGCTGAAAGTAACTCTTTCTTTGCTTCTTCGTTTCGAAGGTGAGTGAGGATCCTCCAGTTATTGGCACAGTGAGGCCATAACAGGGCAGATGTTTTGGTGGATTTGGATCTTGTGGTTTTTGCGGTGGTGATGGTAGTTCTTCAACTTTGATGTCTTTGTTTAGGATTGGTTCAGTCGTTTGAGGATATAGGTGTGGATACATGGTTTGTGGGTAGTAGTGTTGGAATGTTTGAGGCGAAGCGAATGTTGAGTCGTCATCGCTGTTGTGGGATGCACAATGTTTGAGATTAAGGATGGGAAAATTGGACAGTATGGCTGTATAGTTTGGGATTGTATAGTTTGGGAGTTGGTGGATGAAGCCGAAGGTGGCTTCATTTGGGTAGCTTGGATTTTGTCTGCCTTCATCTTCTCGATGGTTTTCTTGATGTCTCAGCACTGCTCAGTGCCATAGGTATGATTATTGCCATGGTATTGGCAAAACAATTCTGGCCCCGAAGGTGGACCTCTTCCTCTTCCTCGGCCTCTGCCGGTTCTTCCTCCTCTCTGGGTAGGCTCACCCCTTGGGTTTGAGTATTGGTTTTCTTTGGTGGAGCTTGTTTTCTTGGGATGAAGGTGAGCTCTCAATAGTCATGATGGTTTGGGATGAGTACTTTTGGTAGTGGTGTTGATTGTGGTGATGTTGTCTGTTTTGAGACTCATATTGGTTTTTTATGACAGCTTCTCTGGCAATTCGTCTTTGGTTGTCATTGTTTGATCGACAATATTTCTTGAACTCCTCATACAGATCTCCAAGAGTGGTTGGTGTTTCCATTGCAATATGTTGTGCAAATGGGCCTGGGCGAAGCCCCAGAATGGCTGCAAACTTGGCGGCTTCATCGGGAATATGAGGAGCTTGAGCTCTTAGGCCTACGAACCTGTGAAAGTAATCTTCCAGTGGTTCCTTCGGCTATTGATGTAGAGTCAACTTTGCATATGAGAGTGCTTGGTCCCCTATGATGCTAAAATTCTTGATCAACTCTCTTTTCAAATCATACTAGTTGTTGATTGATAAGCCTGGCAGCTTTGTGTACCAGTTCATTGTAGTGCCATCGCAGATGATGATGAAGGATTTTGCCAATACCACATCATCTCCTCCTGCCGAAGCTATTGCAGCTTCGTAGCTCATTATGAATTGCTTGGGGTCAGTGAGGCCATTATACCTTGGTAGAGCTATGGGCTTGTACGAAGGCGGCCATCTTGCCAATTACAGACTTTCTGATAAAGGGCAAATATGATCAATGGGACGAGTGTGCAGCATTTGTAAACCAGTTCTTGATGTGGAAACATGATTTGTTCTGGTGTCAGCGAAGACAATTGGCTCATTGAGCTCAGCTTGTAGCTCAGTGACTTGTTTCTTGACTTTCTCGAACTCTGCCCGAATCTTAGCAGCTCTAGAGTTTGTGGAGTTTAATCAGCTCTTCCAATTGCTGGCCTCAGCTCTTCCAATTGCTGCCTGATTTGTAGCAACTCGTGCTGTTGTTCTTCCTCTTCCTCTTGCATTTGCTGTTGTAGCTCGATTTGAGCAGCTTCGAGTTGTTTCTGCTGCTCTAAGCACCAAAGGCGTAGCCTTTCCTCCATCCTGCGCAGCTTTTCTTAATTTGTGAGTGCTTCTCCGTCGCCTTCCTAATCGTCGGAGACAGCTTCGGTTATGGGTTGTGTGGGATTTGGTGGAATTATGATTTGGGTTTCTTCAGTTAGGGTTGTGTCTTCGGTGGTAGGTGGTTTTGTGACTATTTTTGGTGGCATGGTGGTGTTCATAGATTTTCTTCATGCACAGGACAAATGGTGGGTGCCAATTGTTGGGATATAGCTGAAGGCAATATGCACAAACAATAGCTAAGACTGAGAAATGGAGACAAGCAACAATATATTACTCACCAACAGTAATCTCGGAAATCAGCCCATTACACGTTGGTGAGGGGTCCCCTTTTATAGGGAGGTCAAGAGGTACATTTTACATTCCACTTATACCTCTGAAAACCAGGCATCATCCTCTAGACTATACAACTTGAGTTTATTAGGGGCGTAATTGTACATTTGCACCTTCAAATGTGAATGTGTGGACCAGTAACTCTGTCTCTAACTTGGCTTGGACTTGGTCCACACTGCCTTCATCACGCACCGGATGACACCTCGTACCTTCACACTCTGGAGCGCCTTCGGCAGAGATGTCTTCTTCTCCGGAAAACAGAAAGCAACGTGCCCTCGATCGGGACCTGTCTTGAGCCTGTAGGAAAAGATAAACCACATACATGCTGGTAATATATGTAGGTTACCTTCGCACCCAATTTAAATGATCCCTTATAGCGAAGGCAGCGGATCACCTTATGGTGTGCGATCTTATTGTTGGCGGCTCTTAATAATAAAATCTTACTGCCAACATAGATACAAAAGAATGATAAAACAAATAGACATAGGGTTATTTACTAATGGATTCTAGTAGTTTTAGTGCATGTGCGCTTACAGGGACAAAGTGGCAAAAGAAGGACCAAAGTGGGCCCAGGGCCAGGTTGTTGTTGACGGTCCTTATAACAAAAATCCGACCGTCAATAGGCTCAAAAAACCAATAAAGATCAAGGCATAACTTAGACATTTGTATTCAAATAATATTGTACAATGCATATCTAGAATATATTTGAGTATAGGGACTACGGTGCAAAAGATGGACGAAACTGGGCACAGACCCAGGTCGGCCGACCTGGCTAGGTCGGGCGACCGGGCCTGGACCCCAATCGAGCCCATCCTCCACACAGGTCATGAAACACACTAAGAGATGATCATGGACGTTGGAACATGGTCGGTTCAAGTCAAGGGTGAGGATGAGCCACGTGTCACTCCCACGGATTGAAGGGCCCAAACCTCAACTTAATTGCACCCAAACGAACTATACCCACCTGGAACCGTCATAAGGACCCACATGGCAGTCTATCAGAGAAGAGTGGGGCCGAAAGGCGGTGGAACCAGGTCGGCCGACCTTGCTAGGTCGGCCGACTTGGCCATGCGGCCGTTTCGCTTCCCCCTTGACCCGTACCTCTAAACCGCCATCAGGAGTCCATCTGAGCCGTGCAATGCTGAAGACGGTGGACCCAAGGGTCGGCCGACCTAGGGACTTCGGCCGATATGGGCCCACCTCCAAACTGCCACAACCGCCTCTGGCCGGCTCCAACCGCCTACGTGATGCTATAAATACTTGCAAAGGGCACCGTACTCAAACACACACCAGAAGAAGAGCTCTCCTTTGCTTCAAGCTTAGTCTTAGTCTTAGTAGTGATAGTCATAGTATTAGATCTTCTGAAGGGCTTCCGAAGGAGTCTTGGTAAGTTCTAGAGTTCTTTCTTGTATTCTCTTACTTACTTGCAATATTTTGAGCTTAATGGAAATACCTTCATACTTATGTTGTATGCCTTAGTTATACCTTATCCACTTAGTATATACTACTTATGTCTTGCACCTTATTCAAGTGAATGTATGCTATGACATTGGCTCAATGTGCCTCTTGGTTGCTCTATTTATTAACGTGATAGGTAGAGTTGTATCTCATATTGCAAGCATGGTGTTTGGAATATGGAATACTGTTAAGGGTACCGCTGCCCATGGATTAGAAGAAGTAGGCAGCAGGTGGTGACAGCCCTGTCCATCCTTTGTAATCCTCCATGTTCGGGAGTGGGTATTAGGCCTTTATGATAAGACGTCCTACTGTCGTCCCTTGATGAGGGAACCACTGGATACCTCGATATGTCCTCATGCAAATAATCATTGAATGGGCTTGTATAGGGTATTGTAGTATATCCAAGTCCCATATGTATAATGCTAATGAACCTCTTCGTAATCTGTACTAATGTACTATCACTAACTAAGATTATCATAATGATGAGCAATGAACTTCTATGTATCAACCTACCCATTCATTTCCATATCATTTACCCCTGTTGAGATTATGGTACATTAATTGTTGTTGTAAGTAAATGCATTGGAATGACATCTCTCTTTAACTAAACGCTTTCCCTGCGGATAAACAAATAATGATACTCTGGAATACTCCGGGGTGAAATGCTACAACGTACTTCTGTGCGCTTGCAGAATATCTGTAACGTCTAGATTTACGATGAAGTATCTATAGTGCCATCACTACTTTAAGTGGTGATGCTAAGAAATACCAACAAGCATTTCTGGCGCCGTTGCCAAGGAAAGCAATGGTTAAAGAGATTTGATCATCCATGCATTTAATCCAACATGATTAATTGCCAGTAGTCTCGCAGGTTTACCCTTTTGCTCTGTTTTTCTGTGATGTGAAATAGCGTAGTGCATGACTGGTTTCCAATTACCATCCAACTACGTCGAGAACCCGAATACCATAGGAAGGAGTGTATGTTCTCGTGTCATAATCCCTCTAGTGTTCTTGTCGGAGACCGATCCAGTCATTGGAGAATCCTCCAACCAAGGAGAACAACCCGTACCCGTAGCACCCCAACCGGAAGAAGCCATGGCCGACAGGACCATCAATGACTACTCCGCCCCGTCCGCTGCCTAGATCCCTGTGGGTCCGGAGGTGGAAATGGAGGATCATGCTTTTGAGCTGAAGGCCCCGCTAATCAACATGGTGCAGGCTAGCCCCTTTTGTGGGAAAGCCAATGAGGACGCCAGTGCTCGCCTATAGCATTTCCTGGAGGTGTGCAGTACCATCACCATCCGAGGAGTGGATCAAGAGGCCATCAGGCTCCGCTGTTTCCGTTCTCACTGTTAGGAAGAGCCAAACAATGGTTCTATTCAAACTGTGATGTGGTGAACACGTGGACCAAGTGCTCCAATGCCTTCTTGGCGAAGTTCTTCCCCATTAGAAAAACCAATGCCTTTGGGGAAGAATTTCCAGCTTCCAGCAAGAGTCTAGGGAGACAGTTCCGGAAGCGTGGGATCGCTTCCAGGACTATATTCTGGCATGCCCCCACCATGGTATGCAAGAGTGGCTCCTGCTCCAGAACTTCTATCATGGACTGTCCCAGACAGCCCGTGAACACATGGACGCTGCTGCTGAAGGGGCATTCCTCTCCTTGACCGTGGCCGCCGCTAAGCTGCTCATCGAAAAGATGGTGTCAAAAAAATCTTGGAATGACGACCGTCTACAGGGGCGCAAACGCGGTATGCACACCATGAAGGGGTGGACATGCTGGCCGCCAAGATGGACCTCATCATGAAGCGCCTTGATGACGGCACCAAGGATGGGGGTGCTGACAACAAAGGGCCACTGGACTCACACATGATGTGTGAAGTCTGTGGAGAAACTGGTCACTTGGGAAACAACTGCCCCGAGACACAACAGGAGGTACAGTTCGTTAATGGCAACAACGGGTACTGGCCTCAAGGGAACTGGAACCAGCAACGCCCATTCTACCAGGGAGGTAACAATAATAACTCTTTCTCTAACCAACCTTCCCTTAAAGATCTTGTCCTTGGTCAGGTCAAGATTAATGAATCTATCTCTAAGAGGCTTGCTGCTAACGATAAAGCTCTGGAGGGTGTAAATTCTAAAATAGAAAGTTTGTCCTCCACCTTCTAGAGCCAGCTGAGCTTTAACAAAATGCTAGAAACCTAGTTAGCTTGGCTTGCCGCCACCGTTCCTTCTGGTGTTAAGGGGAGAATTCCCCAGCAGCCGGATACCTCCATTGAAAATGTAAAGGCTGTGTCCACGAGGAGCGGTAGGGCTACTCGGGATCCAGTCCCAACTAACAATGCAGGGAAGGCAGCAGCACCAAGGAAGGAGATCCCAGAAAAAAGGGAAGAGCCTGAAGCCGAGCTGGCACCAGCTGGACAAACTGCACCACATGAGTTCTACGACAGAAACGTCTTGCCGTTCCCTCAATGCCAAAAGAAACCAAAGGCGGACGAGCAATTTGCCAGGTTCGTAGAGGTTTTACAAAAGTTAAATATACATGTGCCATTGCTGGATGCTATGCAGATACCAACCTACGCGAAGTACTTAAAGGACATACTCAACAACAAACGACCACTCCCGAGTACCGAGGTCATAAAGTTGACTGAGGAGTGTAGTGCAGCCATCCTGAACAAGGTCCCAGAAAAGAAGAAGGACCCAGGGTGTTCCACCATCACGTGTACAATCGGGACACAGCATTTTGAGCATGCACTCTGCGACCTGGGGGCAAGTGTCAGCATCATGCCAAAGGTAGTATTTGACCGCCTTAATTATACTACTCTGTCCCCTACTCCCATGAGACTGCAGCTGGCTGACTCCATGGTCCACTACCTGGAGGGGATAGCCGAGGACATTCCGGTACGCATCTGGGATTGCTTCGTCCCTGTCGACTTCGTGGTGCTGGACATGCACGTGAGCAACGACTCATTGCTCATCCTTGGTGACCCTTCTTGAGCACAGCAGATGCACACATTAATGTGGGTGCTGGAGAGATCCAGCTCCACATTAATGGTAAGAAGGAGAAGTTTGAGTTCAGGCCAAAGGTGGAGCAGTGCTCCATGATCAAGATCAAGTATAGGAGGAATAGTCGAAATGTGAAGGAAGTGGAGGTTACACCTCCAGAGAAGGACAGCTTGATAAAGTTTATGGAGAAATTCTGGGGGAAGGAATTCCCCATCTGGTATTATGCAAAGAACAACAATAAGCCTATACGAGGTGCGAAAGCACAAGCGAAGAAAACATCGGAGCAAGCTGTCGACCGCCAAAAGAAGGTAAAACAGGTATGGCGGGTTAAATCATCTGTATCCTCATCTCCAGGGTCAGATGCTGCTTCATCAAGTTGAAATCTTACATCAGAGACGTCTTCGCTCGACGACGTAAAACACGAGTCCTACGCCGACAGGTTCACCGGTGCCAACAAACTAGCTTGGGGGAGGACCCCAACTCAGGTAAGTTCAGGTAAGTATTATTGAATAAAATTTTCTTTCGAATAAAGTTAGTAAATGAGAGCTATCCAGGCCAGTCCCTTAATGTTTTGTGTCTATGCTTAAATTATTATTTTGGACATGATGAATAGTTGCTCTTATTTCTCTCTTGTACCTATGTTGCAACCTGCTATTCTCCTAAGCTTTGGGTTTGCTGGTCAAGCATGATCTTTTCTGTTATCTGGTCTATCTATGGGTAGCATATACAAGCTCTAGTCTAGGTTGTTGTTGGCTATGATATGATAAGACCTGAGTTACCTTAAGATCTTACTAAGCTAGACTTGATAACCGGAAGTTTCTCTTTTAAAAATAAAATAAAGAGTTCCTTATGGTGATTAAATTCCCCACCAGAGCCCATATTGTTTTAAACCCCTACACGAGCTACATGCTTTTGCATTGAGTTTTGTCAAGGTCATTGTGATTTTTAGAGATTTACTTCATGCTTTTGAAGCCAAGATCACGCACACACCACCATATACATGTGACACTTCTACTCTGGAAATAAGCATGACTCACAATCATCCACCAAATAAAAGCTCTATATTAAGTATGGTTCTCTTCCCAACCTTATTGCAAAAAGAGACATGGGCTGATGAAAAAAAATATATATGGACACATGAAGGTCCAAGTAAATAAAAAAAAGAAGAGAACATAAAGGCTCTTAGTTCAGAAAGATAGCCATGTCTCTAAAAGCAACTCTATAAGGGAAGAGAAACATGTAAAAAGGAGCTATCATTTACCATGCCACATACACACGTACACATCTTGGTTTGAAAGTATGACTTACTTCTCTTTGAATCCTGATTTTGACTTTACAATATGTGCACTACAAGTATGCTACAAAGCTCTTCTAGCACAAACTCTACTATAAATGAGTGACAAGAGAGTTGAGAGAGGATCTTGGTAAGGATATACACTTTGAGTGACTCGAGAGTACCACCTAAGGAACTCGAGAGTATACACTTTTGAGGAGTAATGAGGAAGTAACTCCTGATCCACTGAGCCTAAAAGTTCTAGTCTTTGCTCGGAACGAGCAAAAGGCTAAGCTTGGGGGAGTTGTTGATGGTCCTTATAACAAAAATCCGACCAACAATAGGCTCAGAAAACCAATAAAGATCAAGGCATAACTTAGACATTTGTATTCAAATGATATTGTACCATGCATATCTAGAATATATTTGAGTACAGGGACTACGATGCAAAAGATGGACAAAACTGGGCACAGACCCAGGTCGGTCGACCTGGCTAGGTCGGGCCACCGGGCCTGGACCCCAATCGAGCCCATCCTCCACATAGGTCAAGAAGCACATTAGGATATGATCATGGACGTTGGAACATGGTCGGTTTAAGTAAAGGGTGAGGATGAGCCACGTGTCACTCCCACGGATTGAAGGGCCCACACCTCAACTCAATTGCACCCAAACGAAGTATATCCACCTGGAACTGTCATAAGGACCCACATGGCAGTCTACCATAGAAGAGTGGGGCTGAAAGGCGGCGGAACCAGGTCGGCCGACCTGGCTAGGTCAGCCGACTTGGCCCTACGGCCGTTTCGCTCCCCTCTGGACCCGTACTTGTAAACCGCCATCAGGAGTCCATCTGAGCCGTGCAATGCTGAAGACGGTTCCAAGGGTCGGTCGACCTGGGGACTTCGGCCGACCTGGGCCCACCTCCAAACTGCCACAGCCTCCTCTGGCCAGCTCCAACCGCCTATGTGAGGCTATAAATACCTGCAAAAGGCACCGTACTGAAACACACCAGAAGAAGAGCTCTCCTTTGCTTCAAGCTTAGTCTTAGTATTAATAGTGATAGTCATAGTATTAGATCTTCTAAAGGGCTTCCGAAGGAGTCTTGGTAAGTTTTAGAGTTCAGTTCTTGTATTCTCTTACTTACTTGCAATACTCTAAGCTTAATGGAAATACCTTCATACTTATGCTGTATGCCTCAGTTATACCTTATCGACTTAGTATATACTACTTATGTCTTGCACCTTATTCAAGTGAATGTATGCTATGACATTGGCTCAATGTGCCTCTTGGTTGCTCTATTTATTAGCGTGATAGATAGAGTTGTATCTCATATTGCAAGCATGGTGTTTCGAATATGGAATACTGTTGAGGGTACCGCTGCCCCACGGATTAGAAGATGTAGGAGGCAGGTGGTGACAGACCTGTCCGTCCTTTGTAATCCTCCACGTTCGGGAGTGGGTATTAGGCCTTTATGATAAGACGTCCTACTGTCATCCCTTGATGAGGGAACCACTGGATACCTCGATATGTCCTCTTGCAAATAATCATTGAATGAGCTTGTATAGGGTTTTGTAGTATATCCAAGTCCCATATGTATGATGCTAATGAACATGGTGCTTAGGTGTATATATGCCCTCGTTTGCCCGTAGCCCCACGGATTAGTAGAGGCAGGCGGCAGGTGGTGACAGCCCTCTCCGTCCTTTGTAATCCTCCACGTACGGGTACGGCGTAGAGCTGTTTTCTAGCAATTTCCTAGAGGTCTAGGATACCCCGGTGCCCAAAGCATGCATAGGAGAACTCCCTTTGCTATATTCACAGCCTTAGTGCTAAGTTATCCACTCTACCCAGCCTTTATTAGAACTCGATCGATCCGGTCAACTTTAGTAATTAGACAGTGACTTTACGTTCCCCGTGGATTCGATACCTGGTTTACTCACAGGTGAAAGCTACTTCGACAGCCGTGCACTTGCGGACTTTCTGTTTGCCACCGCTGGTGTCAACAAGCTTTCTGGTGCCGTTGCCGGGGAACGATAGCTATTGTCTAAGGACTACGGTTGCCCGTTTATCTTTTATTTTATATTTCTTTTTGTTTTCAACCATGGATTCCACCCAAATTCATGAGTTCTCTGTTCCAAAGGGTGAATTGTTGGAGCCGCACCCCTCATCAAATCCTATAGTAACAGATAGCTATGAAGTTCGCCCTGCCTTCATAGCTATGGTCTAGGACAAATCCTTCTCAGAAAGTGATGGTGAAAACCCATACCATCACTTGCACGGATTTGAGTTGCTCTGTTCGTGTCTGGTTTGGGCATGACACAGGCAACGATTAGAAGGAAGCTCTTCCTGTTCTCTCTCAATGAAAGAGCGAGGAAGTGGTATGACCATACCGTTGGGCTAACGAATGGTGAATGGGAAAAGTTATGGGACAAGTTTTGTCTTGAATACTTCCTCGTTCACCGGATCTGTGGACTTCAGAATGAGATCATTAACTTCCAACAAAGAGAAAAGGAAATGATCATGAAAGCGTGGGACCGGTTCCAGGACTAATGTCTAACCGGAACGGATCTAGGCTTCCCAGACTACATGCTCATGCAGAATTTCTGGTCTAGGTTGAATTGTGAAGATGCCCGGTACATTGACATAGCAGCCGAGGATTATTCCTACACATAACCCCGGCTAGAGCAAAAGAAGTCCTGGTAGCTATCCGAGAAAACTCTCCTGCTCACACGGATGAAACTGAGCAAGAAGATCCCCAAGTAGAACCTATAAGCTTGCCCAGTCCAAACCCAGTTCCTGAGACCCCATCCGTTGAGGAAGAGGAAACTCAACCTCTTGGATTACCTTTCGATTTCGAGGAAGACTTCTTTGAATACTTTGAGAATACCTCAAATTATACAGTGCAAAAGAGACCTGCAGTAGAGACCCTCTCCATTTATTTGGAGACATAATTTCTAAACGAAACCGTGAGGGAGCTTATTTCCATCCTAAACACAGAATGGTCAAATGAAGTGGAGTCTTCTTCTGAAGTTATTCTGATTAACTCACCTTCACAAACCATTCGAGGTTTCGTAAGCAAGATGGCCATAGAGATCCTTTATAATCCAACCGTTGGGGCCAATATCATGTCCAGCTCATTCGCGCATATCCTAGGACACCATAAAAAGCTGACCCCAACACCAAAACTCCTTAGAACACTCTCAGGTCACATTCTCGAAAGTCTCAGTTTAGCATGGGACTTTCTCCTCAAACACAACGGGATACAGATGGCTCTAGACTTTTATGTCTTTGAGACATCAGATTTTGACCTCATGATAGGACATCCTATCGAGGGCCTCCTACAGGATGTAACCTCGGAAGGAAATCTCCCAGCCAAAGTAGGAAGAAATCTCCTCACCATTCCCTTAGCTAGGGTCAAGAATTCTATAGTTGAACCTCTGATAGAGCCTAACCCAGCCGAGGTAGTGAAGTCCCTTCAACTAAGTGACCCACTTGAGTCATTCCTCGAAGAGCATGTCCACGACTTTATTGAAGAAGAGGATGATGTATCTGAGCCGCTTGAAAATGAGGAGCCACCCAAGTCACACATAGAGCTAAAACCCTTGCCTGCTGGCCTCCGCTATGTCTTTCTAAATGAGGACTGGGATACCCCTATTATCATTAGTGACAAGCTATCACAGGATGAGAGCGATAGACTCATCAAGGTGCTTGAGAAACACCGCTCGGCGTTCGGGTATTCCCTCAAAGACCTGAAGGGATTAAGCCTTGTGCTCTGTACCCATCGCATTCCCATAGACCCATCTTCCACACCATCTAAGGAGCCTCAGCGTAGGCTAAACAATGCGATGAGGGAAGTCGTGAAGAAAGAAGTCTTAAAGCTTCTGCACGCCGGGATCATTTATCCCGTTCCTCACGGTGAATGGGTCAGGCCTGTCCAAGTGGTACCCAAGAAGGGAGGTATGACCGTCGTAAGTAATGAGAAAAACGAGCTGATTCCTCAGCGTACCATTACTGGGTGGCGGATGTGCATTGACTATCGCCGACTCAACAAGGCGACGAAAAAGGACCATTTTCCGCTCCCCTTCATCGATGAGATGTTGGAGAGACTCACGAACCACTCCTTTTTCTGTTTCGTTGATGGGTATTCCTGCTATCATCAAATTCCCATCCACCCTGACGATCAGGAGAAGACTACCTTCACGTGCCCTTACGGAACGTATGCATACCGTATAATGTCATTTGGATTATGCAATGCACCAGTATCATTCTAAAGGTGCATGATGTCTATCTTCTTAAACATGATAGAAGAAATCATGGAAGTTTTCATGGACGATTTTTCAGTCTATGGAAAAACCTTTGATCATTGTCTGCAGAACTTAGATAGGGTGCTACAGAGACGCTGAGACAAGGACCTGGTGCTAAATTGGGAAAAGTGCCATTTCATGGCCTGAGAGGGTATAGTGTTAGGATACTTAGGGTCCAAAAGGGGGATAGATGTGGATAGAGCCAAAATTGAAGTTTAGAAAAACTTCCACCTCCTACTAATGTCAAAGGGATCTGTAGCTTTTTAGGACATGCGGGATTTTACCGACATTTCATTAAAGACTTCTCTCAGATAGCCAAGCCCCTCACTAGCCTATTAACTAAGGATGTACCCTTTGACTTTGATGATGAGTGTTTACATGCTTTTACAATCTTAAAGAATGCTCTTATCTCAGCGCCAGTCATTCAACCCCCAGACTGGACGCTACCTTTTGAGATAATGTGTGATACTAGTGATTATGCTGTTGGTGCTGTCCTTGGACAAACCAAAAATAAGAACCATCATGCTATCTCGTATGTTAACAAAACTTTGACAGGAGCTCAACTTAACTATGCTACCACTGAAAAGGAGCTCCTGGCCGTGGTCTTTGCTATAGACAAGTTTAGATCTTACTTGGTAGGAGCTAAGGTGATTGTCTACACTGATCATGTTGCCTTAATATATCTGCTTACCAAGAAAGATGCTAAACCACGTCTTATCCGCTAGATTCTCTTACTCCAAGAATTTGACTTGGAAATTAAAGATAAAAAGGGAATCGATAATTCAGTAGCAGATCATTTGTCGCGTATGTAGTTCATTGACATGCAGGACTTATCGATAAATGACTTCCTGCGCGATGATACCCTACTCAAGGTGACAGCCTCCGACCCCTGGTATGCAAATATTGTGAATTTTATGGTTGAGGATATGTACCACCAGGGGAGAACAAGAGAAGGCTTATCTACGAAAGTAGACTCCATTTATGGGATGAACCATACCTGTACAGGGTATGTTTAGATGGCATGTTCAGATGATGTGTACCCACAAATGAAGCAAGAAAGATCATTGAGCAGTGCCATGCAGCCCCATATGGAGGACACTATGGGGCATTTAGAACAAGGTCAAAGATCTGGCAGAGTGGATTCTACTGGCCCACAATGTATGAGGACACAAAAGAATTCATTTGACGATGCCAGCAATGCCAGAAGCACGGAGGGATCACATCAAGAGATGCAATGCCACTCACAAACAACTTGCAAGTTAAGCTGTTTCATGTGTGGGGCATTGATTTCATGAGACCCTTTATCAAATCATATGATAGTGAGTACATCCTGGTGGCAATGGATTGCGTCTCGAAGTGGGTTGAAGCAATGCCATGTTGAGCCACTGATTCCAAACACGCATGAAAGATGTTCCATGAGATCATCTTTCCACGTTTTGAAACCCCCCAGGATGGTAATTAGTGATGGAGGGTCGCATTTCATCGACAAGACCTTCTGGAAGTTTCTGGCAGAACTGGGGGCAAGGCACAATATAGCTACACCATACCACCCCCAGACAAGTGGTCAAGCAGAAATATCAAATAAGCAGATCAAGAACATTCTGCAGAAGACCATAACACAAATGGGAAAAGGATGGAAGAGCAAGTTACCAGATGCTCTATGGGCATACCGGACGGCATACAAAACATCGATCGGGATGTCCCCATATCAACTGGTTTATGGTAAAACTTGCCACCTACCGGTTGAGCTAGAGCATCGGGCACACTGGGCCATAAGAAAATGGAACATGGACTTTCCAGCAGCCCAGTAGATGAGGAGAATGCAGGTATCAAAGTCAGAAGAGTGGAGAGACAAAGCATACCACAGTGCTAGAATCTACAAGTAAAGAACCAAGAGATGGCACGACAAAAGGATCGAGGTGAAGGAGTTCCACTCCGAGGATAAGGTACTACTCTTTAATTCCAAGGTGAAGCTATTTGAGCATGGAAAACTTCAAAGCAAATGGGAAGGACCATTCGTTGTGGTGGAGACTTCGTCACATGGGGCTATCATACTCCAAGATGATGAAGGTAACCTCTTCAAGGTAAATGGTCAGCGTTTAAAAGTTTTTCTTGAACCTGATAAAATAGAAGAGGAATTTGATGTGATCAATTTGGTCATGGATAATTCCCATCTATAATTTTGCCTTACACTAATGTCCTTAACCCCTAGAACACATTTGCACACACTTTGGGGCATATTGGACCTGTCATGTAGTACACCAAAAACATGAAGGCGGTCGGGCTCAGGGCCAGGTCGGTCGACCCCACCAGGTCGGCCGACGGCCTTCTGAGCCTGATCAGCCTTATCTTTTGCACACGCTCCACACCGAAGTCTCTGAGGATGTTCCGTGGTGGGTGAGCGTTTCAACCTCTGATTGATCCGAGAAGAGGGCTGTTTTTCTTTAAAAATTCACCCATCCTCTTCTCCCTTCTCATCTGAGTTCTTCCTCGCCCATATTCTGAAACCTCTGAGCCAAACCTTCCAAATCCACAAAAATGGCTGGAAAGAGCCACCACACCTCTCGATCGACCTTCAATCTTGAAGGGGAACCCACTCCGGCGAATTAATTGGTCCCCTTCCAGCTAGAATCAGCAATGGCCATGGTGGTACCCCCCTTAGCAAGCATCCCACTAGAGGAGGACACGAGAGGGCGCACCAGGGGGTCAGCCTACCCCTCAGGTCGAGCGAGCGGCCTGGTGGCCCCTCGGCGCCCCGCTTGGCGGCGTGATCCCACTCCCCGAGAAGGTCCCAGAGGCGCGAGGCACGAGCGTCAAGCCCGTACAGAAGGCCGATGACGGGGCAACTCACTCCAAAGAAGATGCCGGTTGCCACCCCTACCAAGGGGGATGGACTCCCGACTCTTTAACCAGGGGAGAAGCTGAAGGAGGTTGTCAGGAACAAGTGGGAGGACATCGTGGCGTATCATTATACATCCGACGTTTCCATCTACTCTCCCGCTAGCACCCCGGAGCCATGATTCCTAGTCTTCGGGGAAAGGAAACCCGGAGGCGGCTATGGAAAGTGGTTGTTCCCTCCCCTCACACCTGAGGAGAGGAAGGAGTTGGAGGCGTCGGTGGAGTCCTCGCCGGCCGGCAAGATCAAGAGGCATATTAAGCCTCCTCCAATTCGCAGGCCAGGGGGTCACTATGAAAGTGATGAAGAGAAGACCCGTGGCTCCCTCCAATGCAGAGTTTCTAGAGCTGATCAATCAGCTCGATCGCGACTATGCCAAATTGGAGAAGAGGTTCGCTGAAGAGCGACTAGAGCGTTTGAACCTTCAAGACGACTTTGATATGTTGCGTAGATCAACAGTCATCGAGCTCAAATGCTTTGCTAAAGCCGTAGGGAATGAAAACCTTTACAATGCACCTTAGGCACGTTGACTTAGAATAGGATAGGCACATTAGTTTTAATTCCTTCATTTATTTATTTCTTTCATTTCCTCAATTGAATATTCTGTAATGTGCCTATGCTATGATGAATAAAATAAAACTTTAGGATGTTAGGGTTGTGTTTTTTGTTTTCACTTATTTTTGAATAAAGGTACATGTGTGGGGGAGTCCCTCGCCAGAGGATCGACGGAAAACAAAACGATGCAACGCGAAACAGTATAGAATAGAACGAAACAGAGCAGCACGCAAAAGAGCTAGACCAGAAGGGTTGCCCCCAGGTCGCCCGACCCCACTAGGTCGGCCGACCTGGCCTGGGTCCCTCCTGGCCTCCATTTTTCCCTGCGTGCTGGTTTGATCCTCGTATACCCTGTTTCAGTTGAATCTCTGCAGAATTGGATAATGGAATTCAGAACTTAAATAAAATTAACCCTTCACATCTTCCCATCACTTGAAAAATATTATTAACTCACATATATTTTATTCCCTGTACCTTTTGGCTTGTGGATATCTTCATATATTTAGAAACTCATGTCACCTAAGTTATTGCATTTTGAGATATGGCTTTAATATGAAAGATTCTCTTGCTTACTCAAGTACTTGGAATTTATGAAAAGTTTTTAAAACTTTTTAACCTTGCCATGCTCCTCATGGGTTTGAGAGACAACCAATTATAATTATAGTCAAGCATTTCCTTTGAGCTTTGAGTTATTTCAAGGTTTGTGACCCTTAGTAGAGATACTTCATGTTTTTAAAGTCAAGATCATGTACACTCCACTATAAAAAAGATAAACCCTTACACTGAGGGTGAAGCAAAACATGCCTTTGTTTCATATTCATGAATAAACACTCCCAAAATGGCCTTTTTCCCAAAACCAAGATGGAAAGAAGATATGGGCTATATGCATAGAAAAAAGAGAGAGAAAAGGACTCATGCTAAAAAGCATAGAGCTGAAAAAAAGAGAGAGAAAGAGAAAGTGCAATAGACCATATCCAAAAGAAAAGAAAAAGGAAAGAAGGTCAAAATAAAGGAGTACCCCTACATGATGTGAACTAGGGTTCCCGATCTTCCGAAAGATTCTGATAACTCTCGATTTGGTGGAGTCGCAACACAAATCGATCCGGCTTCTGAACAACACGTTCCGAACCCCGCAATCACAGCACCACGTCTCCTCAGGTTATCGACCAGCAATGCACGATCGACCTCGCCAAGAAGGCTAGTCCTTGCCTGCGAATCGAAGAACACAAGCAAGAACAAGAAAGAATGCAACCAAATTGCAGATGCATGATTAAACTCACGGAGTTGGGGTCTCACAAACCGATGAACGGCGAAACTGTTCTTGACAGAATAATCTAAGCAAAACCCAAACCCTAACTTGGGCAGTGGCTACTAAAATATAGAGGTTAGGATCATGGGAGACCCCCTGGACGTGCCCCTATTGGGCTCAAATAAGATACACGGGCCAACGGCCCAAAAGACGGTGGCGCAGCACCCTGACAGATTCTGGATGTTCACTTGTTTCAACAATTCCTGTTGACCCTTATGGAATTTTGACGTGAAACTAGAGTCATTGCAAGCTTTATGAAATTTCCTTTCCAACCATATATAGGACGTCCAAAACGGACTCCGGATGTGGCCTGGGCGTCCAATCTAAGGCAGACTGGTCCTGGACTCCGAGACGGACTCGAAGTTGATATGCGTTGGGCCTCCACGTAGGTTGGACGCCCCTTGCAGGTCCCCTCCACTAATAAACCTCTCTTTAAGCATTTTTTCATCATCTCCATGATTTCTAATTATAATAACTATATTTGGTAGCAATCTATTCTCAAAATAACTAAAAATAATACATAGGAACGAGCTCACCTTATATTTTGGACGTATGGTTGTATGCGAAGGTGTCATGTTCTCATCATCCTCCCTTTCTTGAAAGCAAACTGTCCTCGGTTTGACCATAGTTGTAGAAGATGGCAAAGTCAACAACCAACTATGCTCCCTTTCTTGGAAGCGAACCTGATTCTTTAGAACAAACTAGAGGAACTGGATGTGATATGACTAATTTTAATGTAGCCCTCTAATTGATCACATTGTTGTCCAACCAGAGAAGATTTTAGATTTGAACAAATATAAACTCGGTGGACCATAAAATCTCCTTTACAATTATATTTACCAATGAAGTGTTATGTATTCCAAGTTAAGCATGGCAACTCAAAATTTGGAATAAGTCTCTCCTCCAAACAATTTAGATTATATAGAACATCAAATTCAATATAACCCAAAGTATTTAATGAAGATAGCAGTTTTTGTTCATCATTTGCACAAGTAATTGGTATAAACATTTTATTTTTAGCACAAGCATATGACGCCAAAGCATGGGTATCATTAATATGGACTAGCTGTGGCATAGGAATAAAAGAATCACTATCACTCTTCTTTATCACAAGGAATATCAAGCAAATCATCATGTGACAGAGATAAATCCAGAGACGGTTCCACTAACAATTGCCCTATGATAGCATGGTTTACGGAAAAAATTAGCACATTCATACAATTCTCACCTTCTGTGAGTGTAGCACCATGTGCACAAACTGTGTTTGCAGCAGCAATAGGTGCAATGTCAAGTGATGGATCTAAATGTGCACATTGTTGGCGGTTCTTAATGACAGATTATTATTGCCAACAAAGATATGAAAAGTGCTAAAACAAATAGACATAGGGTGATTTACTAATGAATTCCACAAGTTTTGGTGCTTATGTGCTCACAGGAGTAAAGTGGAGAAAGGAAGGCTAAAGTGGGCCCAGAGCCAGGTCGCCCGACCTACCCTGGTCGGCCGACCTGGGTCCAAGCCCAATGAGGTCCAACTTGAGCCCAACTGCAAAAGCACACTTAGAACTGATCAGGAACGTTGAGATCATGACGGTGGGAATGAAGAGATGGGATTGGTCCACATGGCAATCACATGGATTCATGGGCCCACATCCCCAACTAAACTGACACATCTTCACCATTACCCACCGGAAACCGACCAAAGGACCCACTGGGAAGTGACCCTGACAGAGTGGGGCCGAGGGGCCACAGCCCTGGGTCGGCCGACCCCCTGGTGCGGCCTCTTGCGTCCTCCTTAGGCGGGAGGCTGGCCAGTGGGGTTACTACCACGGCCATGGCTTGCTCCAGGTTGGTGGGCACCAATTGGTTGGCCGGATTAGGCTCTCCATCTAGATCGAAGGTCGATCGGGATTTGGGGTGACCCTTTCCGGCCATTGCTCGGGATTTGGAAGGTGTGGTTTAGTGAATTCAGAGTGTGGGCGAGGAAAAGCTCAGATGAGAGGGGAAAAAGAGGATGGTTGAAATTTTAAAGAAGAATTAACCCTCTTCTCGGATCCCTCAGAGGATGAATCGCTCATCCACCGCTAAACGGCTTCAGAGACGTTGGAATGAGACGTTAGCAAAGGATAGGGCTGATCGGGCTCGGTGGCAGATCGGCCGACCTGGCCTTGAGCCCGGTCGCCCTCTTCCTTTTTGTGTACTACGTGACAGGTTCATTTTACCCCAAAATGTGTGCAACCAAGTTATAGGGGTTAAGGACTTAGAGCAAAGTGAAATCATAGGTGGGAATTATCCATGACCAAGTTGATCACATCAAATTCTTCATCTATTTTATCAGGCTCAAGGAAAACTTTTAAACGTTGACCATTTACCTTGAAGAGGTTACCTTCATCATCTTGGAGTGTGATTGCCCCATGCGACGAGGTCTCCACCACAACGAATGGTCCTTCCCATTTACTCCAGAGTTTTCCATGCCCAAAAAGCTTCACCCTGGAATTAAAGAGTAATACCTTATCTCCGGGGTGGAACTCCTTTACCTTGATCCTCCTGTCATGCCATCTTTTGGTTCTATCCTTGTAGATTCTGGCACTGTGGTATGCTTTGTCTCTCCATTCTTCCAGCTCTGACAGCTGCATCCTTCTCATCTGTTGGGCTGCTGGCAAATCCATGTTCCACTTTCTTATGGCCCAGTGTGCCCGATGCTCTAGCTCAACTGGTAAGTGGTAAGTCTTGCCATAAACCAGTTGATATGGGGACATGCCGATTGGTGTTTTGTATGCTGTTCGGTAAGCCCATAGAGCATCTGGTAACTTGCTCTTCCATCCTTTTCCCATCTCTGTCACGATCTTCTGCAGAATGTTCTTGATTTGCTTGTTTGATGTTTCTGCTTGACCGCTTGTCTGGGGGTGATAAGGAGTAGCTATGTTGTGCTTCGCTCCAGTTCTGCCAGAAACTTCCGGAAGGTCTTGTCAATGAAATGTGACCCTCCATCACTGATCACCATCCTGGGGGTTCCAAAACGTGGAAAGATGATCTCATGGAACATCTTTCGCGCGTGTTTGGAGTCAGCGGCTCGACAGGGCATTGCTTCAACCCACTTTGAGACGTAGTCCACTGCCACCAGGATGTACTCACTGTCATAGGATTTGACAAAGGGTCCCATAAAATCAATGCCCCACACATCAAACAACTCAACTTGTAAGTTGTTTGTGAGTGGCATAGCATCTCTTGCAGTGATCCCTCCGTGTTTCTGGCACTACTGGCATCGTCGAATGAATTCCTTTGTATCCTCATACATTGTGGGCCAATAGAATCCACTCTGCCAGACCTTGTCCTGAACGCCCCGTAGTGTCCTCCATATGGGGCTGCATGGCACTGCTCGACGATCTTTCTTGCTTCGGTTGTTGGTACACATCGCCTGAGCATGCCATCTGAACACACCCTGTACAGGTATGGTTCATCCCACAAATGGATTCTACTCTCATAGATAAGCCTTCTCTTATTCTCCCCTGGTGGTACATATCCTGCAACCATAAAGTTGACGATGTTTGCATACAAGGGGTCGGAGGCAGTTACCTTGAGTAAGGTGTCGTCCCGCAGAAAGTCATTTATCTGTAGATCCTGCGTGTCAGTAAACTGCATATGCGACAAATGATCTGCTACTGAATTCTCTACTCCCTTTTTATCTTTAATTTCTAAATCAAATTCTTGGAGTAGAGAGAATCCAGCGGATAAGGCTGAGGTTTAGCATCTTTCTTG
>CM014270.1:38204309-38314830 GCA_004135705.1 Alloteropsis semialata
TCTACAGATAAATGACTTTCTGCGGGACGACACCTTACTCAAGGTAACTGCCTCCGACCCCTTGTATGCAAACATCGTCAACTTTATGGTTGCAGGATATGTACCACCAGGGGAGAATAAGAGAAGGCTTATCTATGAGAGTAGAATCCATTTGTGGGATGAACCATACCTGTACAGGGTGTGTTCAGATGGCATGCTCAGGCGATGTGTACCAACAACCGAAGCAAGAAAGATCGTCGAGCAGTGCCATGCAGCCCCATATGGAGGACACTACGGGGCGTTCAGGACAAGGTCTGGCAGAGTGGATTCTATTGGCCCACAATGTATGAGGATACAAAGGAATTCATTCGACGATGCCAGTAGTGCCAGAAACACGGAGGGATCACTGCAAGAGATGCTATGCCACTCACAAACAACTTACAAGTTGAGTTGTTTGATGTGTGGGGCATTGATTTCATGGGACCCTTCGTCAAATCCTATGACAGCGAGTACATCCTGGTGGCAGTGGACTACGTCTCAAAGTGGGTTGAAGCAATGCCCTGTCGAGCCGCTGACTCCAAACACGCGCGAAAGATGTTCCATGAGATCATCTTTCCACGTTTTGGAACCCCCAGGATGGTGATCAGTGATGGAGGGTCACATTTCATCGACAAGACCTTCCGGAAGTTTCTGGCAGAACTGGGGGCGAAGCACAACATAGCTACTCCTTATCACCCCCAGACAAGCGGTCAAGCAGAAACATCAAACAAGCAAATCAAGAACATTCTGCAGAAGATCGTGACAGAGATGGGAAAAGGATGGAAGAGCAAGTTACCAGATGCTCTATGGGCTTACCGAACAGCATACAAAACACCAATCGGCATGTCCCCATATCAACTGGTTTATGGCAAGACTTACCACTTACCAGTTGAGCTAGAGCATCGGGCACACTGGGCCATAAGAAAGTGGAACATGGATTTGCCAGCAGCCCAACAGATGAGAAGGATGCAGCTGTCAGAGCTGGAAGAATGGAGAGACAAAGCATACCACAGTGCCAGAATCTACAAGGATAGAACCAAAAGATGGCATGACAGGAGGATCAAGGTAAAGGAGTTCCACCCCGGAGATAAGGTATTACTCTTTAATTCCAGGGTGAAGCTTTTTGGGCATGGAAAACTCTGGAGTAAATGGGAAGGACCATTCGTTGTGGTGGAGACCTCGTCGCATGGGGCAATCACACTCCAAGATGATGAAGGTAACCTCTTCAAGGTAAATGGTCAACGTTTAAAAGTTTTCCTTGAGCCTGATAAAATAGATGAAGAATTTGATGTGATCAACTTGGTCATGGATAATTCCCACCTATGATTTCACTTTGCTCTAAGTCCTTAACCCCTATAACTTGGTTGCACACATTTTGGGGTAAAATGAACCTGTCACGTAGTACACAAAAAGGAAGAGGGCGACCGGGCTCAAGGCCAGGTCGGCCGATCTGCCACCGAGCCCGATCAGCCCTATCCTTTGCTAACGTCTCATTCCAACGTCTCTGAAGCCGTTTAGCGGTGGATGAGCGATTCATCCTCTGAGGGATCCGAGAAGAGGGTTAATTCTTCTTTAAAATTTCAACCATCCTCTTTTTCCCCTCTCATCTGAGCTTTTCCTCGCCCACACTCTGAATTCACTAAACCACACCTTCCAAATCCCGAGCAATGGCCGGAAAGGGTCACCCCAAATCCCGATCGACCTTCGATCTAGATGGAGAGCCCACTCCGGCCAACCAATTGGTGCCCACCAACCTGGAGCAGGCCATGGCCGTGGTAGTAACCCCACTGGCCAGCCTCCCGCCTGAGGAGGATGCAAGAGGCCGCACCAGGGGGTCGGCCGATCTGCTTGGTCGGCCGACCGGCCCTGGTGGCCCCTCACGTTCTCGTTCGGCGGCACGGTCTCAGTCTCCGAGGAGGCTCCAGAGGCGTGATGCACGGGCGTCAAGCCCGTACAGAAGGCCTACGACGGGGCAATTGACTCCGAAGATGGCGCCGGTGACCGCTCCAATCAAGGGGGATGGACTCCCCAAGCTTCAACCAGGGGAGAAGCTGAAGGAAGTGGTCAGGAATAAATGGGACGACTTCGTGGCGTATCATTATACGTCCGATGTGTCCATTTACTCTCCTACCAGCACCCCAGAGCCACGTTTCTGGGTCTTTGGAGAAAGGAAACCCGGTGGTGGCTATGGTAAGGGGCTGTTCCCTCCCCTCACACCTGAGGAGAGGAAGGAGTTGGAGGAGTCGGTGGAATCTTCACCCGCCGGCAAGATCAAGAGGCACATCAAGTGATGATGAAGAGAAGGCCCCCAAGGCTCCCTCCAATGCTGAGTTGCTAGAGTTGATTACTCGACTCGGTCGTGACCATGCAAAATTGGAGAAGAAGTTCGCTGAAGAGCGACTTGAGCGCATAAGTCTTCAAGACGACTTTGATATGCTTCGCAAATCAACAGCCGTGAAGCTTAAGCGCTTTGCCAAAGCCCCTGGGGATGAAAATCTCTACCATGCACCCTAGATTCCCTAGGCTTTGGATTAGGATAGGCACATTAGTTTCCTTTCAATTTATTTATTTCATTTATTCCCTTTGATCATCATGTAATGTGCCTCTGAGTTATTGAATAAAATAAATTGTTTAGTGTATTAGGATTGTGTTTTGTGTTTCCACTTGTTTTGAATAAAAGGTACAAGTGTGGGGGAGACCTGCAATGGGAAAACAGAGTGATCCAATGCGAAACAGAGCCTATCAGAACTCTACAGAACAGCACGAGAGAGATCAGAACCAGGGGAATCACCCCCAGGTCGCCCGACTCCACCAGGTCGGCCGACCTGGTCTGGGTCCCACCTGTCCTCTTCTTCTTCCTGCACGCTGGTTTGGTTATTCTAAACTCTGTTTCAGTTGATTATGTTCAGAACCTGATCCTGGAATTCAATTTCTAGTACAATCAACCCTGTTGCACCCTACCATCACATGGAAATTCATTTTAACTGACATATATTTTATTCCCTGTATGCTTTGGCTTGTGGAAATCCTCATATCTATAGGAACTCATGTCATCTAAGTAATTGCATTTTGAGATATGGCTTTAATATGAAAGATGCCTTTACTATTTGAGTACTTGGACTTTGTGAAAAGTTTTAAAAACCTTTACCTTGCTATGCTCCTCATGAGTTTGAGAGTCAAACACTTACAAATATGATCAAAACTTACCTTTGAGCTTTGAGTTATTCCAAGTCTTGTGACCCTTTTTAGAGATATTTTCATGTTTTTAAAGTCAAGATCACGTACACTCCACCATAAAAGCTAAATCCTTACACTGAGGATGAAGCAAAACATGCCTTTGTCTCATGTTCATGAAATAAATACTCCTGAAAAAAATGACTCTTCTTCCCAAAATTAAAATAGAAAGAAGATATGGGCTAAATGCACAGGAAAATAAAGAAAAAAGACTCATGCTAAAAGAGCAGTGAGTAGAAAAAAAAAGAAGAAAGTGCAATAGCCCATATCCAAAAGAAAGAAAAAGGGAAGAAGGGTCAAAATAAAGGAGTATCATTACATGACCACTTCTTATCACACACTTGCACATCTTGACTTGATTACATGACTTGTCTCTGTTTTGGATCCAATCCTTGGAATGACAACATAAGTGAAGAAAGGTATGTATCTTGAGAGCTCCACACAAAAAAAAAGTTCTATTTGGAGAATATAAGTGTTGTCCAACCACCAAGATTATCCAGAGAGAAACTCTTTGAGGAGCAAGGCATAGGTTTTCTTTGCAAAATTTCAAAACCCCAAGTACTTGAGAGTGAAGTGTATCATGTCATATAAAATGTGTTCCTTCCTGCAATTATTCAAGAAGACATGATTAGCCACTTATACAATTCCACTAAGCCTGAGTGTTTGGGAATAACCTATATGTCTGTTAATGATCTCCATGATGAAGCTTAGACTTTACTCGAGGGCGAGTAAAGGATAAGTGTGGGGGAGCTTGTTGGCGGTTCTTAATGACAGATTATTATTGCCAACAAAGATATGAAAAGTGCTAAAACAAATAGACATAGGGTGATTTACAAATGAATTTCACGAGTTTTGGTGCTTATGTGCTCACAGGAGTAAAGTGGAGAAAGGAAGGCAAAAGTGGGCCCAGAGCCAGGTCGCCCAACCTACCCTGGTCGGCCGACCTGGGTCCAAGCCCAATGAGGTCCAACTTGAGCCCAACTGCAAAAGCACACTTAGAACTGATCAGGAACGTTGAGATCATGACGGTGGGAATGAAGAGATGGGATTGGTCCACATGGCAATCACATGGATTCATGGGCCCACATCCCCAACTAAACTGACACATCTTCACCATTACCCACCGGAAACCGACCAAAGGACCCACTGGGAAGTGACCCTGGCAGAGTGGGACCGAGAGGCCACAGCCCTGGGTCGGCCGACCTGGCCAGGTCGGCCGACCGGGCCACGCGCCCAAACCGCCACCGCCTTCTGGGCCAACTGTAAACCGCCTCCAGGAGTTCATCTACGCCGTGCATCATCGACGTCGGTGGAATGGAGGGTCGGCCAATCCCCCCTAGTCGGCCGACCTGGGCCCACCTCCAAACCGTCTCAACCTCCTCGTACCGACTCACAACCGCCTCTCCAAGCTATAAATACATAGACACGGGGCCGGGCTAAGCATCATCGAGCTGAAGAGAAGATCCAAGGCGAAACCCTCCTCATATCCAGAGTAGAAATAGGGAGAGAGTGAGGGAGAGTTGAGGAGTCCCGGTGTGTCGGCGACCCTCCACCTGTACCTCGACGGATGCAAGCTTCTTAGTAAGTATCCGGGATTCAACTAGTAGTTAAGACTGAGTTATAGATAACTTAATTTCTCTATTGTGCTTGTGGATTCGTTGCTTTATTTATGAAGTATTCTAATCTCTGATCAAGGTTAGGATAGCTGATATTATCTTAGGCGTGGTGCTTAGGTGTATATCTGCCCTCGTTTGCCTCGTAGCCCCACGGATTAGTAGAGGTAGGCGGCAGGTGGTGACAGCCCTGTCCGTTTTTTGTAATCCTCCACGTACGGATACGGCGTAGAGCTGTTGGCCGGCAATTTCCTAGAGGCCTAGGATACCCCGGTGCCTAAAGCAAGCATAGGAGAATTCTCTTAACTATCATCAGACCCTTAATACTAAGTTATCCTCTCTACCCAGCCTTTATATACACTCGATCGATCCGGCTCAGCTTTAGTGATTAGATATTCATTTACGTTCCCCGTGGATTCAATACCTGGTTTACTCACGGGTGAAAGCTACTTCGACAGCCATGCGCTTGCGGACTTTCTGTTTGCCACCGCTGGTGTCAACACACATGAGGTTGTGAGCTTCTCAGTTGCGTCCATGTCGTCCTCTTGCTTATGTACATCATCCTGCAAAAGGTTAATCATAGCAAGAGAAATAACAATGGACTCTTCCTCTAAATGATGCACCTCATCATATCAATCTAAAATAGGAGGTGGGTTAACAAAGGTTTCTGTCATAAGAAGTATCATATCAATCCAAGTTTGAGCTTTATCTGAAGGATCTAAAGACTCCCACCAATTTAAAGCAGTACCTCGCAAGACACTGACTGCATTCTGAACCTTTCTCCGTGCACACATAGAGCGAGTAGCAAATATGTTATCTATTGCTATTTCTCACTCAATGTACTCATCAGCACCTACACCATCGTAAGTCGGTGGATATGAATGACCTGTCATTGTAGACACAAAAACAGGAGCAAACAGTGAAGGTTATCCCTAATAATCGACAACTTAGGGACAATGGTGCCTCTCAATCAACACAGCAAAAGGAAACACCTTACCAAGCTCTTACAAGGTTCTTACCAGCAAGGCAAAGGATACCCGGAAGGCGTGCTCTGCGATTGCAAGGGTCAAAAACCTGCTGTCCAGAAGTAGTATGTGGAGCTATAGAACGGCCAAATATGCGAATGGAACACAATTCAATAACAGATAGTAATGTTGAATAAATGTCCAAAGCTACTTGTCCTTAGTTGCTGGTCTACTCGTGTCCTAGAATAGTAGTGCTAACAAGAAAAGAGCAAGTATGGATATGAGAAACATCAAAGAATCATGGACCAGACAAAAACCACCAAGTTTCAGCAATATATATAGCACAAAGTGTCCTCTCTAATGCTTCCTGTTAATTCTTTTGCTATATTTTTTCAGCAGACTTTTTGTTCCTTTTTTTATAATACTTTCTTTTTTTTGAAACAGGAGTACCAGAATAGGAACACTACCAAATATCAGTTCAATCCGATGTAAGATGTGATCTATAGAAAATCACGAGCCTTCCAAAAAACTGGTGCTGGAACTTTGAAGCTCGATTTGACTCCCTTCCTGATTTCTTTTGAATTTTTTGAATCATATGTGCAAAGTTTCGAGAGATTTCCAGAAAAAAAAGAACGCCTCAATCGGAGTTCCGAGCGAAAAGTTATGCCCATTACAAGGAGGACCCTCCAAATTAGGTTTTGTGATGGTCGAATTGGAGTCGGATGCGAATCGGGTGGGGGGAAAATTGTGGGATGATGACAGCAGGATATGGGATCACACAACCAAACTAAAACACGAACTAAACTAGCAACAAAGACATGAACTAGGACACAAACTCAACACTATGGACTCTGAAAAAGAATTATGCAAAAGGCTAAACACGGTTTGGGACGGGGAAAATTTTTTTTGTGGCTTTTCTGTGGACTCTAGGATGAAGGCAAAAATAAATCTAACTAGGGTAAGGGTGAACCTGATAGTATACCTGAAGCTCTGATTACCACTTGATGTGAACTTGGGTTCCTGATCTTCCGAAAGGTTCTGATAACTCTCGATTTGGTGGAGTCGCAACACAAATCGATCCGGCTTCTGAACAACTCGTTCCGAACCCCGCAATTGCAGCACCACATCTCCTCAGGTTATCGACCAATGATGCATGGTCGACCTTGCCAAGAAGGCTAATCCTTGCCTGCGAATCGAAGAACACAAGCAAGAACAAGAAAGAATGCAACCAAATTGTAGTTGGGGTCTCACAAACCGATGAACGGCGAAACTGTTCTTGACAGAATAATCTAAGCAAAACCCAAACCCTAACTTGGGCAGTGGCTACTGAAACTTAGAGGTTAGGGTCGTGGGAGACCCCCTGGATGTGCCCCTATTGGGCTCCAATAAGATACACGGGCCAACGGCCCAAAAGACGGTGGCGCAGCATCCTGACAGATTCTGGATGTTCATTTGTTTCGATGATTCTAGTTGAATCCGATAGAATTTTGATGTAAAACTAGTGCCATAGCAAGCGTTATGAAATTTCCTTTCCAACCATATATAGAATGTCGAAAACGGACTTCGGATACGGCCTGGGCATCCAATCTAAGGCAGACTGGTCCTGGACTCCGAGACGGACTCAAAGTTGATGTGCGTTGGGCCTCCACATAGGTTGGACGCCCCTTGCAGGTCCCCTCCACCAATAAACCTCTCTTTAAGCATTTTTTTCTCATCATCTCCATGATTTCTAATTATAATAACTATATTAGGTAGCAATCTATTCTCAAAATAACTAAAAATAATATATAGGAACGAGCTCACCTTATATTTTGGATGTATGGTTTTATGCGAAGGTGTCGTGTTCTCATCACTACATTCCCATTTCATATCATACACTTGCACATCTTGACTTGATTATATGACTTGTCTTCGGTTTGGATCCAACCCTTGGAATGACAACATAAGTAAAATAAGGTATGTGTCCTGAGAGCTCCACATATAAAGTTTTATCTTGGAGAATATGAGTGTTGTCCAACCACCATGAATATCCAGAGAGAAACTCTTTGAGGAGCAAGGCATTGGTCAAGGTGTATCATGTCATAAAAGGGGCTGTTCCTTTCTGCAATAACTCAAGAAGATATGTTAGCCACTCAGTATAATTCCACTAAGCCTAAATATTTGGGAATAACCTAAATGTTTGTTTATAATTATTTCTATGATGAATCTTAGTCTTTACTCGAGGACGAGTAAAGGATAAGTGTGGGGGAGCTTGTTGGCGGCTCTTAATGATAAAATCTTAACGCCAACATAGATACAAAAGAATGATAAAACAAATAGACATATGGTCATTTACTAATGGATTCCACTAGTTTTGGTGCATGCTTACAGGGACAAAGTGGCAAAAGAAGGACCAAAGTGGGCCCAGGGCCAGGTCGCCCGACCCCACCAGGTCAGCCGACCTGGGCCCAGGCCCAACTGATTCCATCTTTCCCCATGCAAAATAAGCACACCTGGAGATCATCTTGACCGCTGAATCAACGTCGGTTTGCACCAAAGGCATGAGATGAACCACCCAGGGATTGAAGGGCTCACACCTGAGGCCAAAATGCACTCATGTCAAGCGTACCCACCTGGAACCAACCTCAGGGTCCACAGATCAGCCACTCAGAAGAAGATGGGCCCAAGAGGTGGCAACTCCAGGCCGGCCGACTCCCCTAGGTCGGCCGACCTGGGCGCGCGCCCGAACCGGTCACCCTTTGACGCGTACCCAAACCGCCTCCGGGAGAAGATCTGCGCCGTGGATGACCTAGGACAGTGGATCCTAGGGTTGGCCAACCCCCCTAGGTCGGCCGACCTGGGCCCACCTCCGAACCGTCCCAACCTCCTCGTACCGACCCACAACCGCCTCTCCAAGCTATAAATACATGGACTTGGGGCAGGGCTAAGCATCATCGAGCTGGATTGAAGATTCAAGGTGAAGCCCTCCTCATATTTAGAGTAGAAATAGGGAGATAGTGAAGGAGAGTCTGGAGGTGTCCTGGCGTGTCGGCGACCCTCCACCTGTACCTCGATGGATGCGAGCTACTCAGTAAGTATCCGGGATATAATTAATTTAAGTTTGAGTTATAGAAAGTTGAGTTCTCTATTGTGCTTGTGGGTTCGTTGCTTTATTCGTAAAGTATTCTAATCTTTGATCAAGGTTAGGATAGCTGATATTATCTTAGGCATGGTGCTTAGGTGTATATCTGCCCTCGTTTGCCCGTAGCCCCACGGATTAGTAGAGGTAGGTGGCAGGTGGTGACAGCCCTGTCCGTCCTTTGTAATCCTCCACGTACGGGTATGACGTAGAGCTGTTTGCCGGCAATTTCCTAGAGGTCTAGGATACCCCGGTGCCCAAAGCAAGCATAGGAGAACTCCCTTCGCTATATTCACAGCCTTAGTGCTAAGTTATCCTCTCTACCCAGCCTTTATTAGAAATCGATCGATCTGGTCAACTTTAGTACTTAGACAGTGACTTTATGTTCCCCATGGATTCGATACCTGATTTATCTCACGGGTGAAAAGCTACTTCGACAGCCGTGTGCTTGCGGACTTTCTGTTTGCCACCGCTGGTGTCAACACTTATAGCGAAGGCATTTGCCTTGCAATTGCTTGTAGCGAAGGCAAATGCTCAGAGCCTGTAAGCTAAGTAAACGGGAGAAGGTGTTTCCTTGGTAGGTCAATCCCCCAACAGCAAGCGCGAGGATGAGAGCTTTGAGCACAAGTGAGAAAGGAGATGAATAAGAGAGAGTGTGAGGAAGAAGAGGCTCCCCTGGGCTTTATTTATAGAGAAAGGGACTCAAACGGTCGGGAAAGGGGGAGAGAGCAAGGGCTAGTAGCCATTGGGCGAAGTTGGGCCCACATAATGGTCAGAAGGGGTCGGCCGACCCTGGGTTCGGCCGAACCCTGGGTGGGTCCACTAGCCCTTTTCTTTTTCCTGTTGCTTCCAATGGCTCTTTGACTCTATTTGCTTGGTGTATGAAGACAGGAAACTTTCGCAACGGGTTAGGAGAAAGAATATTATATTCTTGAGTTTATAAATTTTTATATTTTTCATGCAAGGTTTTCATAAATAAATTTTGCTGAAAATAAAATTTTATTAAGCAGGCATTACTTACATGTGGAATTTCAAGATTAAAATTGAGAAAAATTAAATATGAGATAGTTACCAATTTACCTTTGGCAAGGACGCGCCGTTTAAGTCTGGCAGTCAGATTCTCCTCGCATCTACAAATGCGATATGTCCGAGCTTGGAGGAGCAAGCGCGGACGTCTTGACTCTCCACACCTGCTTGATTTTCTTAGGCTTAGCAGGTGGTGCGGGAAGAGTTGGTGTGGACTTCGGGGCTGAATTCTTTTTCTTTCTGGGTTTTTGGTTCTTCTAGAGCCCCGGGTGACCTTCATTTCTTTTCTCCTCCTTTTCCCAGAAGGAGATCATGAATTTTATGAGGCTGTCCATTTGCAGGGGTTGTGATGCGACCTCGACCTTCCTTGTGTCACGTTTGTTCCCCCCAAACTTGATTTTGACCATGGAGCAATACTCCTGCTTGGGGCAGAACGCGAATTTTTCCTTTTTGCCGTTGATGTTGAAGCGGATTTCTCCAGCCTTCACATCAATCTGGGCACCCACGGTGCTCAGGAATGGCTGCCCAAGGATGAGCGGTGCATCATTCATTGCAACCATGTCGAGCACCATGTAGTCAACGAGGATGATTTGTCCCCTGACTTCTATTAGCACATTTTCTGTAGCGCCCACCGGATAGCGGACGGATGAGTCCGCTAGTTGGAAGGCAATTGTCGTGGCTGAGATTCTTGAGTTCAAGCTTATTCGCGACAGTCTCGGACATCATGCTGACGCTGGCCCCGAGTTCACACAAAGCGTGACTAAAATTGTAGTCCCCGATGATGCACGGGAGTACTAGGCATCCGGGATCTTCCATTTTCTCCTTGACTTTTTTCTTTCCTCATGCCTGCTATCCTGCAGTGTCAGAGTTGGATGGAGTGCGAGTGGTCTTACCGCCCCTCGCACTCACAATATTTACTGTGACGTCTTGACCCCCCGGGTCCGAGCCCGCTTACATCTGACACCTCTCTAGGACCTTAAGACTTTCCTCATAGACCAAGACAGGTCTTTTCCGCACACTTTGTCCTCACTCGTGCGAATCCGGGAAGAACGTCCCGATCGGTCACCCATCCCGAAATTGCTCCAGGGCAAGCACGCTTAACCTCAGAGTTATTTGGAGATGAGCTTTGGGAAAAGAAGTTGCAACTTGTTCGTATGAGTATTCTATCAATCCTATTAAGCCATGGGATGGGATGTCACATTAACGTGTTTGAAGGTAGTCTCGAGTTGCTTCGGGAACTTTCCTTCACCGGAAATAGGACAAGCCGCTGCCAGCTGAGCCAATTGAGTTTCAATCATCTTATTGAAACTCAGCCGATTTTTAAAGACAGAGGAGAGAGCTTCCATCTTTATATTTATGCTCTCCAGGGTTTTCTCATTAGAGGCAAGCTTTTTAGTGAGGTTTTCAGTTATTTTTACTTTCCCATAAACAATATCCTTCAAGGAAGGTTGATTAGAATTAAAACCTAAGTTATAATTATGTCCTTGATATTCTGGGCACGACTGGTTCCACCCGTGACCTCCTTGGGGACGATACCCGTTGTTGTTGTTGTTGTTGTTCATGTATGATACATGTTCACGGTTCTCGAGCAGTAGTTCCCCGAGTGGTCCTCATTTCCACAGACTTCGTAGTCGAATTGTGAGTCTGCCATGTCGACGGCATTGAAGACTGTCTCCTTTGCCATGGCGTTGTCCACCATTTTCTTGGGTAGGAGGTCTAGCTTCGCTGCAAGCACATCCGTCTCAATGATGGTATGCATGCCGCGAGCATGGGGTTGGAGTCGTTCTTTGCTCCACTCCTGGTTGGAGACCATCTTCTTGATTAGGGCTGTGGCCCATGTGAGAGTGAGATCGAGGAAGGCTCTTCCAGCTGCAGCATCAAGGTGACAACGGGAGTTGGTGTTCAACCCATTGTAGAAGCTCTGTAGAATAAGCCAGCCCTCCAAACCGTGATAGGGGCATGCAGAGACGTACTCCTGGAGCCTCTCCGATGCCTCAAGGATGGATTTCATCCCCGACTACTGGGAGCTTGTGATCTTCCGACGAAGGATGTTGGTTTTCCCCAATGGGAAGAACTTGGCGAGGAACGCGGCCTCGCACTTCACCCATGTGTCGACGACAGTCTGGTCCTTGTAGAACCATTGTTTCGCCTTCCCCAAGAGGGAGAAGGGAAACAGACAAAGCATGATAGCGTCTTTGGAGACACCACGTATGGTTGTTGACGGTCGTTACATGCCACTTTTCACCGTCAATTCCTGCAGAAATTATGTCAAATATGATCACCAAACATAGTGGTAGGGTTTATTACTAACTAGTTCCACAACTTCTGGTGTTTTAGCATGTCATGCAGGAATTCACACTATTGGCCTGAGAAAGATCCAAATATATCATTATCACAAAGTATCTCAAATGGCAAGTTGGAGTGCACCACTACATAGAGTTCGTCGAGACGATTCTGACAGATATATTATTCATATATTTCAGAGCTCATTTGATGAAGATATAAAAAAAATAAAGATTATCAGAGGTGCTGACGTCATCGCTGACATCAGCACCCCTTACATACGGGCCAGTGGCACAGGCCAGCTGCTGGCGCGGCCCAGAAGGGACCCAGGCCAGTTGCGGGCGCAGCCCAGCAGCGGCCCAGGCCAGCTACGGCGCGGCCCGCCACGGCCGAGTGCGCGCATCGTCCGTGACACGGGAGATGTCCCGCCCAGGGACACGTGGCGGCCAGTCGCAGGAGGAGGCGCGGGTCACGCGTGGGTGGGAGAAAACCGTCCGGTTTTGCACCGTAGGCTCGGTCCAGTCTGGTTTTCCACAGTTTTGCTCCACCGCCAAGTGCAGGAAGAGATTGGATCCGGTTTTGAAGCGGATTTGCCTGGTTTTTGTCCCTGCCGACCTACAGATGTTGCACAGATCCGATTTTGCCCTGGTTTTTGACTGTTTTGGCGCAGTTTTCTCTGGTTCTCGCCCCCACCACCCCAGAACATTGGTGGGAGCGAGTTTGGTGCCCCAACCGACCCAGGGAACATCGGTTGGCCTCCAAATGGCGCGAGGGAAGGAGGGGTACCCCCAGTTTCTAGTCGGGCTTCTCCACATGGCCAAGTTTGCTCCCCCTATAAACAGAGACTCCCTCCTTCATTTTAAAACACATAGAGAAGCAGTGAAGCTACAAGGCGAAGCCATATGCACATAGTTAGAGAAATAGGTGAGAGTTGAGGTGCGAGCTGGGGAGAAGCCGGGGCTGTCGGATTCCTCCCTTCCTCTTGTACCTCGGCGGATGCGGCTCAGGTTCAAGTAACATCCGGCTATTTTCTTTATATTTCTAGATTATTTATTTAATATAGTTTAAGCTTTACTTTAATTATTTGTGGGCTCCTTGGTATGATAAGTGTCTTAGTACTTGCAAAGCTAAGATAGTATTTATTTGAGTAGACGTGGTGTCTAGTCTTTTGAATACCTTGGAGTGCGCCTAGTGCCACGGATTTGTTGTGGTAGCCCCAGGTGGTGATAGCCCTGATGACCTACGTAGTCCACCACGTGAGTAGCACTAGAGACGGTTGCTTGGCTTGCCTAGTCCCCATTCTCATCCCTTTCTAAGGCTAGGACGGTTGGGCGTCCTGAAGCAACTAATATAGTAAACATCTTGAGCTCATCCTTAGTTATCTAGAATACATAGAAATAACCCTCTCTACCTTCTACACTTATCTCTTCTCTTGTCCTCGGCCGTTCTTGATTCTTAACTAGTGCACACAAGTTTCCTGTAGATTCGATACCCTGGTATACTCTTGGGTGAAAGCTACATCGGTATCTGTATGCTTGCGGATTCATCTATGACCGTTAAAAAATACCAACAAGCTTTCTGACGCCGTTGCCGTGGAACGGTTGTTGTACTAGTTTCGAACCAAGTTCATCTGTATATCCCCATCCTTACCATTACACCTACCCCATGGAATCAATGTCTATCAATCAGTATTCGGCTCCAAAGGGCGAATCTTTGGAGCCTCCACCTTCATCGTTTCCCATCCATACATCTAGCTATGACCTTCGCCCCGCCCTCATAGCCATGGTACGGGAGCAATCTTTTTCTGGAGCAAAAGCAGAAAGTCCATACACTCAACTACACAGTTTTGAGCAACTGTGCTCCTGCCTTGTCATTTCTGGCATGTCGCAGGAAATGCTAAAGTGGAAGCCTTTCCCATTCTATTTGACGGGAATTGCCAAGCATAGGTAGTACCAATGGAGATTTGGAGTGCTGCGAGACAAATTCTGTTTAGCTTTCTTTCCGGTCTCCCAAATAGTGCACCTCCGAGTAGAAATCCTAACCTTTTGCCAAAGGGAGAAAGAAACCTTAGGAGCGGCTTGGGCCTGATTCTTGAACCTAAACATGTCGGGTCCTGACCTCGCTGTCCCCTAACCTATGCTTTTCCAGCATTTCCGTCGAGGCCTTAGCGAGGAATCCGCTGTCATTCTCGAAACGTCTTCAGGTGGGTCATTCACTCATTTGACACCAAGTGAAGGGCGAGTTGTCCTCAGTAAAATACTTGAGAACACCCCTTTCCCTAGTATCTTTGCTGAACCAGAAGATGGAGAAATCCCCAAGCCAGAACAAGAGCTCCTATCTATCAATCCTACACCCGTGACTACCCACCTTTCTGAGCCCGTAAAAGAAGATCCTCCCATGGGAAATTCCCACAGTCCAGAAGATGAGCAAACTCATCCAATGGACTTTATTAGTGAAATCAAGGATGATCTTTTCACAGATTTTGGAAATGCCTCGAATTTACCGATTCAACCTAAACCCTGAGCGTGTAGATCTCTGCCTCGACAAGATCTTAACCCTTCTGATAAGCCCATTTTCAAAGAATATCTGAAATATCTTTCGGCAGTTATGAGCAGAGAATGGCTAAAGAAAGCAGAGACATCGCCCGAGGTAGTCCAATCCATCAGGCCCTCAGTCCCTTACTTCTATGAAATACAGGGGGTCACTATGGAAAACCTTTACAACCCTACCATTGGGATAAATGTCATTTCAAAATCTCTTGCCCAAACACTTTGTCCCAATGCAGCCTTATCTCGTTCCCAAAAGCTTATGCAAGATCCTTATGGGAACATTTTGGAATGCTATGGCATCCTTAGAACGATCCCTATAGTTTTCAATGAGGCCGAGGTTTTCCTGGACATCCATGTTTATGACGGTCCGGACGTAGCCATTCTTATCGGCAGGCCTATCGAAAGATTTGTCCAAGAAATGCCTAAAGGAGGCCTAGCCATTCAAATGGGAAATTCATCTTACACCGTTCCTTTAGCTCGTGCAAAGAATTCAACAGCGGAACCAGCACCAATTCTTGACCCTATCGAAGAAGTTATGGGAGCGTCATTGACCGATATGGCCCAACCAAACTGAGACGACAATACAATAAACTTCTCTCATGAAGAACAGGTCATTGCTGAGCCCATTAAGCTGGACATAATGGAACAATCACCACCACCCACAATCGAGCTAAAACCTCTCCCACCAGGCCTAAAATATGTTTTTCTTCATGGCAAACGTCAAACACTGGTTATCATCAGTGACAAGCTCACCGAAGAAGAAACCAATAGACTTATTGCTATCTTAGAAAAACATCGTTCAGTCCTAGATTACTCGCTCCATGATCTTAAGGGCATAAGTTCTACTCTTTGCACTCGTCGCATCCCGACCGATCCCGATTCCACACCTTCTAGGGGACCCCAAAGAAGGTTGAACAATGCGATGCGAGAAGTAGTTAAGAAGGAAGTCCTTAAAGCTACTTCACGTAGGGATTATTTATCCCATGCCATACAGTGAGTGGGTGAGTCCAGTGCAAGTGGTACGTAAGAAAGGAGGGATGACAGTGGTGAAAAATGACAAAAATGAGTTGATCCCTCAACGCATCGTCACCGGGTGGCGCATGTGTATCGATTACCGGAGACTCAACAAGGCTACTAAGAAGGACCACTTTCCATTGCCTTTCATCGATGAGATGTTGGAAAGGCTTGCAAACCACTCCTTCTTTTGTTTTCTTGATGGATACTCCGGATATCATCAAATCCCCATACACCCGGATGACCAAAGTAAGACCACCTTCACATGCCCTTATGGAACATATGCTTACCGTAGGATGTCCTTCGGTCTTTGCAATGCCCCAGCCTCATTCTAAAGGTGCATGATGTCTATTTTCTCTGACATGATTGAGAAAACCATGGAGGTATTCATGGACGACTTTTCCGTTTATGGCAAATCCTTCACAGATTGTTTGGAGAATTTAGACAAGGTCTTACAACGGTGCGAAGAAAAACACTTAACCCTGAACTGGGAGAAATGCCATTTTATGGTTCAAAAAGGAATAGTGCTAGGACACTTGGTGTCCGAACGTGGCATAGAGGTGGATAAGGCAAAAATTGAATTTCTCGAGAAGCTTCCACCTCCCACGAATGTGAAGGGAATCCGCAGCTGTTGGCATTTCTTAGCATCACCACTACGTGAGTGATGGCACTAGAGATGCCTTAATATAAATCTTAGTGTTACATAAGTTCTACAAGCGCACAGAAGTACATTGTAGCATTTCACCCGGAGTATTCCAGAGTATCGTATTTATTTCCTCAGGGAAAGTGTGTGGCAAAGTAATGTGTTTTCCAATGCATTAACTATATCACAATTAATATACCAAGACTAGAACAGGGGATAACAATACATGAAGAGTTGGGTATGTTGACACACAGAAGGTTTCACTGCTCATTATATAAGTCTAGTTAATATGAAGATCCTAAGAGAGAACTAGGGATTCTATGTACTTCTTACATATGAGTTACATTCATTACAAGTGTATACTATACAAGCTCAGCAAGAGATACATGTTAGAGGGCAAATCGAGGAGTCGTGGGATCCCCTCATCCAAGGGTACTGTCACGATGTTTATCACGAAGGCCTGCAAACGCCCAAACCCGAACGGCGAGGATTACAAAGGCCCAGCAGGGCTGTCACCACCCGGGGGCTACCTCTGAATACGTGGGGTAGGGTATCCCCAATGGTATTCCATACCCCAAACACCATGTTCGTAATATGAAATACATTTTTACCAATTGTACGGAAAGGTAAAGAACAATCATTATGATTCATTGGGCCATTGCCATAACATGCATCTATTATACTAAGGTGCAAGACATACAACTCATATGATGAACAAACAAGACTATAAGTCAAGTAACATAAGCAAGATAGCATTTCCATTAAGGCTCAAAGTCTTACAAATAAGCAAAGGATAAGATAACTGAGCTCTAGGCTTACCAAGACTCCTTCGGAAACCCGTAGAAGCTCAACTTCTAGAACTACTTCACTACTAACTAAGACTATAACTTGTAGCAAATGGAGCTCTTCCTTCTGGTGTGTTTTGTGCAGGAGGCATTGACATCTATTTATTGCACTTGGGAGGCGGTTCAGGGCCGGTACAAGGCGGTTAAGGCCGAGTGGGCCCACCCCAAGGTCGGCTGATGTGTGGACTTCGCCCGACGGTTCGATGAACCGACTGAAGATGTGCATGGCATAGATGTTCTCCAGGTGGCGGCGCAGATGCGTGGGAGAAGGGAGAGGCTCAATGGCCTCAAGACTGGGTCGGCCGACCAGGCCTGGTCGGCCGACCTGGTCTAGGCTCGGGTCGTCTTGATCTTCCCCTGAATCATCCTTTTTATCTTATCAACTATGGGGCTTTAAGCTTTTTTTCATCATGAGCGGTTGAGAGCTAGAACAACTTAGCGAGAGCGCTCCACCCACACCTTTGTTCCACCATTACACTGGAGGTTTTTAAAGAACTTTAGCAAAGAAAAAGAAAGCTCCTCAAGTGACTCTCTCAAGTCGCTCATTGGTGTATACATACTTGCCATCACTCCTCTCAGATTTCCCTCAACAATATAAACAAGTGGGGTTCATAAACGGGAAACTTTTGTTTCACATATGCATTGCTTATTTTGTTGAGTCAAATCCAGGATCCATGAAGAATTAAATCATACACTCAAATCAAAGTGTGCAAGTGTGAATATGTGGTAATGGAATAAAATAAACTCCTTTAGAGAAATTCTCTCCATAAAGAATTTATTGTAAAGCTTGGCTCCCTTTTCTTTTCTCCTCTCTCTTTTTTTTCAACATGGACTACAAACGTGTCCATTTATTTTGCTCTTTTTTTAACATAGGGAGCTTAAGCCTTATGCCTTAAAATATTTTTGGAGAGAAATCTCTTTTACTTTGGAGTATTTTATTTTGGTAAGCAGATGATAGGCACGTTGCGCTTACTTCTAGAGTAGAAGTATGGCATATATGGTGCCGTGTACGTGACTCCGATTTTAAGAGCATGAAGTCTTACAAAGATTACAATGAACTTGACAAAACTCAAAACAAATGTACATGCTTTTTGTAAGTGGTTGGAATGTGAGACTGGGGTAGGATTTTCACTCTTCACTGAGGAGCTTAGGATTTTATTCTTTTTGAAACAAAGACTCTGGGATCAAGTTTCACTTGGATACAGATAAAGCAACTCTAAAATTATCATATATTAGCTCCCAACAACCTAGAATCAGATTTAGCATTTGCTACCCACAAGTTTTAAGTCTCCAAGGAAGTCATTAATTTGAGCCAATAAATCCAAGACACAAAAGACTGCCTTATTGAGACTTAAATAAAAAAAGGGAAGGTCATAGCAAAAATTCATCATTTCCATACAAGGGCAAGAGTTTTTTTTAAAAGCAAGATAGAAAAATAAAAACAAAGAGAATGGTTCAGATAAACTTACCTGTGCGGGGGTCCTCCCCCAAGCTGTTCTTCTCACTGTTGGCGGTACTGTGGGTCGTTCGGATCAAACCCTTGGAACCGAAGGTAGGCGTTCAGGTTCTGATTGCCTTCCAGGATGCTGTTTTGAAGGGTGTTGTAGTTCTGCACTGACTGATCCCACCAAGCCTGTGACTGCTGCACATGATGGGTTAACGTATCATCAATGCGGTGAGTAGTTACCTCCAGGGTTCCCATGTGATTGGATAACCCAATGCTGCCGCACAAGTCCCTTGCTGAAGAGGAACGTCGGGCATCGAACAGAGGAGGGCCACTTGAGCTGGATGATTGATGACAGTACGTGTCTTGGGGATTCCATTGTGCATGCAAGGCTTCGTGCCAGCCCAAACCTCCCGCCATATATGATGGAGGAGGCTGCGGCTGCTCCCAGTTGGATCCTACTGGTATGTATGGCGGTGTTGGAGGCTCCCATGCTACTTGGGACTGTGGTACAGCGGCTTCTTCCCATCGGGACATGCTCTTTGTCATCCTTCCTGCCACGCTCCGCCTGCCTTCCTGCTGCAATTCCAACAAAAGTGACTTGCACCTGTACAACCAGTATTCCATTGCTGGCAATGGAATTCTGGCTGTACTATTATGATAGACCATAACAAGCTTCTGGTTTATGGCATGAGTAATTGTTGACACGGGTTTTGGCCCGACCCTAAATACATAAAGTGATGATATATGAATTTTGTTATGGCTAAACTCTATAAGTAAATAAATACTTTAAAATAATTATTCCTCGATATAATAGGGATGCAATATAATGGCCTGTCATATCGGCCATGAAGTCCTCGCCCAGAAAATTTGGGGGGCCTGAGATAAATATGTATCGATGAAATCGTATCCATATATACCCCTGTTGACACCTTTTACGGTCAACACACAGAATTGCGCTAGCTCGCACGGATCCGCAACGGATCGATCAACTGTAGCAGGCCAAGCAAAATTGCTACCACTGGTTTTGGATTCTGGTTCCACCGGTTTCCTAGGGCTTGCTGCGTGAACCTAAGATCGCTGGCCCGAAACGGACCCCGTCAGGGCAGGCGCGCCTAGGGTTTCTCTGAGATTGGCAGGCCACTCAGAGAGCCGTCAACTGCCGTAGAGACGAAGAACAAACAGCAATTAGAGTTGGAAAAGCTAGGGTTTAGAAGATGCAAAAAGTAAAGGTATTATTGATTGATCAATTGGATAAACCTCAATCGGCCGTGGCCCTTTATATTTATAGGGTGGGGAGGTCTTGCCCCGCAAGGAAAGTCCTTTTACAACTCGGATCTACAAAAAGAGTCCAAACCTACTAGGACTCGGGGAAAACCGGTTCCACTGGTTTCCCAAACCGGTTCCACCGGAATGCCCTGTCAGACGGGCAACAGGAACCCAAACCAGTTCTATCGGTTCCTGAATCCGGTTCCACCGGTTCTTCTGTCAAAACTGTTCCATGCCAATTTTGATCGTCAACATATGCCCCCCTGTTTTTTGGTAAAGCTTGCGTACCAGAAAACATATCAGCACGAAACAATACTCCTGAGGGCGATTTTTAAACAAAATCCATCAGCCTTTTCATTCTAAGGGCGATACTCAATACTATCGGCCATGTAAATTAAGCTTCCTGCCAAACACTCAGATAATACTTCTTCAAATACCTCCCATTGAGAGCTCTTGGCAGCCGCTGACCTTGCAAAGTCTCCACCATATAAGAATTGCCGAAGATTACCATGATTATCTTGTATGGGCCTTTCCAACTTGGAGACCATTTACCAAACTTATTGCTCTTCGATCCTATAGGTAGAATTGTTTTCCAAACTAGATCACCAACCTGAAAAGACTTTGGTTTTACCTTCTTGTTGTAAGCCTTGGCAACCCGAATTTTGTCTTTCTCAATCTCCTTCAAGGCCTTTAATCGCTTATTGGTCACCTCATCAATATTATCCATCATCAAGTCATGATAATCAACAGCATTGAGATCATTTTGCTTAGCCAACTGATAAGCACTCAAATTCACTTCAACAGGTAAAACAGCTTCCTGGCCATATACAAGCTCAAAAGGAGTAACCTTAGTAGCACCATGTTTAGATATACGATGAGCCCACAAAGCCTCAGATAAAACCTCATGCCACCTCCTAGGGTTCTCCTCTATGTTCTTTTTAATAAGCTTAATCAAAATCTTATTACTAGACTCGGCCTGACCATTAGCCTGAGCATAGTATAGAGATGAATTGAGCAATTTAATACCATACATCTCAACAAACTCACAAACTTCCTTTGATACAAATGAAGTACCTTGATCACTAGTCAAAGTTTGTGGAATGCCAAATCTATGGATAATATGCTCAGTAATAAACTCAATTACCTCCCGATGTGTCATATTCTTCAAAGGTACTGCTTCGGTCCACTTTGTAAAATAATTAGTAGCCACCAACACGAAGCGATGCCCCTTTGAAGAAGGAGGATGAATCTGCCCAATAAAGTCCAATCCCCATCCTCGAAAAGGCCAAGGTTTGATAATAGGATGTAATAAAGCTGCTAGAACCATCTGAATATTCCCAAACCTTTGACATTCTTCACAACCTTTGTAGTATCGAAAACAATCAGCTATCATATTAGGCCAATAAAAACAAGCTCTTCTCAAAAGCCACTTCATCTTAGGAGCCGATTGATGTGTACCACAAATTCCTTCATGAACTTCACCCATTGCAACCTTGGGTTGATCAGAATCCAAGCACTTTAATAATAAATCCTCAGTCGTCCGACGATATAATTCACCATCAACCAAAATAAAATTAAATGCCCACCGTCGGACTTTTCTATCAAACTTATGACTAGGATTCTGCAAATATTCAATAATGGGTATCCTCCAATCGACAACTTCATCCTTATTAATTTTAGATTGCTCGATGGCCGAAGCGTCACTGTCAGCAGATAAACCAGTGCCACCGGCTTCAGATCCGGTTCCACGGAATTTCCGGTTCCATCGGTTTCGGAATCTGGTGTCACCGGTTTCTCCTGGGCAGAAAACTCGGCGATGCAAAGTGTCGGCTTTCTTTCATAAAAATTTCTTTTCTGAACATTATAGCCAGACGCTTGCTGAGCCAGAGCATTCGCCCTTGGATTCTCATCTCTTGAAACATGATATACCGAAAATTCATTAAATTGAGCAATCATATCCAAGCATTTATCAAGATATGCATTTAAAAACCCATCAAAGCATTGGTATACCTTATTAACTTGCTGTACAACCAGCAGAGAATCACCAAATGCTTCCACATGTTTTACTCCCATGTCATGCAAAATTTCTAGCCCGAACAATAAAGCTTCATATTCGGCTTGATTATTAGTACAATCATTTTCTAATCGGTTAAGAGCCTCAAATTCAGCACCACTTGGTGATATAAAAACAACTCCAATACCACAACCGCTCTTGCAAACCGATCCATCAAAATACAATTTTCATGGGGTAAAAGTTATATAACCGTATCTAAATTATTATCATTAATGCTATGCTCAACAATAAAATCAGCAACAATTTGGCCTTTCATAGATTTCAAAGTTTTACAAGCCAAATCATATTCAATAAGAGCATAAGCCCATTTACCAATTCTACCACTTAAAATTGGTCTATGCAACATATATTTAATAATATCGGTTTGACAAGCCACTATGCAAGTATTGGATAATAAATAATGCCTCATCTTGGTACAAGCATAATATAACGATAAGCAAAGCTTTTCAATAAATATATACCTCGTTTCGGCATCCAATAATCGACGACTTGCATAGGTAATAATATGTTCCTTTCCTTCGGTTTCTTGAGTCAAAACAGCCCCAATTACTTGATCTTCAGCAGCCACATATAATTTAAACGGAAATCCTCTCCAAGGAGCTTTCATGACCAGTGGTGAAGACAAATAATATTTAATCTTCTCAAATGCTTCTTGCTGTTTTCGGCTTCATCTTTTAACCGAAGAATAGGAGTAAAAGCATTGACCTTCCCAGACAAGTTACAAATAAATCTCCTCAAGTAATTCACCTTGCCTAGAAACTTCTGCAAATCTTTCTTACATGTAGGAGCCTTGATCTTCTTGATAATGTCAATTTTCTTTGGATCTATCTCTATGCCATTTTCATGAATAATAAAGCCTAAAAACTTTCCAGCCGACACACCAAATGCACATTTGAGTGGATTCATTTTCAAGCCATATCGATGCATTCTTTCAAAAGCAAGTCTTAAATCAGCCAAATGGGGTTTTAAGCCAGCTGATTTAATAACAATATCATCGATATAGACTTCTATGATTAAGCCAAGCAGATCATGAAAAATTAAATTCATAGCCCTTTGGTAAGTAGCACCAGCATTCTTTAAACCAAAGGTCATAACTACCCACTCAAATAAACCAACAAAACCTGGACATACAAAGGCCGTTTTGGATATATCCTCTTCAGCCATGAATATTTGATTGTAACCAGCATTACCATCAAGAAAACTAATAACTTTATGTCCAGAGGCATCATTAATAAGCATGTCGGCTATAGCCATAGGATATTTATCTTTAGGAGTAGCTCTATTAAGATTTCTAAAATCAATGCAAACTCTAAGCTTACCAGAATCCTTTTTCTCAACTGGCACAATATTTAATAACCATTCAGCATAACGGTAAGGCCTAATAAAATCCGCATCCAACAACTGATTAATTTCTTCTTTAATCCAATCATACATATTAGGATTGAAACGCCTAGCAGTTTATTTAAAAGGCCTAAAACCAGGTTTAATAGGCAGCCAATGCTCAACTAACTCGCGGCTTAAAGCAGGCATCTCTTGATAGTTCCATGCAAAACAATCAACATACTCTTTCAACAGCTCGATTAATTTAGCTTTATAATCAGCTTTCAAATTTTTGTTTACAAACGTGGGCCTAGGTATAGAACTATTACCAATATCAACCTCCTCTAAAGGATCAGTCGATGTAAAACCTTATCCCAATTTACTCATATCATCAAAATCTTCAATGGCCTCACACATATCGTACTTTTGTGCCCGATAGTGCTCAAGTCTCTGCTGCAACCATTCTGAACTATTCATTAATTCATAACAAATGGTTTAGCCGATACTCAACCGGCTTTAGAACAGCAGGCACAAAGCCATCTCTAGTACAACTGGTCATCTCATAGTCGGAAATATCTAAACCTGTCAAACACTTGACATGATCATGCATGGACATGGTAGAGCCATCAGCCACAGCAACACAAGCCGATGTATCCCCATGTACAATCTCAATGTCGTCGTCAACCCATTGAATAAGAAATTGGTGCAAACTAGAAGGTACACATCTATTTGCATGAATCCAATCACGACCCAATATTAAACTGAAGTTACCTTGGACCTCGGCGACAAAGAAAGCAGTAGCCAACATCTTGCTCCCAATGATGAGCTGCATAGAAGCAACGCCCTTAGCACTCATAGGCTCGCCTCCTCCCACACCACTGACAGTCATGTTGGTCTTGATCAGCTCATCATCTAATCCACCAAGCTTCTTGAACATAGAATAGGGCATCAAATTGACAATTGCCCCGGTATCAACAAGCATCCTCGAAACTGGCTTCCTATTGATATGCCCCTTTATGTACAGCGCCTTTAGATGATTTTCAGAATCCTTTGGCCTTTTAAATATAGCTTCTTTTGGACCAAAGTCTAGATGAGCCATCTCTTCCTCCGGAATGACGTAATAATCCGAAGAAAGATGCACCACATTAGCATCAACGTTCATATGATCAGACGACGAATTATAATCAACAAGCTGTTCATCGTCCACAACCTGGGAATCCGATGACAACCTCTGATCAAACGTAGAAGTGACAGAATTCTCAGAAGCAACACGAGATGGACCTGGATCCGCAGAAACCGGTACCACCAGATCCAAAACCGGTGTCACCGGTTTTGGCGCAGCAACTGGCACCGAGGTGAGCAAAACCGGTTCCACCGGTTTGGAATCCGGTGCCACCGGATTTTGTCCTAGAGCTTCATTGATCTTCAATTTCCACTCTTTGCCTTGAGGAATCATGGGCCTGTATTTGTTGAAGTGCTCCTCCCTCTGCTTCTCCAGCTCCTTCTCCTTCTTTCCTTGAAAGTGAAGCCGCTACAACTTCCTCTTTTGCGTGCGTGTCAAACCTGGAGGACACCATCTTGGCATGAAGTATTTAGATTTATCAACTTCAATCTCCTTACCCTCACTAGGATCTGCAGCAACATCTTTCTGGACTGATGACTTAGCCTCATCACCAATTACAATTGGCATCTTGTCATCGTCCTCCGGAATTACTTTGATGTCGCCAATCTGAATTACATCAGCAGCAGTAGTCTCTCTTGGTCGACATCCATCTTCTGGATAACTCCTTCCACCTTTTTGGGCCGATAAACCTCCTTGGGAGGAGATGATTGCCTCTTCTGAGGAAACCGGTTCCACCGGTTTTGAGAACCGGTGCCACCAGTTTTAGGTGGTACATTCCAACCTGATCGACGAGGTGCCGAACGGTTATCCACCAACCTCTCGTGTACTGGTCCTCTGTCATTACCCCATCCTGGATGAAAAGGAGGATATTGCATGGGGTAATATAGCATATGCATCCCATTGTAATCCCATACCAGATATGGAGAATTATAATATGGAGGCATCCATGGCATCGCTTGATATTGATTCTGCTGAGAATACAATGTAGCAACATCACCCTTCTGTCTGTTATTCGCCCTTAGAGGCGAAATTGGCTTCTCTTGACGCATGGGTGATCTCTTCCTCTTTTTTGCCGGCCAATCCTCATCAACTGGCCTTTGATTTGCATATTTGGAAAACAACTGGTCAAAGGTCGGCTTTGGTTTTGCAACTTTACCCTAAACTTTGGCCACATTTATTTTTCAGGTTTCAATCTTAGGACGCTTGGGTTTCAGCATTTTCGGGCGCCCCTGACCAAAACCGGTCGGACCAGTTTCAGAAATCGGTGGCACCATTTTGTCCTGTGCAGCAGGCTCAAATGGTGCTTTTGATGTTCCTTGCCCCCCGAGATCCGATTCTTGCAATGATTTTGAAAGTCTCTCTGCCATTGGGGGCCTTCTCACACACCACTTCCCTGATAATTGATTTACCCTTTAAATTTTCAGGCTTCGACTTCTCATCACCCACAACAATATTTTTTCCTTTGGTTGATTCGACTTGATGCGGCCAAACCAGAACCTTAGGAGGTTGCATCTCAAGGGTGTTAACAGGGAAAGGTGCCTTGTCAACCTGCATCTCATGTAGTGTCAAACGTCCTTCATTCAAGGCTGATTGCACCTGTCGACGGAAAACATTGCAATCATTAGTAGCATGTGAGAAAGAATTATGCAACTTGCAATAGGCCCGTCTTTTAAGCTCTTCAGGTGAAGGAATAGCATGAGACATTTTAATGTTTCCATTTTTTAACAATTCATCAAAAATACGATCACACTTGGAAACATCAAAAGTAAATCACACTTCTTCATGCCGATTCTTTTGTATTGGCTTAAGAGATGGACAGGTATACGATTTATTCTTAGAAGGCCACACAAGTTCAGCAACATACATACCTTCATCATCGTCTGAGCTACTAGAATCAAAAGTAACAACATGAACATTGGAATGATGAGTCTTATATGTATCTTTAGCATTTTTAATTCGGTTTTCAGTAGCTAAAGCTCTTACTTGTACTTGATTAACCGAAAAGTGTTCAAAGTCTTCTATCTTTTCTTTAATAAAGGATCTTAAACCATTAAAAGCAACATCAGCAAGATCCCTTTCTGAAAGTGACAAATTAAAGCATCGGTTTCTAGTTTCTTTGAATCGTTTAAAATAATCTGTAACAGATTCATCTCTTTGTTGCTTAACTGATGTTAAATCTGTCAATTTTAATTGGGTACTCCCACTACAAAAGTGATCATGAAATTCTTGCTCTAATTGATTCTATCAATTAATTGAGCCAGGAGTTAATGAAGAAAACCAAGAGAAAGCAGCTCCAGTCAAAGATAATGAAAACAAGCGAACTTTCAAAACATCACTAGAACTAGCCTCTCCTAGTTGAGCAATATATTGGCTAGTGTGTTCCCAAGTGGTCTTATTATCATCACCATTAAATTTCACAAAATCAGGAACATGCCAATTATTAGGATAAGGAACAACATCAAAATTAGCAGAGTATGGTTTTTGATATAATCTAGAATTACCCACATCAATGCCAAGCTTATCCTGCATCATATTAGCTAACTCGTCCTTTAATTTATAGAATTCGGCATACAAATTTGAACGAGCTAGATCAGATTGCCCTGCGGCTGTACTTTGAGCTTGAACAACATGAGACATGCGAGTAGGACCTTGCCGCAAATACTGGTCATATACATCATTAGGAACCCCGCTAGTATTAATGTTTTGGTTAGGTATAGGGGTGATGTATAAGCACGTGTTCCAATATAAGCAGATCCATTAACTACCTCTGTATTTCGGTTAGGGACTACCGAAAGAGGAGCTGTGGCGTGAGGTACTAACTGCTGCGCGGTTGGGGCGACAAAACCGGTGCCACCGGTTTCTAGAACCGGTGCCACCGGTTTCACCGTGGCTGGTGAAACTTGCTGCGGCAGTGGTACTTGCCCTGGATAAAATTAGCCGGCATACCATATAATGGATTTTCAGGTGCTTTTCCTGGTGTAGCCGACATATTCGCATGCATATTCTCATGTTGCGTAGGTGGTAAATTTTGTGCAAAACAAGAAGATTCTACCAACCTATCAATTTTATTCATTCTGTCCACAAGCGTGCCTACTAATCATCGGTATGTAAAAGTGTAGCCCAAGATCTTCATTAGACTTAGGAACAGAAGTTTCAGGTGGGTGTGCAGTTACTGGAGGTAATTCTTCCACCTTTGTGTCTTTCATAATAAACGCTGGCATCATGAATTCATGAGTTCTTGTCACCTTGCCTTGGCGATCCTTCTTCAGCCCCATCAGGAATTGATTCTTGAATAATTCTTGGGCTGCTTCAAATCTCTGAAGCTTCTCATCACCGATCTCCTCAATGGAGGGCACGATGATGTTGTCCTTGTCCAGTTCTGCAGTAGATCCCATCTGGCTAGGGCTTGATAGATCGGTTATAGAAACCAAGATCTCTAAATTCTCCAGCGGAGTCACCAAAAATGTGTTGACGCCTTTTACGGTCAACACACAGAATTGCGCTAGCTCGCCCGGATCCGCAACGGATCGATCCACTGCAGCAGGCCGAGGTTTTGGATTCCGGTTCCACCGGTTTCCTAGGGCTTGCTGCGTGAATCTAAGATCGCCGGCCTGGGAGGGACCCCGTTAGGGCAGGCGTGACTAGGGTTTCTCTGAGATTGGCAGGCCACTCAGAGAGCCGTCAATCGCTATAGAGACGAAGAACGAACAACAATTAGGGTTGGAAAAGCTAGGGTTTAGAAGATGCAAAAAGTAAAGGTATTATTGATTGATCGATTAGATAAACCTCAATTGGTCGTGGCCCTTATATTTATAGGGTGGGGAGGTCTTGCCCTGCAAGAAAATTCTTTTTACAACTCAGATGTACAAAAAGAGTCCAAACCTACTAGGACTCGAGGAAAACCGGTTTCACCGGTTTCCCAAACTAGTTCCACCGGAATGCGCTGTCAGACGGGCAACAGGATCCCAAACCGGTTCCACTGGTTTATGAATCCGGTTCCACCGGTTCTTCTGTCAAAACTGTTCCGTGCCAATTTTGATCGTCAACAACCCCTGTATATGAATATAGGGTGGACTCATGTGAATACGCGGTGAATAAATCAATGAAGTAATATGTACTCTAGTAGTAAATACTAGTGCTTCAAAGGCACATGCACATATACGTAGCATGCAAATAAACAGAACCATACGCAACGTCATACATCCACGTGACGTGCAGAAGGTAATCTTGTTCAGTTAGAGCAACAGAAGCAACCCAACTACACGCCTATGGGCGGGTCAAGCCTGTCAGCCAAATACGTGCACGTACATCTCCATACGTACGTGGGCTCGTCTCCATGGAGAGCTCGGCCTATGGCAAAAAGAAAAATATTGCCTGCACGAAACAGTCAAAGTAATGGATTTGATCATTAAATTGATATCAGTTTAACCCGGTCCAGCTTGTAGCCTGACACGGCCCATGACCAAAATATGGACGCCTGCGCGGTCGCCAAAACAAATCAAATTAATTGGGTTAGCTAATCGTGGTTAGCTGCTGATCTGGTCCACAAGCAGTGACCGAGGCTTAGAAGCCTGGAGCCGCAAAGAAAACCCCTGCACGACCAAGTCCACACGGAGCCGCTGGGAATGACGCCCACGACGGCACGTCCCGCGCTCCACAGGCATCCGCGCGTCGTGCTCGACAATTGCGAGCCACGTAACGCGGCGACGAGGCTCTCGCCTTCCCCTGCGCCTTAGCTCTATAAATAAAGAAGCACCGGGAGAGGGAAAGCCCCGGCACTTTTCATCACCGCAATTCCCCCCGCCTCTCATCGCCAAAAAAACGCCGTCACGCTGCCCCCCGCTCATTCATCACGCAAGCTGATCCGCCAGGCTGCCTCGCTCTGACGCCCCTCGCTATACATCGACGCCGAAGAGGAGTACATCATCAGGCTGCCGCCGGCGCACACGAAGGAAGTACACTTCTTCGAGCTTCATTCGTACATCAGCAAGCCTTCATCGACCAGCAAGAGAGGTTGCCGAAGAAGTCAGCGCCGAGAAGCAAGTGCTGCTGCGCCAAAGTTCACTGCAGGAAGGTGAGAAAGCCCCATCGGCTTCTCCTTGCCATTGGTTTGGTCATTGTGATACAAACCATGTAAGTGCATCCCCTCTATTTTATATCTCCCATACTATGTTTCATATTTTCTCCATGATTAAATCTGCTAGCATATAATCTCCATACTGTTATGCCCCACTATTTGATCTAGCTAGTAGATACAAGCCAATAAATGTGAGACTCGATTCTCCACTGTTGGCTCGGTCCCTACGATGATACAAATCAAGGATGTGCAAAACGCTCATATTACTTAGACTTGGTCATCTCCATGTCGAATATAAGTCTAGGAAAATTCATGACTTGCATTGCATTTGCATATAACTTTCATACTGTTATGCCCCTCTGTTTGGTCTAGCTAGTGGATACAAGCCAATGAATGTGAGACTCGATTCTCCACTGTTGGCTCGGTTCCTACGATGATACAAATCAAGGATGCGCATAGCAATCATATCGCCTAGGCTTGATCATCTCCATGTCGGACAGAAGTCTAGGAAAATTCATGATGAGCATTGCACTTGCATATGGTGATTGTCGTGCCCCTCAATTCGGTCCAGTTTGCGGATACAAACTAATGAATGAGAGACTAGATTCTCCACTGTTGATTCGGTCCCTATGATGGATACAAATTGAGGTCGTGCATTGCGTGTCGCTGCAAAAATCATGGGCCGCTGCATATATGATCCAGTTCATCGCTTAAACTTCATGCTGTCAAATAAATATCGGTCCTGATTACGCTACGGGCTTGGATTCTGTCCGAGTACCATGCCGAGTTAGCAGTAATATGAGTTCGGGCCAAATAATTTTATCATATGAATTAGGTACATTTTATCATATGTAACTCCGCCTATGTTGACTGGAAGACTTTTCTGAGTCGTCTCAACATAGCCGGTCCCAAGCCCGGATAAAGGAGGAGGGAGTGCGTTAGGTTTGGCGAACCAGCATCTATGACAGCCACTCTAATGGATGTGAAACCCATAAGAAATTAGTTGGGGGCGTAACCCTCTTAGTGACGCGCTACATCGGAACCCGGGTGTAGTGTTAAATGGGCAAGGGCCGGGTCGTCGCAACCTTAGTGGCGCGCTACATCGGCGCCCGGATGTAGTGAAAAATGAGCAAGGGTCTTCGCACTTCCCTCGACGGGTGCGAAGGGTAAGGAAGTTAGCCGAGCCAACTAGGATTCGCCTAGGTAGTTGGAACGTAGGGTCCCTAACGGGTAAGTTACGAGAGCTAGTCGATGTAGCAATTAGGAGGCGTGTAAATATTCTATGCGTTCAGGAGACTAAATGGAAGGGTCAAAAGGCGAAGGAGGTGGAAGGTACTGGCTTCAAGCTTTGGTACACGGGGACAACATCGGGTACGAATGGTGTAGGCATCTTGATCGATAGAAGCCTTAAGGATGGAGTTGTAGAGGTTAGGAGGCAAGGCGACCGGATTATTCTAGTCCGGCTGGTAGTTGGAGATTCTACTCTAAATGTGATCAGTGCCTATGCCCCTCAGGTAGGTCTTAGTGAGAGCACCAAGAGGCAGTTCTGGGAAGATCTGGATAGCATGGTTAGTACCGTGCCTATCAGTGAGAAACTCTTCATAGGAGGAGACCTCAATGGCCATGTGGGTGCGACTAATGTAGGTGTCGGGCGAGTGCACGGGGGGTTCGGGTATGGTAGTAGGAATCAAGAAGGGGAGGATGTTTTGAACTTCGCGTTGGCCTATGACTTGATGATAGTGAATACCCTCTTTAGAAAGAGGGAATCCCATCTAGTGACCTTTCGTAGCGGACAACACTCGAGCCAGATCGACTTTATCCTTGCAAGGAGGGAGGATAGACGGGATTGCTTAGATTGTAAGGTGATACCCGGGGAGTGCGTTGTCCCTCAACACAAGCTTGTGGTGGCGGACTTTCGATTTCGGGTACGTGTCCACCGGGACAAACGTGCCAAGACTGCAAGAACGAAGTGGTGGAAGCTTAGAGGGGAAGGGGCGCAAGTGTTTAAGGAGAGGATGCTAGGTGAGGGGCCTTGGGAAGAAGGAGAAGATGCAGACGACATGTGGCTAAAAATGGCAACATGTATTCGGAAGGTGGCTTCAGAAGTGTTTGGCGTGAGTAGGGGAGGCAAACAGGAGGCGAAAGACACCTGGTGGTGGAATGAGGAGGTGCAAGTGGCTATTAAGGAGAAGAAGGAGTGTTTCAAGTGCCTACACCTGGACAAGAGTGTAGCCAACATCGAGGGCTATAAAATAGCGAAGAAGGCTGCAAAGAGAGCTGTGAGTGTAGCAAAGGGCTAGGCGTATGACAACCTTTATCAGAGGCTAGGCACGAAGGAAGGGGAGAAGGACATCTATAGGATGGCTAGGATACGTGAGAGGAAGACAAGGGACATCAACCAAATCAAATGCATCAAGGATGGGACAGATCGACTTTTGGTGAAGGACGAGGAGATCAAGGAAAGATGGCGGGAGTACTTCGATAAGTTGTTTAATGGGGAGAATGAGGGTCCTACCCTTGAGTTGGATGACTCATTTGATGATACCAGCAGACGCTTTGTGAGGAGAATTCAGGAGGCGGAGATTGAGGAGGCTCTGAAGAGGATGAAGGGAGGTAAAGCGATGGGCCCTGATGGTATCCCCATTGAGGCGTGGAGATGCCTAGGTGTTAGAGCGATAGTATGGCTAACAAAGCTTTTCAACCTCATTTTTCGGGCAAACAAGATGCATGAAGAATGGAGAAGGAGTATATTAGTACCGATCTTCAAGAACAAGGGAGATATTCAAAGTTGTACTAACTACCGTGGGATTAAGCTGATGAGTCATACGATGAAGCTCAGGGAGAGGGTTATCGAGCATCGCCTAAGAAGAGTGGCGAGGGTGACCCAAAACCAGTTTGGGTTTATGCCTGGAAGGTCGACCATGGAAGCGATTTTCCTAATACGACAGTTGATGGAGAGATATAGGGAGCAGAAGAAGGACTTGCACATGGTTTTCATTGACCTCAAGAAGGCGTATGACAAAGTACCAAGAAATGTCATGTGGTGGGCCTTGGAAAAGCACAAAGTCCCAACTAAGTACATTACCCTCATCAAGGATATGTACAAAGATGCGACAACTTTTGTCCAGACATGTGATGGCGACACTAATGACTTTCCAATTAAAATAGGACTACATCAGGGGTCAGCGTTGAGCCCTTATTTATTTGCTTTGGTGATGGATGAGGTCACAAGGGACATTCAAGGTGATATCCCTTGGTGTATGCTCTTTGCTGATGATGTGGTGCTAGTTGATGAGAGTAAGGCAGGGGTTAGTAGGAAGTTAGAGCTATGGAGGCACACATTAGAGTCGAAAGGCTTTAGACTTAGTAGGACCAAGACCGAGTACATGATGTGCGATTTCAGCGCGAGTAGGCATGAGGATGGAGACGTTAGCCTCGATGGGCAAGTGGTGGCCAAGAAGGATACTTTTCGGTATTTAGGATCGATACTACGAAAGGATGGAGACATTGATGAAGATGTTAGACATAGGATTTCAGCTGGCTGGCTGAAATGGCGTCAGGCTTCTGGCGTCCTCTGTGACAAGAGGGTGCCACAAAAGCTAAAAGGTAAGTTCTATAGGACGGCAATTCGCCCGGCGATGTTATATGGTGCCGAATGTTGGCCTACAAAAAGGCGACATGTCCAACAACTGAGTGTAGCAGAGATGCGTATGTTACGTTGGTTTTGCGGGCACACTAGAAGGGATAGAGTCCGAAATGAAGATATTCGGGATAGGGTTGTGGTGGCACCAATCGTGGAGAAACTGGTGCAACATCGGCTGAGATGGTTTGGACATGTCCAACGGAGGCCTCCTGAGGCGCCAGTGCGTAGTGGGGTTTTAAAGCGGATAGATAATGTAAAGAGAGGTAGAGGACGTCCTAAATTGACTTAGGACGAGTCGGTTAAGAGAGATCTTAAGGAGTGGAATATCTTCAGGGATTTAGCTATAGATAGGAGCGCTTGGAGATTAGCAATCAACGTGCCTGAGCCGTGATCTTTTTCTTTTTCCCTAACTCTACCTTTTGTCTTTTTGTGCCTTTTTATGTCTCTCTTATCCTTGTTTCTTTTGGGTTTCATCTCTAGCCTACCCCAACTTGCTTGGGACAAAAGGTTATGTTGTTGTTGTTGGTTGTCTCCATGCGCAGACCCTGTACTCATGCGTATAGGTCATCATCTTTAGCATGGCATTAATATTCTAAAAGAAAATCCATCCATTTGAATGCGTGTATCTCGCCAATGAACTGGATAAATCCACGTTCTTGATGGGAGTGGTCTTTATGGCCAAAAAAAAACCCAAAGCAATGAAAGATACTGTGCATCTGCAAATCTCATGTATCTAATTTGCGGTTGGAAATATATGGTCATGCTAACAAATCATCCGGCCAGTTACACCACGTGCTAACAGTGGTAAACATAGATTAAAAAATAATCATGTTTTCCTATGACGCCATGTATCATACATACAGGCTGAATTATATTTTGGCAACCATAACACCAAATTGGATAGTGCATCCATGCGTTGCATGGACATATATACAAAATTCCCTATATACATATGTCATAGCTATGTTAGTAGTAAAATCAAATGCCAAATAAATGAACGTGCTCTTCATATCTTCGTTGTGCAGCACGCCGGACACATTAATGACTCTCCAAGTTGCATGTTTAAATATGCCAAATTATCATCCGGCAAGTTATCTCCACAAGTTAAATATACCAAATTATCATCCGGCAAGTTATCGGCAACGACGTCAAGATGAAGACTTTTCTTTATTTTTAGATTGTTGTAATGGCTAGCCATATCCTGTAATCTTTATTTTTATATTGGAGTTTCTTAATCAGGGGTTTTCTCTACGAAGATGTAATTAACATAATTTTTATGCATATGTAAATTATGGAAGTATGGACTCGCAATACCTGTACTCTTTTATTTGTCTCATTTAAATTAAATGCAAATTAAATCTGTCTCTGCTGATGTGGAGATGGGCCGGCCGCCCATTTTCCCGACATCAGATTCTGGCACGCCAAGTGGGACCTACTTCTCCCCTCATCTTTGAAACTCCAACATGATTATTGCATATGGCTGTGATCTAAATTATCATGATGCGTACAAGAGAACTAATGTATGGTTTTCTTGCAAAACAAAGGTATGGCTGGACGCACTCAGAACTTCATGACGATCTACATGGGTTCCATGTGGATTGATCTTCCCATGGACCCCATCCAACCATCCAACAACACTGGGTCACTTTGCACCACCGCTGCTTCACCTGTTGCTGTTGTTCATGACCAAGAAGTCAATTCCAAGATGGAGGAGGGATTTACTCCCGTCCTCTCCAAGTCTGCTAAGAGGAGGGCAAGAAGAGCTGCTGCAATGGCGAGGGCCATAGCCGCTGAAGAACGCACAATAAATGTGCACAAGGCTGCGACCTCCCGCCTAGCTCCTGCTAGCTCTGTGAGGCCTGCAAACTACAGGCCCCCAAGTCAAGTGGCGAAGCCAAGCTCCCGCCGTACAACACTGGGAGAGTGGCCCATCCGCGTCATACGCGCAACTCCATCAAAGGCATCACCATTGTCATCGCTGAAGGTGGAGTCCTCGCCACCAACAAAAGCAACAGGCCGCCACCAACAAAAGCAACAGGGGCTACTTCTTCACCAACTCCCACCAAGACGCTGGGAGCAGGCTCTCACAAGCCTGCCACAGGTATGCTGGAAGCTGCTTCTTTGAAGATCATGGCCAATGTGCTACCACCCACTCCAAAAGAGGGTGTGGTACTTTTGGACCAGTCTCGTCATCCACAAATCAACCTCATGAGGAGGGACGTGGCAAAAGAGGAGGATTCCCAGCTGCAGCACAAGAACAAAGGAAAAGCGGTGGCAATAGAGCATGCCATGTCATCCTCTGAAAGCGGGTCGTCATCAACAAAGACTCAACTCCGAGTTGATGCCCCCAAGTTCTTCCCTTCGTCGGTCTATATTCCTGACAATGTTGAACCCAAACGCGAGCTTCGATGGCAAGGAGTTCACCTCTCCCTCGACAACATCAAGAAGGGTCATGTGGATCCAACTACAACACCCTCTGACCCCATATCGTCAGAGATGACACTTCCACGACCCTTGATTCAAAGCTCTGTCTCCCCAAAGCATCGCCGCCGACGGCAACACAACATACGTCAAGCATGGTCTAACTTCACCAGCACGACCGATGGCATGACTAGTGAACAACGATCCTTCATTTGTGACACAATATTGGCTCAGCATAAAAGAGAACGTCGTAGGATTCAAGCTGCGGTGAGATGGGCCATTCAAGCATCTATAGATAGAACCATATGCCAAGACTTGAGAAGCCTGCTACCTGGAGTGTCTACATCTGCGGACAACGTAGAGGGCGAAGTCATGCGATGTGCAGAGGCCGTAGCCAAAACGCCAGAATATCAAGAGCTCATAAAAAGAGAGCCATGGCGGGCAAGGTATGCCAAGCAAGCTGCTAATGTACGAGAAAGGCGCGCTAGTTACAAGCAAAGAGAGCTGGCGTGGCATGCCGACTCCATGTCTAGTGGAGTGAGATGGGCTGCATCATCAAGCCACATTGGCGGCACTCAAGAGCAGGTGAAATCACCAGCCATGCCATCAAATAATAGTATGGCGACACCCATTCCACATCCTATTCAGAAGAGAACCTCAAGCAATCACTTTGAGGTGCTTTCCTCAATGCCGGTAGGGATTACGGAGGTTGCTAGCAGTACTAGTGAAGCTTCTTCTGCCTCAGTACACTTCAAGAGAAAGAGGCCACACAAGCAGATTCTCTTGGGCCATCGCCCAGTAACACGGGGTCTAAGAAATTTAGGTGATGAAGGAAATTGTTCGATTTATGCAGGGTCTTATAATCCCCTATACAATGAACCTTGTGATCCTGAAAATTAACTTATGGACACTGCAGGTTTAGATGAGCCTACTTCTCCAACTAATGATGGCACGTCTGCCCCAAAAGGCGACGGTGCACCAGATCACGTGGAACAAGTGCTCATGGAAAATTCAGGGCGTTCAACGGAGGAGCAGATAGCTCAATTGGCAACTGCACTCCAGCAAAAGGAGGATGAGCTAGTTGCTCTTCGTGAACAATTGGCAAATAACCGCACGGTTCATGATGCAGAAGGAGATGCTTCTGCAAGTCAGAGTAGTCATCGGCCAGCGCCAGCAATCAACCTCGAAGATATCCAGAGGATGATTTCAGAAGGCATAAGAGCCCAGTACATGCAAACTCACTACTCTATGCGCCCGGCGTATGTTAAACCATACCCACCGGATGTTGATATGGTGCCATTTCCCAACAACTACCGTCGACCACAGTTCAGCAAGTTCAACGGGACCGGATCTCCCCACAAACATGTGGCTCATTTTCTAGCGGCTTGCCAGGATACAGCACACAATGGATCCCTCCTCCTCCGACAATTTGTGCAGACATTGTCGGGGCCAGCATTCACATGGTATAGCAAGCTGGCACCGGGCTCCATCAGGTCTTGGGAACAGATGCAAGACGCCTTCCTAGAGCGCTTTTATAGCACTCAAAGGACGGTAGGGATAACGGAGTTGACACAAACTCTGCAAAGTTCCAATGAGAAGGCCGCGGACTTCATTAACAGATGGAGAAATCTGAGTCTTCACTGTCCACAACCCATTACAGAGCCAGAAGCAGTTAGGATGTGTATAAACAATCTAAGCCCTGATATGGCCATTTATCTGCAACGGGTAAGACCGATCACTTTTGAGGAGTTGGCCTCAAAAGCCACAGATATCGAGAATTACATGTAACATGTAACTCGCCAAGCAAGACCGTTCAACAAGTCTGTAAAAAAGGGCAAGGTGCCTACTAATTCAAAGCAAATGCAAGCAATGGAGACCACAGTGACCCCTCAGAAATTTTAATCTAGGGGAAACTCCTCAAGAAATCAGAATAAGGAAGGTACATCAGCTCCTAGGAGGCCAACCCTTAGTGAGCACCAAAGTCAGGAATATTCCCTCCCTGTGGAAGAGATCGAGAGCCTGTTTATGGGTCTATGGGAGTTGAATCTCATAGACCTCCCTAAACCAAAAAGGCAAGAAAAGCATCCAAGTTTGATGAACCTGACTTCTGTCACTACCATCCCATCTTGGGCCATACACTTAAAGAATGCTTTGTGGTGGAAAACCTAATATAGAAGTTGATAGATGAAGGCACTGTAGACACCGATCTTCTAAAAAGCATGAAGAAACAAAAGAAAGTGGCTACCTCAAACGTCGCCACCTTTTGAGATGACTCGATGAGTTACGTGACTCCAAATATGTTGCCAACTTATGCTCAAAAATCTGAGTGTGCTCATATGCCTTTCTCAGGCCATCCACAAAAGCAAGTTAAGCACCAGCATGAAGGCAAGGCTATCCTTTAGTGGATCCACTCCCCAAGACATGGGCCATTAGCTTCTCGAAGATCAAGAGAGCGTCAACAGTAGCTCTCAAGACGACTTGCTCTACGACGAGCAATATAAAGGGATGAGGTTCCCTGCTTTTCCCAAAACAAAGAGAAGTGCAGGGACGAGCCTCTGGACAAATGTGCTACTTTCACCATCGGAGTGTTTGAGGATGATGAGGAGTCCCTCCACTTTCTAGAGGAAGAAGACATAGAAGTTGGTGAAATTCAGCTTAGATCAGGCCGCCAACTGCCTAATACGCATCCTCCATTCAAAAATCCCCAAAGCAGAAATGTAACTCCAAAGGATATGACTGACCATACTCCTAATGTGTCTGCCAAATATGATGTAATAGCACATTTGAAGAAAATTCCAGCTATGCTTTCTGTGTATGATGCTCTGTGTCTTTCTTCCAATTTACGCAAGGCATTTATTACCGCAATGTCATTTCCTAAAGATTACAGGGTTGAGGTCTCCCAAATAGAAACAGGGTTGGCTGAAGCCCAAAACATGTCATTCACCGATGAGGATATGTTATTAGGACAGAAGAAACATAATAGACCTCTTCTCATGTTTGGTGAAATCGATGATCTACCTACTAATCGCATCATGATTGATGGTGGGTCTGCCATAAATTTGCTACCCTTGCGTACCCTTAAAAAGATAGGGTATTCAACTAGGGACTTAAGCCGGTCCAACGTTGTAATTCACGGCTTCAACCAACGAGGTCAGGAAGCTATGGGTACAATTTCTCTAGTCTTGAAGTTGGAAAAACTTATGACATATGTAAACTTTCATGTGATCGATGCGGCTACCTCATACAATGCTCTATTGGGTCGCCCCTGGTTGCATGGGAATGGAGTCGTGCCATCTACCCTCTACCAATACATCAAATACAGGGACCCATCGGGAGATGTACTACGAGTATTTGCTGATAAGAAGCCGTTCACAGTGGCTGGGTCCTTCTATGCGGACGTGAAGTTCTATTTTGAGCCTGTTGATAAAGTCTCAAAACCAAAATCTGTGTTGCCATTAGAACAGGTCAGCCCAGAGAAGGATGAATGTGAATCCTCATCAAAGCAAAAGATATACCAATATATACCAAATGGTCAAAGAAAGCAGGGCAATCCTATTTTTCGCATTATAAGTAAACCATCTTCTAATAAAGGTAACATATTCCCTACACCGTTACCTCCTTTGGTGCAACACAAAATAAAGCAAGCTCAAGATGAGCGGCGCAATAAAAACAAAAATAAAAATGTGGGACAAGTTACCCTAGTGAATAAAGATGATGCAACTTTGCCCATCTCCTTATACGATAACAAAGTTCTTTATATGATGCAATAGATGGGTTATGATACTTCCACTGGCCCTTCTCTATGCAACGGCCGCAGGAAGCTCACACCATTCGAAAAGATGATGTCCCAGGCTCAGCTGGATGCCTTGCATCAAGATGAAACTCTAAAAGGAGAAAAGCACGGGCTGGGTTATGAAGTCCATATGACTTCTGCCGAGCCTATTGATGTTGTACCAGCATCTCCCCAAATGGAGGATGGAAATCAACCCACCACTGGTGAGCTAGAAGAAATTAATATTAGGATGTTTGATAATCCACGCCCTATCTTCATCAGCAAACACTAATCCAAAGAAAGTAAGGAAGAATATCATAAATTTCTTTCTGCAAATAGAGATGTATTTGCTTGGTCTTACGAAGAAATGCCAGGTTTGGACCCAACGGTCACTATGCACAAGCTGGCTATTCACAAGGACGCTCGCCCCGTGAAACAAGGGCAAAGAAGATATCGCCCAGAGATACTCCCCCAAATAGAGGCCGAGGTGGATAAGCTCATAGCTACAGGGTTCATTAGGGAGGTAAAATACCCCAAGTGGATCTCTAGTATCATGCCCACAGAAAAGAAAAATGGACAAATCCGTGTATGTGTAGATTTTAGGGATTTGAATAAAGCTTGTCCAAAAGATGACTTTCCGATTCCAATCTCTGAAATCCTCATTGATGCAACTATGGGTTATGAAATATTTTCCTTTATGGACGGTTTTTCTGGGTATAACCGAATAAAAATGGCTCCAGAAGATCAAGAGTTGACCGCTTTCCAAACACCAAAAGGAATCTATTGCTATAGAGTAATGCCTTTTGGATTGAAGAATGTGGGTGTGACATACCAACGTGACATGACGGTCGTCCTCGATGGGCTGTTGTATGAAATCGTCGAGTGCTACATAGACGACATTGTTGTCAAATCCAAACGAGAGAAAGATCATCTAAAACATCTGGCTATGGTGTTTGAGCGCCTCAGAAAACATAAATTAAAGATGAATCCAATGAAATGCGCTTTTGGAGTATCCTCGGGGAAATTCCTTGGCTTCATAGTAACAAAGAATGATATTGAAATAGATCCAACTAAAATAAAGGCCATCGTTAACATGCCACGGCCTCAAAACATCCACAAATTAAAAAGCCTCCAAGGTCAATTTGGCGTATATTAGGAGGTTTAATTTCAAATTTATCGGGGAGGTGCAAACCTTTTTCCCGGCTTATGAAGAAAGGAGTCCCATTTCAATGGGACCAAGCATGCCAAAATGCATTTGAGGATATAAAAAAAATCTAACAAATCCTCCCGTCTTCTATGCGCCGATCAAAGGGCGACCACTGATTCTCTATACGGCTGCCATGCCTACCTCCTTAGGTGCACTATTAGCACAAAATAATGATGCTGGAAAGGAAGTGTCCCTATATTACCTCAGCCGCACTATGCTGGGGGCAGAGTGCAACTACCCGAACATAGAGAAAATATGCCTAGCACTGGTATTTGCTGCGCAGAAACTTCGCCATTACATGCTAGAACATACAATGCATCTCATGTCAAGAGCAGACCCGCTACGATATATCTTAAGTAAAATGACATTATCTGGTAGGTTAGCTAGATGGGCAATGTTCCTCTCACAATTTGTCATTGTATTCGTGCCCCAAAAGGTCGTTAAAGGTCAAGTTTTGGCCAATTTCTTAGCTTCTCATCCTATTCCTGATGACTTCCCCATTGATGATGATCTGCCTGATGAGGAGGTTTTCACCACTACAATATCTCATTCTGCATGGCGAATGTATTTTGATGGTGCTTGCCGAAAATCAGGGGCTGGGGCTGGAGTCATATTTGTCACTCCAGATGAAGCAATTATTCCATATTCCTTCACACTAACCTCAGTGGTCTCAAATAATGCTGCTGAGTATGAGGCTCTAATTATTGGGCTCGAAATAGCTCTCAATATGGGGCTAAATGAGCTCTCCGTGTATGGGGATTCCCAACTAATAGTTAATCAATTATTGGGAATATATACGGTAAAGAAAGAAGGGCTTGTCCCATACTTCCACAAAGCAAAAGAGCTTATGTCTATGTTTGTTGACTTAAAAGTTCAGCATGTTGTGTGGAATCAAAATGAGAAGGCTGATGCATTGGAAAGTTTAGCTGCAAGCATGGCATTGGGCCTGAACCAAACGATGAACGTTCATGTAGAGGAACGGAGAGTTCTCCCCATACTCTCTCAAGAAGAGGATCAATCAATTATATGTGCATTAGTGACACACTCTACCGGCGTTCATGTGACGGTCTTCTACTTCGTTGCCTTACTGGGAATGAAATTATGGAGGCCTTAAATGAGGTCCGTGTTCGAGTATGTGGAGCCCACCAATCAGGTCCCAAGTTACATTACCAGCTGAAACATTTAGGCTATTATTGGCCTATAATGTTTGAAGATTCCCTGAATTTCGCAAAAAGATGCCACCAGTGTCAAATACACGCAAATTTTATACATCAACCACACGAACCATTACACCCAACTAACATGGCTTGGCCCTTTGAAATGTGGGGCATGGACGTAGTAGGGCCGATCTATCCCCCGTCATCTAAGGGACACAAATTCATTCTTGCAGCAACAGACTACTTCTCTAAGTGGGCAGAAGTTGAGTCACTAAAAGAAGTTAAAGCAGAAAACGTCGAAACCTTTGTAAGAACCAACCTCATATATCGTTTCGGTGTTCCTGCTCAAATAATATCCGATAACGGAACCTCCTTCAGGAATAAGCAAATCGAGAGGATGTGTGCTAAATTCAAAATTAAGCATCACTTCTCTATGGGGTAACCCAGCCGCCAATGGCTAGGCAGAAGCATTTAACAAAGTACTATGCAAATTGTTAAAAAAGGTGGTCCCATAGAATAAGCGCAACTGACATGAAAAATTGCTCGAATCTCTATGGGCGTATAGAACCACAACTCGGACAGCGACTGGTGTGACTCCCTACTCGCTTGTATATGGAGGAGAAGCAGTTCTACCATTAGAGGTACAAATTGCCTCCTTGAGTGTCGCTGTCCATGAGAAGCTCACAGAAGATGAAGCGGTTAAAATACGGTTGAAAGAACTAGATGGCCTTGAAGAAAAACAACTTCAAGCATTGCAAAAGTTAGAGGCATATCAAACTAAAATGTCTCGGGCCTTTGATAAGCGCATGAAATGAAGGTCATTCAAACAAGGTGATTTGGTTCTGGCAGTCATCCAACCAATGAATGTCACGCATCGGATGCAGGGAAAGTTTGAGCCCAAATGGGAGGGCCCCTTCATTGTCAAAGATGTATATTCTAGTGGTGCATATAGAATCATTTTACCGGATGGCGAATATTACCCTCCACCGGTAAATGGCAAATTCCTAGAGCGCTACTATGCCTAAAAAAATCCAAAATATTTACAAGCTGTAACGCTTCACGAGCCTAAACTGTAAGCGGGAAATAAAAAAAGACTAAAATAAATAAATCCCATCCCATTACTAGCCCAAGCGGCTGGCAAAATAAAATTCTCATTAGCTCCAATGCTTCATGAGCCTAAACTGTGTCGTAAATAAATAAATAAGCTCCAATGCTTTATGAGCCTAAACTGTAGGCGGCAAAAAAAAAACAAGCTCCAATGCTTCACGAGCCTAAACTGTAAGCAAAAACCCAAAAGCACAATAAATATACAAGCTCTATTGCATCACGAGCTTGAACTGCTGCCAGAATAAATATTCATAAGCTCCAATGCTTCATGAGTCTAAACTGTAAGCGGGAAACCCAAAAGAAAAATAAATAAACAAGCTCCATTGCTTCATGAGCCTAAACTGTAAGCCACAAAAAAAAAGCTCCAATGCTTGATGAGCCTAAACTGTAAGCGGCAAAAAAGAAAAAATATTCAATGCTTCATGAGCCTAAATTGTGAGCGACAAAAGAAAAAGAAGACTCTAATGCTTAACGAGCCTAAACTGTAAGCGTGAAAATCAAAAACAAAATAAATAAACATGCTCCATTGCTTCACAAGCTTAAACTGTAAGTAAGTAAAAAAAAATGAAAGAGTGAAAGCTGAGAGCCTAAGATACAAAATTTGGAGCTTCAGAGCATAAAAAAAAAACTCACCCCAAGTTATGGAAATATAAAATATTAGCTCTGTAGAAAATAACAACTTCAAGTTCCAAGAGTGTAAACTGGTTGGTAGCATCTAGAAAGAGAAATTTTCAAAGTGAAACAAACTAAAATGTTTCTAGGCAAAGAAAAAAAAGCAAACTTCCTGCCTCATGCAAACGAAAATTTGACTGAAACTTAGCGAGAGCGCTCCACCCACATCTTTGTTCCACCATTACACTAGAGGTTTTTAAAGAACTTTAGCAAAGAAAAACAAAGCTCCTCAAGTGACTCTCTCAAGTCGCTCATTGGTGTATACATCCTTGCCATCACTCCTCTTAGATTTCCCTCAAAAGTATAAACAAGTGGGGTTCATAAACGGGAAACTTTTGTTTCACATATGCATTGCTTATTTTGTTGTGTTAAATCCAGGATCCATGAAGAATTAAATCATACACTCAAATCGAAGTGTGCAAGTGTGAATATGTGGTAATGGAATAAAATAAACTCCTTTAGAGAAATTCTCTCCTTAAAGAATTTATTGTAAAGCTTGGCTCCCTTTTCTTTTCTCCTCTCTCTTTTTTTCAACATGGACTACAAATGTGTCCATTTCTTTTGCTCTTTTTTTTAACATAGGGAGCCTAAGCCTTATGCCTTAAAATATTTTTGGAGAGAAATCTCTTTTACTTTGGAGTATTTTATTTTGGTAAGCAGATGATAGGCACGTTGCGCTTACTTCCAGAGTAGAAGTATGGCATATATGGTGGCCTGTACGTGACTCCGATTTTAAGAGCATGAAGTAAGTCTTACAAAGATCACAATGAACTTGACAAAACTCAAAACAAATGTACATGCTTTTTGTAAGTGGTTGGAATGTGTGGCTATGGTAGGATTTTCACTCTTCACTGAGGAGCTTAGGATTTTATTCTTTTTGAAACAAAGACTCAGGGGTCAAGTTTCACTTGGATACAGATAAAGCAACTCTAAACTTATCATATCTTAGCTCCCAACAACCTAGAATCAGATTTAGCATTTGCCAACCACAAGTTTTAAGTTTCCAAGGAAGTCATTAATTTGAGCCAATAAATCCAAGACACAAAAGACTGCCTTATTGAGACTTAAATAAAAAAAGGGAAGGTCATAGCAAAAATTCATCATTTTCATACAAGGGTAAGAGTTTTTTTCAAAAGCAAGATAGAAAAATAAAAACAAAGAGAATGGTTCAGATAAACTTACCTGTGCGGGGGTCCTCCCCCAAGCTGTTCTTCTCACTGCTGGCAGTACTGTGGGTCGTTCGGATCAAACCCTTGGAACCGAAGGTAGGCATTCAGGTTCTGATTGCCTTCCAGGATGCTGTTTTGAAGGGTGTTGTAGTTCTGCACTGACTTATCCCACCAGGCCTGCGACTGCTGCACCTGATGGGTTAACGTATCATTAATGCGGTGAGTAGTTACCTCCAGGGTTCCCTTGCGATTGGATAACCCATCAATGCGGTCACACAAGTCCCTTTCTGAAAAGGAACGTCGGGCATCGAACAGAGGAGGGCCACTTGAGCTGGATGATTGATGATAGTACGGGTCTTGGGGATTCCATTGTGCATGCGGGGCTTCGTGCCAGCCCGAATCTCCCGCCATATATGATGGAGGAGGCTGCGGCTGCTCCCAGTTGGATCCTGCTGGTATGTATGGTGGTGTCGGAGGCTCCCATGCTACTTGGGACTGTGGTACAGCGGCTTCTTTCCGTCGGGACATGCTTTTTGTCATCCTTCCTGCCACGTTCCGCCTGCCTTCGTGCTGCAACTCCAATAAAAGTGACTTGCACCTGTACAACCAGTATTCTGGTGCTAGCAACGGCATTCTGGTTGTACTATTATGATAGACCATAACTAGCTTCTGGTCTATGGCATGAGTAATTGTTGACATGGGTTTTGGCCCCCCCCCCTAAATACTTTAAGTGATGATATATGAATTTTGTTATGGCTAAACTCTATAAGTAAATAAATACTTTAATTATTCCTCGATATAATAGGGACACAATATAATGGCCTGTCATATCGGCCATGAAGTCCTCGCCCAGAAAATTTGGGGGACCCGAGATAAATATGTATCGATGAAACCGTATCCATATATACCCCTGTATATGAATACAGGGTGGACTCATGTGAATACGTGGCAAATAAATCAATGAAATAATATATACTCCAGTAGTAAATACTAGTGCTTCAAAGGCACATGCACATATACGTAGCATGCAAATAAACAGAACCATACGCAACATCATACATCCATGTGATGTGCAGGAGATAATCTTGTTTGGTTAGAGCATAAAAAAAAGAGCAACAGAAGCAACCCAACTACACGCCTATGGGTGGGTCAAGCCTGTCAGCCAAATACGTGCATGTACATCTCCATACGTACGTGGGCTCGTCTCCATGGAGAGCTCGGCCTATGGCAAAAAGAAAAATATTGCCTGCATGAAACAATCAGCGCGCCATTGTTGATGAAGCTGACTAGTCGGAGTCGATTCCGACTAGTTGTTGGTGGAGTAGTGTCTAATCCCGACTAGTTGCTTAGTCGAGATGAGTAGTCGAAGTGGTCGGCCGAGTAGTTGGTCATCGTAGCCGAGTTGTTCTGAGTTGAACCGAGTAGTTTGTCATCGGATCCGAGTAGTTGAAGATGTTGCTTCATGTTGAATCCCCGATCTTCTCTCTGATTCGATTCCGCTCCGGACTTGGCAACGATCCAATCTGCGCCTCGAACTCGACTAGGAAAATCCACACGCGAGTCGTCGAATAGGAATCCACCGTGGATTGGTGACCAACGCTCGCCGAGACAACGTACAGCCGTCTCACGCTAGCTAGATCGAAGTTGATGATGAGGTCCTTCAAGCTCGCCAGATGATCTCGACGATCACCCCTACCTGGCGCGCCAGCTGTCGGTTTTTTATGCCGTCTAGCCTACTATGGGGGGTCCTCATGGTAGTGATTTGTTCGGTGGGGGATCGCCAGACCTGAAGCATGAAGGTAAACACGGGACACAAGACACGATTTAGACAGGTTCGGGCCGCCAAGGCAGCAGCCCCTACGTCCTGTATGGGGTGTATAGTATTGCGCCCTGTGCTGGTGTGTTTCAATCTGCCTGTCTAGGTACCGCAGGCCTCCTTTATATAGTCCAGGGGACGGGTTCCTAGTCGGCTACAGGGTAGGAGTCCTAGTAGAATTACAGAGTATGAGTCCTAGTAGGATTACAGTGGAATTCTAATAGGATTCTGCCTTCCTTGCAGATACTGGGGATTCTATCTCCGACAACCATTTGTCCGCTCAGTCCTTGATGGAATCATTCAACTTAAAATCGAAGTATATGCTTTTCGTCTCTTGACGAAGTTGGATTCAAGCCCCTCCAATCACTTTGTCTTGGCTCGATTTGACTCGGAAAAGAAGGCAGAAAAGATTGAAATGGGGGTTGATTCCTAAGAAGACCTCACAGAGATGGATGAAGAGAAAGATTTGAAGGATGGAATTCAGATTAAGGTGGACTAGCTCTAGCTTGTAGAAAGCAAGCAGGCCACGGAGAAAATCATGAGCGGGAGTGGCAAATCCCCGCTCATAGAAAGGCGCGAACACTACGATCTTATGAACTTCATCAAAGGGCCACAGCTTACCGACATCCGTGCGCCAGCAGGAGATGGACTTGTCGAGTAGGTAGCCTTGATCGACAAGTTCTTGCACCATCTAGTCTGTTTTCTTGGATGGCTTCCAGACTAGAGCGGGCGCAGGGGCTGTCTTGAAGACAGGCATGCCTATGATTGGAATCTTGGGGGCCTTCTTGGTCGCCGCGGTTTTGCTCGCTGCGGGTTTGCTCGGCTCTGGTTTCTTTCCCATCTCACTGACTGGGGTTTTCTAACGGATGAAGATCTTCGGTGCGGCTTGAGTGGATTGGAGTGCATGCGTGAGTATGGAGGAATTCCGATTTGGGAGTGGCGGCCAAGAACAGATGTGAATACAAAGCGGTTCCCCTCTGTTTTTATTAGCGAAGTGGTAACCCTAAGCGTATTTCACGGAAGCCATTTTCACTAAATACTCCAACCATTGTGTATTCACGGTTCTTACCAGATGCATATCTGTGCAGTGGTTTCCTAAAAAGGCTAAGTCATTTACTGAGATGTTGTCACATTCGGGGACTGATGTTTATTGGGTTGCGATTTTTCCGGATCAAAGAATATATTTATTTCCTTTAAAAATATTTCCTTTAAAAATCTTCAAGCTTACTGTCATTAGCTTTAAGCTTGGGGGCTGGGGGGAAATAGTATATTTCTTTTGAAAAGTTTTTTCATTAAAGACCCTAGAATTGTTTTTAATCCTTGAAAACATTTCTAGGCTCGGGGGCTGACCCATAATTGGTCCATCTTTTTTCAAACCATTATATTAAATGGGAAGTTTTTGCATCAACTTTGATGTAAAAATCAAAGCCCAAGGGCTGATTGCAAAATTAGTCAGCAAGGAGCACATCATGTTCACTTCTGAAGGTTTCCAACAAAGGCGCAAGATGACGAGGAAACAACTCGGCTGATGCTCAATCTGTTGAGAAACAACTTGGCAGGCGTGAAGACATGAAGACGCTAAGGGGCTTGACGGACCAAGATCCATGGGAGTCCTTATGGGCTGCAGGCCCATTAGGAGATTGGGCCGCCAACTCTGACAGATACAAGGAAAAGATGTACAGCTTAAGGAAACAAGTCGGCTACTAGGAAACTGACCCGACTTACTCATGTTAGGACTCTGTGTATAGTATCCGACTAGGAATTTGTATTTTTGGCCTTATAGACCCTGTCTCCCAAGTATATAAGGTGAGGCAGGGATCCCTTGTCAAATCATAACCATCAATATGAAGGGATCCATCATACAGGACGTAGGGTATTACGCTCTCTCTCGAGGCGTCCTGAACCTGTCTAAATCGTCTTGTGTTCACCATCGTGCTTCTAGTTCTGGCGAGGCCCTTGCGAACAACTTGAGTACTCAAGGACCCCCTATAGTAGGCTGGCTGGTATAAAAAACCGACACCTTGCCCACCATCTTTTGGAGCCATCCCGAGCCTACGAAGACCATCGCCCCCGGTGAGAACGTCGAGCGCGCTGTCCGCCGTTCTCGGCCGAACTCTGCCACCACCCCCGCGTCGTCGACCCGCGCCACCGCGCCATCTCGTCGCCCACGCCACTCACGGTGAGCCTTCCCACCTCTCCCTAGAGCTCACTGAGCTTTTCCTTGCCTTCGCTGTTGCCCGAGACCGCCGGAACGTGTCTGCACCGCCGGGAGCAGTACACGCGCGTGTTTCCACGCCACTCCTGCAACCTAGCACCCAAAACCCTGCCCCTTAGCCCCCCACCCGTCCCAACGCCGACCCCGGGCCTCGCCGCGACCGGACCGCTGGCCGAGTGCCGCCGCTCGTCGCGCCGAGCCGAGCAGAGCTTGCTCTAGCGAGAGGAAAAAGAAGGACCCGGGCTTGAACCTTTTGAAAACCCAGGGGCTTATCTGCAAAACAGTTAATGAAATCCCTTTAATAAATGAATAAAAAGGCTAAAACTTCATAAAATCATACAGGATCACGGAAAAATGCTAAAAATGCCAAACCAGTCTTCTTGGAACCCCTGTGACCAGATCTACAAAATGGTGTATCTTGAACTGTTAGAAACAGGACAAAACCTTTTCTTTTATTTTCTCTAAAGAAAAGGCTATTAAAACTTCACAAATGTCTAATAAATCATTGGCTCTAGAGAATCTCTTGGTAATGCTTTCTTTTAGTACCTAGATTTTTATAATCCTATTGTTCAGTACCTTTTTCTTGTTTTTTGTATTAGTTTACTTTTTGTTATGTATAATCATGCTTAATTTCTAGGAATAGTTCTAGGACTGAATAAATGTTAACCTTTTTCAAGGCTTATCTATTTAGCCTTATAAGCTCTCAGAAAAATTATTGCAACCAAAACATGCTTCTAGAATTAGTTAGGGTTTTAGTTAGTTTCTAGCTTATCTCTGGTATTTAATTGTTTATTTATTCTATATAGCTGAGAAATATCTGATAAATTCCTGTTAAATACCTCTGTTTTTGCACCACCTCTGGTAAAAATCCTAGATTTATTGGATGCTTGTAGATTTTGTTATGATTTTCTAGCTATTTTTACCTAAGAGCTATCCTTTAATTAATTAGTTACATGGTGTTATAGCTTGAAATGCCTGTTTTAATGTTATATTTAAGTTTTGTTTGCTTGCTGTAATTTTATTTCTTGCTTGAGTAATTGGGATGGCCTCCTATGAATAAAAATAATAACTCTAACTTTAAATTAAAAACCCTTTTACAACATGGAAGGCTAGATGTTCAGATTCAGCCTAAGGACCTCAAAATAACCACCCTAACAACACCACCCCACCTTTCTTAATGAGTTTCTAACAACTTAATAACTACTCAGTAAATGATTGCCTAGATGTATAAGTGAGTTGTTGCACTCACATAACCCGAACCCCACTTTCTTTATGGAGTTGCTTAAACATTTAGAATCCGTATAAGTGAGTTGCCGCAAATATAAACCTAAGGGTTATCAAGCAAATAGCACCTTAACTCAACTCATATGCATACGTGTAGATCTTCCGTTAGACAACAGAACGTACGAGTTGGTGGCCCGTGAAGTGAACAAGTCCCTGGACGATGCCACTGCCTCCGCTTCCCGGCCTGATTAAGATCCTAAGAGTGCGGAGCGTTTCACTGAAGGCAAGCACCGGAGCATGATCCTTATTTCAAATTGTCCTTATATTTCTATGTTTACCATTGATTGCGCATTTAAGTGTTAGGAGTTGTTTGAAACCATAGATGCATGATCATAGGTACCTAAGTTTCTTTTTAGCAATGGCTAGGTTGATAGCTGCTATGCTTAAAATAGGATTCAGTAGAAATCGAGTGATTTCTCATCACTCCTGAGATATAGGTTTCCCTCTTATGTTGGAATCATGAGGAATGTGGTGGACGGGTTTTATGCGATGACCCTTAGTGGTTGATCGCCCCGTCTACCTATCGAATAATTTGGCTAAGGATGAACGTGTGATGAGCTGGTCAAGCTTTTGAAAGTACTACTCGTATGCCGTGATAATGGAAAGCGGTAAACCGATGTACCAACTGGAACTGACATTTGACTTTTCCTTACTCCTTTGGGTGAGTGTGAAGATGGCGGGTGCAGTAGTTGTCATAGACCAGCTCTGCCTGGAGCATCTGGGGTAGTGGAGCTATGCACCCGATTGGAGTGGGCTTTGCGCAAACGGCAGGAAAAAGGCGGGAAAGGTTGTTGCGTTAGGATCGGGGTGTCGCTCACGTGACGTACGATTAGGTTGTCCCATGCATGTTGTAAAATCGACTTAAGTTGTCCGTCCTTCATGGTGATTGAAGCTGCTTGAACTCTTCTTACACAATACTAAGAACTGGAATGATGGCTTTAACATGATTGCTATACTCTCTAGCAACCGACTTAAGTTGTTTGGTGATTATATAATTGTTTTCTCCCACATGATTGCTATAGTTAAGTGCAAACATAGTTAATGGTTAGGACTACTTAATGGGATGCTAGAACTTGAAAGTAAGGACCTACTCTTAGTCGCTTTTGGCAAAACAAAGCCCTCAGCCAAAGCCTTGCATCCTTAGGAGCCAGAATGTTTTGTTCCTCGGTTAAGTCTTGCTGAGTATTAGCATACTCAGTCTTGCTTGTGGCTCAACTTTCAGATGTGGATGGTGATGCCTCCATTTCTGCTACGGATGTGTCTTGGCCAAGTACCCTACCTCCCGGTTGGACCGTGGAGTGGGAGTCATTCTCCCCGGGCAGAGAGAATGAAGAGTGATGTCATGTACGGGCTTCATCATGGCACCACTATACCGACGCCTTAGTTATCACCTTTAATTTCTGCTGCAATAACTATGGTCTGTAATAAAGCACTATAACTTGTTTTATATTATCCATGTGAACTCTGGCAATGTAATAAATGGTGACTTGTATCCTCTGATCTTACCGTCGAGAATGGTGCCCTATGAAATCTGGTTTTTGATCAAAGTGTTCTTACCAGTGGTTCAATCGGGACGTTACTCGACAGATTTCACACGTTTAGTTTGACTAAAGTGTCATGAGGATCTCAGAGGAGAGGTTCCTTACGCTTAACTCAGAATAATTGGAGCGGGTCTGCTACATTGAGAAGTATAAAATCCAGGTTGCTAGAGATTATAACAAGAAGATAAAAGAAAAATCTTTTCAGGTTGGTGACTTGGTTTGGAAGATAATTCTACCTATAGGATCGAAGAGCAAAAAATTTGGTAAATGGTCTCCAAGTTGGGAAGGGCCATACAAGGTGATTAAGGTGATCTTTGGTAATTCTGATATGGTGGAGACTTTGCAAAGTCAGTGGCTATCTAGGGCTCTTAATGGAAGGTACTTGAAGAAATATTATCTGAGCGTTTGGCAGGAGGCTTAGTTTCATGTGGCCGATATTGTTGAATATTGTCTTTAGAGTAAAAAGGCCGATGTATTTTGTTTAGCATCGCCCTTAGGTGTATTTTTTCATATTAATATGTTTTTTGGTAAGAAAGCTTTACAAAAAACAGGGGGCATATGTTGGAGATCAAAATTGGCACAAGGTTGACTTGGCAGCAGAAATCGGTGGAACCAGATTTGAAAACCGGTGGAACCTGTTTTCTCCGAGTCCAAGTAGATTTGGACTCTTTTATAGATTTTGAGTTGTAACAGGTCTTTCCTTGCAGGGCAAGACCTCCCCACCCTATAAATATAAAGGGTTGTGGCCGATTGAAGGTTTATCGAATCAATCAAATACAAATACCTTTATTTTCTGTCTCTTTCAAACCGTACCATAGCTTTTCAACCCCTAATTGTTGTTCATACTTCGTCTTTGTCGGAGTTATCGTCCGGTAGTCCGCCCGGGGGTACCCAAGTGGTTGATTTGTAGGCAAACGGCAATCACGGGACTAGGGAGCTCGAGGTAACACAGGGGCGCAGGGTTTATACAGGTTTGGGCTACCCAGAGGTATAATACCCGACGTCCTGTGCTCGGTGGTGATGTATTGCTCTGCTCGGCATGGTTCCGGGGAACACGACGAGTTCGCGGTTACAATGGGTGAATGATGAATAGATGAAGATGACCTAAGGGGTCGACCTAGGCCGCCTCATATAGGCTAACAGCCTAGGGTTTACAAGTCGGTTATCTCTAATCATATCCAGCTCTAACTAGGAAATTAATCCAAGTCGGTTGTAACATAATCTCCGTGATCCTCGGGCGAAATCCGAGTACCTCGCCTCATGCCTTGTGGGCTAAGTCTTCATCGATCTTGTCTGTCAAGCCCAAAGATCCTCATGGGCTGGCCTGGGTCGACCCACATCATTGTCAGATGTGGGCCTAGGCCGACTATCTACCCGGTTGGTAGTGGGCCCAGGGGTACCCATACCCCACAAGTCCCCGAGCAATGTGCGGGCGCGTGGTGGACGGCCGATGAAGTAGCAAAGCCTCCGTAGTCGGCTGACGCATCTTGGTCGGCAGGCCGACACAAGGGTGGACGGTGCTCAAAAAAGAAAATCACAGGTCATCAGGGATGACCCTGAACAGACCCGGGGGCAAAGCCCCGAGTGGCGCAGTGCCGAGTTGTGGCCGAGCTGGACACCATAAGGGACTGCACCACTTTGGGGAAGCGACGCATCCTGATGGGGCATATGGAGTAGTCTCGGAGCATTGGGCCGATTAGAAAAATCAGGCGAATGGTCAAAAAGGTTTGAACACCAAGCACCGAGGCAGACAAGCCGCCCAAAGGATAAGATCATCACGAGTGTCTAGACATGTTGTGACAAGAATAGTGTCCACATGAGCACACAGAGCGCACTTGGCCGAAAGCTGCCGAAGACGATAAGGGCAGACTGAGCGCCTCGGAAGGAGGAGCCGCGTGGCTCAGAGCTCACGCGACGTACAATGTAACCGAGGTCACATGGATACAGTTAGCCCAAGGCTATAAACGGCTGCTGGGGTTCTGAAATCGCCAGCCAGCGGCGAAGATGTGTAGAAGCCACCTAGTGAATATGTTGGGGACTTGTTGTTGGGTTCATCCACCTGGGAGAAATCATGGGGACTTGAGATCTTGGTGCTAGAAGAGTGCTTGCGAAGATCTTGAGGTGTTGATGAGTGTCTGCATGCTTCCCTGTTGTCTCCCAGCATTGCCTTGGGCCAAGGGCCTTGTAGGGTGAAATGCTTGTAGTTGTAGGGTGAAATTCTTGTAGAGCCAAGGGAAGCCCGGAGGCATTCGCACACAACCCTCAAGTGGGGCTAACCCATCGTCGGTCGCCATGGTGCTACAAGAGAGCTTGCGACGAGCTCATGTGGACAAAGCTTGCTGTGTATGCAGCAACTTGCGCCACGACGAGTGCCCCAAGCCGTCACCTTGACGGTTGATACTTTTTTATCCTTGTAACAGGCCCTTGGCCGGCTCTCCTTGTAACTGTGTAGTTTGTTGATGAATCCTCCTTTATAGCCTAGCTGCAAGTGTGATTTCTGTTATCCTTGACCCGGGGGCCAACTTAGCAATGTAGGTTCACAGCTAGGTTCGCAGCACCGGGTCCCTTGACGTCAGGGTTGACCAAGTCGTAGAGACCCATTGACCGGAGTCATAACGCTGAGTCCCCGAGCCTCGGGGCTGGCCGAGTCGCGGAGACCCATTGACCGGAGTCATGGCGCCGAGTCCCCGATTGTCGGGGCTGGCTGAGTCGCGGAGACCCATTGACCAGAGTCGTAGCGCCGAGTCTCCAGGCGTCGGGGCAGGCCGAGTCGCGGAGACCCGTTGACCGAAGTCATAGCGCCGAGACCCCGAGCGTCGGGGCTGGCCGAGTCGCGGAGACCCGTTGACCGGAGTCGTAGCGCCGAGTACCCAGGCGTCAGGGCTGGCCGAGTCACGAAGACCTGTTGACCGGAGTCGTAGCGCCGAGTTCCCGAGCATCGGGGCTGGCCGAGTCACGAAGACCCGTTGACCGGAGTCGTAGCCCCGAGTCCCCAAGCGTCTGGGCTGGCTGAGTTCCTAAGGCAGAGAGCCATTGGCGGGCAGAAAGCTACTGGCCCGTGATTAACGGAAGCACCGCGGATTCCATCCGTTAGTCGCGGCGCCATTAGGGTAATTTGAATCGGTGAAGGGGGTATAAATCGAATCGGTCACCGACGGTTTTTTACCACTATTATTCCCAGATCTGAGTCATTCCGCCCTTCGCCTCCGCTTAGCGCAACCGTTAGTTTGATTCAACCGCCGCATGCTTGCCACCGCTGGAGTTCGTCCTCCAACGCCGCCACGACTCGTCCTTTGTTGCACCCGCGCATTGGAGGCAGAGATGACGGACCCAAAGGCTTCGTTGAGGGCACCGGCATAGAAAGAGGAGGTGCCGCTGCCGACGAGGGCGGCGGATGCGGGTGTCGCTGCTGGTCGTGGGGAGACTGCTGCCGGGAAGACGGTGACGTCCACCGGGGTCCAGTCCGACGATGCGGGAGATGCCGCCGCCGACGGGGGTGGCACCGGGGCAAGGCCGGCGGCTGCTGCCAGGACTGATGCCACGGCAAAGGCGGTTGTGGCGTTTCTCGAGGTCATAGAGTTGACCTCTGTGCCTAGGGGAGTGCCGCCCCAGGAACCCGCTTGGGGCCAGTCATCCATGACCGAAGGGAAGCTTCAAGACATGGTGCGACGAGGTGTGCTTGAGCCCAAAGAGGAGCTGCTGTGGCGGCCTCCTGGGGATGACGTGTGGCCTTGGGAGCGCTTGGAGACGGAGACCGTCATATTCGCATCATTCTTCGAGCATGGCTTCGGATTGCCCACTAGGGACTTCTTCCAGGGTCTGCTGCATTACTACGGTATTGAGCTTACCCACCTAAATCCAACCTCGATCCTTGCAATCCTGGTCTTCATTCATCTGTGCGAGGCCTTCCTGGGAATTCTGCCGCACCTCAATTTGTGGCGGCGATTGTATAGCATGAAGATAATTGGAGAGGATGCTGGTAAGGGCCCGGCACGGATCACTGGCAGAGCAGGGTTCTCTTTGAGGCCTGGCATGTCCAATAGGTACTTCGTGCTGGACATGAATGACTCCAACATGGGATGGTGATCAGATTGGTTTTATGTCACAAATCATCCACCGGCCCTGCTGACCCGGACTGGCCATCGGCCGAAGAAGATCACAGACTGGGAGTCGCTTCCTGAGGGCAGGGATCTGCAGGAGGTCGAGGAGCTATTGCAGCTGATAGCCGAGGCGATAGGAAATTGACTGCAGCGGCCATTATGATTTCCTTCGTCCGGTGCCTGACACAACCTATCAAGGACCGGGTTCACCCTGGATATGAATTCTCGGGCGAGAAGGATCCAAATCGAGAACAAGTCCGGTCCGTGTCCGTCCCCGAGACCAAGGAGAGGGTCTCGAGCTTTATGCGAGGGGAAATCTACAACCAGGGTACGTCTGTACCCTTCTCATTGCATAATCTGCCACCGCTGGTAAGTATTTGATTCCCATATGACTTTTGTAGCTTGATGCCAGATATATGGTCCTGCGTATGCATGCCTGAGTTGCTGTGTTGATTGTCCTGTAGGATCGTGCGGCGAAGTATTTTTGTCCAGCTCCGTTGCCCGAGGGTAGCGTTCGGCTGGAGAAGCTTATGACGGCAGAGGAGGCGTCTCAGATGCCTTGAGTGGTGGACAAGGAGCTGGCCGAATGGGAGGCTAGTGACTTGATTTCGGCTCCCCTGGAGGAGTCGGATGATGATCAGGTAACCCTGGCGGCTGTTATTGGTGCAGGGAAGCCAAGGTGCACAACTGTTGTGACGATGTCGAGGTCGACGAGGTCGGCCGGTGCAGGTTCATCGCCAAGGCAGCTACCCAAGCCGGGGCAGGCTGCACGGGCCGAGTCCCAGGCAAAGAGGAAGAGGAGGCTAATATCCTCGGCGAGCGAAGCCGAGGAGGAAGCCGATGGGTCCCCTTCGAACCCGAACTTGGGGGGATTCGCCTCGGAGCGACGCTGGTGGTCAGGGGACCCTCTACGTGTAGCCGCCGGAACAGTCGGAGTCGCTTCCGGTGCCCAGTTTGACACTGCCTATGCTTCTGAAGAGGGTTGAGTTCAAGCGTCCTCAGAAGAGTGGGTAAGTTGCTTGATATGCCTTGACCATTGCCTGGGTTGTCATATTTATGTTGTATCTACTTTGAATGTAGGCTCAGGAGTCATGGAGGTGGGGTTGGCCTGGTGCCACTCCCAGGATTAGGTGACAAGGCAACATTGGTTCAGTCGCCTATCCCGGCCATGGGGCCTGGGATCGGCGTCGAAAAAGGCCTACCGGAGCAGAGGCCGAGTAGCTCCTTGGCCGAGGAACAGGCGCGGCCGCCGACTCCACCACACATTTCTTTGGAGACGAGCCCCCCGGTCGCCGACAGGTAGGTGGTGCTACCTGAGACGGGAGGCGTGGACAGGGACTCAGGCAAGGTAACCGGCGTGGAAGACCCGGTCAGTGGCCCTTATCCGCTTGATGATGATGATGATCACCTACTTGGGGAACAGCTGAGAGCCGGGATTGGCACTGTCGCGGCGCCCAGAGTTGAAGCCGTTGTGATCGGGCTCGGGGCCGAGCCAAGCGCATCAGCGCTAACTCCTGAGCGTGCTCTGGAACTCGACATCGCCGACCACGAGAGCAAGCTTCGAAAGTTGCAGAACGTGGTTAGCGTGCTGGATCGCGTCGTCAACGTATGGCATCTCGAACTTCATGAGCGTTGTTGTTCTTGCAGCGGCTCACTGCTTTCTGTCATTGAGCAGGGTTTCACGGCTCGGTCTGTGAAAGACCTTCTCTTCAAGCAACGGGCCCTCGAGGACTGCTGGACCTTGGCTAAGATTCAGGAGGAGTGAGTCCAGGATGCAGATAGCTCAAAGGAGTACCTGATGAAGAAGGAAAGGGAGATGGCCGACGTCATCAAGCTCAACGAGGAGCTGATGAATGACATGAAGATCCTTTTGGAAAGTAGGTTCCTGCGATGCACCAGGACCGTTCCCATGTCGGGGATTTGTGCTGACAATGATTCCGTGCAGATGCGGAGAAGAAGGAGAAGGTTCTCCAAGGGAAGGTGGAGAAGCTGTCCGGGGCCAAGCGGAAGCTCAAGGAGGAGGTCGGCGCACTGAAGGAGGTGGATAAGCGCCTTAAGGCCGAATCCGAGTGCTTGGTGGAAGCCAACCAAACCTTGAAGGACGAGCATGACCTGGGCATGCATGGTGAGTGCTGCTTGTAGTGTTAGCTGCTATTCTCGATGGACAGTATACTTAGAAACTTCTTTTGCAGGCATTCGATCCGAGCTCCTGGAATTGCGGCAAGCGGCCGAGTTCAACGCCAATTCGCTGTTCCCTACCGAGTTGGGCCCGAAGACTTTGACGCTGATTCAACGCTCCGGGCCGGGCCTACGCACGCAGCGCAGCTAGTGCAGGAGACCGCAGTTGGTTGTGGTAGTCGGATCTTGGCGTTGATTCGAGCGCACTTCCCATCACTCGATCTTGCTCCGATCAGCAATGGCCTTCCTGACGGGGTCTTCGATGAGTAGTTCGACAACTTAGTAGAGGAGTGTGCGCCCCTGGCGAAGGCTGTAGCGAAGGAGCTTGGCCTGTAAAATGATGGTTGTTGATGTAAGTAGTGCTTTATAATATAATATAAGTAAATCAAAATTCAATCTAATGGAGCATTGTGCATTGTGTTAGCGAAATGAGATGTGGACCCTTTTCCCTGCCGACTAGGGCTTTGCGTCGCCCGATCGGCCACTACCTTGTGCCGTTTAAGTCCCCTTTTATCCTGCTGACCACTGTTCACGGAGAGGATGGCTTACCACTCAGCGACGCTTAGCTGGAAGGCCTACTCGCTAGTAGCGCGCGGTTAAGCGTGGAGCTCAGGGTTTCACTGTTGGGGACTCGGACCATCCGGGTTAGCTCGGCTGTCACCGGGGGAACATGGGGTCGGGCAAGGACTTCGGAAGTCAGAGTCGGCGGGGACTCTCCCTGTGATCGTGATATATTTGTTTGGGTCGGGCCCAGTCCCCGAGCATCAGCTTGGATGTCGGTTAAAAAGTTAATGGCGGGCCTTATGACCCAGAGTCATTGGCAAGGAAAAAGACACTTTTATTATTAATATCAGAGGAAGAATACATAGCTTTGGGGACATCTAGGGGTAGAATTTTGCGAGGTGTTGTATGTTCCACACGTTCGGGACGGGGTCACCATTTGCCCATTGGACGCGGTACGTTCCTGGCGAGACGACTTTCTTGACGATGAAGGGCCCTTCCCAGGGGGTCGACAACTTGTGCTGGTCCTTGGAGGACATGACTCGGCGTAAGGCCAGGTCACCGGTGTTGAGGGATCATTCCCGGACGTTCTTGTCGTGATACCATCAAACTTGTTGTTCATGTCTGGCATGCTGGATTAATGCGGTGAGCCGGTGTTCTTCTATGCTGTCAATGTCGAACAGCCAACTTATTTCTGCTTCTCCTTCCTCGTTGTGCTGGATGCGCAGGGCACCATAAGTAAGGTCGGCTGGAAGGACGACTTCGGAGCCATACACAAGGAAGAATGGAGTGTAGCCTATTGCTCGGATCTTTTGTGTCTGCAGGTCCCATATGATGTGGGGTACTTCTTTGGCCCACCAGCCGGCATGCTTGTTGAGGTCGTCGTACATGGCCTTTTTGAGAGTCCTGGACCATTCCGTTGGCTCGCTCGACCTGGCCGTTGCACCTGGGGTGCGCCGAGGAGGAGTAGTTGATGTTGATGCAGTTATCTTGGCAGAAATCCCAGAACTCGTGTCCTGTGAACTCAGATCCAAGGTCGGTGGTGATACGGTTTGGGATGCCGAACCGATGGGTGAGCTCCTCGATGAATTTAGCAGTTGTAACTGACTTGGTGTCAGCTATGACCTTGTACTCGATCCACTTGGTGAACTTGTCGACTGCCACCAAGAGGTGTTTGAATCCGCCAGGGGCAGTTTTGAATGGCCCGACGTTGTAGAGTCCCCATACCGCGAATGGCCAAGACGGGGGAATCGTTCTGAGCGCCTGAGCTGGCAGGTGCTTTTGCTTCTAGAAAAATTGGCAACCGGTGCAGCGGCGCACTAGGTCTTTTGCGTCAGATAGGGCTGTTGGCCAGTAGAGCCCCACTCTGTAAGCCTTGCCAACTAGGGTCCCGGCGGCTGCATGGTTGCTACATGTGCCCTAGTGGATTTCCTACAGGAGACTGATGCCTTCGTCGCGGAGGACACACATCATGAGTATGCCTGTGGAAGCAGCCTTCCTGTACAAGGCGTCACCAATAACAACATAGTTTGTTGAGCACTGAGTCAGCTTTTCAATTTCTTCCTTCGTACCCGGTGACCAGCTCTCCGTGAGAAAAGCGATGAATGGGACGCGCCAGTCTGCTTCTATCAGGAGAACTTCGTTGGTCGACAGGTCACTTGGGAGTGGCTCCGGGTCAGGCACGGGGCTGCCGTCGTCGAGCATCTTGACGGACGGAGTGCGCAAGTCTTGGACGAAGACGCCGACTGGCACCTGTGCCCTAGTTGACCCTAGTTTGGATAGGACGTCGGCAGCGATGTTGTCCTCTCGTAGGACGTGGTGTAGCCCATAGAAGTGGACTTCAAGCTTGCGGACCTCCGCACAGTATGCGCTCATGGTTTCTTCAGTAGTATCCCAATTTTTGTTGACTTGTTCGATGACCAACTTGGAGTCGCCGTAGCACATTAGCCGCTTGATGCCGAGTGACACCGCGATCCGGAGACCGTGGATAAGCGCTTTGTACTCGGCCCCATTGTTGGTGGCCTGGTAGTGTATCTGGAGAACGTATTTTAGGTGCTGCCCCTCCGGGGAGATGAGCAGCACTCCTGCACCGGCTCCTTCGAGGTTGAGGGCGCCGTCAAAGTACATCTTTCAATGTTCTGGCCACTCCGCTGGGGTCGGCGCTTGTATCTCTGTCCACTCGGCCACGAAGTCAGCCAGTATCTGGGATTTGATGGCGTCGCGTGGCTCGAAGTTGATGGTGTTACCTCCGAGTTCGACGGACCACTTTACTATTTGTCCATTGGCGTCTCTATTGTGCAGGATGGCTCTGAGTGGGAAGTTTCGAGATAACCCAGATGACGTGGGCCTGGAAGTAGTGGCGTAGCTTCCTGGCCATGATCAGGAGTGCATAGAGCAGCTTTTGAGGGTGAGGGTATCGGACCTTGGAGTCGCCGAGTACCTCGCTGACAAAATATACAGGGTGCTGGACCTTGTATGGGTGGCCTTCTTCTGGTCGATCGACGACCAGCGCCATGCTGACCATGCGCATGGTAGCCGAGATGTAGAGTAGTAACTCTTCCCCAGGGGTCGGGCCCGTGAGTACCGGGGGGTTAACTAGGAACTCCTTGAGGTCGGCCAGGGCCTTACTAGCCATAGGGGTCCATTTGAACTTGTCCGCCTTCTTGAGGATTTTGAAGAACAGAAGTCCCTTTTCGTCAAGCTTGCTGATGAATTGGCTCAGGGCCACCATCATTCCTGTGAGCTTCATGATGTCCTTCTTGCACTTGGGCTCCTCAAGGTTGCGTATGGCATTCAGTTTGACTGACCAGGAAGCCTAGGAGATTTCCTGATGGTACACCAAACATGCATTTCATCGGACTAAGTTTCCACCTGAAGCGGCGTAAATTGTTAAAGGTTTCCTGGACGTCGGCGATCAAGGAGCCGGCGTCATACATCTTGACGACGACATCATCCACGTAGGCCTCAACGTTTCGCCCGACTTGGTTTTGCAGGCAACCTTGGATGGCCTTCTGGTACATGGCACCGACGTTCTTCAACCCGAAGGTCATCGTCTCGTAGCAGTAGATGCCGTGCGGGGTGATGAATGCCGTTTTATCCTGATCGAATGTCTTGAGGGATATCTGGTGATAACCCGAGTATCAATCTAGAAAAAAAAGGAGCACGCAATCGGACGTAGAGTCCACGACTTGGTCGATTCGCAGGAGAGGGAAGGAGTCTTTAGGGTAGTAGCAGTTGAGATCCGTGTAGCCAATGCACATTCTCCATTCACTGGTTTTCTTCTTTACAAGTACAGGATTTGCAAGCCACTCAGGGTGTTTGCATTCTCTAATGAAACCAGCAGCTAGGAGTTTATTTAACTCTACCCTAATGGCCTCCTTATGATCTTGAGCGAATCGGCGCAGCTTCTGCTTGGTAGGCTTCGCGTTCTTGCTCAAATCCAAGGAGTGCTCAGCCTTCTCCCTCGGGACTCCTGGCATATCTGATGGCTTCCATGCGAAGATGTCCCGGTTGTCCTGGAGGAAGGAGGTGAGCCCGTCTTCCTATTTAGAAGTGAGCTCTGGCCCTATGAGGGTCATCTTGGTGGGGTCGTCAAGGCCCAAGCTGATCACTTTGGGGGCTTCTGCAGGCGTTAATGCCAAGGGCTGCTGCTTCTGCTCCGGGAGGACAGGCTCATCGGTCGCCGCCTGGGGGGCTGCTTCTGCCAGCAAGGCGCTGTTGCCGAGTTGCCGAGACTGCTCGGCTATCTTGATGGCTTCCCCGTCGCACTTGAAGGAGGTCTTGATGTCTTTATGGATGGAGAGGACTCCATTGGGTGCCGGCATCTTCAGAACCAGGTATGTGTGGTTCGGAATGGCTATGAACCGAGCCAACATGGGTGTGCCAAAGATGGCATGGTAGGATCTCTAGAAATCGGCCACCTCGAAGTACAGGACTCCGTGCTGTAGTTGTCGGCCGTGTCGAATGTAACTGGTAGGGCAACCTTTCCTATTTGGTAGGAAGCTTTTCCTAGTACAATGAAAAAAAACGGATCTTCGGCGCTGAGGAGTCGGCTATAGTCAAACCCCATGCTGTTGAGGGTACTGGTGAAGATGATGTTTTGGGCACTCCTGCCGTCAACCAGGACCTTGGAGAGGAGGACTTGCTCGATAACAGGGGCAACGACAAGCGGGTATGACCCTGGCTCAGGTAAGTACACACAGTGGTCGGCACGACTAAAGGTGATGGGCATCTCCGACCACTGGAGGTATTCCACGGGCTTGGTGGAGACCATCTTCACCTCACGCTTGTGGAGCTTGCCCTTGCGCGTATCTGGGAAGGCACCAGGCCCCCCAATGATGACATTGACGTGGCGGTCAGCGTGCTGGAAGTTGCCATTATTGCCGCACCTGGGAGCTTCTGCTAGTGCGGTAGGTCCGCGCTCATCGTCTTGATGACGTGGATCTTCTCGGCGGGCTGGAGCCTCGCGATCACGGTTGTCACAGCGACGGTAGTCGTCTTGACAGTCGCGATCTTCTCTGCGGCGGTAGTCGTCGCGCCGGTCACGATCGTTTTGGCTGTCGCGGCGGTAGTTGTTGTAGCGGCCGCCATTGTTGTTGTAACGTTGTTTCTTGGTCGGTGGCATGGCGCTGAGTTCTTTAAGCAGTGCATGACAATCACGGAGATTGTGCTTAGCATCCTTGTGAATGGGCCACTGAAAGTTTAGAGTGTCGTGAAACTCTTTTGTAAGGAACGTGGGCTCCGGCCGGCTTTCTTCTTCTGCTAGGTCTATGAGGGGCTCGAGGCCTGCCTTGCGCCCACGCAACGGCTCATGGCGTTTCGAGCTTTTAACTCGGTCGTTGTCTTCCGGCCGCTTCTGTTTGTTCTTGAATTGGGCCTGTTTGGCTTTGTCGGCCCGGACCTCCAGATCGACCACATCCATCAGCTCGAAAACTGACTTGGGTTTAGCCTTGAAGAGCGTACGGAATAGTGTGTTGTTGATGAGGCCTCGTCTGTACGCATCGATGACATCCCGGTCTTCAACATCGGTGAGCTTGTTCCGATTGTCGAAGAAGTGGTTCGTGTAGTCACAGAGACTTTCACCTTTCCTCTGTTTGACATTGTCCATATCAAATCTAGAGCCCGGCCGAGTATAGCTTGCTTGGTAGTTCTTTGTGAAAGCGTGGTAGAGGTCTGCCCAGCTGTCGATGGTGTCCTAAGGGAGGCCCTCGAGCCATAATAACACCTCTTTGCCTAACATCACAGGGAAGTAGGCGGCAGCTTGGTCGTTGGATCCGTGGGTGGCTTTGACCGCCGTGTGGTATATCTTGAGCCAGAGCTTTGGGTCGGAGCGACCGTCGAACTTTTCGACTTGAGCTGGCTTGAAGGACTCAGGCCACTGCACGGCGCGGAGCCGGGTGGAGAAAGCGGCAAAGCCATCGAATGCATCCTCCTCATCGTTGCGATGATTGCGATGAGGAGGTCGGCCTTGGTCAACGCGGGGTCGAGCATCGTCATGCCGTTGGCGGCGATCGTCCCTCGGGGGTCATATCGTGCATCGTACTGCTCACGTTCCATGAGCTCGTGGACTACACAGCGCTCGTCTTCCTCTGTTGCTGCTCGCCTGCCTCTCCAATCGGCTGACGGTCGGGTCGGCCATAGTCATGGTCGTATCACTCACGGCGCTCGAGTTCTGCCGCGTCACGTTCACGATGCTGGGCGTTGAGGTCGTCGCGGATGTCCCAGACGTTGTCCCTCAGACGATCACGGAGATCGCCTTCCTGGGGTTTGGCCGAGTAGTAGTGCTGTGGACGCCTGTCGCGCTGTTCATGGTAGCGATCACAACGGTGGTCCGCGTTTCGTGGGCTACACCATTGTTCTTCTTCTTCCTCCTCATGGTGGTTTTGGGCAACCTCTTCCTCAACGACGGGCAGTGGAGGGTTCCTCTGGTGAGGTTGACCCCTATCCGATCTGCTATGAGCAGAGCGGTAGCCAGCAGGGTGAGCCAAATTAGACCGCCCAGATCGGGATCTGGCACGGTACGATCGTTCAGCTTGTTCCTGAGTAGCTTCTAGGCGGGCTCGGGCGCGTTGCACCTCGGGGGTGTCGGCCATGTGTTCCAACTCGGCGAAGGCAGCCGCAATGATGGCCTGAGGCGTGCAGAAGTGTACTGGGGCGAATGCTCTGTCAAGGTTGACTGGTTGAACTCCGCGAGGACCTCGGCCAGGGGGTTGTTGCCTCAGTGGGGCCCCAGGGGGATTTCTACGGCAACCGCAGCAGCTGCAGCGTCCCCGACCGCTTTCTGAGGTGGTAGGGCTTCTTCGTTGCGCCCGCAAGCTCGGTCGGCGTTGCGCTCCTGACGGCGGTCCCTGGCCGAGTCGGTTTCTCCATCCTGAGTGGCTTGGTCTTCAGAGACGAAGACTTCACGCCCCGGAGGCGTAGAGTAGCTTGAATCATTGCTCGGGTCGGCCGGAGCCAGCAGGAGCACGCTTGTAGCGATTTGGAATTCCCCGCAGTCCGGGGACTGGGTGGTAGCGGGTGGGTTTTCAGATTGGATCTGATCCATGCTTCTGCGCACCCGTGCCGAGTAGTCGGCCGAAGCGTTGCGCAGTCCCATCGATTGCCGATCACGAGGTCGGTGCAGGGCCTCCTCTGACATGGCAATGCACTCAGAGAGGGCGCGTTGGACGCGATCTAACCCGGCGAGGAACTCATCGGGGCGCGGAAGTCTTGAGCGGATAGCCAAGCCCGGAGCTTGGTCACCGAGCACCATTACGTCAAACCGCTGCTGGAGCGGGGTGATGATCGACGACGAAGTCGACGAGGAGGTCAGCATGGAGCTGGTCGGCGTGGTGAAGTCGGGCGATGAGCTCGAGTCGGAAGAGGTGGAGTGGATCTCGGTGAAAAAGCTAATGCCCTCAAGATGCTCAGAGCAATCCTTGAGGCTTTAAGGGAAGATGATGCTGCGAAGATCTGCCATCGAGCTAGCTGTAATGCCCCGCGATCACCCCTACCTGGCACGCCAACTATCGGAGTTATCGTCCGGCAGTCCACCCGGGGGTACCCAAATGGTTGATTTGTAGGCAAAGGGTAATCACGGGACTTGGGAGCTCGAGGTAAACACAGGGGCGCAGGGTTTATACTGGTTCGGGCTACCCGGAGGTATAATACCCTACATACTGTGCTCGGTGGTGATGTATTGCTCTACTCGGCGTGGTTCCAGGGAACACGACAAGTTCGTGGCTACAATGGGCAAATGATGAATAGATGAAGATGACCTAAGGGGTCGACCTAGGCTGCCTTATATCGGCTGACGGCCTAGGGTTTACAAGTCGGTTATCTCTAATCATATCTGGCTCTAACTAGGAAACTAATCCAAGTCAGTTGTAACATAATCTTCGTGATCCTTGGGCAAAATCCGAGTACCTCGCCTCATGCCTTGTGGGCTAAGTCTTCAACGATCTTGTCCGTCAAGCCCAGAGATCCTTGTGGGCCGGCCTGGGGTCGCCCCACATCGTTGTCAGATGTGGGCCCAGGCCGACTGTCTACCCGGTCGGTAGTGGGCCCAGGGGTACCCATATCCCATAGTCTTTACGATGTTGATGGCGTTCTGAGTGGCCTGCCGACCTCAGTACAACCATAGGCATGCCAGCCCTGACGGGGTTCCTCCTGGGTCGGCGTTCATAGGAACACGCAGCAAACCGTAGAAATCCGGTGGCACCAGATTCCACCGGTTTTGATAGGCTCACTGCTGGTGATCGATCCATTGTAGATCCGAGCGAGCTAGCGCATTTTCAGTGTGTTGACCAAAAAGCATCAACATAGGGTATGCGCCATGCATGCATCACAGCGATGCATACAGATGTTAAAGGAAGAACATATTAATTTAATATAGGAGAACAAGATATAGATATGATTTGACATAGGAGAACAAATAAAATAGATTCTTCCTTGTTTGTGTTTATGGATTGGCGTATCCCGTAAAGCACTTCAGGTGTTTGTTCAATTCGTCGGTAGGATGCATGCCGAGCAAAGCTTCAAACTGATCGTTTCTCGTCAAGTCTATTCCTGCTCTTGCGACTACTCCGATCCACCTGTTCACATAGACTTAGGGAGGCCATAGGGCGAACTGCAAAGGGTGCTGGCCATGCCCTACTACGCCGACGCTGCTTTTGGATAGGTGCATATAGGGGCGGGCATAATTGACCAAGAACCAAGAGCCGAACCCAAAAATCTGAGAACCGAATCAAAAAAACCAAGAACCGAAAGTTCGGTCACCAGTTTGGTTCCTGGTTTCTACTAACCGAACTTTTCTTGGTTTATTCGGTTCTTACCCTCGGTTAACTGAACTAGCCGATATATAGAGAAAAGCCCAATAGCCAGCACTTTTAGCCCAGACCAAAGAAGCCATCCATAACCCTTCCTCCCATCTCACCCCCTCAACCTTCAGTCTTTCCCTTCCCTTCCTCCCGTCCCACCCACAGGCCGGCGGCGCTCGAGCCGCAACCTGCTGCTCTCTTTAGTCCAAACTCCACACTCCTCTCTAGATCTGCAACCAAGAGGCGAGCCGCCGGCATCCCTGCCCCATGGCGCTGCTCCTCTCCGGCCTCTGCGACTCCGCCGCATCCCTTCCCCTGCTCCGAGTCTCCGACAGAGGCACAGAGCCACATGCCAGACTTCTGCTCCAAACTTTAAAGCATCTGTTCATGCGAATGTGACTGCTGCCTCTTGCCTCATATTCGTCTTATGTGTGGTCTGTTGAGACAAGGACAAATGTGTAGATTCATTTTGTTTCATTGCATTCATCTGGCATAGCCTTTTTTTTGAAATTAAAGCAGGAGCACTGCTATGTCATTTAAGAAGGAAGCAATTGTACATCACGCGCCGAAGTGAACACCACTACCACACAAACAACGCACGCAAACAACGCACATAACATAACGCTACACCACCACCGCCTGGGAGAGGAGCTGAAAGCAAGCCGTCGAAAACTGCGCCATTGTCACCAACGCTGTGCCACGCCAAAGACGCAGCCCGCTGCAATCCCGCACACACACGATCATCGATCCCTCTGGTCCAACGGTGCTTCAGCAGAACACTCCCATTGCAGCACCATTGAAAACCACTGATCCCTGGCCACACTACGTGGGGGGCCTCACCTCACCCACCTCCTCACACTCCTCTGCCAAGGACTCAGATATCTGAAACTGCTAAGAGAGCATCCCCTCCGTCCAGCCATCACCGAGATCACCGCTGCACCTTGCGTGCCAGCTCAAGCCCTCCAGCACCCATGGGCCCTCTGCACCTTGCTGCCACCCACACACCTCCATGCGAACGACGTTGACTCCTCACGCGGTCGACCAAACAGTCGCGGCCTCCGCCGAAGCGCATGGGCACTACCACCAACCACTCCACCGTCGCCACTGCCATAAGCCGAGATGGGTCTCAAGAAGCGACGCCTCCAAGAAGGACGCGACGCCAAAGGCGCCGCCGTCGCTCGTCCAGAATGGACTGGGTTTTCACCCCGAGAATCCCATGCTGCAGAACTGGGTGCCTTGCAATGATGCCCCCAACGGGGAAGCGGCACTCCGAGTGCGCCGCCACCATCACCACCGGCAAAGAAATGCTAGTGAAGGCTTTCGCCCAATGCACCCCTCGCCGACAGCATGCCCACGACCAACCGACAGTAGCAAGCCCCTCATCTCCACTGCACCGCCCGCACCGGAGAGGTGGCTCAGCATGGCCTATAGCACAACCATGGTGCCACGGGCGAATGCACCGGCCGCCCAAGCCACCCCGGCCCCGCCACTTTAGCGGCTCGAACCAGCAGCATGGCAAGAGGAAGAAGGGGAGCGCAGCCACCTCACCTTCGCGCCCATACCCGCACGCCCAGCCGGAGTCCAAGACGAGCACCACCAAATCGGGCAAAATAGGGCTCAGGACGCCAGACCGGATCTGGCGCCCACAGCCCACCAGCCGCCGCCGCCTAGCCCGGAAGGGGCCAGCCGGCCGCCGCCGCCGCCGAGCCCGGAGGGGCCCCGCCNTTTGATTGCTGCCTCATTAAAAACCTTCTTAGGTAAAAACTCACCCTTATGAGAAAACCCTAAGAAGGGAAAAAGAGTACAACCAGCTAGCAAATAAGTTCAAGTTCCATTACATATTACAACACAGTTCAAATTGAAGTTCAACATTACATAACCATACTGAACAGCAAACTAAGACACCAAGACACTAAGACACTAAGACTAAGACTTGATAACTTGTAGACAATTCTTCAGGCCTGAAACAAAATAAATTCTTTAGAACTTACTCAATCATCTACAGATCAACTCAACAGACATGACATGATAACAATGTACAAATAAATTTGAAAGAGAGTGGATTACTTACTGATCAGTGATCAATCAGTGTCGTCAAGGAACAAATTCTTGAAAGCATCTTCAAGTTCTGGGTCCTCCACAGTGTGCTGTGCCCTTTCATCTCCAAGTACCCAATCCTTCATGCAAGTGAGCATCTCCACCGTCTCTGGGGCCAAGCGCCGTCGCCGCTCCTCGATAACCCTGCCAGTGAGACTAAAGCAAGACTCCGAAGAAACAGTTGAGACAGGGACTGCAAGTACATCTTTAGCTAATATAGATAGAATTGGAAATGATAGCTTATGCTCCTGCCACCAATTAAGGATGTTGAAGTCATCATCATAGCATGTTACAGAGTCGCTATCAAGATAGGATGCCAACTCAGAAACAGGAGGCATAGATGAAGCAGGCACAGATGAACAAGCAGGCATAGATGCAGCAGGCAGAGATGAAGGAGATGCAAAAATTCTACCCCATTGAGTTTTTGACTTACCAGCAGACACAGGTGGATGTGAGGACCTTTGAGACCTAACAGAGCCAAATTTATGTTCATACTTACCAAAAAGCTTGAACAACTGAGTTCTTACCTCACCAAATTAGGAGGAGTAATCAGTATTACTGTACTGAGACAGTAGTGTAAGAACATTATGAAAGCCCTGGATCTTAGCTCTAGGATCTAGAATAAAAGCAATTGAATATAACAGAGGTATGTTCTGCCAGTATTTTAGGAATTTAAGTTTCATAGGAAGAACAACATTTCTCAGATACTGATCATTCTCATAGTTATGCAAATGGCCAGCTATAGCAATTACCTGATGTAACACAAGAGGACTAGTTGGATAGTAAACATCAGAAATTGCAACAGTAGAATCATAAAAGATCTCAAGAAATTCTAAAACTTTCTCACTAATATACCAGTGGGCATCAGTAAGGAGTGGCTGGCCATCCTTAGTCAAACCATAATGACCGTCGCCGCCTCTCTGGCAACTCCCGCAGCACACCGCACACCGGCAGCCGCTTCACCGCGTGGATCCGCCTTTGGGAAGGACGGATCCGTCGATGAAGGGTGCGGATCCACCGCCCCGGGCCGCCGTTGCCACCATGCCCAGTGGGGGCCGCCATGGCCGCCTCCACAGCTCCCCACACCGGACGAGATGCCCCGCCGCCGCCATCCTAGGGGCCTGCGCGGACTTCCCGCAGCCCCCTCCGGCGGCGGCGAAGGGAGGGAAGGAGGGGAAGGGGGGTGGCGCCGGCGGCAGCGTGGTTGCCGCCCGAGTCGCCCAGGTAGGGGCGACGCGGGGGCCGTCCACTTCTTCCCGATTGTCTGGCATAGCCTGTGGCCCTGTGCTTGATTGGACGATTTTTTTCTTTGTACTGAAATTTCATACTCCTGTGTTGCTCGCTGGGACATGGAGACAACGTGTTCATTTTTGTTCTGTAATTCGATTTGCAACTTTGTCTCACTGAGGAATTGCTACATGTGCATTTTTTTATGCGTTCCCCAGAAGCTCGGTTAGAGGACTGAACCGAACTAACCGAAGTCCTCGGTTCCTACAAATTTTAGGAACCGATCGGTTCCTGTTTTTAGATAACCGAACTTTGGAAAAAAACCAAAGAACCGATCGGTTCAGCTCGGTTTAACTGAATGCCCACCCCTAGGTGCATGGTCGGCGGCATGCAGTGGGTCATAGTCCAGGACTCGCTTCATGCATGCTCACACATAAATAAGATAGATTGATTTAGAAAAATGATCAGATACAAGATGCATGTGTAGGTAGGCAAACGAGATTAGATTAGAAAATAATAGGGGCCGTGCTCATCCTTTTGATGAACTCGGCGGTACTGCCACGTTTGCAGATGGATTTTGGCAGCTTATTCATGGACTTTGACGCAATCTAGAGACGTGGGCGGCGTAGACATGGGCGGTGCTTCGCCAAGTCTTACTCCTCACACAACATTGTTGTTGACGGTCCTTACACGCTAAATTCGACTGTCAATATAGTCACTTTATAAGGATGTACTATACACTTACTAACATATTTCTTTTTGAATAACCTAGTTCCACTTGTATCGTAGTCTTATTCCTTTGCAGGATGAAAGAACTACAACAGAGAGGAAAACGTGCTCAAATGACAGAGAACATGTCACGCAGATAGAACTCCGAGAGCACAAGGACAAGAGGGCACACCTATCAGTCATACACGGGCTAAATTCACGGGAACCGACAACAGATGGAACCCTGGACCCACATGACATACACCAGAGGAAGGCATGCGGGGAAATCCCCCGTCCAGGGTCGGCCAACCCCCAGGTTCGGCCGAACTTGGACAAGGTCTGTTGGCGCCAATCATTGGCGCCAATGCTTCCCCCGTCTCCCCCTTTGTGCCCAGGAGATGTTTCCTTCTGAAGACCCCAGGAACCGTCCTCCCTTAGTATAAATAGGAGGGTAGAGGCCTTCTTCAACATACACTCATCCTCAAGAGCCTCTCTCTCTAGTGGTACACTTGTAATCTTTAGGCTAGTGGAGCTCAGTCTAGGCTTAGTGCAATAGTATTCAGAGTCGTCCTTGGGCCGTTATGGGACGTAACCTTCGGCCTTCGGTACGGTCTTTATATACTTTGTCGGTATTTATATAAGTATGGAGTTTGATCTAAATGCTATCTCTATAGTGGTTATTTCATATTCGTGCCTTATCATGAGTTATATATTGATTATGCATAGGCTAGTCGATCTAAGCTACAGCATCGGTTTGTTGTTCCTTCGGGATTGCTCTAGTTCCATGTTTCCTGGTACGGTGTAGGAGGTACTTAAAGCCTTGCCGCTTGCTGGCAGACCAGTGCTGTTGGGTCTCCCCATGTGTGTCTGGGTGCTTAGAACTAAGTCCTATTTATATCTTGTATAACCTTTGTTGTCTTATATAATGCCATAGGATTTTTTTGCCATGCTCCATCTAACCTTAGAACTTAGATGATGTGTCGCATTACCTCGATATTATCTTTTGCCCCTGTATGGATTTGTCCAATACTTATATCATAATCTCTTGAATATGACCATCTAGTAAATGCTTTGACACCAGATGCCATCTTTTGGGAAATATAAATAATGATACCCATGAATATTTTTGACGGTCATTAATGCACATCTCAGACCGTCAACTTTGACATACAAATATACATTCACCATAGCTATTGGGAGGCAACAGGAGAAATTTGAGGCGAAACAGGCTTGGGGGGCCGTCGCCCAAACCCCTAGGTCACATCCACAAGTACACATACTCAAATGGACTGGTGTCACCTTGGGTACGACTCAAGGGCCTACAAGACAGTGGCTGGCAAAAGATGAGGGCAATCAAGCACAAAAGGCCGTCGCCCGACCTAGCCCGGAGCCCAATGGGGCCCACCTTCCTCGAGGGCAAAGAAGCACATTTGCGGATCATCCTAGCCGCTAATTCCATGTCGGTTGGATCCAAGAGATGGGAATGATCCAATGGGAGGTCACATGGATTGTAGGGCCCACCAACACATATAAACATACTCAAACTTGGCCACCCACCTGGAACTATCATGAGGACCCACTAAACAGTCACTCAACCGAAGATGGGCCCAAGACGTGTCGGTGCCACGTTGCTCAACCCCACTAGGTCGGCCGACCTGGTCTAGAGGCCAAACCGCCTCGTCCTTCTTGTGCACGTTCCCACCGCCTACAGGAGTCCATCTACGTCGTGCACCACTCAAGGCGGTGGATCTAAGAGCGGCCGACCTCCCCGCGTCGCCCGACCTGGGACTGAGTCTGTTCGTCCCTAGCTTCCACGTGTCCACTCCCAAACGCCTCTACAAGCTATAAATAGTTGTGCCTCAGTCATTGAAGATTATCATTGAGCTAGAGCAAGAAGTCAAGGCGAAGCCCTCTGTTGGTATTTCTTACGGTCGTAGATAAATCCGCAAGCGCACGGATACCGTTGTAGCTTTCACCCGGAAGTATTTAGTGTATCGAATCCACAGGGAATGTGTGTACTAATCTTATAACGAGATCGTCCAAGGACAACAAGAGAAAGGATGGCGAGGGTAGAGAGGATTCCTATGGATAAGGACCTTGATGAAGGATAAGCTCCGCGTCTATAGTTTGCTTACTTTGGGCACCGGGGTATCCTAGACCTCTAGGAAATTGCCGGCATACAGCTTTACGTCGTACCCGAACATGGAGGATTACAAAGGACGGACAGGGTTGTCACCACCTGCCGCCAACCTCTACTAATCCATGGAGTTACGAGGCAAACGAAGGTAACTTCTAGCCTAGACACCACATCTATGCTATCAATTACTACTTTAGTCTTGTTCCTAGACTAAAGTATTCACTAAGCATTCACAAATGGTTAATGAACGATGAACCCGCAAGGAACTATAGAAAGGAACTTACTTAATCAAGAGGACTTAATACCATAAGAGATCAAGAACACTTACTTGGAGAAGGAAGCATCCGTCAAGGTACAAGATCGAGGAAGAGTGCCGACAGTCCCGACACTTTCCCCGGACGACCCCTCACTCTCTCCCTATTCTCTAGATATTATAGTGGAGTAGAGCTTTGCCTTGGAGTGAAGCTTGTGGCTTCTTAATCTTGTGTGTGTTGAAAGTGAGGGGACAGGCTCTATTTATAGTGTAGGGAGTTCCTTGAGAGAGTGGAGATCTTCCCTAGGTCCTAGGGAATATTCCCCTCCCTATTCTCCCCTTGCGACACCTGCCCCTGGAATCGACTCCCAAAGTCAGTAGTCAGAAGGAATAGCACGTGAGGGAAAAGTCTCCCGCGTCTATGCTTCCTCTGCTTCATGCCGTGCGTCCCTGCCTCTATCGATCCACGTGCTGGGTCATCGGGCGAATCAGAATGCGCCACATCATCTGCTGACTCAGTCTTCACGCGTCCACGCGCAACGGCGCTGGGCAACTGGCCGCGTCGACCTGACCTGCGGGCCCCCTGGCGACGCACACCGGCCTGGTGCCGATCCTTAGCGTGGCCACCCGGTGCACTTGGACACATGCATGTTGGGATCCGCCTGGGCAGAGCTGGCCCACCACCTGCGGTTGACCGCTCGTGGCATCGGCCTTGGCCCCTTTTGGCCTTACACGCGCATGCATGCGAACAGCAACACGGCGGCAGGGAGCCAGGGAGGCCACTCGGCCATTCTCCCCACGCCACCTGCCTCTAGCAGTTAACCCGCGCATGTCCTGGTGCCCTCGTGCCTGTGCTGTCCATGAGAAGGGGTGCAACAGGGCACATGGCCCATGGGCCCCGCATGGGTATGCTACTGCTCTGCTTGTACACCAGGCCATTGGGATTCGGTTTAGGCAGGTTGACTTTGGATGATGTCAGCATCCCTTTTATCCCTCTCTTCTTAGTATCTTTTATATCTCATCTCAACCCATAATGCCAATTTCCTGCATGACAAAGTAAAACACCAACACTCGTGGAAATAATTAGTATTAAACCCTATCACTATGTTTGGTGTTTATATTTGACATATTTTCTGCAGGAGTTGACGGTCAAAATTGGTATTTAAAGACCGTCAACAAGCTTCCCCACACTTAGCCTTTGCTCGTCCTCGAGTAAAGTTTAAGGACTAAGGTGGAATAATATGACTCCAATAGATATGATGCAAGCATATAAGTTATTCCAAAACATAACTGTACTTGTGAATTTTGAAGTTTCTATCATGCCATCTTGGGTTGTTGAGGAGTGGAACGGCCTTGATTCAAGTCATCTACACTCTTCTGTTAAGTAACTTGGGTTTTTGGTAAATTTTCAAAAACATATCCTTACCTAGCTCCTCGAGTGATTCTCTCATATCGCTCAAAGTGTATAATTCCTTACCAAGGCATTTCTTTGCCTTCTTTCGCCTACTTCTAAAAGGCTTATGTGGAGCTCAAGGTAGGATATATATATATATATATATATATATATATAAGACATACTTGCATCACATATATTGCAAAGTCAAAGAGTGGATCCAAAAAGAAAACTGTTCATACAATCTGATCAAGATGTGCTGTGTGTGGTCAGAATGAAATTTGTAGCTCCTTTTTGTATGATCTCTCTCCTCTGAAAATATTTATTTTTCTCTTTTTTTATCGTGCTCAATGCTTTTGTGAGCATGTATTTTTCTTCTTTCTATTTTATTTTCTTTGTTTTCATAGCCCATGTCTCTTTTGCAAAGGATATTTGGAGAGAGGAAGATCAATACTTATATGGAGCATTTATTTAGTGGATGATTGGAATGCATGTTGCTAACTTCCCATGTAGAAATTTAGCATGTGTGTTTGGAGTGTACGTGATCTTGATCATGAAAGCATGAAAAGCATCTTACGAGGGTCACAACAATTTGACAAAGCTCAATGCAATAAACAAGCAGCATATGTGTATGAGTTTTGCGATATGAACAACATATGGGTTTGGTAGGAATAAGACATCACTGCGGAGCTTTGCAAGGCTATTGATTTTAAGGTTTTGCAAGAAAAATATCCCAAGTACTTTATACAGAAAGAGCAAGATTTCTTTCATCATACCATATCTCATTCATCAACCACTCAGGTAAACATGTTTTTAGATATGTTCACAAGCAACAGGTGTATGTGCAAGGAATAAAGTATATTGAAGCCAATCAAGGATAGACATGTAAACCAAAGGAGCATCCAAGTTCATTTTATCATGAGTTTATTTTAGGGATCATCTAAAAATAGGATTGAGTTAAGCTCATGAATCAGAGAGGATGAGGGATAGGTTGTGCAAACCATAGCTCTGGACGAAAATGTGGATGAGAGATGCCAGAGGGCCATCGGCCGACCAAGGGGATCGGCCGACCCCTTCTTGGCCTCGGTCGTCTTGATCTTTCTCGAGCTATCCTGTGCGATGTTGTACAACCTATCTGTGAGTGGTCTCGATCATGTGCATGTCAGAAAACTTGAGAGACCCCCAGACTTGATCTTGTACCTACATTTATTCATACATGATGGAAACAAAACAAGGGCTCTTTGGTTTTAAAGACCAAGAGCCTTTATTGGATTCAAATATTTATTTATTTATTTTTGATTATGTTATTTTTATGACTTTTTTTATAAGGCAAGAAGGAAGACCAACATCACCTACAAAACCAAATAAAATTTTGTACAAATGAAACCTGTTGCGAAATACTTACCGACCTCCCCCACACTTGGATTATTGTGTCGTGGGACACCAAAAATCAAGTGTGTTGGCTTCCTTCGAAATTCATTCCACGAACAAAACTTACCAAGGTGTTACTGCTAATGTAGCTCCATGTTCTTAAGCATCACCTGTCCATCGTTCTTCTTAATCTCCATCTGAAATGGTTAGCGACCAAAAATACCCGAAGGAAAGTTTATACTAAAAACATGTTCTTGCTTTTATTTGAAAGGAAAAATAAATGATATTCTGGCCATCTCTTGGCAGTGCTTTGTTTATGGTCTAAAGCTAGACCATGGGGAACCCTCACATTGCAGCTTTCATTAGCGACGTAGTTCCCATGGTTATCGCCAATTGCTGATGTACCGTTGAAGTTCTAGCTGCAATTTTAGTGCCAAAGATGCAACATGAAATCTGCAATGTTTACGATAAACAAATGCATCTACAACCAACCTTCTAAACATTTTAGAAGTGAGGACCTTAAGGTGGTTGTAGTCCTCTTGTGTGCTTGTGGCACAAAACGTGATTGACTCTGGAGATTCATTAAATGAGCATAACTCTTGTGGGAATTTGAAAGAGAAGGTTTCATGCTTATTTAAAGAATCATTTTGCTCGGACTCCAGAGTCAATATTTCAAGCGTGTTCATGGCTTTTGGGTTCTCAAACTCAAGAGGTTCATCATTGAAAATTGGAGTTGTTTCTCGACCATTATCGAGAATAACTTCCTGAGGGCCTAAGGGACACGGCTTCCGCTTGATTGAAGGTGATGATGAAGGTCGTTCAAGTTCATATAGATGAGAAGTAGGTTCAAATGGCAACACAAACATCACCTTCTCGAGTGGGCTATGCTGGGGAGGAGGCTTTGCTCTTGGAATTTCTGGGCAAGAGATAGGAGTGGCAAAAGTAACTTTCCCAAGTGTGTCATGAAGGCTCCCATGAGATGCTTCTTTTTGGAGAAGCTTTTCTAGTGGGTGGCCAAGGAGAAGATCAAAATCGAGGATAGAAAAGATACAGAAATCTAGATGAACCTTGATTTTGTCTATTTTGATCAGCACAGCCCTTGTAATTCCACGACATTCAAAGATGAGTCCTGAGGGACTTCTGAAAAGCTTGTCGGTCGAGGCTAGAGGCATGTTGCCCAAGAAAATGTTCACAAAGGATTCAGACATGATGCTAGCCTTGACGGTTGGGTTGTAAAGGGCTTCTATGGTAATTCCCCTTAAAGAGCAAGGCATGGTTTTGGAAGGTGCAACCATCTGAATTGCTTCGAAAGAACGTTTTACATCCTTTAACCATTCCATTGGTGGTTCCCTTGTGGATATATCGGGGAAAACCTCCATGAGTGGATTTGAAGGTTGAAAAAAAGGAGGTGTCGTAGCCTTCTTGTGCCTAATGTGATCCGAGGGATTTCCAGAATCCTCGGATGTCGAAGGTAGAACTTTTTCTTCCTTCAGTGGATTTGGTTCGGGTGCGGGCTCTAAGACTGGATCGTGCGAGGTAAAAAGGTTTGGCTTGGGTACGGCCATACTAGGATCATCTTGCTTGGATCTTGTCTTAGAGCTGTGCTGGGGTTCGTGCTGTGTTTCGGTGGAGGGAGTGTTTACTAGAATCTTTTCTAGAAGAGCTCTCCCTTCATCCAGGGTTACGTGCATGATTGAACCTCCGGTGGCACCATCTAGGATGAAAGCAGCATCACAGTTTAGGCCTGATCGAAAATGTTGCATGAGCATGAAGTCAGGTATGCCTAAGTCTGGGCCAAACTTGTTTAGTGAAACAAATCTTTCCCAAGCTGCACCTAGAGTTTCCTTCTCACCATGCCGGAAGCAAACGATCTCCCTCCGAAGGGCACATATACGGTGAATGGGAAAGAAGTAAAGACAAAACTTGTCCCGTAGTTTTCCCCAATCTCCATTTACGTCCCTGATGGTCTGGTAGTACATCTCCTTCCCTTCTCATTGAGAGAGAACTGAAATAACTTCCATTTGATGGTCTCTTGGGTCAAGCCTGAGATACTTAGACACGAGCACAACAACTCGAATTCTCGCAGGTGATCATAAGGATTTTCATTATCGGCTCCTGAGAAGGATTTATTCTGAACCATGGCTATAAAGCCGGGGCGGAGTTCAAAGCTAGATGTGGTGATTGGTTGATCAGAAGGTGGTAGCTCAAAGAACTCATGCCTTGGAGCAGAGAATTCTAGAATAGATAATTGCTCCATGGTAGAGGGGGTATAAGGTAAGATAGAAGAAAAGGAAAATATAAAGATACGAGGACGAACAAGGTTCGAAGATAATAGAATAATTGTTCCCTGGCAATGGCGCCAGAAAGCTTGTTGGCATTTCTTACGGTCGTAGATAAATCCGCAAGCGCACCGATACCGTTGTAGCTTTCACCCGGAAGTATTCAGGGTATCAAATCCATAGGGAATGTGTGTACCAATCTTATAATGAGATCGTCCTAGGACAACAAGAGAAAGGATGGCGAGGGTAGAGAGGATTTCTATGGATAAGGACCTTGATGAAGGACAAGCTCTGTGTCGATAGTTTGCTTACTTTGGGCACCAGGGTATCCTAGACCTCTAGGAAATTGCCGGCATATAACTCTACGCCGTACCCAAACATGGAGGATTACAAAGGATAGATAGGGCTGTCACCACCTGCCGCTTACCTCTCCTAATCTGTGGGGTTACGAGGCAAACAAAGGTAACTTCTAGCCCAGAAACCACGTCTATGCTATTAATTACTACTTTAGTCTTGTTCCTAGACTAAAGTATTCACTAAGCATTCACAAATGGTTAATGAACGATGAACCCGCAAGGAACTATAGAAAGGAACTTACTTATTCAAGAGAACTTAATACCATAAGAGATCACGAACACTTACTAGGAGAAGGAACCATCAGTCAAGGAACAAGATCGGAGAAGAGGGCCGACAGTCCCGACACTTTCCCCGAACTACCCCTCACTCTCTCCCTATTCTGTAGATACTATAGTGGAGTAGAGCTTCGCCTTGGAGTGTAGATTGTGGCTTCTCAATCTTGTGTGTGTTGAGAGTGAGGGAAGAGGCTCTATTTATAGTGTAGGGAGTGCCTTGGGAGAGTGGAGATCCTTCCTAGGTCATAGGGAATATTACCCTCCCTATTCTCCCCTTGCGACACCTGCCCCTGGAACCGACTCCCAGAGTCAGTAGTCCAAAGGAAAAATGCGCGAGGGAAAAGTCTCCCGCGTCTGTGCTTCCTCTGCACCATCCCGTGCGTCCCTGCCTCTATCGATCCGTGTGCTGGGTCATCGGGTGAATCAGAATGCGCCACGTCATCTGCTAGCTCGGTCTTCATGCATCCACGCGCAACGGTGCTGGGCAACCGGCCACGTCGACCTGACCTGCAGGCCCCCTGGCGACCTGCACCGGCCTGGTGCCGATCCTTGGCGTGGCCACCCGGTGCACTTGGACACATGCATGTTGGGCCCCGCCTGGGCAGAGCTGGCCCACCACCTGCGGTTGACCGCTCATGGCCTCGGCCTTGGCCCCTTTTGGCCCTGCACGCGCGTGCATGTGAACAACAACACGGCGGCAGGGAGCTAGGGAGGCCGCTCGGCCATACTCCCCACGCCACCTGCCTCTAGTAGTTAACCCGCGCATGGCCTGGTGCCCTTGTGCCTGTGCTGACCATGCGAAGGGGCGCAACAGGGCGCATGGCCCATGGGCCCCACATGGGCATGCTGTTGCTCAGCTCGTACACCGGGCCAATGGGATTCAGTTTAGGTAGGTTGACTTTGCATGACGTTAGCGTCCCTTTTATCCCTCTTTTCTTAGGATCATTTATATCCCTCTCTTCTTAGTATCTCAACCCACAATGCCAATTTCTGGCATGACAAAGTAAAACACCAACACTCGTGGAAATAATTAGTATTAAACCCTATCACTATGTTTGGTGTTTATATTTGACATATTTTCTGCAGGAGTTGAAGGTCAAAATTGGTACTTAAGGACCGTCAACACCCTCCTCATTTCTTAAGTGTGTTGGCTACCCTCCACCTGTACCTCGACGGATGCGAGCTTCTTAGTAAGTATCCGGAATATTCAGCTAAGTATTTAAGTTCGAGTTATAGAAAGCTGAGTTCTTTATTTTGCTTGTGGATTCGTTGCTTTATTCATATAGTATCTTAATCTCTGGTCAAGGTTAGGATAGCTGATATTATCTTAAGCGTGGTGCTTAGGAATATATCTGCCCTCATTTGCCTCATAACCACACAGATTAGTAGAGGTTGGCGACAGGTGGTGACAGCCCTGTCCGTCCTTTGTAATCCTCCACGTTCGGGTACGGTGTAGAGCTGTTGGCCGGCAATTTCCTAGAGGCCTAGGATACCCCGATGCCAAAAGCAAGCATAGAAGAATTCCCTTAGCTATATTCTCAGCTTAGTGCTAAGTTATCCTCTCTACCCAGCGTTCATATAAACTCGATCGATCTGGTCAACCTTAGTGATTAGACAGTGCCCTCACGTTCCCCGTGGATTCGATACCTGGTTTACTCTCAGGTGAAAGCTATTTCGACAGCCGTGCGTTTGTGGACTTTTTGTTTGTTGGGATATAGCCGAAGGCAATATACGCAAACATTAGCTAAGACTGAGAAATGAAGGCAAGCAACAATTTATTACTCATCAACTGTATTCTAGGGAATGAACCCCTTACACGTTGGAGAGTGTTGGCGCTTGATAAGTCATGTTTATCATCTATCGCCAACAATGAAAGAATAAAGTAAATTAGCAATAATCTCTAGTATTTAGTTTCAAATAATGTGGTTCCACTTGTACATGGAGAATATTTGGTTGCAGGAGACATGAGCCAAAAGATGAAGAAAAACAGGGCCAAGCCCAGGCCGCCCGACCCACCCTGGTCGGCCGACCTGGCCTGATGCCCAACAAAGCCCTTGTTTTGCCATCTGGAAGAAGCACAAATGAACATCATCAGAGACGTTGAATCAAGGATGGTTACATCCAATGGACGAAAAGAGGATAAAGACAAGTCACATAGATTGATAGGTCCACCCCTAAACCAGAAGATACTCAAGAAATACGTACCCATCTACTCCAGCCATCAGGGCCCACATGGCAGCCACTAGGAGAAGGATAACGACGAAGGGAGCCGAGACCAGGTCGGCCGACCTTGGCACGTCGGCCGACCTAGTCTGGCAGCCGTTGCGGCCATCCCTTCTCCCACACATCTGCACCACCTCCAGGAAGAGATCTGCACCATGGACGACTTCAGTCGGTTCATCTGACGGTTGGGCGAAGTCCTTAGGTCAGCAGACCCGGGGCTGGGCCCACTCGATCCCAACCGCCTCGTACCGGCTCCGAATCACCCTCCAATGCTATAAATAGGTGCCAATGCCTCCTGTTCAACACACACCAGAAGGAAGAGCTCCATTTGCCACAAGTTATAGTCTTAGTTAGTAGTGAAGTAGTCTTAGGAGTTGAGCTTCTACGGGTTTCCAACAGAGTCTTGGTAAGCCTAGAGCTCGGTTATCTTGTATCCTTTGCTTATTTGTAAGACTTTAAGCTTTAATGGAATTGCTATCTTGCTTATGTTACTTGACTTATAGTCCTGCTTGTTCATCATATAAGTTGTATGTCTTGCACCTTAGTATAGTGGATACATGTTATGGCAATGGCTCAATGAATCGTAATGATTGTTCTTTACCTTTCCGTACAATTGGTAAAGACATATTTCATATTACAAACATGGTGTTTGGGGGTATGGAATGCCATTGGGGATACCCTACCCCACATATTCAGAGGTAGTCCCCGGGTGGTGATAGCCCTGTTGGGCCTTTGTAATCCTCGCCGTTCGGGTTTGGGTGTTTGCAGGCCTTCGTGACAAACATCGTGACAATACCCTTGGATGAGGGGATTGTTGACGGTCATTAAGTACCCCTTTTGACCATCAACTCCTGTAGAGAATATGTCAAATATAATCACCAAACATAGTGATAGGGTTTATATCTAATCAATTCCACAAGTTTTGGTGAATATGTGAATGCAGGGACTAATTGGCAAAAGAGGAGGAGATTTGGGCTTAGGGCCAGGTCGCCCGACCCCCCTAGGTCGGCCGACCTGGGCCCAATGCCCAATGGAGCCCATATTTGGCCACAGCAAAGAAGCACAGTTCAGGACCATCATAGCCGTTGGATCCAAGAGAGGGGAATGGTCCAAGAGGAGTTGACATGGATTGAGGGGCCCACCAACATATCTAAACGTACTCAAATTGAGTAAACCCACTTGGAACCGTCGTTAGGACCCACTCCACAGTCACCCAGGCGAAGATGGGCCCAAAAGGAGCCGGTGGCTGGTCGCCCGACCTAGCCTGGTCGCCCGACCTAGCCTGGTCGCCCGACCTGGGATTCACGCCAAACTCGGTCAGCTTTGACGTGGTGCTTCCCACCGCCTCTAGGAGTCCATCCCGGCCGTGCATCACTCAAGTCGGTGCATCCTAGGGTCGGCCGACCTAGGGGGATCGGCCGACCTAGTCCCGGGGCCAAATGGCTTCAACCGCCTCGGGGTGCCTCTCCACCGTCCTACTAAGCTATAAATAGATGGCCTTGGCTCCGGTTCAACACACACCAGAAGGAAGAGCTCCATTTGCTACAAGTTATAGTCTTAGTTAGTAGTGAAGTAGTTCTAGGAGTTGAGCTTCTACAGGTTTCCGAAGGAGTCTTGGTAAGCCTAGAGCTCAGTTATCTTTATATCCTTTGCTTATTTGTAAGACTTAGAGCTTTAATGGAATTACTATCTTGCTTATGTTATTTGGCTTATAGTCTTGTTTGTTCATCATATAAGTTGTATGTCTTGCACCTTAGTATAGTGGATGCATGTTATGGCAATGGCCCAGTGTACCGCAAGGTTGCTCTGTTTAGGTGGACCATAAATAGAGTTGTATTTCATATGGTAAATGTGGTGTTTGGTATATGGAATAACATCGGGGATACCCTACCCCACGTATTCAGAGGTAGGCGGCAGGTGGTGACAGCCCTATCCGTCCCTTGTAATCCTCGCCGTTCGGGTTTGGGCGTTTGCAGGCCTTCGTGATAAACATCGTGACAGTACCCCTGGATGAGGGGATCCCACTACTCCTCGATTTTCCCTCTAACATGTGTTCCATCTGAGCTTGCATATACACACTTGTAGGAATGTATCCTATATGCAAGAAGTACATAGAATCCCTAGTTCTCTCTTAGGATCTTCATATTAACTAGACTTATATAATGAGCAATGAAACCTTCTGTGTGTCACACTACCCATCTATCAATGTTTACCCCTTGCTAGAGTTTGGTATATTAATAATGTTATGATTGAATACAATGGATAACTACTCTAGTCAACCACAGCCTTCCCTGTGGATTCGATACCCTGAATACTTCCGGGTGAAAGCTACAACGGTATCCGTGCGCTTGCGGATTTATCTGCGACCATAAGAAATACCAACAGGGATCCCACGATTCCTCGATTTGCCCTCTAACATGTATCTCTTGCTGAGCTGGTATTGTATACACTTGTAATGAATGTAACTCATGTATAAGAAGTACATAGAATCCCTAGTTCTCTCTTAGGATCTTCATATTAACTAGACTTATATAATGAGCAATGAAACCTTCTATGTGTCAACATACCTCTCTTTATGAATTGTTTACCCCTGTTCTAGTCTTGGTATATTAATCGTGATATAATTAATATATTGGAAAACACATTACTTTGCCATACGCTTTCCCTGAGGAAATAAATACATCTGGAATACTCTCGGGTGAAATGCTACAATGTACTACTGTGCGCTTGCAGAACTTATGTAATGCTAAGATTTAAATTAAGGCATCGCTAGTGCCACCACTCATGTAGTGGTGACACTAAGAAATACCTAGAAGCATTTCTGGCGCTGTTGTGGGGGAAAGCATTGGTTAAAGAATGTCATTAACCTACGTATTAATTTTATGTCACAATTAAATACCATTGTTTATACAGGTTTACCCTTGTTTTGTTTCTCTTTGTGTGAAACTGGAGGATTACACAACACTGTCGATTCGCCAAAGAATTTCTTCACCTAGAAGAGAGCACACAGCGTTTCTCCATTTCTGTTGGTCAAAATCGAAGCACCCTTGCACCAGGATGGTATTCGAAAATGTCAAGATCGACCCGACGTACATTGCAATGGTGCAAGCCAAGCCATTCAGCGGAAAGGCTATGGAAGATGCAGCGGAACATCTCCGACATTTCTCAGCAATATGCAGTACGCTCCAGCTTGGGGGAATCAAGAAAAGATCCATCTGACTTAGCTTATTCCCATTTTCACTAGCAGGAAGGGCACTGCAGTGGTATTACAACCACCAGGTAATGATGGATTCTTGGCAGAGGTGCAGAAATCTATTCCTAGAAAATAACTGAAAACCACCCCCGCAAGGAGGAAGTCTACGCACTTCATCTGCCGAGAAAAAAGTGAACGATCTGAACTCTAGATTCAATGCCCTATCAGTCACCCTACAAAGCCATCTGCGCCTAAGTAAAATTCTAGAGACCCAATCAGCACAGTTGGCTTCTACCATACAAAAAGCTAGTCAGGAGATTTCGGCTACTAACCATGCAGGGGACATGAAAGAATCTAGCCAAAAGTATGACGGACCCAAAATCAAATTCATCTATGGAAAGAAGCCACAAAGACCACCGGTCACCAATAGTGAGCCACTCCTTTCCCTGCCCATAGAGTTCGCACGAGGTGTTAAGGCCCCGAAGGCATCAACACCAACATCACCTTGCGCCAAGAGAACAAAATAGGAGTGGCAGCACAAAGCACCCGCATCATCTTCAAATGCGGGAGCCGAGTCGTCAAGCTAAAATACACTATGGAGACGTCCACACTCGACGGACGTAAAATGATGAGTCCTCGCTGGTAGGTAAAACGGTATGTATCTCATATTTACTTCACAATGCATTATTTAATTTCAACTTTCATGCATATTCTAGTTTTCAACCAATTTTTCGCATTAAATTTTAAAATTTGGAGCTACCCTTGGATCCCTGGACACATCCACCTACGCACCCAACATCCATCATGACACAAAACCGTGCACTACCCTGCCAAAGCTTGGCCTGACACGAGTCCTGACACGGTCTGCCGACCCCAGCCAGCAACCTTTACAGCGCACTCAAACACCATCAAAACCTACCATACAATAGCCTTTCATCCTTCAAAGCATGCCTGCAAAAGCTTCCATCTCCGGTCGGCCGATCAACTCACGTCGCCCGATCTATCACGGTCTCCTTTGCAAAGTTTTCAAGCCGCATGCGAGTGCCAGGGGATCCACGGTGCGCATGATCAAAGCTTTGCCGGTTTGCTCCCGCAAGAGGGTCGGTTGACCCCACCTGGTCGGCCGATCGGGGGTGGCCTCTGGCTATGAAAAGCTAGGGCCGGCTGCTTGCTCACCTCGCCCCAACCTGAGCTGCTGAGTGCCCTCTGTTGTTCTTGAAGCTTTTAGCTCCTTATTCTAGGAAAAAAATCAATAAAAAAATTGAAAACCCAAATAAAAATGGTTTTTATTTTTGCATGATCTTAGTGTTTAGCACTTGAATGTGTTGTGGTGGTTCACAAACCCCGCAAGAACGATTGTTGTGGTGTGTCATTACCCACAAGGATGATTGTTGTGGAGGCAACCACGCCCCGCAAGAATGACTAACTCTTGGACGACTAACTCACTAGCGCTAATCCCATTGTCTTCCAAGTGTTGTTCTTGTCACTCTCTGTGCAGGAATCATGAACATCATCCGAGGAGCCGTAAAGCAGGCGAAGAAGTTAAAGGGATCAAGCTCGAGGCCGAGCCGACATTCGGGAAGCACTGAGATGGTCTCCTCCAGTATGGAGATCATGGGCTCAGCCGGTGGCTCCGAAGAAAGGATGAGCAGCCAACACTCTATGAGATCTCCGAAGACCAGTCCTACTACATCGGGGCTAGCGCCACATCCGCAGGTGGCGGTGGTGGCGGCGGCAACAGAGATGGTAACGAGGACAGCTCCAGCAGCAGCAACAACGAAGACGAACCCTGTCCGGCGTTCATCTCCGACGACCAACTCGACATCGAGGAAGGCTACGAACTAGAAGCATATCACATTCTCCTGGGTCGTGCTTTTGATCACACACGTGTGTTCACAAGTGAACTCATGGATAAATCAGGTATGGCCACTGACTTTGAAACTGTCTGGGGGCTGTGGATTGGTCGGATTTTGCGCGCATTCAAGAAGATTGGTGTCGCCTGTTAACAATGAAATTTCTTGCCACTTTAAGAAAATCTGAGGAGGGGATTACTTTTTGCTTTCTAAGGGAAGAGTAATTTGTTTCTTGGAGGCAGCTCAGTCTCAATTTGGGTTTTAGTAGGCGTTGTAGCTTGGAGGTTGATAAAATTTTGAAACATTTTGTTAAAGAATATTTCTGGAGGGACATCTTCGGTTCTTCAGATTGCACTGCCCCAAGAACAAGATACATTCATAATCCCACTCTTCACTTTATGCACCATTGGATTGCTATGACTCTTTTCCTCAAAACGATCTTCGAACCATTCACATTGATGAATTAAAATTGCTATATGCGATGGTTAAGAAGATAAAAATCTCTCCGGTTGTTTTTATGATCGACCAAAGTATGGGTGTCTTTAGGCGGCAAGGTCCCATTGAGTGTACTTCTTTGGTCACTCATATTTTTGATTTTATGGGCCTTTTGGATAATTACCTAGTCGAGTACCTCCCGCAGCCTCGGCCAACTTTAGATGAGTTGCATTTTGTGCAAAGTCATCATATTACTCATGCTGTAGACCAAAAGCTCGTCATGGTCTATCATAATAGTACAACAAGGATCCCACTGCCTGCACCGAGATACTGGTTGTATAGATGCAAATCACTTTTATTGAAGTTACAGCAGGAGGCCAGGCGGAGCGTGGCAGGAAGAATGACAAGAAGCATGTCCTGACGAGAAGAAGCCACTGTACCGCAGTCCCAAGCAGCATGGGAGCCTCCAACCCCGCCATACATACCAGCAGGTTCCAACTGGGAGCAGCCACAGCCTCCTCCAGCATATATGGCGGGAGCTTCGGGCTGGCACGAAGCCCCGCATGCACAATGGAATCCCCAAGACCCATACTATCATTAGTCATCCAGCTCAAGCAGCCCTCCTCCTTTCGATGCCCGACATTCCTTTTCAGCAAGGGACTTGCGTGGCAGCATTGATGGGTTATCCAATCGCATGGGAACCCTGGAGGTAACCACTCACGGAATTGATGATACGTTAACCCAACATGTGCAGCAGTCGCAGGCTTGGTGGGACCAGTCAGTACAGAATTACAACACTCTTCATAACAGCGTCCTGGAAGGCCATCAGAACCTGAACGCCTACCTGCGGTTCCAAGGGTTTGATCCGAACGACCCACGGTACCGCCAGCAGTAAGAAGAACAGATTGGGGGAGGATCCCCGCACAGGTAAGTTCATCGCAACCGTGTCTATTGTTTTCTGATTTTATTCTTGTTAAAAAAGGAAAAAAATGCTCTCGCCCTTTATGGAAATGATGAATATTTGTGATGGCCTTCCCCTTTATCCAAGTCTCAATAAGGTAGCCTTTTGTGTCTTGGGTTTGTTGGCTTAAATTAATGACTTCCTTTGAAACTTAAAACTTGTGGGTAGCAAATGCTAAATCTGATTCTAGGTTGTTGGGAGCTAAGATATGATAAGTTTAAAGTTGCTTTATCTGCACCCAAGTGAAACTTGATCCCGGAGTTTTTATTTCAAAAAGAATAAAATTCTAAGCTCCTCAGTGAGAGTGAAAAAAACCTACCAGAGCCTCACATTCCAACCACTTACAAAGAACATGTGTATATATTTTGAGTTTTGTCAAGTTCATTGTGACCTTTTTAAGACTTTCTTCATGCTCTTAAAATTGGAGTCACATACACGCCACCATATGTGCCATACTTCTACTCTCGAAGTAAGCACCACATGCCTATCATTCATTTATCAAAATAAAGTACTCCAAAGTAAAAAGTCTTCTCTCCAAAAATGTTTTAAGATGTAAGGCCTAGGCTCCTTGTGAAAAAAAATGGACACGTGTTTAGTCCATGAAAAAAAAGGAAAAAGAAAAAGGAGTCGAGCCTTACAATAAATTCTTCAAGGAGAGAATACATCTAAAGAAGTTCATTTCATTCTAGTACAACATATTCACACTTGCACACTTCGATTTGAGTGTATGATTTAATTCTTCATAGATCCCAGATTTAACTCAACAAAATAAGCAATGCATGTGAGAAACAAAAGTTTCCTATACATGAACCCAGTTATTTACTCTCTTGAGGGGAAGCTCGAGAGGAGTGATGGCAAGATTGTATACACCAATGAGCGACTTGAGAAAATTACTTGAGGAGCTTTGTGTTTCTTTGCAAAAGTTCTTTAAAAATCTCCAGTGTGATGGTGGAACAAAGGTTTGGGTGGAGCACTCTTTCTAAGCTGTTCTAGCTCTCAACCGCTCATGATGAGGGAAAGCTAAAAGCCCCATAAGTGCTGAGATGAAAGGATGTTTTAACCTTTGTCAACTTATTCAAGTCATGAAATGCTTTCTTGTTGACAATATCTTTTGGGAAGTATGCAATTCTGATCCAAGTTTCAAAACTCTCCAAAACTTTGCTCAGGGACGAGCAAAGGTCTTAGCTTGGGGGAGTTTGTTGGCGCTTGTTAAGTCATGTTTATCATCTATCGCCAACAATGAAAGAATAAAGTAAATTAGCAATAATCTCTAGTATTTAGTTTCAAATAATGTGGTTCCACTTGTACATGGAGAACATTTGGTTGCAGGAGACATGAGCCAAAAGATCAAGAAAAACAGGGCCAAACCCAGGTCGCCCGACCCACCCTGGTGGGCAGACCTGGCCTGATGCCCAACAAAGCCCATGTTTTGCCATCTGGAAGAAGCACAAATGAACATCATCAGAGACGTTGAATCAAGAACAGTTACATCCAATGGACAAAAAGAGGATAAAGACAAGTCACATGGATTGATGGGTCCACCCCTAAACAAGAAGATACACAAGAAATATGTACCCATCTATTCCAGCCATCAGGGCCCACATGGCAGCCACCAGGAGTAGGATAACGGCGAAGGGAGCCGAGACCAGGTCGGCCGACCCAGTCTGGCGGCCGTTGCGGCCATCCCTTGTCCCACGCATCTACAACACCTCCAGGAAGAGATCTGCACCATGGATGACTTCAGTCGGTTCATCTGACGGTCGGGCGAAGTCCTTAGGTCGGCCGACCCGGGGCTAGGCCCACTCGGCCCCAGACCACCTCGTACCGGCTCTGAACCGCCCTCCAATGCTATAAATAGTTGCCAATGCCTCCTGTTCAACACACAACAGAAGAAAGAGCTCCATTTGCTACAAGTTATAGTCTTAGTTAGTAGTGAAGTAGTCTTAGGAGTTGAGCTTCTACGGGTTTCCAACGGAGTCTTGGTAAGCCTAGAGCTCGGTTGTCTTGTATCCTTTGCTTATTTGTAAGACTTTAAGCTTTAATGAAATTGCTATCTTGCTTATGTTACTTGACTTATAGTCTTGCTTGTTCATCATATAAGTTGTATGTCTTGCACCTTAGTATAGTGGATACATGTTATGGCAATGTCTCAATGAATCGTAATGATTGTTCTTTACCTTTCCGTACAATTGGTAAAGATGTATTTCATATTACAAACATGGTGTTTGGGGTATGGAATGCCATTGGGGATACCCTACCCCACGTATTCAGAGGTAGTCCCCAGGTGGTGACAGCCTCGCTGAGCCTTTGTAATCCTCGCCGTTCGGGCTTGGGCGTTTGCAGGCCTTCGTGATAAACATCATGACAGTACCCTTGGATGAGGGGATCCCATGACTCCTCGATTTGCCCTCTAACATATGTAAGAAGTACATAGAATCCCTAGTTCTCTCTTAGGATCTTACTAGACTTATATAATGAGCAATGAAACCTTCTATGTGTCAACATACCTCTCTTTATGAATTATTTACCCCTGTTCTAGTCTTGGTATATTAATCGTGATATAATTATTGCATTGGAAAACACATTACTTTGCCATACGCTTTCCCTGAGGAAATCAGTACGATACTCTGGAATACTCCCGGGTAAAATACTACAATGTACTTCTGTGCGCTTGCAGAACTTATGTAATGCTAACATTTATATTAAGGCATCTCTAGTGCCACCACTCATGTAGTGGTGACACTAAGAAATACCAACAGTGAGTGGTCCCCTTTTATAGGGAGGTCAAGAGACATCTTTTACATTCCAATTATACCCCTGAAAATCGGGCATCATCCTCTAGACTACACAACTTGAGTCAATCAGGGGCATAATTGTACAATTACATCTTCCAGTGTGAATGCGTGGACTAGTGACTCTATCTTTGACTTGGCTTGGACTTGGTCCATTCTGCCTTCACCGCGCCACTGGAGATTCCTAATGCCTTCACCATGGGGAGCGCCTTCAATATTAAACGCCTTCTCCCTCCGGGTGGAGAGACCGACGCACCCTCGGTCCGGACTTATCATGAGCTTGGATGAAGAGATAAACCATACATAGACAGATGATATTTATGGGTTACCTTCGCACCCAAGTTTATGTTAGCCTATGCCCCGAAGACAACAGGATGCCCCTTGACACCAAAACCTCTGGCGAAGGGTTTGCCTTGCTATCGCTTGTAGTGAAGGCAAAATCCCAGAGTCAATGAACAAAGTAAATGGGAGAAGGTGTTTCTTGGCAGGCCAATCCCCCAATAGTAGCCCCTTGCGGACGAGGGCTTTCTCCAACAGGCCGAGGTCCTCGAAATTTTAGGATTGCCCTTGCTTGCCCAGAGAAACGCCTCCTCCCTTGGAGCAAAACCCCAGTCGTTGGCTTCGTTTTTTTTTCTTGCTTCGCATTCCAATTTTCTTCGTAGCTAACACGACATATTTTGGTTTTGTTTCCTGATTTTCTATTTTTATTATTTTTGAATCGGCGGTGCCGTTTCATTTTTCGAGACGTTTAACGGTCATATTTTTTTACCCCCCTATAAATAGGGCCAAAAGGGGGGCTTGTTTTACCTTCTCCCAATTTACTGCGAGCTGTTGTTACTGTTGCTTGCGTGTTCGTGCTAGATCCAAGATTTCCTTGCGCGAAATTGTTAAGTTCTTTGTCTTTCACCCGCGAGCATTGAGGTATTGCTCTTATTCAGAAACTTTTATTTTTTCTTACTAAGTTATAGTGAAGGTGTTAGTGCCTTCATATTTATGTTTTTGTTCTTTAGTTCACTTTCATTTCACATGATTGATAGATCATTCTTGAGTTTCTCAATTGATTTCGCGTGGCCTGTGGCTTTTGCTTGTTACTTCCTGCTTTGTTGCAAGTAAGAAATTCTTTTGCGATTACTTGCTTGTTTCCTTGGTTTCGCTTTATTACGTTTCTTCCTTATGTTTGATTTATGTTTTTCCTTCGCCAGTGGCTCTCACTAAGAAGACTGCTGTCTTGATAGACATGGCTGGTGAAGGTAGCCCTCATGCCCAAGATGCGGAAAGAGATTCTCCTCCTCGAGGTGAGATGACTGATGCCGAAGCCGAGCGATTGGCTAAGCAAATCGAATATGAGACTCCTAATATGGAGGATATTTCTGGAGAGGGTGATGACTAGGCTGAGGAAGAAGGCGGGGATGAGGAAACTTTAGATGATGTCGAAGCTAATCCTGAGGATCTCGTGGATCCCACCAAGAGGCCGAAGACACTCATTTTTGGTAAATCCAGAATCAGAGAAGATGATATTGCTTTCTTCGAAAGCCAAGGTTACTTCCCCAAGGGACATGGTCATGCTCCTGTGGATGATGTCATCCCTGCACCACGAGATGATGAAGTCGTGGTTCTCTCTGGCTTCTTTCTCGCTAGTTTAAGGATGCCCATTGATAATATTATCACAAAGATGCTCGCTCCTTATGGATTGCATTTACACCATTTAACTCTCAATGCCATCACCCATCTCATTTGCTTTTTCTGGGCTGTAAAGACTCATGAGTCGCCCGTGACTATTGATGGTTTTCTTCGGTTGTATGAGGGGCACAATCAGAGCAAGTCCACTGAGCAAATTATTTACTCTAGAATTTGGTTGTGTCACTTTTACTGGACGTCGCGGAGGGTCACATTTTGCGAAGGTAGAGGTCTCCTTTGCTCTGAGAAACAAGTGAAGCAAGGATTGGCAGAAGTATTGGCTTTATGTGAAGGTACCTTCAGAGGAAGTTGTCTCCGCTGATGGGATGTGAACTTTAACTTACCCTCTTCATGGCAAGATTGAGCCACTTGACTTTGTTTCTTGCCCCAAGTTCGATATTGATAGCGCCGACTTTAAGAAATGCTGGCAGGCTTTTCGGGCGGCTTCGCGTATAATCTGCAGCCGAGATCTTGTAGAAGAGGGCATTGCTATGGATATTAACTTCTTATCGGCTGATTGGGGGCCCTACAAGGTTGATTGGAAACCTTTTGGGAATCATGCCAAGGTGGCATTTCCCCAGTTTGGAGCTAAGGTCCCCGAAGGCATGTCGCTGCAAGAATTTGTTGCCTCTGTGGAGCGACGGGCCGTTGACATTCTTGGTCCCTATAACTCAAAGGAGCACCGAAGCAGTGAGGATTTTGTTGGTGGTGTTAGAATTAATAGAGTTTTTGAAGAACTCAAAATTCCTTATTCTAATCATGAAGCCCCTATTTGTACGAAGGAAAAAGGGAAAGGAAAAGTGAAAGGGAAAGGTAAAGGGAAGGCAAAGGACTCCGACGAAGGCGTTTCTGCAGCGCCTTTGCGCGCGCCTCCTCGCGCGCCTCATGGTGGTAGGAGAGGTGGCCGTGATGGAGGCCGCGGTCAGGGTGGTGGTCGCGGAGAGAGCAAAAAGGTCACTAGTATGAAGGCAACTTCTTCCTCCACCCCAGCCAAGCGGAGCAATACCAGTGCACTGGAATCCGCGCAAAAGAAGCGCCATCAAGAACAGGCTATCTCAGCTGTTCCTTTGGCTGTTGCGCCCCTACGGTTCTGTTGACGTCCAAAAAGTCAAGCGTTGACTCCCGGAAATTAACACTGTGGCCTGGAAGATTTGCTTCACTTCAGTGCAGGTCCAAAAACTCTTGAGGTTCGCGGCTTGCCAGTCAATTTGACCTGAAATTGACAAGGTAAAGTTTAATCAGTAAGCAACAATGAACTCATCGGCCAAAGCCCCGATTCATTCCAAAAATTGGATCAGCATAAAGAGTAGTCCGATTTCGATGACATGAACCATCGGCCTTGAGTCCGATTCGTGAGAATATAACGTGTATTGAAATAAACCATCGGCTATGAAAATCGAATCGGAGATAGATCTAATTTAAACTCATTCTTTCATATGCATCTTTCCAAAGGCGATAAACAAATCAAATCTCATGTCACTAACAATCGGATCGATTTCGAGACAGCGTTGCTAGCAGGGCACCGATTTACTTGCTTATTCCGATAGATCAATATATATCAAAGAACTCCTCTAAATTAAATCTAATTGTAACTTGCCTATTAAATCTAAATTAGCTATATAATCAATACGAATGGATCTACTATGAAATAACAATAAAGCAGAATAGATCTTCTCTGATAGATGTAAGCCGATATGATAAAATCAACAAGATACGGTAAAAGGATGAGCGATCTAAACGAAGAAGAGCGATACGCCTCAATCTAAAGCCTAGAACAATTCGATAAATTGATTAATTAACTAAACGAAGAAGGGCGATACGCCTCAATCTAAAGCCTAGATTAATTCGATAGCGTGTCAGACTTACAGACAAACCGGAGGTCAAGATGATGCAGCCCTGCTTGCTGAAGAACTCGACGAAAAGGGTTTGTTGGCACGTAAGGCCGAAAGATGTGTTTGATTGATTGGTTGTGTGAACATTTTTTACAATGGCACAGGGTTTATATTTATACCCTGGAAATCTAACTAAAACTTGCCGGCTACGACAATATCTCTAATTTATTTAAAGCAATCTAATTTTAAACTACCAAAACTGTTACAAATCTTGACGCGCAGTCAGGCCCTGAAGAAGCTTCTAGACGTGTCCCTCCTTGTTAGTCGTACGTGCTCCGGCCTTCTCCTTCCCGTGTCCGATCGGTACTTCTATCGGACGTACTTCAATCGGAATCGGAGGCTGACTTAGAATCAGACTTGGCCCTTGCTTAACTCCGTTACACATAGCTCTAACCGAGTCAAAATCTGGTGTCAACACATGCCCCCCAATTTTGGGATAAAATATTATTTTGTTCCAAAATTCTTCCAAGCAATAATGACTCTCGCAGCAAACATTGTATGGAAACCTGCGTCCTTATATTGTTACAATCCTCGATTCCCGTGCGGATTCGGCGCCGCAGCCCTCGGGCGGTTCCTTCTCTTGTAAGCTCTATAAATGTAAAACCGAACCGTCGTCTTCCTCGCCAGTTTGCATCTGTTGTCATGCACGCACGCCCGCCATTGCCATCTCTGCAAGCTCTCATCCGGCGACTCTGTGAACTTCAAGCTTCGATTTTTCGCCGCGAATCAGGTAATGAACCCTTCCGCAGATGATTCATGCCATGCATCTAGGTTTTATTGCATTCTTCTGCAATCCCTTAGGTCTTTTCCTCTTCGTATTACTGTTCATTGTAGATCCATTTCTTTCATCAATGGCGGCTCCTCTTGATAAGGTGGACACTGATCAAGTTCTTGAGGTAAAAATTACTCAAAATCTCCATTTAAATCCCCGCACCTCCTTTCCAGAACTATTTACGAGCCTCCATCTCCGCATTCATTATTTTATTTTTTTTGATTGTAGCATCTTAAGAACAACCTAGTCATCCCCGTCTCCCATGTTGAAGCCGGGTACTACCTTGGTCCGATGGGTGACCCCAATCCGACGGACCTGATTAATATGGAATCGGAGAGACTCCCTTTTAAGGGATCGGACCTGCAAGTTGCCGATTGGGCCGGCTCCTTCCGATCATGGCCGGGCAATGTCCCAGGATGGAGGAACTGGTTCCTCAGAATGCAAGCTACCAAGACCGCCTTTTGGGATGAAAAAGACATAGGCCAATGTTTCATGCTCTCTCTCGCTGATATGGTCAAGGACGAGAATTTACTGGCCGCTACCTCCCTCTTTTGGTCCGATGCTCTTAATGCCTTCATATTTGGTCATGGTCCGATGACGCCAACACTCATGGATGTACACATGTTGACCGGTCTCAACACCGTCAACGCCATGAACCCAAAAAGGCTTTCCACCGATCTGAACTACAAACTAGTAGCCACAGGCTCCAAGGGCTGGAAGAAATATGTTGCCGATCACTGCAAAACCGGCACTATCGGAGATAGAGAATATGCAGCCTTCCTTAACATATGGTTGGAAAGATTTGTATTTTGCGGATCAACTCTTGGTGCCACCTCCAATATGCAAGCCATTGCAGAAGCATTATCTCGTGGCGAATCGGTCCCCCTTGGCCATCTTCTTCTCGGAGCTGTCTATCATCTTCTCCACCAGGTATCGGCCAGACTATTGGACGGCCAAGCAGTCGGACATATCAGAGGCCCCTGGTGGTTTATCCAGCTGTGGTTGCATACACAGTTCCGATCCGCTTTCCAATACAACTTCAAGCAACACCAATTTCCAAACTATTATGCAGAAGAGGAAGATGCAACCACTCGCCGATGCACGTCATTTGGAGAAGCAGCATCGGTCTACCCTGGGTCAAGGCTTGAATCAAAGGATATGGCCAACTACTTTGAAAGTTTTTACCCTGGGATCACATCGGAGCGCTTCAGTTTCTTCGCTTACGGTGATCCCGATCGTGACTATGAGCTGCCCTTATTCAACATTCAAAATGAACTGACATCAATCATGCCGATCCTCAAGTCTTTCATCACACCGGCCATTCTGGGTAGCAATATTGCATTTGGCCGTAAAATAACATCCTATGAATTCTACAATCCATCAGTGGCTGCCCGTCAATTGGGGTTTGGTCAACTCCCGATCGGCCTGTACTTCTCCGATAAAATCAAACACAGAGAACCGATCTCATCATCCCTGGAGATGGATAGGGCTTTATCTCTTGCCCCCAAAGCCAATTTTGAAATACCAGAATGGCTATGCACAAGCTTCTCATCCAGGCTTTTCAAAAATTGGTGGAAAGAGCTTTGTCTTCATATGTTTAGACTTCCGACCATCACCTATTGCATACTCATCGATTCCGATTTCGAGGCCATGGAAAATCCTGTAAGTCTTTTGAAATCTTCCCTCTTTCATTCATTTTTACTTAAACGAGCTTTCTATAATCTGAATCCCATCTTTTAACAGCCGGTCGAAGAAAACGCACCATCAGTGAGCAATAACGAAAAACCGATTCAATACTTTATCAAGACTCCGTATCCAAGAATCGGCTCTTCCGCCCGGTCTTTGAAAAACATTATGGATGGCAAGGGCAAGAGAAAAACCGCCTCTACTCCAATGAATGCACCAAAGAAACCGAAGAAAAGCCACGCGGTACGATTCTCATCCTTTCGATTCTCATTTTTGATTCTTATTTCCGATCCTTACCTTAAGCAAATACCCCTTCCATTTAGCCTCCCGGAAAAATTCTCGGTCAATCAACCTCCAGGGCCGACGAAGAAACTGCACAAAAGGCTGCCGAGGGTGCAAGAATGCTTCTTGATGCAGTATCGGTAACAATCCGATTTCATTTATCTCATATTTCTTTGCAAAATAAATCGGCAATAATAATTTCTTTCAGCAAACAAATATCACATTGCCCGATCTTCAACCAGCTCCAGCCCAAGTCACACAGGCAGAATCGGCCCAACAGGTAAATCTAATCCGATCCTTAAGATCTTCACATATATATATGCTCAAATTGACCGATTCAATCGTAGACTCCTGCTCAGCAACCTATCATCGAGGAGCCAAGTACAACCGTCCAATCGGAGGCTATCCCTGAACAAATCGGAGATCCGTCTACAAATGTTCAATCGGAAGCCATTCCTGAGCAAGAATTTGGAGAACAAACTGTAAATATTCAATCGGAGGCGATCCCTGAGCAACCAACGGCAACTACCCCACCGGTGTCTTCTCTGATTGAGCCATCCCAAACACTTCAGATAGCTGTTCCCAGCACAAGCACTGCCAAGCCTCAAGTAATCCCCGATTACGTCCGAGAGGGACAATTCAAATTGGTACCGATCCATCCTCTTGTGTCAATATTATTATTTTAATAACACTTGTTCATCAATATTTCATTTCAGGCGCACAACTCCACGGCAATGAGTTTCGCATCACTTGATTTGGACGCCGCCATCGGAGAAGAAGAAATCAGCTCTGCACAATCATCTTCTACCATCTCCGATGAGGTCAAGACAAAGCTTCAAGAAATGCTGAATCACTTAAACAAGAGCGTCGCCATCCTTGTGGAAGATGCAGAGCCTATTCGTCAAATCTTCAAGAATTTGAAAGGTCAACCGCCGTTGGAGCTGGAGAGTGCAATCATTCCCGCGGCTTTTATTGAAGGGCATCAACCCCAAGTCTCTGCTGCACATCAAAGAATATCGGATCGGCTGTCCCAGCAAGACTTGACTAAGAAACGCGACGACGGCCGAGACGAACTGAAAGCTATACAGGCTCAAATCAAAGCCCTACAAGCTAAACCAACACAGCTAGAGAATCAGATGAAGCATCTTCATGGCGTTGAAGCTGAACTGCTCAAACGGCTCGCAGAAGTCTGCAAAGAAATGTTGGAGACCCAAGATGAAATCAACCAGATTCTAGCTTCCATCAAATCGGCACAAGAAAGTTTGAACAAACGCCTGGAGGAAGTTTGCCAAATTCACAGAAACATCAAGAACATCCTGGGCTCCGATGTGGAAGATCTGGAAGAAATTCAGAAGATTGATAACATCCAGTTGAACGCGATTGAAGCAATCCGCAAATTCATGTAATAGTTAAACTTTTAACTGCACTGCTCCGATGACATCGATCATCGATGAACTCTGTTGGATCCGACGATGCTGATCGTCGATGAACACTTATTTTTTTTGTAAATATTTTTGTTCTAAAGGCGATACATATCGTATCGGCTATCTTAGACGATATAGAATATCGGCTTTATGAATCTCCCCAAATACTTGGATAGTATTTTTTTCAAATATTTTCCATTAAGCGCTTTCGAAAACTCTTCTCCTTCCAATGTTTCCAAGATATACGCATTTCCTGGAACACACCGATTTACACGATAGGGACCCTCCCAATTAGGCGACCATTTTCCAAACTTAGAACTCTTAGTCCCTATCGGCAAAATCAGCTTCCAAACCAACTCACCCTCGATGAATTCCTTTGGCTTAACCTTCTTGTCATAATACTTAGCAATACGTGCTTTATTATTCTCAATATTCTCCAACGCCCTCAATCGGGTTTCAGCCAAATCGTCCAACTCAAAATTCATCAAACTTTTATATTCATCGGCAGTCAAGTTTCCCTGTTCCGATATTCGTCTCGATCCGATTTTGATTTCCCAAGGCAAAACAGCTTCAAGTCCATAAACCAAATGATACGGGGATAATTTAGTAGATCCATGACAGGCCATCCGATACGCCCATAACGATTCGGTCAACGTTAGATGCCATCGCCTTGGTTGTTCATCAATCTTTCGCTTGATGATTTTGATAATACTTTTATTTGATGCTTCTGCTTGACCATTGGCTTGCGCATAATAAGGAGAAGAATTTAATAATTTAATACCCATACTGGCAGCAAAGTCTTGAAATTCGTTAGACATAAACATATTTTCCTGATCAGTCGTAATAGTTTGAGGAATACCAAACCGATATATAATATGCTCCTTAATGAATTCCACCATATTTTTGGAATTAGCAACCTTCAAAGGAATCGCTTCAACCCATTTAGTGAAATAATCTGTTGCCACCAATATAAATTTATGACCCTTGCTTGATGGTGGATAAATCTGTCCGATCAAATCAATTCCCCATCCTCGAAAAGGCCATGGCTTGATAATCGGATTCATGGCTGATGCAGGCACCTTTTGCACATTTCCAAACTTCTGGCATTCTTGGCAACCCTTATAATATTCAAAACAATCTTCCAAAATCGTTGGCCAAAAACAACCTGTCTTTTGAATAATCCACTTCATCTTATAAGCCGATTGATGTGCACCACAAACTCCCTCATGCACTTCATCCATCATGTCTTTGGATTCTGATTTACTCAAACATCGGAGCAACACACCATCAATCATCATATAATATAATTGATCATCAAGCAACACATATTTTATAGCCATGAATCTTAATTTTCTGGAAACCTTTTGTGATGGATCCTTAAAATATCTTACAATCTCATATCTCCAATCTCCGATTTCTGGCTCAACCGTCATGATCTCATGAAAACGCCGATAGCCAGAAGCAGCTTGTGCCAAATTGTTAGCTTCCTGATTTTGAGCCTTGGGGATAAGTTCAATATTAACCATCACAAATTCTTTCAACAATAATCGGCACTCTTCAAAATAACGAATCAGAACATCATCCTTACGTTCATATTTACCGATTAATTGATAAATCACCAACTGAGAGTCTCCAAAAATCTCAACAGCTTTAGCTCCGATTTCCAATAATAATTTCAATCCTCTAAGCAGTGCTTCATACTCAACCCGATTGTTGGTAAAGTTTGGATCTATCGGATAACTGAATTCAAAATTTGCCCCCCAAGGCGAAACAATTACAATTCCGATGCCACATCCTTGCCCACATGAAGATCCATCAAAGAATAATGTCCAAGGCATCGGTTCAACCAATTTAACTTCATCTCCGATGTGTTGTGTTACGAAATCGGCCATTACTTGTCCTTTAACCGCTTTAGCCGATTCGTATTTTAAATCAAACTCTGATAACGCCAGTATCCACTTTCCGATTCTTCCTTTCAACATCGGCATGGACAACATATATTTGACCACATCGGTTTTGCAAACGATTGTGCACTCAGAAGATAATAAATAATGTCTCAACTTAGTGCATGAAAAATATAGGCATAAACATAATTTTTCGACCGGCAAATATCTTGTCTCCGCATCAATCAATTTTCGACTCAAATAATAAACCACTCTTTCTTTTCCCTCAAACTCCTGTATAAGAACAGACCCGATTGACAACTCATCGGTCGACAAATATAATCGGAATGGCTTATCTCTCTGAGGTGGAATCAAAACTGGCGGTGTCATCATATACTGCTTTATTTCATCAAATGCCTTCTGTTGATCTTCTCCCCAGACGAATTCCTCATCGGCTTTTAATTTTAGCAGCGAGGAAAAAGGACGAATTCTACCAGATAAATTTGAAATAAATCTTCTGACAAAATTAATCTTACCGATTAACGACTGGAGACTCGTCTTATCGGTAGGTGGCTTAGCATCTCTTATAGCCTTCATGCTTTTCTGTCCGACTTCAATTCCTTTTTCATGAACCATGAAACCCAAAAACTGTCCGGCTGATACTCCAAATGCACATTTGTTAGGATTCATTTTTAAACCATGCTTCCTTGTGCATTCAAGTGTTTCCGTAAATCGGCCAGATGTTGTTTGTATCCATCGGACTTCACCACTAAGTCATCAATATAAATTTCAACAATTCTGTCGATCAACTTGTGAAATATATAATTCATTGCCCTTTGATATGTGGCGCCAGCATTTTTTAAACCAAAAGTCATTACGACCCACTCATATAACCCAAGTGCACCAGGACATCGGAATGCAGTCTTAGGAATATCTTCTTCTGCCATAAAAATTTGATTATATCCTGCATTACCATCCATAAAACTAATCACCTTATGTCCTAAAGCTGCATCAACCAACATATCGGCAATCGGCATCGGATATCCATCCATCGGAGTCGCCTTGTTAAGATTCCTGAAATCGACACAAACTCGCAACTTCCCATTTTTCTTGAAAATAGGAACGACATTAGATATCCATTCAGCATATCGGCAAGGTTGAATAAACTTAGCTTCATATAACCGAGTTATTTCAGCTTTTATCTCTTGGTCCAACTCAGGTTTAAATCGTCTCGGCCCTTGTTTAAAAGGCCGATACCCTGGTTTAATTGGGAGCCGATGTTCAACAATAGATCGGCTTAAACCTGGCATCTCGTAGTATTCCCAAGCAAAACAAGCACGATACTCTTTTAATAACTTTATTAATTCTTGTTTAAACTCAGGATCCAACTTTGCACTTACATATGTCGGCCGAGGTCTATCTCCTAAACCTATATCTATTTCCTCTAACTCATCAGCCGACATAAACCCTTGACCAAGCTTACCCTCATCTTCAATGAAATCATCCATTAATGCAAACTCTCAGAACCGATTGCTTGGATTGGCTTTAATCCAGCATCGGACACTTGGATAAAATCTCCTTCCCAAACCTTGCCCGATAAGCATTCAATCCCTTCAAACTCCCAAACCGTCAAATCGGCGGTAGCAACGCTGACCGATTCATCGCTTGAACAGTCTCGATGTGATCCCCATGCCATTGGATGAGGCATTGATGCATGATAGATGGCACACAACAATTGGCATGAATCCAATCATGACCCAGGAGCAAACTGTAAGACGCTTTGCTGTCGATGACGAAGAACGTAGCAGGCAAAGTCTTGTTCCCGATCGTCAATTCAATATTCAATGCCCCCCGAGCTGGCGATGGATTCCCGCCAAAGTCTTTAAGCATCATATCGGTCTTGATCAAATCGTCAGGTCCTTTGCCAAGCTTCTGATACGTGGTATACGGCATCAGATTTACAGCAGCTCCCCCATCAACAAGCACTTTAGTCATCGGCTTGCCATCAACATACCCTTTAACATATAAAGGCCTCAAATGCCAATACTTCTCATCAACTGGCTTGTCAAACACAGCTTGTTGAGGTTGCAGAATCAACTGTGCCATAGCCTCTTCAACTTCATCTGTCTCATCATCGGTTGAACTTGCATTATATTCAGTACAAAAACCATGTTCACCGATGCCGACGGTCCATCATTATCATGTTTGGGTTTAGCTCTCCAAATCTTGGAATTGTCATCTTGACGCTTTTCCTTGAGCAGTTCTTTGAATCGGAGACGCTGAACCCTCCTCTTTTGAGTCATGGTCAAACCTTCAGGACACCATTGCGGATTGACTCCTGGACGTAGGTCCGATTTGACCTCCTCCTCCAATTCTGTGCGTCTTCTGGCTCTTGAACAATTTCCTTTTTCCTATACACCAGGCGATCATACACAGAAAGACGGTCTCCTTTATATTTTTGGCGATCATTATACCTTCGGCAATCATTGTCCCATCGGTTATAGCACCGATTTTCATACTCACGCCGATCATGGTATTCACGCCAATCTTCGCGCTCTTGTTGATAAGCTACCTCATCATGCCAGCTGCATCGACGTCCAAAATCCAATCTGTCATGAACAGACTGACGCTGTCTTTTTGAGTATCTGTAGCTTTCATACTGATCACTACATTCTGGACAATCATAAATTGATGGAAGCCTCAACTTTTCATTCTAGCAAAACCTAAAAAACGGACATCCCCAATGATCTTCATTATCAAATTTCCTCACCGGAGGACTCCGATCCCTTTCCTGCTGGGGCATATATTTGTCAATGAGCTATCCTGATGTAACCCTAGGCTTCTCCTTGTGTTGGTGATCATCCTGATAATGCTGATGATTCTGATTTTGCACGTCATCGGCCGTTACTTGGCAATCTGGATCAACAGCTCCCAATTTTTTCGCATTTTCCGATGTGAGGACTTTGGCTTTCATTTTTCTGTCGGGTGCTCTGATTTCAACCATATTTTGAGGAAATGGATGCCCATCAAGCTTCATCGGTTTTTTGCCAGTTTCAACTTTAATGATCCCTTTCTCAATTGCCGATTGAATCTCATTGCGGAAAACTTTGCAGTCATTAGTATGATGAGAAACTGAGTTATGCCACTTGCAATATTTCTTTTTCTTTAACTCTTCGGCAGAAGGAATTGTATGATTTGGGGAAAGCCTGATTTGTTTCTCTGCTAACAATAAATCAAATATTTTATCGGCTTTAGTAATATCAAAGCTGTACCTCTCTGGCTCGACCTTCACCCATGGACAGGCAACTGAATTCTTGTTCTTGGTCCATTCAGCCAAATCAATTTCAGCTTCTTCCCCATCGGATTCATATTCAATATTAGCAATTTTCCTCTGGAACTTATCTCTCCGATAACCATTGCCACATCCTTCATGCTGGGAAAGCTTTTGAATCATGTGCCCCAAGCCTTCAAAATATTGACTTTTATATCGGTCCCTGACCTGAGGCAACAAACCTTGGAACGCCAAATCGACCAACTGTCCCTCCGATAAATTCAACGAGTAACATTGGCTGCGTACATCTCTGAATCTCTGAACAAATTCGCTAACCGATTCACCGTTTCTCTGTCGGAGTGCTGTCAAATTGGACAGCCTGGTCTCTTGTACTCCCATGAAGAAATAGGCATGAAACTGTTTTTCCAACTCGGCCCAATTACTAATGGAATTCGGTGGCAATGATGAAAACCACAAAAAGGCCGACCCAGAAAGCGACATGGGAAACAGTTTAACTTTCAACGGATCCATCGATGCTACTTTGCCACACTGGATTGTATATCGGCTGATATGCTCAATGGTGGTAACATCTCCTTGTCCCAAAAATTTGTAGAAATCTGGAATCCTGAATCGGGCTGGCATAGGCAATGTATCAAACTAGTCCGGATACGGCTTCCGATACAGATAAGACTGACCTTTGGGTTTAGACCAAATTGATTTTTCATAACATCAGCAATCTTATCTGCCCAATCTTCCTGAGTATAATTTCCTTTACTAATCGGAGCACGATTCATTATAACTGGTGTTTCAGTAGCTCCGATTGATGGCTCCCGATTGTCAGCTCCCTTGTTCTTTGGTGGATTCTCAGTGTTGAAGAAAACAGGATACACCATCTTGCCATCGACTACAGGAATTCGGCTGCCAAACTGATCAATATGTTGAGTGCCACCATATTCCTTGTCTTTCGATTCCTCTTCTTGTTCCTTTTCTTCACCTCCATCCCCCGTCTTGGCTTTTGCCTTTTTTTGCCTTGGGAGTTTCATAGCACTCAGGATGTGTTTCTGGTGATGTAGACGAACTGATCTGTACCATCTTTTTCTTGAGATTTTTAATCGCCGAAGAAGCGCCAGTATCAAAGTAAGCAGGTCCCTTTTGGACATCCTTCAATATAGCTCCATCCAGCAACTTGGTGTTGGCAGTTCTTAATGACAGATTTTTATTGCCAACAAAGATATAAAAAGTGCTAAAACAAATAGACATAGGGTAATTTACTAATGAATTCCACGAGTTTTGGTGCTTATGTGCTCACAGGAGTAAAGTGGAGAAAGGAAGGCTAAAGTGGGCCCAGAGCCAGGTCGCCCGACCTACCCTGGTCGGCCGACCTGGGTCCAGGCCCAATGAGGTCCAACCTGAGCCCAACAGTAAAAGCACACTAAGAACTGATCAGGAACGTTGAGATCATGACGGTGGGAATGAAGAGATGGGATTGGTCCACATGGCAATCACATGGATTCATGGGCCCACATCCCCAACTAAACTGACACATCTTCACCATTACCCACCGGAAACCGACCAAAGGACCCACTGGGAAGTGACCCTGACAGAGTGGGGCCAAGGGGCCACAGCCCTGGGTCGGCCGACCAGGCCAGGTCGGCCGACCTGGCCGCGCGCCCAAACCGCCACCGCCTTCTGGACCAACTGTAAACCGCCTCCAGGAGTTCATCTACGCCGTGCATCATCGACGTCGGTGGAATGGAGGGTCGGCCGATCCCCCCTAGTCGGCCGACCTGGGCCCACCTCCAAACCGTCTCAACCTCCTCGTACCGACTCACAACCGCCTCTCCAAGCTATAAATACATGGACTCGGGGCAGGGCTAATCATCATCGAGCTGAAGTGAAGATCCAAGGCGAAGCCCTCCTCATATCCAGAGTAGAAATAGGGAGAGAGTGAGGGAGAGTCTGGAGGAGTCCCGGCGTGTCGGTGACCCTCCACCTGTACCTCGACGGATGCAAGCTTCTTAGTAAGTATCCGGGATTCAACTAGTAAGAGTTATAGATAAGTTAAGTCTCTATTGTGCTTGTGGATTCGTTGCTTTATTTATAAAGTATTCTAATCTGTGATCAAGGTTAGGATAGCTGATATTATCTTAGGCGTGGTGCTTAGGTGTATATCTGCCCTCGTTTGCCTCGTAGCCCCACGGATTAGTAGAGGTAGGCGGCAGGTGGTGACAGCCTTGTCCGTCCTTTGTAATCCTCCACGTACGGGTACGGCGTAGAGCTGTTGGCCGGCAATTTCCTAGAGGCCTAGGATACCCCGTTGCCTAAAGCAAGCATAGGAGAATTCTCTTAGCTATCATCAGACCCTTAATACTAAGTTATCCTCTCTACCCAGCCTTTATATACACTCGATCGATCCGGCTCAGCTTTAGTGATTAGATACGTTCCCCGTGGATTCGATACCTGGTTTACTCACGGGTGAAAGCTACTACGACAGCCGTGCGCTTGCGGACTTTCTGTTTGCCACCGCTGGTGTCAACAAGCTTTCTGGCGCCGTTGCCGGGGAACGGTAGCTGTTATCTAAGATCTAAGGTTGCCCGTATATCTTTTATTTTATATTTCTTTTTTTATCAACCATGAATTCCACCCAAATTCATGAGTTCTCTGCTCCAAAGGGCGAATTATTGGAGCCGCACCCCTCGTCAAATCCTATTTTAACCGATAGCTATGAGCTTCGCCCTGCTTTCATAGCTATGGTCCAGGACATATCCTTCTCTGGAAGTGATGGTGAAAACCCATACCGTCACTTACACGAATTCGAGTTGCTCTGCTCATGTCTGGTCATACCAGGCATGACGCAGGCAACAATTAAATGGAAGCTCTTCCCGTTCCCTCTCAAAGAGAGAGCAAGGAAGTGGTATGACCACACCGTTGGGCTAACGAACGGTGAATGGGAGAAGTTACGAGACAAATTTTGCTTGAATACTTCCCTGTTCACCGGATCTGTGCACTACGGAAGGAGATTATTAACTTCCAGCAACAAGAGAAGGAAACGATCGCCAAAGCATGGGACCGGTTCCAGGACTCTTGTCTAACCGGAACAGATCTAGGCATCCCAGACTATATGCTCATGCATCATTTTTGGTCTGAGTTGAATAGTGAAGCCGCCCGGTATACACTGCAGCCGGAGGCTCATTCCTACACATAACCCCGGCCAGTGCAAAAGAAGTCCTAGCAGCCATCCGGGAAAACTCCCCTGCCGACGCGACCGAAACTGAGCAAGAAGACTCCCAAGTAGAACCTATAGACTTGCCCAGTCCAGCTCCTGAGACCCCATCCGTTGAGGAAGAGGAAACTCAACCCCTCGGATTGCCATTCGAGGAAGATCTCTTTGAAGACTTCGGGAATACCTCGAACTACACAACACAGAAAAAGCCTACGGTAAAGACCCCCTCCATTTATATGGAGACAGAATTCCTAGATGAGACCGTGAGGGAGCTTATTCCCATCCTAAACACGAAATGGTCAAACGAATCTGAGTCTTCTTCCGAAGTCATTCGGATTAACTCACCTTCGCAGACTATTCGCGGTTTCGTAAGCAAGGTGGTCGTAGACATTCTGTACAACCCGACTGTTGGGGCAAACATCATGTCCAGTTCTTTCGCCTACGTCCTTGGACGTCATAAAAAGATGGCCCCAACGTCAAAACTCCTTAGAACACCCTTAGGTCAAATTCTCGAGAGTCTCGGCATAGTACGAGACTTTCTCCTCGTTCACCATGGGATTGAGATGGCTCTAGACTTTTACGTCTTTGAGACATTAGATTTTGACCTCCTGGTAGGACACCCTATCGAGGGCCTCTTTCAAGATGTAACCTCGGAAGGAAACCTCCTAGCCAAAATAGGAAGAAATCTTCTCACCATACCTTTAGCCAGGGTCAAGAATTCCATAGTTGAACCTTTGGTAGGACCTAACCCAGCTGAGGAAGTGAAATCCCTACAACCTAGCGACCCTTTTGAGTCATTCCTCGAAGAACATGTTCATGACTTTATAGAAGAAGAGGATGACGCTTCTGAGCCGCTTGAAACTGAGGAGCCACCTAAGACACACGTAGAGCTAAAACCCTTGCCCGCTGGCCTTCACTATGTCTTTCTAAATGAAGACAGGAACACCCCTGTCATCATTAGTGACAAGCTATCGCAGGACGAGAGTGATAGACTCGTAAAGGTGCTCGAGAAACACCGCTCGGCGTTTGGGTACTCCCTCAAGGATTTGAAGGGAGTAAGCCCTGCACTCTGTACCCATCGCATTCCCATAGATCCAATCTCTACACCTTCTAGGGAGCCTCAGCGTAGGCTAAATAATGCGATGAGGGAAGTCGTGAAGAAGGAAGTTTTAAAACTTCTGCACGCCGGGATCATCTATCCCGTCCCTCATAGTGAATGGGTCAGCCCTGTCCAAGTAGTGCCCAAGAAGGGAGGTATGACCGTCGTAAGTAACGAGAAAAACTACTGGGTGGCGGATGTGCATTGATTATCGCCGACTCAACAAGGCAACAAAGAAGGATCACTTTCCGCTCCCTTTCATCGATGAGATGTTAGAGAGACTCGCGAACCACTCTTTCTTCTATTTCCTTGATGGGTATTCTGGCTACCATCAGATTCCCATCCACCCCGATGATCAAGAAAAGACCACCTTCACCTGCTCTTATGGAACGTATGCATACCGAAGAATGTCGTTCGGGTTGTGCAATGCACCAGCATCGTTCCAAAGGTGCATGATGTCTATCTTCTCAGACATGATAGAAGAGATTATGGAAGTTTTCATGGACGATTTTTCAGTCTATGGAAAGACTTTCGACCATTGTCTGCAGAACCTAGATAGGGTGCTACAAAGATGCCGAGACAAGGACCTGGTGCTAAATTGGGAAAAGTGCCATTTCATGGTCCGAGAGGGTATAGTGCTAGGACACTTGGTGTCTGAAAGAGGAATAGAGGTGGATAGAGCAAAAATCGATGTCATTGAAAAACTTCCACCTCCCACCAATGTCAAAGGGATCCGCAGCTTCTTAGGTCATGCGGGGTTTTACCGGCGCTTTATCAGAGATTTTTCTCAGATAGCCAGGCCCCTCACTAGCCTTTTAGCCAAGGACGTGCCCTTTGAGTTCGATGATGAGTGTTTGCATGCTTTCACCATTCTAAAGAACGCTCTCATCTCAGCGCCAGTCATTCAACCCCCTGACTGGACGCTACCTTTCGAGATAATGTGTGATGCCAGTGACTATGCTGTTGGTGCTGTCCTAGGACAAACCAAAGATAAGAACCATCATGCTATCTCGTATGTGAGCAAAACTTTGACAGGAGCTCAACTTAACTATGCTACCACTGAAAAAGAGCTCTTGGCAGTAGTTTTTGCTATAGATAAGTTTAGATCTTACTTGGTAGGAGCTAAGGTGATTGTCTACACCGATCACGCTGCTTTGAAATATTTGCTTACAAAGAAAGATGCTAAACCACACCTTATCCGCTGGATTCTCTTACTCCAAGAATTTGATTTAGAAATTAAAGATAAAAAGGGAGTAGAGAATTCAGTAGCAGATCATTTCTTCGATGATGAGGACCCAGAAGGCTGTGAGCCTGAGGGCTACATGTACGAGAAAGAAATGTATATATTAAGATTTCATGCTTGAACATATATATATTCGATATTGACAATATGTATACATATATACCTCCTCGGCCCGAACACTACCAGCGGCAGGTTCTTCCATGCCATCACCTGACATATTCAGGTATTGGCTGCCATCGTCACCACCTGCCTCCTCGTCGACGTCGAGAAGGTTTGTGGCACGTGCACTGCCTTTTGCGATTTCTTCCATCATCATCATGTTCATTTCGTCTTCTGTGTAGTCCATTTTCTCTTCCGTCTATCAAATATACATGAAATAACAATTATATCAAATTCGATCAAATTCTATCAAATTCTACCAAATTCGATCAAATCCTATCAAATCCTATCAAATTCTATCAAATCCTATCAAATCCTATCAAATCCTATCAAATCCTATCAAATCCTATCAAATCCTATCAAATTCTATCAAATTATATCAAATCCTATCAAATCCAACCAAATTCTACCAAATTCTATCAAATTCGATCAAATTCTATCAAATCCAACCAAATTCTATCAATTTCTATCAAATTCTATCAAAATTCACCAAATTCTATCAAATTCAACCAAATTCGACCAAATTCTATCAAATTCGATCAAAATTGACCAAATTCTATGAAATTCAACCAAATTCTATCAAATTCTACCAAATTCTATCAAATCCAACCAAATTCGATCAAATTCTATCAAATTCTATCAAATTCTACCAATTTCTATCAAATTCTATCATTTCTAAACATTTCTAATAATCCTTTTCATTTACACTAATAATCATTTCTAAACATTTATAACAATCATTTTCATATACACTAATAATCATTTCTAAACATTTATAACAATCATTTTCATATACACTAATTATCATTTCTAAACATTTCTAATAATCATTTCTAATACGATGAATCTAATAATTACATACAAGGTCGTGCGACGGCGACGACGAGGTCGTGCGACGGCGGCTTGGGGACGCGGCGGCGGCTTGGGCACTTAGGCGTGGAGGAGATCGGTGGAACTGATGGCAGTCAGGGGCCATGAAATTGTATGAAATTCTATGAAATTATATCTTATTCGATGAATTTCAATCAAATTCGATGAATTTCCATCAAATTATATCAAATTCAACCAATTACAAAGTAATTTCTAAAATTGTATGAAATTCTATGGAATTATATCAAATCTTATAACTAAAAATCTTATAATTATATCAAATTCAAATTATATCTTATTCGATCAAATTATATCTAAAGTGACAATAACTAAAAATCTTATAATTACACACACACATGAAACAATGTAAATTCTAGATTCATATTTCAATAAATTACATGAAAAATCCTATAATTACATAAAAAAACTTATAATTACATAAAAAATCCTATAATTTCCAATAATTACATGAAAAATCTAATAATTACATACAAAACATAATTTGGGCAGCATTTCCCCTAAAAATTGAGCATTATGAGACCACCACAGAAAAAATCTAATCCAATCCACGTATCATTCATGGCATATCCGAATTATTACATCCATCATCCAAGCATCATTCATCCAAATTCTAGATTCATATTTCTATAAATTACATGAAAAATCCTATAAATACAATAACTCACACAATTCCAATAATTCACACAATTAGTGCTAATAAGTTTCTCTATAAGTAGATAAACTGGCTGAAAATGGTTACATGCCTTTTTGTCTAAGCTACAATCGAATCA
>CM014270.1:38328287-38473301 GCA_004135705.1 Alloteropsis semialata
GTTTTACCGGCGTTTTATCAGAGATTTTTCTCGGATAGCCAGGCCCCTCACTAGCCTTTTAGCCAAGGACGTGCCCTTTGAGTTCGATGATGAGTGTTTGCATGCTTTCACCATTCTAAAGAACGCTCTCATCTCAGCGCCAGTCATTCAACCCCCTGACTGGACGCTACCTTTCGAGATAATGTGTGATGCCAGTGACTATGCTGTTGGTGCTGTCCTAGGACAAACCAAAGATAAGAACCATCATGCTATCTCGTATGCGAGCAAAACTTTGACAGGAGCTCAACTTAACTATGCTACCACTGAAAAAGAGCTCTTGGCAGTAGTTTTTGCTATAGACAAGTTTAGATCTTACTTGGTAGGAGCCAAGGTGATTGTCTACACCGATCACGCTGCTTTGAAATATTTGCTTACCAAGAAAAATGCTAAACCTTGCCTTATCCGCTGGATCCTCCTACTCCAAGAATTTGATTTAGAAATTAAAGATAAAAAGGGAGTAGAGAATTCAGTAGCAGATCATTTGTCGCGTATGCAGTTTACTGACACGCAGGATCTACCGATAAATGACTTTCTGCGGGACGACACCCTACTCAAGGTAACTGCCTCCGACCCCTGGTATGCAAACATCGTCAACTTTATGGTTGCAGGATATGTGCCACCAGGGGAGAATAAGAGAAGGCTTATCTATGAGAGTAGAATCCATTTGTGGGATGAACCATACCTGTACAGGGTGTGCTCAGATGGCATGCTCAGGCGATGTGTACCAACAACCGAAGCAAGAAAGATCGTCGAGCAGTGCCATGCAGCCCCATATGGAGGACACTACGGGGCGTTCAGGACAAGGTCGAAGATCTGGCAGAGTGGATTCTATTGGCCCACAATGTATGAGGATACAAAGGAATTCATTCGACGATGCCAGCAGTGCCAGAAACACGGAGGGATCACTGCAAGAGATGCTATGCCACTCACAAACAACTTACAAGTTGAGTTGTTTGATGTATGGGACATTGATTTCATGGGACCCTTCGTCAAATCCTATGACAGCGAGTACATCCTGGTGGCAGTGGACTACGTCTCAAAGTGGGTTGAAGCAATGCCCTGTCGAGCCGCTGACTCCAAACACGCGCGAAAGATGTTCCATGAGATCATCTTTCCACGTTTTGGAACCCCCAGGATGGTGATCAGTGATGGAGGGTCACATTTCATCGACAAGACCTTCCAGAAAATTCTGGCAGAACTGGGGGCGAAGCACAACATAGCTACTCCTTATCACCCCCAGACAAGCGGTCAAGCAGAAACATCAAATAAGCAAATCAAGAACATTCTGCAGAAGACCGTGACAGAGATGGGAAAAGGATGGAAGAGCAAGTTACCAGATGCTCTATGGGCTTACCGAACGGCATACAAAACACCAATCGGGATGTCCCCATATCAACTGGTTTATGGCAAGACTTGCCACTTACCAGTTGAGCTAGAGCATCGGGCACACTGGGCCATAAGAAAGTGGAATATGGATTTGCCAGCAGCCCAACAGATGAGAAGGATGCAGCTGTTAGAGCTGGAAGAATGGAGAGACAAAGCATACCACAGTGCCAGAATCTACAAGAATAGAACCAAAAGATGGCACGACAGGAGGATCAAGGTGAAGGAGTTCCACCCCGGAGATAAGGTATTACTCTTTAATTCCAGGGTGAAGCTTTTTGGGCATGGAAAACTCCGGAGCAAATGGGAAGGACCATTCGTTGTGATGGAGACCTCGTCGCATGGGGCAATCACACTCCAAGATGATGAAGGTAACCTCTTCAAGGTAAATGGTCAACGTTTAAAAGTTTTCCTTGAGCCTGATAAAATAGATGAGGAATTTGATGTGATCAACTTGGTCATGGATAATTCCCACCTATGATTTCACTTTGCTCTAAGTCCTTAACCCCTAGAGCTTGGTTGCACACATTTTGGGGTAAAATGAACCTGTCATGTAGTACACAAAAAGGAAGAGGGCGACCGGGCTCAAGGCCAGGTCGGCCGATCTCACCAGGTCGGCCGATCTGCCACCGAGCCCGATCAGCCCTATCCTTTGCTAACGTCTCATTCCAACGTCTCTGAAGCCGTTCCACGGTGGATGAGCGATTCATCCTCTGAGGGATCCGAGAAGAGGGTTAATTCTTCTTTAAAATTTCAACCATCCTCTTCTTCCCCTCTCATCTGAGCTCTTCCTCGCCCACACTCTGAATTCACTAAACCACACCTTCCAAATCCCGAGCAATGGCCGGAAAGGGTCACCCCAAATCCCGATCGACCTTCGATCTAGATGGAGAGCCCACTCCGGCCAACCAATTGGTGCCCACCAACCTGGAGCAGGCCATGGCCGTGGTAGTATCCCCACTGGCCAGCCTCCCGCCTGAGGAGGACGCGAGAGGCCGCACCAGGGGGTCGGCCGATCTGCTTGGTCGGCCGACCGGCCCTGGTGGCTCCTCACGTTCTCGTCAGGGTTTTAAAAACCGAACCGGACGTCCAAACCGCCGGCCACCGGTAGCGGTTTACCGGTCCGGTTTGACCGGTAACCGCTAGAAACCGGACAAATTCAAATTCCAAATTCAAATTTTTCAAAAGGGGTAGTGCAATCGGTACGAGTCGATAAGCCGAGCGGTTTGGTCGGTAAACCGGTCGGTTTGGGCGGTAAGCCGGCCGGTTACAAAAAAATTGAAGAATTTGACATATTTTCGAATTTTAATTAAAAATTGAAAAATAAAAGAAAAATTTCCAAAAATTCTTAAAAATATTTCAAGGTGCGTAGAATCTAATGGTGTCAAAATTTTTCAAATATTAGTGCATTTAGTATTTTTTGCAGGCATTAGAAGTTTAACTGGCTGATTTAGTAGGCTGTTTGGACTTCTAATGCCAGCAAAAAAATATCAAATGAGTAAATATTTGAAAAATTTTGACACCAATAGATTACACGCACCTTGAAGTATTTTTAGGAATTTTTTCGACATTTTTTCATTTTTTTGAATTCGAATTTGAAAATTTGGAATATTCCCGGTTCCCAACCGCCCTGAACCGCTACCGGTCCGGGGCGGTTTGAGCGGTAACCGTGGGAACCGGACCGGTTCCCAACGGTTTTTAAAACCCTGGTTCTCGTTCGGCGGCACGGTCTCAGTCTCCGAGGAGGCTCCAGAGGCGTGATGCACGGGCGTCAAGCCCATACAGAAGGCCGACGACGGGGCAATTGACTCCGAAGATGACGCCGGCGACCGCTCCAATCAAGGGGGATGGACTCCCCAAGCTTCAACTAGGGGAGAAGCTGAAGGAGGTGGTCAGGAATAAATGGGACGACGTCGTGGCGTATCATTATACGTCCGATGTGTCCATTTATTCTCCTGCCAGCACCCCAGAGCCACGTTTCCGGGTCTTTGGAGAAAGGAAACCCGGTGGTGGCTATGGTAAGGGGTTGTTCCCTCCCCTCACACCTGAGGAGAGGAAGGAATTGGAGGAGTCGGTGGAATCTTCACCCGCCGGCAAGATCAAGAGGCACATCAAGCCTCCTCCAATTCGCAGGCCTGGGGGCCAATATGAAAGTGATGATGAAGAGAAGGCCCCCAAGGCTCCCTCCAGTGCTGAGTTGCTAGAGTTGATTACTCGACTCGGTCGTGACCATGCAAAATTGGAGAAGAAGTTCGCTGAAGAGCGACTTGAGCGCATAAGTCTTCAAGACGACTTTGAGATGCTTCGCAAATCAACAGCCGTGAAGCTTAAGCGCTTTGCCAAAGCTGCTGGGGATGAAAATCTCTACCATGCACCATAGATTCCCTAGGCTTTGGATTAGGATAGGCACATTAGTTTCCCTTCCATTCATTTATTTCACTTATTTCTTTTGATCATCATGTAATGTGCCTCTGAGTGATTGAATAAAATAAATTGTTTAGTGTATTAGGATTGTGTTTTGTGTTTCCACTTGTTTTGAATAAAAGGTACAAGTGTGGGGGAGACCTGCAACGGGAAAACAGAGTGATCCAACGCGAAACAGAGCCTTTCAGAACGCTACAGAACAACACGAGAGAGATCAGAACCAGGGGAATCACCCCCAGGTCGCCCGACCCCACCAGGTCGGCCGACCTGGTCTGGGTCCCACCTGGCCTCTTCTTCTTCCTGCATGCTGGTTTGGTTATCCTAAACTCTGTTTCAGTTGATTATGTTCAGAACCTGATCCAGGAATTCAATTTTTAGTAAAATCAACCCTGTTGCACCCTACCATCACATGGAAATTCATTTTAACTTACATATATTTTATTCCCTGTACTTTTTGGCTTGTGGAAATCCTCATATCTATAGAAACTCATGTCATCTAAGTAATTGCATTTTGAGATATGGCTTTAATATGAAAGATGCCTTTACTATTTGAGTACTTGGACTTTGTGAAAAGTTTTAAAAAAAAACTTTTACCTTGCTATGCTCCTCATGGGTTTGAGAGTCAAACACTTACAAATATGATCAAATCTTACCTTTGAGCTTTGAGTTATTCCAAGTCTTGTGACCCTTATTAGAGATATTTCATGTTTTTAAAGTCAAGTTCACGTACACTCCACCATAAAAGCTAAATCCTTACACTGAGGATGAAGCAAAACATGCCTTTGTCTCATGGTCATAAAGTAAATACTCCTGGAAACCGACTCTTCTTCCCAAAATTAAAATAGAAAGAAGATATGGGCTAAATGCATAGGAAAATAAAGAGAAGAAAAAGACTCATGCTAAAAAGAGCATTGAGTAGAAAAAAAAAAGAGAAGAAAGTGCAATAGCCCATATCCAAAAGAAAGAAAAAGGGAAGAAGGGTCAAAATAAAGGAGTATCATTACATGTCTACCTCATATCACACACTTGCACATCTTGACTTGATTACATGACTTGTCTCTGATTTGGATCCAATCCTTGGAATGACAACATAAGTGAAGAAAGGTATGTTTCTTGAGAGATCCACACAAAAAGTTTTATTTTGGAGAATTTGAGTGTTGTCTAAACCACCATGATCATCCAGAGAGAAACTCTTTGAGGAGCAAGGCATAGGTTTTCTTTGCAAAATTTCAAAACCCCAAGTACTTGAGAGTGAAGTGTATCATGTCATATAAAATGCTGTTCCTTCCTGCAATTATTCAAGAAGACATGATTAGCCACTTATACAATTCCACAAAGCCTAAATGTTTGGGAATAACTTATATGTCTGTTAATGATCTCCATGATGAAGCTTAGACTTTACTCGAGAGCGAGTAAAGGATAAGTGTGGGGGAGCTTGTCGGCAGTTCTTAATGACAGATTTTTATTGCCAACAAAGATATAAAAAGTGCTAAAACAAATAGACATAGGGTAATTTACTAATGAATTCCACGAGTTTTGGTGCTTATGTGCTCACAGGAGTAAAGTGGAGAAAGGAAGGCTAAAGTGGGCCCAGAGCCAGGTCGCCCGACGTACCCTGGTCGGCCGACCTGGGTCCAGGCCCAATGAGGTCCAACCTGAGCCCAACAGTAAAAGCACACTAAGAACTGATCAGGAACGTTGAGATCATGACGGTGGGAATGAAGAGATGGGATTGGTCCACATGGCAATCACATGGATTCATGGGCCCACATGCCCAACTAAACTGACACATCTTCACCATTACCTACCGAAAACCGACCAAAGGACCCACTGGGAAGTGACCCTGACAGAGTGGGGCCGAGGGGCCACAGCCCTGGGTCGGCCGACCAGGCCAGGTCGGCCGACCTGGCCGCGCGCCCAAACCGCCACCGCCTTCTGGACCAACAGTAAACCGCCTCTAGGAGTTCATCTACGCCGTGCATCATCGACGTCGGTGGAATGGAGGGTCGGCCGATCCCCCCTAGTCGGCTGACCTAGGCCCACCTCCAAACCGTCTCAACCTCCTCGTACCGACTCACAACCGCCTCTCCAAGCTATAAATACATGGACTCGGGGCAGGGCTAATCATCATCGAGCAGAAGAGAAGATCCAAGGCGAAGCCCTCCTCATATCCAGAGTAGAAATAGGGAGAGAGTGAGGGAGAGTCTGGAGGAGTCCCGGCGTGTCGGCGACCCTCCACCTGTACCTCGACGGATGCAAGCTTCTTAGTAAGTATCCGGGATTCAACTAGTAGTTAAGACTGAGTTATAGATAAGTTAATTTCTCTATTGTGCTTGTGAATTCGTTGCTTTATTTATAAAGTATTCTAATCTCTGATCAAGGTTAGGATAGCTGATATTATCTTAGGCGTGGTGCTTAGGTGTATATCTGCCCTCGTTTGCCTCGTAGCCCCACGGATTAGTAGAGGTAGGCGGCAGGCGGTGACAGCCCTGTCCGTCCTTTGTAATCCTCCACGTACGGGTACGGCGTAGAGCTGTTGGCCGGCAATTTCCTAGAGGCCTAGGATACCCCGATGCCTAAAGCAAGCATAGGAGAATTCTCTTAGCTATCATCAGACCCTTAATACTAAGTTATCCTCTCTACCCAGCCTTTATATACACTCGATCGATCCGGCTCAGCTTTAGTGATTAGATATTCATTTACATTCCCCATGGATTCGATACCTGGTTTACTCACGGGTGAAAGCTACTTCGACAGCCGTGCGCTTGCGGACTTTCTGTTTGCCACCGCTGGTGGCAACACTTGGCGATCAATCCCACCACCGTGTTAACCAATATTCCAGATTGGTTAATCAAAGCATGACTCACTCCAGCATCTATATAATCTTGGAAGAATTTTCTTTCCTTGGTAGTGATTCGATCGAACGCTTCCTGGGAAATAGGAAACTGATTTTTCTTGATCACCGCATTGCGAGTTTTGCTGAACGAGTCGAGGCACAGATTCTTGAATTCTTCTAGATGTGCTTCCACGAGTTTCTTCTGCTCATCACTGAGGTCCTCCATCGTGACAGCAGGGACTTCACCGCCTCCAGGTGCCATCGCAAAAGCTTTCTTGTCCCACTGGGCATGCCAAAATGTGTTGACGTCCAAAAAGTCAGGCATTGACTCTCGGAAATTAACACTGTGGCCTGGAAGATTTGCTTCACTTCAGTGCAGGTCCAAAAAATCTTAAGGTTCGCGGCGTGCCAGTCAATTTGACCTGAAATTGACAAGGTAAAGTTTAATCAGTAAGCAACAAGGAACTCATCGGCCAAAGCCCTGATTCGTTCTAGAAATCGGATCAGCAAAAAGAGTAGTCCGATTTCGATGACATGAACCATCAGCCCTGAGTCCGATTCGTGAGAATATAACGTGTACTCAAATAAACCATCGGCTATGAAAACCGAATCAGAGATAGATCTAATTTAAACTCATTCTTTAATATGCATCTTTCCAAAGGTGATAAACAAATCAAATCTCATGTCACTAACAATCAGATCGATTTCGAGACAGCATTGCTAGCAGGGCACCGATTTACTTGCTTATTCCGATAGATCAATATATATCAAAGAACTCGTCTAAATTAAATCTAATTGTAACTTGCCTATTAAATCTAAATCAGCTATATAATCAATACGAACGGATCTATTATGAAATAACAATAAAGCAGAATAGATCTTCTCTGATAGATGTAAGCCAATATGATAAAATCAACAAGATACGGTAAAAGGATGAGCGATCTAAACGAAGAAGGGCGATACGCCTCAATCTAAAGCCTAGACAACTCGATAAATTGATGAATTAACTAAACGAAGAAGGGCAATACGCCTCAATCTAAAGCCTAGATTAATTCGATAGTGTGTCGGAATTACAGACAAACCGGAGGTCAAGATGATGCAGCCCTCCTTGCTGAAGAACTCGACGAAAAGGGTTTGTTGGCAGGTAAGGCCGAAAGATGTGTTTCATTGATTGGTTGTGTGAACATTTTTTACAATGGCACAGGGTTTATATTTATACCCTGGAAATCTAACTAAAACTTGCCGGCTACGACAATATCTCTAATTTATTTAAAGCAATCTAATTTTAAACGACCAAAACTGTTACAAATCTTGACGCGTAGTCAGGCCCTGAAGAAGCTTCTAGACGTGTCCCTCCTTGTTAGTCGTACGTGCTCCGGCCTTCTCCTTCCCATGTCCGATCGGACTTCTATCGGACGTACTCCGATCGGAATCGGAGGCTGACTCAGAATCGGACTCGGCCCTTGCTTAACTCCGTTACACATAGCTCTAACCGAGTCAAAATCTGGTGTCAACAGGTTCCACTTAGTAGACGGCCTCCGCTTCCACCTCAGGTGCCTTCGGCGGTACCAGCCGCTTCGGCTCGGTTGCCTTCATCCCAAGATATTCTGGTTTCTGATGCTGCTCAAGAAGATGCCGATGCTGCGTTTGCTGGTGAGATAGAGCTTTATGGGAATTTTTTGCAAGGCACCAGCCTTCCTTTGTTGGCTACTTATTTGACAAAGAATCCTATTATTGATATCAATATTACTTGTGAAGGTGTCCTAGGAACACCTATTGATAAGCGCATTTTGGATCCGTTTGATGACGGCATTGATCTTAGTCGTTTCTAAGAGGAGACTCCCGTTCAGGAGGAGCCCGCTACCGAAGCTCCATCTGTTGAATTACCGTCTCAAGATGAGCCCATGGCTGAAGCTCCTACTTAACGCTCCTTCTCCTCCTTCAACTTTGCCTGTCAGGACTGAGGATCCTTTGAATGTTTTGGCTAAGGCTGCCGAAGCCACTGTTGGAGAAGGCAATGGAGCGGGGAGAGGTGTTGGCGTGTCTGGCATCTCAGGCTTTGATGGTAGGATTGTTAGTCCTACTGATGTGGTTGTTGGGACACGGATCCCTGTTTCTTCTTCTGGCAAAGATAGCAACAGCAACACCCCCCTTCTAGTTCCAGTAATGGAAACGTCCAGATGGTAGATGATGTTGTTGACGAGATGTGTGAACCAGGTGGCGAGGTCGATCGCCGTTCTAGGTTTGAAGGTGAATCTTCTCATGTGCCTACCCATGATGAGATGCCAGCCATGTGTGAAGGTAACGTATTTGACATTTTTGTTTATTGTTTCTTCATTTGGTTGCTTTTGATGTTCTCTTCCTTCGCGGCGTACGAACGGCTTGTTAAAGGCCATGATTTCGTGCCCTCGGATGCAGCGTGCTGTCTTCAAGTCTTAAGGTTTGTTTTTACTTTTATTGTCTTTGGGATACTTGACCTTTCGCCTTCACTTATTTCTATTTTGCTTTGTAGGCTACTATTGCTATTAAAGAGTTTGTTGAGGCCATAATACCTGGGTGCCCGATCACGAGGATTGCCGACTACCGACTTCGACTGAAGAAGACTCCGAACAAGACACGACGTCCCGATCGCAGGAGGAAAGCCCAATAATAGTTAGAGTCCTACTAGATTTAGGTCTATTTTGTCTTGTAAGGCACGTCTCCCTGGATATAAATAGTGGGGGGGTCCTGCACATAGAGGGTATTCCCAATCTTAGCCAATCCATGCGAGAGTATTTGTTACATCATTGTAATCTATACTCGCCGAGATAATACAAGCAAACAACTGGACATAGGGTTATTACTCGATCTCGAGGGCCCGAACCAGTATAAAATCTCGAGTCTCTATGTTCATCTACTATGATCAATCTTCGCATGAAGCGGGGTGCCTGCCGGACAAATATCTGCTGAGTACAACCTCGACAGAGGCGCGCCAGGTAGGGACCCTTGAGTGAAGAAAGATCATGCTGATCGTCAATGGAGTCTGGTTCGCCGACGTGTCGAGTTCATCGATGCCCTACATGCCCAGTTCCGTCAAGTTAGAAGCCATCGGGAGTTCTGCCACCGCTTTCGATCTCTACGCTCCCAGCCATCTAGTGCCTACACAAGAGATCCGATTTGGGGATCTCGTGTTCGAGCACCAAGGCTACTATGAGCTCAAGCTGACAGGGATCCATGATACCAATCTCACATGCGCCGGTCGGGAAGTTTTCGCCGCCTTCGCGGATCCGACTCCCAAAGACATTGCTGATCGCACTGCACAGTTGGATCTCGACTACAGTGGATCTAGCAATGGGTCAGAACAACCTGAAGACTGACGCGTCCACGTGCTTATTGGGAACTAGGCAAGTGCTGCCGCCGAGTCGCCCAGCTCGCGCAGACCACTAGGACCTCCACGTCTCAGCAACGCCCCAGCACTTCAGACGGCAAAGTCCCGTACTCTAATAACTCCATCCTCGCTGGCTCCCCGGAATCTCAACAACGACTTCTGGGCAGTCGAGCAGGACAACCTGCAGATCCAAACCCTCTTGAAGACAATGGAAGCAATGGCCGAGGGGACCCCGATGGCCACCATTGCCAAGAAGGCTCGGGAGGTGGCGGACAAGGCCAAGGAACGGCTAGAGGCCGCTGCTGCTGCACCACCAGCTCCGTCCAACAGGCGCGGCGACCCCAGCCGGTTCGCTCCCGATCTGTTAACGGACATCCTCGATACCGCCCTCATGAGGGGCACGATATGAGGCCGTAGCTCGAATACACAATCGCAGAAATCGTAACGCTCGGGAAACTCTCAACTACAACCGAGATTACCAAGCACGTGAGGGCTACTACCGGTCCCATCCAGATTCGCCACCACGTGACTCCCGAACTAGCACTGGAGGGTGCCTTGCGTACTCCCCCGGCCTGCGCAAGGTCAGGTGGCCAGATAAGTTCCGTCCTACCAACATCGAGAAGTATGATGGAACGACCAACCCCCGCGAGTGGATCCAGATCTATTCCACGATCATCGATGCCACCGGGGGATATGACTACGTCAAGGCCAATTACTTGCCGACTGGCCTGCAGGGATCAGCCCAAACATGGCTCATGAACCTGCCCGAGGCCAGTATCAAGTCGTGGGCCCATCTGAGGGAGTCATTTGAAGCCAACTTCCAAGGCACCTACAAATGCCCCGGACATGAAGGAGATCTGCTCAACTGTGTGCAGAAGCCTGGAGAGTCCCTCCGGGACTATATCCGCTGACTCAGTGACACCCGTAACACCATCCCAGACATGGTGGATGATCGAGTGATTGTAGCCTTCAATCAGGGCTGCAGAGATGAGCGAACGGCAGATGAACTTTCCAAGAAGAACCCGAAGATGGTGGCCGAACTCTATGGGATCCTCGAAGAGACCACCAAGATGGCGGACGCCCGAGCTCGAGTCCAAGGGAAGCCCAAACAGAGCAAGCCACCCGGGGAAGGCAAGAAGAAAGACAAACATAAAAACAAGAAACACAAGTCCGAGGGCGAAGAAGTCATGGCCATGGACAACAAGCCCCCATACCGGCGGCAGGGGAAACCTGCAGATCTCCCGATGTACTGCCCTATTCACCGATCGACAAAGCACCAATTTGTGGGCTGCATGGTGTACAAAAAGCAGAAGCAGGAAGAGGAGAGCTAGCAACAGGAGGGACCACACGACAAGGCCGCTCAAAACCCTCGGCAAGCGAACTACATGGATTGTGACGACGAGCCGCAACTTCCCGAGGATTTGGAGATCGCCACAATATTCAGTGGTTGCTTGACACGAACATCCAAATCCCAACTGAAGCTGGTCGAGAGGCAGATAGCAAGCATCGAACCCTGAAGACAGCCGTTGAGATCATCTGAGGTCCCGATCACATTCGACCAAAGGGACCACCCCGAGACGCTGTACGACGGGCCACTACTACCACTATGCATCAAGCCCTGGATCAGGTCGTGCAAGGTCGTGTGGACCCTGATCGACAGTGGAAGCGCCCTCAACTTGTCGTTTGTCAATGCCTTTGAGGAACTGGGTATCCCGAGGAGGTCATTGTCCCCAGTGGAGAAGCCCTTCTATGGGGTCATACCGGGCATTCAAGTCCTGCCATTGGGGAGGATCGATCAGCAGGTGACCCTCATGGAGGGGAAAAACATCCAATCAGAGTTCCTCACATTCGAGGTGGCTGATATCACAATAGACTACAACGGCATCTTGGGTAGGCCGTTCCTGAAGAAATTCATGGCGGTCGCCCACTTTGCCTACTCCATGATCAAGATCCCAGGACCGTTGGGCCCACTTACGGTTTGCAGAGACCGCAAGGGTGCGGTCCAATGTGACATGAAGACCCTAGACATGATTAAGGGAGGAGAGCAGGAGCCAGAAAAGACTGCCGAACCTGCCAAGAAAAAGTCCAAGAACTTACCGACCACTGCTGCTCAGGCAACAGTCGCTGAGACTTCCCGGCCAGCCGACGCCCGGTCAAAGGCCAAGGAAAAGCAAATGCCCGCGGAGGACAAAAACACCGATGACGTTGCCGCAGAAAAGCAAACCGTGGTGGACCAGACCTTGCTCAATGGGACGCCACCTTAGGAAACAGGCGAGTCACCGGCTGAAGCCTCTCTGACCACGCCAACAATGAAGCGTGTCAAGCCAGGCACAAAACCAGTGATCCTGGATGAATCAGACCCGACCAAGACTACCCAGGTGGGCATTGGTCTGGGTGACAAATAGAAACTCGAGCTCATTGCTTTCCTCTAGGCAAATGCAGATGTGTTCGCTTGGGAGCCATCTGATATGCCCGGGATCCCTAGGGAGGTAATCGAGCACAAGCTTGGCATACGAATTGGCATTCGACCAGTCAAGTAGAAGCAACGAAGATATACCCCGGAGAAACGAGACGCCATTAACGAAGAAATCAACCGACTACTCAAAGCTGGCTTCATTCGAGAGGTCCCTTTTCTGGAGTGGCTGGCAAACCCAGTCATGGTGAAGAAGCCCAATGGAATGTGGCAGATGTGCTTGGACTACACCGATCTAAATAAAGCGTGCCCGAATGATGAATATCCGTTGCCTAGGATAGACCAAATTGTAGACTCAACATCAGGATGCGAGCTACTTTGTTTTCTAGATGCCTATTCGGGGTATCACCAAATCAGCATGTGCACTGACGATGAGGAGAAAACTGCATTTGTAACTCCCTTTGGTGTTTATTGTTATATAAAGATGCCTTTTGGTTTGAAAAATGCAGGTTGCACTTATACAAAATGTGTTCACATTGTTCTCAAAGGCCAGATCGGCTGAAATGTGGAGGCATACATAGATGATATCGTTGTAAAAAGTAGGTTGAAAGGCGACCTGATCGCCGATTTGACCGAAACATTCGACAATTTGCGCAAAAACAGGATGATGCTCAACCCCGCCAAATGCACCTTTGGTGTATCATCGGGCAAGCTCCTCGGTTACCTTGTTTCACAGCGGGGTATAGAGGCAAATCCACACAAGATCAAGGCAGTCGATGACATGAAATCTCCACGCAGTCGCCACGAGGTCCAAAAACTAGCAGGAATGATGGTGTCCCTAAGTCGATTCGTGTCCAAGTCAGGAGAACTGGCAGGACTGATCATTTTGAATGGTCAATAGAGGTGGAAGAGGCGTTCCAGGCGTTCAAACAATACCTACGGAAAATGGCCGTGTTGGTCTCGCCTCAACCAAAAGAAGCGATGTTGTTATACGTAGCAGCAACACCAACAGTTTTTAGCACTGTTCTGGTGGTTGAGAGACCTACAGAAAAGTCAACAACACAGCACCCCGTTTACTTCGTGAGCGAGGTTCTGCATGATGCAAAGACAAGGTACCCTCAGATTCAGAAATTACAATATGCTATGCTAATGACTTCCAGGAAACTCAAGCATTATTTTCTGAGCCAGAAGATCAAGGTCGTGTCAACCTATCCCCTAGGCACCATTTTACATAATCGAGATGCTGTGGGAAGGATCTCACAATGGTCTGTGGAGCTCGGGGCTTACAACGTTGAATTCATACCCAGAACTGCCATCAAGTCGCAAGCTCTGGCAGATTTCCCGATCCCGAAGAGAGCGCCCAAAATCCCGAACATTGGACCATGTTCTATGACGGAGCACTTTGTAGAGCTGGCACGGGGGCTGGGGTGGTCATAATTTCTCCTCACAATGACATCATCAGGTACGCATTACAAATCAATTTTGTTGATCCAACTCTTACTAACAATGTCGCAGAGTATGAAGGGCTTTTAACAGGACTTCGCATAGCTGCATCTCTGGGGGTCAAGAGGCTGCTCGTGAAAGGGGATTCCGAGTTAGCTGCCGAACAGGTCACCAAAGAGTACAGTGCGCGAAATGATGTCATGGCCAAATACTTGGAAGCATATAGGAGGATAGAAAGCAAATTTGATGGGCTTGAAGTACGACATGTCAAAAGGGAATACAATAGTGATGCAGACAAGCTGGCCAAAGCAGCTGCCGAATGCACACAGCTTCCAAGTAACGTGTTACTTGAAGTTCTTACTAAACCATCTGTGTCAGTTTCTTTACCGAACCAAAAAACCGTGCTTGCCAAAGGCACAGTTGCTACAATCAACGAATCCGTCAAGGAGTCTATGTTGGTCGATACGGCTCGAACTGCCGCTCTAGTTGGAAATGAGGAGAACTGAATGGACCCAATCCGGGCGTACCTCACAAACCAAGCTATACCTGACGATGATGTGACACTGGACATAATCCATCGTAAAGCCAAGAATTATCAATTGGTTGACGGACGATTATACAAACTAACACGCAATGGATTGCTCCTCAAATGCATCACACGGGCCGAGGGCATTAGTTTGCTCCATGATATTCATGGAGGAATCTGTGGATCTCACGCTTCTCCCTGATATCTAACAGGGAAAGCATTCCGACAGAGCATCTACTGGCCTACAACTCTTCAAGACGCAAGTGAGTTAGTTAAGAAGCGCGAGGCATGCCAATTCCTCGCATAGAAATAAACTGAACCTGCGCAAGCTCTAAACACTATTCCTCTGTCATGGCTCTTTGCCACATGAGGAATAGACATCCTCGGTCTTTTTCCAAGGGCCATCGGGGGTTATAGATTTCTGTTCGTCGGCATCGACACATTTACAAAATGGGTTGAAACCGAGCCGGTTCAGAAAATCACAAAAGAGGCAGCTATCAAGTTCCTACGGAGCATTGTCGTACGATTTGGCGTCTCGAACAGGATAATCACCGACAATGGAACACAGTTTAAAAGTAAAAGGTTCTCTGATTTCTGCTACGACCACGGAATCAAATATGATCTGTCATCGATAAATCACCCAAAACCAAATGGGCAAGTAGACTGTGCTAACGGCATCGTGCTCTAAGGCATCAAGAAGAGGATCTTTAACAGATTGCAAGCTTATGACAAGCGATGGATTCATGAAGTCCCTTCAGTACTATGGTCGATGAGGACCACCATGAACCGAGCAACAGGCGAAACACCCTTTTTCTTGGTGTATGGAGCCGAAGCAATTCTACCATCTGATATCCGATTACAAGCCCCACGCTTGGCAATGTTTTCAGAAACTGAAGAGCCTGATAGACGTACCGATGAGCTACTCCTCCTCGAGGAGGCTCGCGATGCAGCCGCCTTCAGGGTGGCCAAATATCAGCAGAAGTTGCGACAATACTACGATGCTAATGTTTGCAATAGGAGCCTATGCATTGGTGACATGGTGCTCAAATTAGATCAATGCACCAAGGACAAAACTAAGTTGTCCTCCCCATGGCAAGGGCGTTCCATTGTAGTAGACATCGCAAGACCAAGAGCCTACAGGATCGCGGAGATAGATGGAGATGTACTGCCAAACATGTGGAACATAGATCAACTATGCAGATTTTACGCTTAAACCAATGTAATCTAGCAAGTTCAAGCCTATCCAGCAGTTTGGCAGGAGTATTCATCATCCGCATCACGTCCGGCACCAACAAAAACAAAAAAGATAAGTTCTATACATTTTACTCACCCTCGCAGTTACACTCGGGGGTCGGGTGTCATTTTTCTATTCTGTTTCTACTCTTGGTTACCATACTGCATATAATAACAAAGAGCCGGGGACTACTACACTGAAAGTTTTTTCAGACCTATCCTACGCATCCCAGGCGCAACGCTCGGGGGCTCCCCATATGATCAGGAAATTCTTGTGGTTAGTACTTCTAGATTCTTTTCTAGCATGTCCAAATGCTACAAAAGAGCCCGGGGGCTACTATGGTACTACTACCTTGCAAGAATCGGGCTTTTTAAATCAAGAAAGCTAAGCTGCACTAAGATACCGAATGACGGTCCAAGATCCACGAGAGTCCTCATGGGCTGTAGGCCCGTTAGGAAATTGGGCCGGCAACTCTGACAGATACAAGGAAGAGGTGTGTTGCTTAAGGAAACTGGTCGGCTACTGGGAAACAACCCGGCCTACTCATGTTAGGACTCTGTGTGTTGTATCCGACTAGGAGTTTATGTTTCTTGCCTTGTAGATCCTGTCTCCTGAGTATATAAGGTGAGGCAGGGACCCCTTGTAAAATCATAACCATTAATACGAGAAGATCCACCATACAGGACGTAGGGTATTACACTCTCTACTCGAGGCGGCCTGAACCTGTCTAAATCGTCTCGTGTTCTCCATCGTGCTCCTGGTTCCGGCGAGGCCCTCACGAACAACTCGAATACTTAAGGACCCCCATAGTAGGCTAGCTGGTATAAAAAACCGACAGCTGGCGCGCCAGGTAGGGGCTCTCGTCGAGAATCGTACAGCAAGCTCAATGGCACCAGTCATCATCAACTGCGGCGGCGACTTGGCGTTCGAGAAAGGCGCCACTTTCGTCTTCGGCTCCTGGGTCTGCACGGCGGACGGCGCGGGCAACTTCGACCGTGTCCTCAAGTCGCCAACTCTGGAGAAACTTGCCGACAAGCTCGACGAGATCGCGCCCTCGGGTCCGAGTTCAACTCGGGCTCGGGGAATCTCGAGTTCGAACTCAGCTCGAACTCAGGGAACTTTGACTCCTAGTTTGACTCCAACTCGGGCTGGGAAGATTCCAAAGCGGACCAAGCGATCCGAGTCGGTTTGTGAACCATCGGTTACACCAAAATTCGCCAACTCAAAAATCCAGAAGAGAAGGAGTCCTACCACTGCTAAGCACGAGGCTGACACCCCGAGCCAATTTCCCTTTGGACTCGTGGGATCCACCTCCATTTTCCAAGCGGCATCCTTGAAACAACTCCGATCTATGGTCGAATTCGATGAATTTCCCCTAAACGGGAAACAAGTCAGACTTGTCATCACTTCAACCCCTGAAGGACGATTTGTTCATTGGCCGGGACGCAAACCAAAGCTGGGAGCAACACCACAGAAGGACCTGGACATGTCTCGCATCATCGTGTGCATTGATCCACTCCCGTTTCAATACGGGCAGCCCCTGAACTCTTCAAGCAGCTGCGGATCAACTGTCCCAGTAACTTCAAGCACAGGAAGCTACTCACCAGGGCGTCAAGCCATGGTGATCATTGGCAAGAACCAGAAATCTCCAACGATGAGCCAACTGTGGAGAACGAAGCTGAAGCTGACCGCGACCGACACAGGGAGCGAAACGCTGCTCGTGCAGATCGTCGCCGCCGCGCCGGCCGCAGACTTCCTCCACAGAACCTCAACCCCAAGTTTATCCAAGTCGTCGGGGAAGACGTCTGCAACAATGCCGCAGCCAACATCATGGCTGTCATCACAGAGTTGGGACAGATGGCCCAAACTCTGAAAATCCGGAGGATGAAGACAATGCTCGAGACAGCGGCCGTCCAGCACGACACAATCAACCCGGCGAAGACCATCACCAGAGCACCAAGCCATCAGGGAAGCAGCCGACTCCCTGAAGTTGGCAATCGCGGCAACCAGTCCCACCGCCCGAGCAGAGACCAACGCCAACGCGACAATGAGGGCGGCATGGTACTCGGCGGCGGAGGTCGTAACCACGGCGCCGCGATGTTCAGCAAAGCCACATCGGCGGGCACGACGGCAACAGGAATAGGGACGTATGCCCCGGCAACCACGATAGCAACAGGGATCTGCGAGAACAATTGCCGCCCAGAGACGCGCTCACTGTCATCTCAGCATGGGCACGCGATCGCGAAGAACTCGAACGTCGCCGGCGCCAGGAGTATGACCAGGTCTACGGACCACCAGGTCAGGGTTATCACAACCTTAACAAGTATGAAGGGTTCCCGGTGTTTTCAGACCGCATCCGCGCTACTTCTTGGCCCGACAAGTTCAAACCAGCCCATATCGAAAGATATGATGGGAAGCGCGATCCTGAGCGGTGGATTCATATCTACTACTTGGCAATCAAGGCGGCGAGGGGCAACACCGACACTATGTGCACCTACCTTCCAGTTGTCCTTGACCAGGCCCCTCTGACCTAGTTAGAAGGGCTCGAGCCTGGCTCCATCGACTCCTGGGATGAGCTCTGCAAGGTTTTCATCAACAACTTCCATGGTTCATGGCAAAAGCCGGGTACTCGTTTTGACCTAGCCCAGTGCAAACAAGGCCAGAACGAGTACCCGCGAAGCTACAACCGACGATTCTGGGAGAAGCGCTCAACTTGTGCAAGCCTATCCGACCAAGACGTCATTGACTGCTTCCACGGCGGCCTTACAGACCCCTTGTTACACCTCGACTTCGGGAGGAACAGGCCAAAGACCCTGGAGCAGATGCGAGACCTCATCGGTCACTGGGCGGACGCTGAAGATCTGCAGCGCGAAAGATTCAACCGAAACAAGTCAGGAGGAGACCACAACAACAACAATGACTGCAACAAGGGCAAGCAAGTTGAGAACAACCCCAAACACGACTTCAACGACAAAAAGCGCAAGCCTGATGATACGGTCAATGTTGCTGAGAAGAACTCTTCCCGCAGGAAGTTCGAAAAACTACTCGACAAGCAATGTCCTTTCCATCCAAAGGACAAACACTCAAGCAGGGACTGCTACGGGCTCAAGAAGGCCTTTGCCACCGAAGGCGTTCCTAAGCCCAACAACCCTGACGACAAGGGAGACTGGGGTGACAAAGACACTGGCTATCAACAAGCCGACAAGTTGGTCTACGTCATCTTTGGGGGAATTAGTCAGTCAGAATCAAAGCGCAAGCAAAAGCTTATCCAGCGCGAGATTGCCTGCTTTGAGCCTGTCATCCCCACCTTCCTGAAGTGGTCAGAAGTCCCGATCAGCTTCTCTCGCGACGATCAATGGACCAACATCAAGAACCCGGGGCGGTACCCTTTGGTACTTGACCCTGTGGTAGCTGGCGCACGACTCACAAGGACATTGATCGACGGCGGAATTGGACTCAACATCCTGTTCGCCAAGACTCTGAAAAAGATGGGCTTAGACATCACCAACCTGCTCAAGCCCACTGACTCACCCTTCTACGGCATCGTCCCTGGCAACGCTGCCGTGCCCCTCGGCCAGGTATCACTTCCAGTTACATTTGGTACCAAGGCCAACTATAGGACCGTGTACATCACATTCGAGGTCGCCGACTTCGAATCCTCGTTCCACGCGATCCTGAGAAGACCTGCCCTGGTGAAATTCATGGTGATTGCACACTACATCTACCTCGTCTTGAAGATGCCAGGCCCTAAGTGGATTTTATCCCTAAAGGGCGACCTGAAGACCTCCTATGATTATGACACCGAGGCAGTGACAATTGCTGCAAGCATGCAGCAACCGAGCCAGGCAGCAATCGTAGCAGCTATGGCGAAACAACTCGGTGAGGCTAAGTTGGACATCCCAACGAAAAAGCCAGTCGCGTCAACCATGAAGCCCTCCCAGGAAGTTCCAATTAAGGCAATTGACCTAGGGACAGGTGACCCCTCCAAGACGGCGCTGATCGGCGCTGACCTGCCTATCAAATAGGAAAGTGCACTCACCAGCTTCTTACGGGACAACCATGATATCTTTGCATGGAAGCCATCTGACATGCCGGGAGTCCCAAGGGAGTTGGCTGAGCACAAACTCAATGTCGATCCTGCTGCCAAGCCGAAGAAACAACATCTACGACGCTTTGCCCAGGACAAGAAGGAAGCCATCCGTTCGGAGCTGGCGAAACTATTAGCAGCCAGGTTCATTAAAGAGGTGTTCCACCCTGACTGGCTCGCTAATCCTGTCCTGGTCCGCAAGAAGAACAACAATGAGTGGAGGATGTGTGTCAACTATACAAACCTGAACAAGCACTGTCCAAAGGATCCTTTCGGGCTACCCTGCATTGATTAGGTGATGGATTCTACAGCTGGCTGCTCTCTACTCTGTTTCCTTGATTGCTACTCAGGCTATCATCAGATAAGCCTGCATAAAGACGACCAGATCAAGACGGCGTTCATCACTCCGTTCGGCGCCCACTGCTACACCACAATGTCCTTTGGACTCAAGAACACGGGGGCAACATATCAGCGTGCAATCCAGAGTTGTCTCAAGGCTCAGATTGGTCGCAATGTGGAAGCCTACGTTGATGACGTCGTCATGAAAACAAAGAACCCGGATAGCCTCATTGATGACCTATCCGAGAACTTTGCACATCTCAGGGAATTCCAATGGAAGCTCAATCCTACCAAGTGTGTGTTTGGCGTGCCCGCGGGAAAACTGCTGGGCTTCATAGTCAGCCACCGGGGAATTGAAGCCAATCCCGAGAAAGTCACCGCTATTACATCCATGGCGCCTCTAAAATCCCTCAAGGATGTTAAGAAGCTGACTGGATGCATGGCGGCCCTCAACCGATTCATTTCAAGGCTGGGTGATAGGGGATTGCCCTTCTTCAAGCTCCTCAAGAAGCAAGACAAGTTCATATGGACTCCAGAAGCTGACATGGCGTTTGAAGATCTCAAGAAATTCCTCCACTCACCACCAGTACTCACCGCACCAGCTGACCAGGAACCACTGCTCCTCTACACTGCAGCAACTACTCACGTCATGAGCACTGCTATTGTAGTCGAGCGGGAGGAACCCGGCCATATATATAAAGTACAGAGGCCAGTCTACTTCATCAGTGAGGTGCTTTCAGAATCAAAAGTGCGATACCCCCAGGTCGAGAAGCTATTATATCCTGTCTTGATCACGTCCCGCAAGCTACGCCACTACTTCGACGCTCACCGGGCTGTTATAGTCACCTCTTTCCCAATTGGCGACATCCTCCGCAACCGGGACGCGATAGGGTGAATCTCCAAATGAGCGGTCGAGTTGGGCTCTCACGCCATCGACTTCGTCCCATGTGCTACTATCAAATCACAAGCCCTGGTGGACTTTGTTGCCGAATGGACAGAAATACAACACGCGGTACCAGAAGAACCTCTCGAGCATTGGATCATGTACTTCGACGGATCATTAAAGCTCAAGGGGCCGGCGCAGGAGTACTACTCATATCTCCAAAAGGTGATTAGCTCAAGTATGTGCTCCAAATCCTCTGGAAAGCTACCAACAACGAAGCCGAGTACGAAGCTTTACTGCACAGGCTACGCCTGGCTGCTTCCCTTAGCATCAAGCATATGGTGGTGTAGGGCGACTCCTCGGTGGTGATCAATCAAGTCAATAAAAATTGGGACTGCACCAAGGAGAACATGGACGCATACTGCATGGAGGTACGCAAACTCGAGAAGCACTTTCATGGGCTCGAATTTCATCACAACCTCAGAGACAACAACATGGCTGCTGATGCACTTTCAAAGCTGGGTTCCCACCGAGCGCAAGTACCGGGCGGCGTTTTTGTCCATGAGCTGTTACAACCATCCATCAAGGAGCAGGAAGTACAGCCGACTACAACACCCCCACATCAGCAAGTCATGGTGATTACACCCGAGTGGACAAAGCCCTTCATCGAGTACATACTACACCAGAGGGAGCTCGAAGATAAGGTGGAGGCTAAGCAAGTCATCAGGCGAAGCAAGCACTACGTAGTAGTCGGCTCCACCCTCTTTCGACATGGCGCATCATCCGGAGTCTTGATGAAGTGTGTCACTCCAGAAGTCGGATGGGAAATCCTTGAAGAAATCCATGATGGAATCTGTGGCAACCACGCTGCTCAACGCACGATCGTAGGCAAGGCTTTCCGGTCTGGGTACTATTGGCCATCCGCTGTGGCTGATGCAGAAGAAATCATGAATACTTGCCAGGGCTGCCAATTCTTTGCCCGGCAAGCTCATGTCCCCGCAACGGTCCTCAACACCATACCGCCCTCTTGGCCCTTCGCATGCTGGGGGCTAGATATGGTTGGACCACTCAAGACTGCGCCAGGAGGTTTCAAATATCTCTATGTGGCGATCGATAAGTTTACCAAGTGGATTGAAGTCAAGCCGCTAGTCAACGCTACAGCAGCAAAGGCAGCCGAGTTCATCCAAGACATTGTTCATCGCTTCGGCGTCCCGAACCGCATCATCACTGATCTTGGCTCCGAATTCACAAGGAGCGAGTTCTTTGATTTTTGCGACAGTCTGGGAATTGAAGTTCGCTATGCATCGGTGGCGCACCCACGTACCAATGGACAAGTTGAGAGAGCTAACGGCCTCATACTTCAAGGTCTCAAGCCAAGGCTCTATGAACCACTCAAAAAGTACGGCGGCAAGTGGGTGCAAGAATTGCCAGCCGTGGTATGGGGGCTCAGAACCCAGCCCAGTCGCGTGATAGGGCAATCACCCTTCTTTTTGGCCTACGTCTCAGAAGCAGTACTCCCAGTGGACATCGAGTACAATGCTCCAAGAATTCAAAACTACACGGAGGAAGCAGCAGAGCAAAGTAGGGAAGAAGATGTGGACATGCTCGAAGAGGCAAGGCTAGCCGCATTGATCAGGACAACCAAGTATCAACAAGAACTCAGGAGGTATCATGACCAAAACGTCCAAATGCGGTCATTCAACATTGGTGATTTGGTCCTTGGAAAATTCAGAGTACAAAAGATCAGCACAAGCTATCCTCACCTTGGGAAGGTTCGTTCATAATATCCAGGGTTATCGGCCCGGGTACTTATCAGCTACAACGGGAAGACGGAACAGAGGCGCCCAATGCTTGAAACATTGAGCACTTGCGGTGTTTTTACCCTTCAAGGAGTTATTAGAGTTTGATTAAGTGTCAATAAAAAGTTAGTCCTTTCTATGTACTGATGATGGCTTCTTAGCCAAACAATAATAAAGTGTCTATATTCCATTGTCTTTAAAGCCTGGAATTCCGATACAATTCTACAATTTTGAATCATCCCGAGGTGTTTAAAAATAATCCAGAAAGGGGTTGCATTCAAACAAGCCATCTACTTTCTGTTTCACACAGAAGGATCGGGCGCACCTATTTCAAATCCAGTCGGGTTGTTTAAAAACAATCCAGGAAGACTACATTTAAAAATGCATCTACTCTTTGTTTTACACAGAGAGATCGGGCGCACACAATCAGATAAAAAGATACTTTTTGTTAATAAAACACTAAGTATTTACATCTGAATCCAAGTTCATTACAAAGGTTTTCTTACAAAGGGATCCTAGAACTTAAAATGAGATACAATTTTTTCCATAGTGTCCTTCTCCTCCTCCATGTAGGTATCATACATGGCCCAGGTACAAGCCGGGTTGATTCGCCCTTCGATAACACCCAGCGGCTGTGAAGGGAACCATGACCGGACTACCCCGAGTACTTGTCTGGTACATGAACGGGCGATCCGTTGGCAATATACCTTCACCTGCCCAAGAGTTGCTCGAAGCCGATCAAGGAGAGGAGGAGCGACGCTACCTGCAGGTACTTTCGCATAAACATCAACCAGCGGAAGGGCAGCTTCTTTCCAAGACTCAATTTCTGCACCACGGTGATTGATCTCTACGCGAAGCGCCTGAATTTCAGCCTCTTGGTCGCCGATCTTGGTCAGGTCTTCAATAAGTTGCGCATTGGCATGCTGGCGCATCTTTTGCTCTTCAGCAAGTTCCACCATGCAGTCCTTCTCCCGCTGCTCCGCTTGGTTTGCGCGCTCTTGTTGCCGATAAAAGCAGTTCTTCATATCGATGAACTCGGCCTTCAGAGTTTCAATGCGCTTTTCACTCTCTGCAATCAAAAGATCATATTATATTCATTATGTGATCAGTACAAATAATAGGGAAGAGGTACCCAGCTTAAATACCTGAGTTTCTGTCGTAAAGACTTATTCTTCTCAACGACGTCCTCGCACTGGTCCTGGTACAAGTTGATTTTCTTGTAAGCCTGATCCAGCTCGAGGCGCAATTTGGCGCATTCTTGGTCCCAGGCTTCTTGCCCCTTGGCCAAATCAGTAGTGGCTTTTTCGGCACGGGCGATGGACGCGCTGGCTCTCCGAAACATCTCAGATTTCTGCTGAGATCGTACAAGAACACTCTGTATCCAAGATAAAGGCGGCAGAGTTGATTAAAGTACAAAGGAGATAAGTATATTTACAATACTAGGTCATTTTGACTAACCTCTGTGAGCTTGGAGAGTTGTTTGTGCAGCTCGGTAGCCTTCTCCAGATCCTCGTGGTCAACTTCCGAGTTGAACAGAAAGGCGTTTTCATCATCACTTGCGTTGACGCCTGGTGTACCAGTGAAGATCTGGAATGGCTCTGGTGAAGGTTCACGGGGTTTCTTTTGTTTTCGGATGATTTCTTCAATTGCTGCTTCCTTCATCAGGCCTGTGGCGGTGTCCAATTCCGCAGTCTGGAGGCTCGCCATCCGGATACTTTCTGTTGCCTTGGGCCATGACACAGGGGCAGAAGTACCCGGAGCGGCTCGCTCTGTAACCTGGGGCGGCGGTGTGACGTTGCTGCTTGTTACTTGGGGTTGGGGCTGCGGAGATGCTCGGGGGCTTGGCCTTTCGCTTCCTCCTCTTGCCTCTACGATTGGAGTTTTTGGCAACTCTGTAGGAGTGGGAGTAGGTGGACGGCTGCACAAAGATCGAAGATTAGCAATATTCGCAATTCAGAGAATGGCTCTATAAAGTTGGATCATATACCTGGTGAACTCCATGTTAAATTCGGGCTCGTCCACATCAAAGTTGAATCCTCCAGACAGAATGTCTTGAGGTTCTAGTTGTCCTTCTGGACGAGCGGGTTCTTCTTCTTGAGGTCGCTGCAATCATAAATTCAAGTCATGAAAGAACTCGGCAACCGACAAGAGCGAAGACTTTTGCAACAAGATAATTAGTGTACCTTGGGGCGAAATGAATGCAGTGGGATTCCTACAGGAATCTCGACATCTGTTTCCGTCTCTGCTTCAAGTACCTCTGCTTCACCAAGTACAGTATCAGTTGACTTCTTCAGCGCAGGAGATACTTTCTTCCGCAGAGCCCGTTTCCTCTTGGGGATTGGTCGACTTGGGGCATCCTCGGTATTAGGTCTTTTCAGACCTGATCCTCCTTGCCCAAGTATCTTGCCGGGAGGTTGTCGGGGTGCATCGTCATCAGAAGATGATCCGCCCTCTAGAATCACCTGGTCCATCTCCGGTGATGCCTTCTTCCTCCCTTTCCCTGAGCTTTCAGCAGTTTGCGGGGGTGGGGGAGATCCAGGCAACCCGGATTGGTTCTCTGTTATTTCTGGAGGCGAGGAAGCAAGTCTGGTCCGCAATTCCTGGCATTGGGTATCAAAGAAATTGATTAGTTATCAAGAAGCAAGAAGGTGAATATCATAAATGGTATTTGGGTTGTTTTCGAGCTTACCAATAGTGATGGACGACTTGTCGAGTGCTCGGGTACTCGACGCGGCAGCTCTTGGGCATCCATGAAGAGCGCCTGGACGCGGACGGCGACTTCATCTGACGATAAATTGTCGGAGGTGATCCTGGTTGGGTCTTTGGAGCTGGTATATTCATAGCCAGCGTGCACCCGCATCTGGCAGGGTTGTACGCGCCGGCGCAGGAAGGAACTGGCAATCCCAATGGCAGTTAGACCTTGATCCTTCAAGTCAGCGATCATTTCAACAAGCTAGAGATTCCTTCAACCTTATCCCTATCAAGAGATTCATTCCACGAGTCTTGCTGACGAGGCAGATGACCGGAATGTTTGGAGAGTCTTGGGGGCTGGTTTTCTACATAGAACCACTTATTGTTCCAGTCCTTAATGGAATCATTCATCTTGAAATCAAAATACACGTTTTTCATCCCCTGACGAAGCTGAAATCCAGCTCCGCCGACTGAAATGGGGATCGATCCCTAGGAAGGTTTCGCAGAGATGAATGAAGAGGGAGATCTATAGGATAGAGTTGGGATTGAGATGAACCAACTCTAACTTATAGTAAGAGAGAAGCCCTCAGAGAAAATCATGAGCGGGGAGGGGAAATCCGCGTTCATAAAATGCAACAAAAACCACGATTTCGTGGATATCTTCAAAAGGCTAGGCCTTACCAACATCAGTGCGCCAACAGGAGATCGATTTCTCTAGGAGGTAGCCTTGATCCACAAGACCGTGTACCATCTCGTCTGACGCTTTGGATGGTTTCCAGATGAGAGCAGGCGCGGGGGCGTTCTTGAACACCGGCATATCTGTGATATGGATCTTGGATTTCTTTTTGCTTGCCGCGGCTTTGCTCTCAGCAGGCTTGGATGAAGTAGGTTTCCGACCCATCTTGCCAGACGAGGTCTTGGATTGACTCTCAGACGGGGCTAGAGTGGATTGGGGATTGCGCGCAGAGGCGAAAAGTATTTGAGGATTTCAATTGTGAAAGCGACGGCGGCGGGAAGGGGAATACGAACGGTTCACCTTCTGTCTTATAAGATTGAAGTGGTAACCCTAAATGTAATTCCATAAACCCGTTTTCCAAAATACGTCAACACGTGTATTCGCGGTTACAAACCAGATGCATATTTGTGTGGCAGTTTCCTTACGAGCTAGGTCATTTTCCGAAGAATTTTCATTCTCGGGGGCTGATGCTTAATGGGATGATTTTTTTCCACACCAAAGAATATACATATTTCTTCATAAGTCTTTAAGCTTATTGTTATCTGCTTTAAGCTTGGGGGCTGGGGGGAAATAGTAGATTTCTTTTGGAAAGTTTTTTCATTAAAGACCCTGGAATTGTTTTTAGTTCTTGAAAACATTTCTAGGCTCGGGGGCTAGACTCATAATGGGTCCATCTTTTTTCAAAGGCTGGACAACAATATAGTAAATGGGGAAGTTTTTGCATCATCTTTGGTTTACAAACCAAAGCCCGGAGGCTGGCTGCAAAAGAAGTCAGCAAAGGAGCACATCATGTTCACTTCTGGAGGTTTTCAACAAGCAAGATGATGAGGAAACAACTCGGCTGATGCTGAAACTGTTGGGAAACAACTCGGCAGGCGTGAAGACATGAAGACGCTCGAGGGCTTGACGGTCCAAGATCCATGGGAGTCCTCATGGGCTATAGGCCCGTTAGGAAATTGGGCTGGCAACTCTGACAGATACAAGGAAGATGCGTGTTGCTTAAGGAAACTGGTCGGCTACTAGGAAACAACCCAGCCTACTCATGTTAGGACTCTGTGTATTGTATCCGACTAGGAGTTTATGTTTCTTGCCTTGTAGATCCTGTCTCCCGAGTATATAAGGTGAGGCAGGGACACCTTTTAAAATCATAACCATCAATATGAGAAGGTCCACCATACAGGACGTAGGGTATTATGCTCTCTACTCAAGGCGGCCTGAACCTGTCTAAATCGTCTCGTGTTCACCATCGTGCTCCTGGTTCCGGCGAGGCCCTCACAAACAACTTGACTACTTAGGGACCCCCCATAGTAGGCTATCCGGTATAAAAAACCGACACCGAACACCATAACTACCAGGAATTACACAGTTCAGAAGACCGCTCGCGTCTCAGTAACTAAACAATTCCAAAATAGCTTATGGTAACAGGATTTTTGGCTATGGCAAAGCTATCAGTTAAAAAGTTCCACAAAAGGGCCGATCAGCTCTATGACTTACGCAAAAACATGCAAGCATATGTTCCGCAAGACAAAAGTCACAAACTAAGATCATCAAATTTTTGCCCTATTACCGGATTCCATCATAGAGTTCTAGATGAGTCCTACGAGTCACTCAAATGGAGGCCAAGTTTCTTAACAAAGGGTTCCACCAGTGGGGCAAGATCGTCAAACAGTACCTAAGCATCTCCGACTGAGCACTTGAAGCCTTGGGAAAGCAGTGCAGCATCGAGGTCTGGAACATGGCTCTTCAAGGCCCCAACGGTGTGTGTTGCAGCGACGCATGCACCCTCCATGGGCCTGCTCTCCAGAGACGAGTTGCCCTTTTCTGAAGCTTCAAGATGGGCGGTGAGATCAGCAACCTCCTTGTCCCGGACAGCAAGCCGGCCTTCCAGATCCGAGTGTTTCTTCTTGAGCACCTCAATGCTCTTGGAGTTAGCTACAGAATCAGAGGCATTGCGTTAGCAACAGTTTGCGGGACAAGAACCAGAAACAGACAAGGTTATACAAATCAAGTACCTTCTTTCTTGGACTGGAGAACAGCAACTTAGGCCTCCAGTCTGATCATAGACGCTTCCGCAGCAGAGGCACGAGCATCTAGCGAACGCCACTGCTCCTCAGCTGCAAAGAGCAAGGCAATGATCGGGCCCAAGGGCGTCGGGACAGTTCCTGTAACCTCTGCAGTTTTCTCCGCACCATCGGGCTGGGCTGTCGAGTCAGGCTCGGGAGTTTTCTCTTTCTCTGATGGCTTGGTGGGAGGGAAGCTGCAGGTTTGGAGGGCCTATATTTCCCGAACAAAGAAAACAATTAACAAAAATTCTCCCTGCGAGAAGCAAGCAAGCAAAACCAAATGAGTCGAAGCCCTTACTCGGATGTCGGGAGTGTGACTTTAAACTTCTTCAAGGCAACAGAGGTAGGCTTTGATGTTGGTGGGGCAGGACGAATTTCCTGACGAGAAATCTCTTGAACACACTTAAGTTTGGTTATGCGATCAAAAGCTGAAAATAAACGCCCGAATACGATCATGCTTGATACCTGGTCATCAGGACGAGGCGGATCACGACCGGCAGGCAGCTCCGCGGTGTCAGGCACACCAAGAGATTCCGATCCCGGAGTCATCATCTCCACGTTGGCACCGCGAGAGCGCTTGCGGGTTCGAGGAATAACTGCCTTGGTGTTGTTCGGGTTCTTTTTCTCCTTGGCAGGCGACTGCTCGGGCGGTTCGGCGGTCGGGGCTCCGGCGCCTTGATCAACTATTGGCTCAGCTTCCTCCTTGACATTGATGGCTCCACTCTAAATGGGAGCATCAATGGCAGGAGGGGCCTGCTCAGGAGAACAGGAATCATGACGGATAAACATTAATCAAGAAGGGATATTTTCTGAGAACAAGTTTACCATTGGAGGAGGGTTGTCGGTGCTATAGAGAGCTGGGACGCCTGTCCAGTCCGGGATATTGGCATTCACCATCTTCTTTAAGCGAGCAGCCACTTCAAGGTCTGGGACAATTGTTGGTTAAGAGTCATGACATCTCAAATGACTGAACGATCTCAAAAATATTACCGGATAGAAAGAAAAAGGCTTACCATCTGGCTTCAATATGTTCGGGTCAATGTCGCCCATGAAAGACTAGGCATAGTGAACATGAGTCATGAGCGGAATGAATCTCCATCAAATGAAGACCTCCGCCACATGAATTGCTGTCAAACCTACCTCACGGAGTGCCAAGATCCGGTCGATGTGCTTCTGCATCTCAGGGGTAATTTGCTGCAGGGCTTTGGTTTCCTCTTTGAGATAAGGCATCAAGTGTTTCCCGTTTGCTACTGAGGCTTGGGGAAGGGTGATGTAAAACCAATGGCGTTGGTAGCCTTTCTAGGAATCTTTCACTGGAAAGGGGATATAAATCTCCCGATCTCTCAAGGAAACCCAATTGACCCGATCATGAGTTGTTCTTTGTAAAATGCAGGAGCATAAAAATATCTCCATTAGGAGCAATGACGGCTTAATCCCTAACCAGGCTTCACACATGAAAGCAAAGACGCTAAGCATGGCTATAGCGCCGGGCTTGATGTGCACAAGCTCTATTTGGTAGAAGTCGCAAATGATATGGAAGAAATCTAACCGATAGACCCCAAACCCACAGTGGAAGAACACAAGGAATGCCACCAGTTCAAGAGTGTCAGGCGTCAGATAGAGCAGACCTTTTGCATGGCGGCGAGGGAAGGTGGTAGTATCTGGAAGCAATCCAAGATTCTCCAGATGTTTCAGCTGTTTCGCCGTGGTGGTGGACTTGTCCCAATACTTGTCCGTGGTGTGGATTGTGGATCCGCTATGCAGTTTCCGTCCGTAGGCGGCGGCGCTGCTCTGCTCCCCTGACGACTCACCCCCAGATGAGGACTGGTGGGAGGAAGCCATGGCGGCGAAAGGATGCTCGATTGATTGCAGGAGCGAGAGGATGAAAAGCAGAAAGCAAATGCGGAATGGCAAGTTGTTGCAGATGCGAGTAAGGAAGACGAAGGCCTAAATGGAGACTAGGCGGCTGCGCCTGGGGGCTTTATGGTTTCGAGAGGGAGCACGAACCCCGAGAAAACTGGCCTTGATCCGCGCAATCCGCAGTCACTATTAGGTCAAAGGATTCTTTCCTTTCTCTGCGGTGGGTGTTGTTTCGAAAACTATGCACGTCAAATTCAATGCATTTGGATGTGTTAGCTTACTAGGTGACGAGGGTCTGGATTAGGGGTACCCAACCAAGCCCTTAACCCGGGTCCTCACGATAATCCACCCCTCAAAAACAAAAGCCGAAGACCCAAATCAAGCGGATCCTCCATGCCCCGACAGCTCGGAGGTTGCCCGACGAGTCTCCGATTCGCCCGAGGAGTTCTCCGCCTCCGAGTGGTTCACCGATTCGCCCGGGGAGTTCTCCGCCCCCGAGTGGCTCTCCGATTCGCCCGGGGAGTTCTCCTTCCCCGAGTGGCTCTCCGATTCGCCCGGCCAGACTACTCGGCTGCGTCCCGTCCCGGCCCATCCGGTGCCGTACCTACTTGGTACCCGCCGTGCCAGAGCATGATGGGCGCCCGTCCTATGCCACGGCAGCCACAGTGGCACCCGTCTTGTCCAAACAGGAACGCTACAGTCCGGGGAGGAACGCATGCGCAACACCGGGCACCCAAGGACGACCCCAGGCGCCCATGGACGACACCTGGAGCCCGGGGAGGACACCTGGGACTCCCGAAGGCCCAGAACAAGTCAACCACGACTCAGAAACTACCCGGGAGCCCGCCCGAGAGGTCATCTACATCAACCACCCGGGATGTACGATCCCGGGTCCAGGCGGGCGCCCACTCCGTCAACACCTGCTCCCTGTACGGCTCGGCATGCGGCGCAAGATAAAGGCCTCGGGGCCGAAATTCCCATTGTAATTCTCTCTTTTTTACCTCCCCGCCTCCTTCTCCCCCATGAGACTATAAAAGGGGCCGAAGGGACACCCGTGAGAGGGGACAACAGACGAACATTCGAACATAGCACACTCACTCACACGAACACAGGGACTTGGGACCCTCTCCCTCTCCCGGTTAGTTTGTACCCCCCTACTACAGACTTGGACTTGAGAACATTGGCACTCACTGGACGTAGGGTATTACTCTCCGGAGGCCCGAACCAGTATAAACCCCTGTCTCTTGAGTCACCATCCGGACCCTGACACGCGATCGTAGAAATTTACTTGCCGGTGGTAGAGAACCCCGACAGTTGGCGCGCCAGGTAGGGGCCTTTTCGCGTGTCACGACATCCCAACAGGGCCCGGATGGCCCACGGCGGCGCCTCGCTGGCGCCGGGCGATCACCTGCGGTTTGGCTCCCTCGACTTCGTCTTCGGCAAGTCGGTGGAGCCCATCATCGGGGCTACTTTCGTACGCCCCAAGCTTGCCCGCGACGATGACGGCAAAACGATCCATGACGAGGGGCCCAAACTCTCCCGAGCCACCACGGGAGCCACCGCATACGTCTTCGACCTGCTAGGTGAGGACCTGGCGGTCGCCCTGGGACGGAGCCCGACCCAGGAGCACTTCCGCAACCTCTCCTACATGATCACCAACCTCGCCCTCCAAGTTGGAGGGGAGGAACAGCTCCTTTGGGACGACTTCCTCGACTACTACGGCGCCATGTACCCGGGGGGACAGCCAGGCCTGCCACGCGATCCGGCGGTCGCCCCGGCGTCGACGGAACTCACCTCCTCCACCTCTCCAGCCGCCAAGGGCGCGACGGGCAGGCAGAACTCGAGCCCGCGGTTGAGGTGGGCTCCGTCCAACTTCGACCCTTCCCGTGAGTGCTTCATGTGCCACACTCCGGACGGGGACATACAGACTGCAAGCAGCTCGACGGGCGACAAGGCGGCCCCCAAGGACGCCAAGGCGCCGCCCAAGAACGACCCAGCCGGCGATGCTCGGCGGACCCGGCTGCGGGAGCTCGACGAGGCACAACGTCAACTCGAGGATGAGCGCGGGCGACTTCACCGTGAGCTTGGCAAGAACGCGGATGGAGGGGCCGCCCGCGCGCGCGCACGGGAGGTGCACCATAACATCGTCATCGACAACAACGTTCACGACGCGCCGGTCTTCAACCGAGCGTCCCAGAACCTCGCAGCAGCTGCTGTCCTGCTCCGTGAACACCCTGAACCAGCGGCGCCTGAAGATCGAAGGTTCCATCAACAGCTCCGCGCGCTTCTGGAAACCGCAGCGGTTCAACAAGCAGAAAGCTCCGCGTCACGCCAATGGGGCCCCATGGAGCACGGACAGGAGCAGTCTGCGCGCCATCACGAGGTCACGGTGAACAGAGACGCCGGGCGACGAGACGAGCACCGGGAACCCCGGGAACACCGGGAGCACCGCCCACGCCGAGCCTACAACAGGCGGCGCGGAGGCCGCTACGACAGTGGCGAGGACCGGAGCAGGAGTGCGTCCCCCGACCCTAGGGGGCCACGCGCTTTTGGGCCCCGTGTCCTCGGCGCTCACGTCCCTCCACGCTTCCGAGCCCCAACGACGGTACCCAAATATGACGGGGACATGAACCCCAGCGTTTGGCTGGAGGATTACCGGCTAGCATGCCACGCGGGCGGGGCGCAGGACGACTACTTCATCATCAAGAGCCTCCCCCTCTACCTCGCCGACTCGACGCGGACCTGGTTGGAGCACCTCCCCGACGGCAAGATCTACAGCTGGGCGCAGCTGCGCGACGCGTTCATCGGCAACTTCCAGGGCACCTACACACGCCCCGGAAACCCGTGGGATCTGCGCAACTGCCTCCAGAGGGAAGACGAGACCCTGCGCGACTACATCAAGCGCTTCTCCAAGCGGTGCACCGAGCTGCCGAACACCGCCGACACCGACGTCGTCGCGGCATTCCGATTCGGAACGACTTGCGCGACCCTCATTCACGAGCTAGGGCGCAAAAAGCCGCGAACCATCCGAGACCTCCTCGACATCGCCACCGACTACGCCGATGGGGAGGACGCCGTCGCTGCAACCCTTGATCGGCCTCAGGGCAAGGGCAAGCAGTCGGAGGCGGTCGGCGAGGGCACCTCCGCTCGACCCGACAAGAAGAAAAGGAAGGACAAGCGGAGGCGCGATGGCGGCATGGTGGCGGCGGCCGAGCGGAAGACTGCTAAACCCAAAGGGAACCCGGCACCAAGGGACCACTTCGAGAAGCTCCTCGAGGCGCCTTGCACCAACCACGAGGGCCCTGTCAAGCATGCTTTGAAGGACTGCAAGCTCATGAAAAGCTTCCTCGCCGGTACCCTGAAGAAGAAACCCCATGAGAACACCAAGGACGGGGCCGGAGGTCCGAACGACGACGACGGTTACCCCAGGGAGGACGGCGCCGTCCTGATGATCGTTGGGGGATCGGCGGCCTGCCCCTCGAGGCGCGACGAAAAGCTGATCCGAAGAGAGGTTTGTCACACGGAGCCTGTGGTGCCCTCCTACCTAAGGTGGTCTGAGGCCCCGATCACTTTTGATCGCTCCGATCATCCCGATCATGTCCCGCAACCTGGGAGATACCCGCTCGTGGTTGCTCCTCTCTTCGGGACGAAACGCGTCCACAAGGTGCTGATGGACGGCGGGAGCGGCCTCAACATCCTCTACGCCGAGACTCTCGATGAGATGGGGATCTCGCGGTCCCGGCTTCGGCCATCCGCGACGCCGTTCCACGGGGTTGTCCCCGGGGCGGACGCAATGCCGCTCGGGCAGATCGACCTGCCCGTCATGTTCGAGACTCCACGGAATTTCCGCAGAGAAACCCTCACTTTCGAAGTGGTGGGATTTCCTGGGACGTATCACGCCATCCTCGGGAGGCCTGCATACGCAAAGTTCATGGCTGTCCCGAACTATACGTACCTCAAACTGAAGATCCCCGGACCCAAGGGTGTCATCACAGTGGGGACTTCGTTTGAGCACGCGTTCGCCTATGAAACCGAGTGCTTCCAATTCGCGGAGGCGCTCGTCCAGTCCAAGAAGCTCACCGTTGAGCCTTCGCCCAGGGACCCGGATATCCCCGAGACCTCCAAGCGTGCTGCGTGCTCCTTCGAGCCAGCCAAGGACGTCAAGGAGGTTGCCGTGGCCAACGATGGTCGCGACGACGCTCGATCCTAAATAGGAAAGCGCGCTCGTCGACTTTCTCCGCGCAAACCTCGATGTGTTTGCATGGAAGCCCTCGGACATGCCGGGGATTCCAAGGGAAGTCGCCGAGCACAAACTTGATATTAAGCCTGGCACGCGACCGGTCAAACAGAGGCTTCGACGATACGACGAGGACAAGTACAAAGCCATCGGCGAAGAGTTCAAAAAGCTCCTTAGCGCCGGCTTCATTAGGGAAGTGTACCACCCCGAGTGGTTAGCGAACCCTGTCCTTGTAAAAAAGAAGAATGGGAAATGGAGGATGTGCGTTGACTATACCGGCCTTAACAAGGCATGTCCAAAAGACTCCTTCCCTCTTCCGCGCATAGATCAGGTGGTCGACTCCACCGCGGGGTGTGAAACCCTCTGCTTTCTCGATGCGTACTCCGGGTACCATCAGATTGCAATGAGCCTGGCCGATCAGCTCGCAACATCGTTTATCACGCCTTACGGCACCTTCTGCTATTCGTCTATGCCATTCGGGCTGAAAAACGCGGGCGCCACGTTCCAGAGATGCATGCGACGCGTCTTTGGCGACTTAATCGGCCGACTGGTCGAAGCGTACGTTGACGATATAGTAGTAAAATCCAAGCGCACTGGCGACTTAGTCTCCGACCTCGCAGCTGTCTTTGAGAAGCTCCGGCTGAACAAAGTAAAGCTCAACCCCGAGAAATGCATTTTTGGGGTTCCGTGAGGCATGCTCCTCGGCTTTATCAATGAGGCATCGAGGCCAATTCTGAGAAGATAACCGCCATCACCGACATGGGGCCGATCCAGAATGTGAAGGGGGTCCAACGCGTCACGGGATTCTTGGTCGCGCTTAGCCGTTTCATCGCCCGACTCGGGGAACGGAGCCTGCCCTTGTACCGACTGCTCAAGAAGTCGGATCACTTCGTCTGGAATGCCGAGGCACAGCAGGCCCTCGACTCGCTTAAAGCATCACTCAAAAATCCACCGATCCTGACCGCCCCGGCGATAGGAGAGCCCATGCTGCTCTACATCGCGGCGACCACTCATGTGGTGAGCACCGCCCTCGTCGTCGAGCGCGATGAGCCAGAGAAGATCCAAAAGGTACAACGCCCCGTCTACTTTATCAGCGAAGTCCTGTCCGACACCAAGGTACGCTACCCCCAGATCCAAAAGCTGGTCTACGCAATCCTGATCACCAAGCGGAAGCTCCGGCATTACTTTGACGCCCACCCCATCACGGTGGTGTCAAAGTATCCGCTCGGCGAGGTGATCCAGAACCCCGAGGCCGAGGGGAGGATAGCCAAGTGGGCGCTCGAGCTGATGGGCAAGAATGTCACCTACGCCCCTAGAGACGCCATCAAGTCACAAGCACTGGCCGACTTCGTCGCCGAGTGGACCGAGGCCCAGACTCCCCCGACCTCCATCGAACATGAAACGTGGGTCATGTACTTCGACGGATCGCTCATGAAGGAGGGAGCCGGCGTCGGCCTCGTCTTCGTCTCGCCTCTGGGCGTGCGCATGGAGTACATGGTCCGGCTGCACTTCTCAGCCTCCAACAACGCCGCCGAGTACGAAGCCCTCATCAACGGACTCCGTATCGCCCTCGAGCTTGGCATACGGCGTCTCGAGATCCGAGGTGACTCGGAGCTGGTCGTCGATCAAGTGATGAAGGAATCAAGCTGCGTCAGCCCTAAGATGGCCGCTTACTGCCGGGTGGTTCGCGAGCTGGAAGACAAGATCCTCGGCCTCGAGCTCAAGCACGTCCAACGACGATACAACGAGGCGGCCGACACCCTCGCCAAGGCGGCCTCCAACCGGAAGCCGTCCCCCACGGAGTGTTCGCCAAGACCAGCACGTCCCTTCCATCCGACTAGACGACGAACCACCTGAACCTCCATCGCAGGAGGAAATGGAGGCGATGGAGATCGACGCAGCATACGAGCCCAACCTCGAGGATCCCGACTGGAGGATTCCGCTCCTCGAGTGGATCGTACAGGGCAAGCTCCCTCCCGACAAGACCGAGGCTCGGCGGGTCGCTCGCTGGGCCAAGACCTTCACGCTTATCGACGGAGAACTCTACAGGCGAGGCTCCTTTGGCGTCCTGATGCGTTGCATCCCGATCGACCAAGGCAAGGAGTTGCTAAGGGACATCCACGTGGGAGCATGTGGGCACCATGCCGCGCCGAAGACACTTGTCGGGAAAGCTTTCCGGCAAGGGTTCTACTGGCCAACCGCGGTTGCCAATGCCAGGGACATCGTGCGCAGCTGCGAAGGCTGTCAGTTCTATGCAAGGCAGACTCACCTCCCGGCGCAAGCCCTACAGACCATCCCATCACTTGGCCCTTCGCCGTGTGGGGTTTGGATCTAGTCGGGCCACTGAAGAGAGCACCCGGGGGCTTCACGCATCTCCTCGTCGCCGTCGACAAGTTCTCCAAATGGATCAAGGCAAGGCCCATCAGGCGGGTTCGCTCACAAGAAGCTGTCCAGTTCTTCACCGACATCATCTACCGCTTCGGGGTCCCGAACGTGATCATCACCGACAACGGCACTCAGTTCACGGGCAAGAAGTTCCTCAACTTCTGCGACGACAACAACATCCGAGTGGATTGGGCCGCCGTCAGCCATCCCAAAACCAACGGACAGGTAGAGAGAGCTAACGGCATGATCCTACAGGGGCTGAAGCCGCGAATCTTCAAACGCCTCGAGAAGTTCCGAGCAAGGTGCGTCGCATAGCTCCTGTCGGTCCTCTGGAGCTTGCGAACCACCCCAAGTCGAGCCACTGGCTGCACGCCCTTCTTCATGATACACGGGTCCGAGGCGGTCCTCCCGACTGACCTCGACTACGGCAGCCCAAGAGTTCGTGCCTACGACGACGAAGGGAATCAAGCCTCCCTGGAGGACGCCATTGGCCAGCTGGATGAAGCGCGCAGCATCGCACTACTCCACTCGGCCAAGTACCAGCAAGCCCTACGGCGATACCACGACCGCAACATTCGAAGCCGGGCCTTTCAAGTCGGCGACCTCGTCCTCCGACGAGTTCAGAGCAACCGCGGCCGCCACAAGCTGTCGCCGCCATGGGAAGGCCCCTACATCATCGACCAAGTCCTCCGCCCGGGGACTTTCAAGCTCAAGGACGCGGACGGCCAAGTCCTCACGAACGCTTGGAACATAGAGCAGCTACGTCGCTTTTACCCTTAAAAGTACCTGTACTTTTCAATTCGTGATAATAAATAAAGTGCTGCGCTGTTCCGAGTACTTTATTCGCATACGGTCGTTTTTCGAAATGTACCTTGTGAGTTCCCAAAGCTAAGCGGTGAGCGACCCCTTCCCTGTGCAGGATCGCCCACCGCTCGGGGGCTCCACCCGGGGCCTAGTGCCCCTCCTTTTTTCGCAAAAATTCGACAAGTGGTCGCTCTCGCGCGCGATCAAGCGGTATACTTTTGCGCTTGCGAGAAAGAAATGTCAGCTCGAGGGGCTTTGTGACCACGCTTGTCCAAGTATCGAGTGCTTACGCCCCTGCGGCTACGGCGCTAACTTGCGGGCAAAATCCAAGTCCTCGGATCGACGTCTTTTCCCCGAGAAGCAATAAAGGAACCGCCTCGACTAGTTGTTACTTTCAGCGTATCGATCTGCTGCTTGTCATTGTTCGAATCTTCCGAAACCGCTCACGGGGGCTGCGAGTCCAAGTGCCCAAACTCCCGAGTTCCTACGCCCCGCCGGCTACGGAACAGAATCCGACGGGCAGGACCCCGAGCCTTTCCATCTCGACCCACGACCCCCAAAAGCGTTCAGAAGAAAATGAAAATGGCAAACAACAGATAAAAACACGAGTTTTTTGAGCAACAACGATCATCCTTTAAAGAGGAGTTTGGTTCATTACATGACAAAATGACTAAGTCCTCTATGTCTATCCTACTCCAGCCCGAGGTCCTTCAGGGCGGCGGTGAGCACCTTCTCGGTGAACGAGGAAGACTCAGCTTCAATCTCATCGTACTCAGCATCCTCGTAGCCAGGGGCCCACCCACCTTGCAGGGCCTCCCGATCCATGGTCGGGTAGTGCGACAAGAACATGGCAATGATCTTCCGCGCCACACTCCGAGCAAGATCCGAGGCCTGTGCCCGAGCCCTCCCTGCGACAAGGGCGATGCGGTCCACCAGCGACGGGCCGCCGCCGACGTTGAGCTCTTCAAACATGTGCTCGACGGCCTGGACCAAAGCCTGATGGACCTCGGACTTCTTCTCGAGGGCCCTTTGGCTCTGCTCGCCCGCTTCCCTGGACCTCCGAAGGTCCTCGACAGCTCCTGTAGACAATTCTTCGTCAGGAGTCATTTCGCAGGAAGGTAAGTAAGAAGAAGGATAAGCAGAAACACAATACTTACTGGCCAACTCCGCCTTCAGGTTGCGACCAAGCTCCACCAGCTCTTGGTTAGCAGCAAAGGCCTTGGTCACCTCGCGCTTCCCCGACTCGAGCTTGGCCTCCAGGTCAGCCTTCTCTTTCTGCAGGGCTACATCGGCGAACAGGCTTGAGCAAACTCGCAGCCACTCGAGAAGAACGAAAAGCAGCTGCCCGACAAGAAACGAGGAAGGATAACTTACCAAGGATCTCCTTCTCCCGCTTTTGGACAACTTCTTCGAGGCGGGCCCCCTCGACCTCTGCGGCCTTCAGCTTCTCGGCCAACCCGACCACCTGTTTGTTGGCCGTCTTGAGGTCGAGGTCGCAGTGCTGAAGGTCTTTCTGGAGGTCCGCCACCTTTTTCTTCAGCCCCTCGGCCTCCTGCACGGCGGCGTCCTTCGCCTGGTTGGAGGTGTCGGCGGCCACCAGCGCCTCCATCACCGTCTTCTCGGCCTCCTCCACCTTTGCCTTGAGGGCGGCTTTCTCCTCCGAGGCATCCTCGATCGCCTCGTCCCTGGCCTCCCGGGCCTCGGTCAGCTGGGCCTCGAGCTGCTCCTTCTCGGCCTTCAGCTGTTCGACGGCCGCCCATAGCCCGGCCTCCCGACGGAGGAACAGGGACTTCTCGGAGCTGCACTCCATGATCTTCTGCACGAAGGCCGAAGAGAGAGCGATCAGACACTCCCAAGGTGGCGTCCACCTTAAAGGCCAAAAGAAGAGAACCCGATGACTTACCCGGGAAGGCTTGATGATCATTTCGTTGAAAATCTCCTTCATGTTGTTGAGGCCCTTCCCGAGGAGACGGCACTGCTCCATCTCCGACTGGTCGTCCAGCTCGAAGATGGGACTCTCCAGGTCCTGACGGTCGTACCACGACAACCGACCCTCGCACAACAGGTTCGGATTGTTTTCGATAGGCACGAGGGTCTGGTAGCGACGGTCCATCGTCATCAACCCCGGGGCGACCCTGAAGGAGTCCGGGATGCCCCTCAAGGGGCTCAAGGGCCTCGGGGGCTCTGAAGTCTGCCCCCCGCTTGGATCGCCACCGCTCCTCCGAGAACCATCCTCCAACGAGTCCTCGAGCACAATGATCTCCGGCGGCGCCGCCCCGGAGGACTCGGGGGCTGCAGTGGCTACCGTCGCCGGGATGGCAACGTCTTGTGGGGCGCCGGTCGCCCCCGCCTCTACTTCCTCAGGGACGGCCGCGGTCCCCGGGAGGGTAGCGACCCCGCGGCCATCTCCCACAGCAGCAATCCCCTCGGCCCCGGCTAGGGCCGTGTCACCAGGCAGGGCAACCTCCCCCGCTTCGGGGCGGGCCGCCGCCTCCTGAGGAGTAGGCAGAGCCGCCCCCGCCAGCTGCTCGGCCAGCTCGGCTTGGAGCGCCGCGACGGCCGCCTCCGTGGGGACGGTCTGTGCAACGGCCAGGCCCGTCGGGAGTGCGTCTCCCGGGCTGTCGCCGTCCCCTTCCTGCACCTTCTCCTCCACGGAGGGCGCCACCCTCCGTGCCGCCTCCTTGGCCCGCTCCTCCGTGGGCACCGACGTCGCCTCCGCGGGCACCCGCGTCGCCTCCTCGGCTTGTACCACCGCGGGCGCCGGCGTCGCCTCCTCAACGTGCTCCGCCGCGGGCTCCGGCGTCGCCTTCTCGGCCTGCTCCGCCGCAGGCCCCAAAGTCGCCTTCTCGGCTAGCTCCGCCGCGGGCCTTGGCGTCTGCGCAGCCGAACGCAGCGTCTTCTTCGGCGCCACCGCGAGCGGAGTATCAGCCCGACTGGAGCAACACAAGTCGGGAAACGAGACTGAGAAAAATAGCAACTATAGAGAAAGCAGAAACCACTCGAGAGGGACAGACCATCGCTCACCTCGACGAGATGGTCCGAGTCCGCTTGGAACCCGTCGGCGCTGGGTCCTTCGGGGATGCGGGCCTCTTGGACCCCGCGAGCGCCGTTGGGGCGGGGGCCACCTGCGCGGTTTCGGCGCCCCTGCCCGAGTGGGGCGCCGTCGGACCAGTCGGGCCTCCTCCTTCGACCGGGCACGGATCCGGCCGCCCCGTCGTGGCCCTCACCGGGGCGGAAGGGGCCTGCGCCTCCACCACGGGCGGCGCGGGCGAGGCCCTGCCCCCAACAGGATCTGCCCTTGCGGCAGGAACGGGCGTCCGGGGCGCGTCCCGCCCTTCGCTCTGCGCCCGCGTCGTTTGAGGGGCTGGCGGCGGCCGCCTGTCGTCTCGTGGCGCGAACCTTTTGGGGGAGCGCGACGCCCCCGACGACGAACCCCCCTTGTGGGCGCGCTCCGACAGGTCCCGGCTCCGGCTTCTCTCCCGATGGGGGGAGACCGTGTCCCGTCGGGAACTCTTCCCCTCCTCGGGCACATGACGGGTGGACGGAGGCGTGCGGCTGCGCCTCTCGCGCTGGCTGTCCCCGGAGGACCGTCGATGCCGGTCCGACCGAGAGCTTCCGCTCCCCCCGCATCCGATGGGGGCGTCCTCCCTCTCCCGCTGGACCTCGGCTTCTATGCCGAGGACGAGGCGGTCATCGCCGCAACCGCCTTAAGCTTCCTGGAGGGCGCGTCCTCGTCGTCCCTCTCCTCGTCGTCGTCGCTCCTCGAGTCCCCCTCCGCGGGCTCCGACTCGGGGTCCTCATCTTCGGAGACTCGGTCTCCCTTCCCCCTCCGCCTCGCCCGCTCGGCGTTTCTCTCATGCTTGGCGATCTCCCGTTTCTTCCACTGCTCCAGGCGGTCTTTCTTCGCCTTGGCCCATTCGGCCTCGGCCCGATTCCTCGCCCTGTCCTCGGGAAGCGGCGGCAGGGAAAAGGAGCAGTCATGGATCTTCACCTATAGAACTCGGGATCAGCAAACCAAAAACTACTCGGGGTTGAATCCGAGGTGGATAAAGGAAGCCTTACCAGAGCCTTGGTGTGGGCATTCGGGAGCATGGGGAGAAGGCCCGGGGGAGGATATGCGTCGTGGGCCTTCCCCACCGCTGCCGTCACCCGGCGTTCCACCTCGGCCTCCGAGGGCAAGGGGTTCATCGTCACAGTCCCCACGAAGGGGGCCTTCGCTGGAACCATCTGCCAGATCTGGAGGGTGCGCCGCCTCAGCGGTACGATACCTCTCGAGAGGTATCCGCCGATGACCTCCGCCGCGGACACGTTCGCATCGCGGAGTCGCGCGAGGGCCTTCCAGATGTTCCCAAGGAGCTTCCCCGGCAACTTCTTCTCGGGCCCATACCCCCAATGGTCGGGCGCCTTCCGAATGACCTCCCGGTGTACTCCGGAAGGGGGTTCTTCGGGTCGTTCTTGAGGTAGAACCACCCGGGGTGCCACCCCTTGTTCGAGCTGATCAGGGTCCCCGTGATGTAGTCCTTCGACCGCCCCTGCTTCGCCTTCAATACGGCGCACCCGAGCGTCGCGGGGACGCCACCCTCGGCGGCATGCAGCACGAACTTGAAAAAGTACCGGAAGAGGTCCCAATGGGCCTCCATCCCCAGGTACCCTTCGCAGAGCGCGACGAACACCGCCATCTGCTGCACCCCGTTGGGGTTGATGTGCTGGAGCTCCAGTTCATACTCATTGAGCACAGCCCGGATGAATCTCCCCGCGGGGACGGAGAACCGCGCTCATGGAAGGCGGTGAAGGAGACCACGTACCCGCGCGGCGGTCGGGGGTAGTCCTCCGCACCCGGAACCTTCCACTCTTCGGCCTCCGTCAGCGGCGGCAGCGAGCCGTACCGCGCGAGCCCCTCCAACTGCCTCTGCGTCACCCTGGAGCGCTCCCAAACCGACATCGTGAGGTCGCAGGATGAAGGTGACGTGCGCGGTGCAGGGATTTGGTCTCTCCTCCCTCGAAAAAGCGCGGTGGTGGCGGAGAACGCAAGAGGGCAAGCGCAGCGACGAGGAAGACAAAGCGCGGCAGAAGGCGAGGCGATGGAAATAAACTAAGCCCTAGGCGGCCGCAGCTCAGGCCTATAAAAGGGGAGGTGGTGCGGCGAAGCGACCACGGCGTTAAATGCGCGGGCCCACCTCTGGCGCCTCGCGACGTGCGCACGTCGCCTCACTTGACTCCCTCAAAAGGCGCGCCCTCTCTCCGCGCGGCGGAAAACCCGGCCGCCGCTCCCGTGCTCGGCCCATCAACGGCCGGGCAGCGGCCTGGCCCACCAGCAAAGCGTCCTCAGCAAGCTTCCCGTCCCCGACAAGTTTTCCGATCCCGACAACCCCCAAGGCAAACCACCCGGGCTCAAAACCTTAACAAGAGCACCAGCTCTTCTCAAGGCTCGGGGGCTACACCCAGCGGGTGCGCTCGCGCGCCCCCACCAGAAGAATCGTGACTTACCATATCTGCGCTGCCTCTCAGCCTGGGCACGAGTCTCCATCTCCCCCCCAGGCTCGGGGGCTACTGACGAGGGTCTGGATTAGGGGTACCCAACCAAGCCCTTAACCCGGGTCCTCACGATAATCCACCCCTCAAAAACAAAGGCCGAAGACCCAAATCAAGCGGATCCTCCCTGCCCCGACAGCTCGGAGGTTGCCCGACGAGTCTCCGATTCGCCCGGGGAGTTCTCCGCCTCCGAGTGGTTCACCGATTCGCCCGGGGAGTTCTCCGCCCCCGAGTGGCTCTCCGATTCGCCCGGGGAGTTCTCCGCCCCCGTGTGGCTCTCCGATTCGCCCGGCCAGACTACTCGGCTGCGTCCCGTCCCGGCCCATCCGGTGCCGTACCTACTTGGTACCCGCCGTGCCAGAGCATGATGGGCGCCCGTCCTATGCCACGGCAGCCACAGTGGCACCCGTCTCGTCCAAACAGGAACGCTACAGTCCAGGGAGGAACGCATGCGCAACACCGGGCACCCAAGGACGACCCCAGGCGCCCATGGACGACACCTGGAGCCCGGGGAGGACACCTGGGACTCCCGAAGGCCCAGAACAAGTCAACCACGACTCAGAAACTACCCGGGAGCCCACCCGAGAGGTCATCTACATCAGCCACCCGGGATGTACGATCCCGGGTCCGGCGGGCGCCCACTCCGTCAACACCTGCTCCCTGTACGGCTCGGCATGCGGCGCAAGATAAAGGCCTCGGGGCCGAAATTCCCATTGTAATTCTCTCTTTTTTACCTCCCCGCCTCCTTCTCCCCCATGAGACTATAAAAGGGGCCGAAGGGACACTCGTGAGAGGGGACAACAGACGAACATTCGAACATAGCACACTCACTCACACGAACACAGGGACTTGGGACCCTCTCCCTCTCCCGGTTAGTTTGTACCCCCTTACTACAGACTTGGACTTGAGAACATTGGCACTCACTGGACGTAGGGTATTACTCCCCGGAGGCCCGAACCAGTATAAACCCCTGTCTCTTGAGTCACCATCCGGACCCTGACACGCGATCGTAGAAATTTACTTGCCGGCGGTAGAGAACCCCGACACTAGGGAAGCTAACCATTCTAAATGACCAAATACATAATGTGTTCCGAGGAAATAGCCCATTCATCTGTAACTAGGAACTAATTTCCCGAACACGTAAAAACAGTTGATTTGTTTGGAAAGAGGTTTTGTTTGGGAGATTCTTATTTTCTGAACAGACAATCTCACAAACTGATCAACACAAAAGCTTTCAAACACAGGAAAGGGACTATTATTGCGTCTCCCAAATGAAATTACTTCATTAACACAAAAGGAGCATATTTCACGAGGGATCGATAACTATCCTGAAACTAAAAAATTCAAAATACTGATCCTGGCTCTGACTAACGTCATCGGCCAGCATCAGGGCGGTGTGGCACCAGGCGGTGGAGCCTCCTCCGCGTCCTCCTCTTCGGAGTCACTGACAAGGTCCACGAGCGCTCCGTCTCCAGGGATCCCGATCAGCTCGCGGTTCAGGGAGACGAAGAGGCGTCGGGCGAGCTTCTCGTCGCCGCTAGTGTCGACCAGAGCCGAAGACGAAGATGCGCTTGCGTGCGAGGACTCCGGCCTTAGCCGAGCTCCACTGGCTCCATGCTCCGGCTCGTCGTCGGAGGAGATGGAGATGGGGGACGCCGGGGCTGGAGACAGCGACGCAGGTCTTTTCCCGACGGCCCGACGGCGATGCTTGACGCAGCGGCCTCGGGAGCCGGAGACGCCATTGCTGGAGCCTCTCCTTGTGGCTTGACCTCAACTCCTTCATCCCCGTACCAGGGAAGAGCTAGGAAGGGAGCCTGAGGGGGAGCAGGGGGTGGTGTCGTCACCGGTGGATCCTCTGGCTTGTCGGACCGTGGTTCGACGGAGCTGCAAGGAGAGTCTCCAAAAAGGAGACGAGGTAGCTTGAACTTATGGCTAAGTCTTTTCTTTCCCATGCTGTGGAGAGAGGGATGGCTTAGTGAGGAAATTTCAAGTGCAGATCTGTCCAAGGGATTTGATATTTAACCCTGGGGCAACGCTTCACGTGTGGATCAAGGAACCAGAACAGTGCCATGATTTATGTCTCATGTGCTGCTAGAGCTTTGGGAGACGTGCGTAGTGGATTTTAAATGCACGGGGCAGGCTTCATCAACCCTTGGTGTTTTAGTTTCCAAGATGGAATATTCTTTATTTACTATGATTATGGCTAATATTTTTCTCTGACCTTATCATTCAGATGCAGGTTTCTCCATTCAGAGTTCGGGATCTTTTTCCAACTCTCACCTAAAAGTGATTGTCGAGATATTTGCATATCCTAAAAATCATCTGAAGAGTTAAAAGACCTGGAGGCTATTCGAGGAACAACCATTTCTGAACAAGATAATCTCGGGGGCTACTATTGAGGCCATAATACCTGGGTGCCCAATCACAAGGATTGCCGACTACCAACTCCGAATGAAGAAGACTCCGAACAAGACACGACGACCAGATCGCAGGAGGAAAGCCCGATGATAGTTAAAGTCCTACTAGGTTTAGGTCTGTTTGTCTTATAAGGCACATCTCCCTGGATATAAATAGTGGGGGTTCTGCACGTATAGGGTATTCTCAATCTTAGCCAATCCACCCGAGAGTATTTGTTACATCATTGTAATCTGTACTCGCCAAGATAATACAAGAAAACAACTGGACGTAGGGTTATTACTCGATCTCGAGGGCCCAAACCAGTATAAAATCCAGAGTCTCTGTGTTCATCTACTGTGATCAATCTTCGCACGAAGCGGGGTGCCTGCCGGACAAATATCTGCCGAGTACAACCTCGATAGAGTTGATTGATCGCCTTCCTCCCCGTCTTGACCTCCTTCAGTCAGAACGTGAAGAATTGATTAGGCTTCAGAGGGAGAAGGCGGAACTCCTGACAATCCAGGCTAACATCGACCGGATTAAACAGGAATTGGAGGAGAAGAAAGTGCAGTATCATCGGGATCAGGAGTCCCGTGATAGTGAAAACGAGGCCTTTAAGAACAAAGTTACTTCTTTGGAGGCCCAACTAGCTGATCGCGATAGAGTTATCGAGGCCACTGCTGGTGAAAGTAAGAAGTTAAAGGATAAGGTTGTCGCCTTGGAAGCCCAAATGGCAGACAAGGAGACTATCCTTGAGACTCTTCAGAAGCAAGTGACTGAAAACTTAAGTGTTGTCTCCGTGTTAAAGAGTGAAGTTGATACCCTTAATGGGGTGAAGGATAAATTAACTCGCGAAGCCGAGCAACATCGGTCATGTAACGAGAGTGTTGAGTGTTAACTTGTTTGCCTTCGCAAGGAGCGTGAGGATGCTCTTAATGTTGCTTGGGAACGAGGACTTAAGTTATACCGACTGTACAAGGATGCCTTGAGGCAATTTGGAGCTGAACCCCTCGCATTTCCTGATAAGGAATATAGCCTTGAGAAGCTATTCCATTGGATTGATTTTGAATTTGCTTCTCTTCCTGATGTGCTTTAGTCCATTGGTGATTATGCAGTTTTTGTTTGTTCATGTAACCTTTTCAAGATTCTTGCTGACCATGGCTGCAAGCATTACAAGGTTTTGCTTACAAAAGATTACAAGTTTCCCGAGGCCAAGGATCCTGGCGACAAGGCTATGTTTTCTCAGGACATTATGATTGTGAAAGTGCTGTTCTCCAACCGTTTCTGGGTTGCAAGTGGGCGTGAGGCGGCTCGAAATGTTGCCTTTGATTGGATGGCTAAGATATATTACTTTTTACCTTTGCTATTGATTTGTTTTTTATTTCTTGTTTTCATATTTTTTTGTTTGATAGCTTATGTACTCGCAGGCGAAGGAGCTGTGGAAACAAAAGCAAGCCGAAGCTGAAGCTGCTGCCAGGGAAGCTGCTGCGAAGGAAGCTGCTGTGAAGGCAACTGCTGGCGCTTCTTCGTCCCAAGGGCAGAGGAGTCAGGGTGCATCTAGTGCCAATCCGCAGGTCTAGGGACCTTTAGAATGTTATTTAGTGTTGGAGGTTGTTGAGTGGACAAAGCTTTTGAACTTGTAAATTTGTGTGTATTCAGATCCCTGGCAGGGGTGACATCCTTGATCTTGCTCCTTTGGCCATGCGTGATGGCCCGATTTGCGTTTCCGGCTTCGCCTGGAAGGAATATCAACGACGTTATCCCAATTCTTCTCTTAGCAATTTTTGGGAGTTCTGTCACAAATTTTATCGTCGCAACGAGTTCGACATATTTAGCTTTTTCACTTCATTTATTGCACAAGGCTCTGAGCGTGTTGAACTTGCTGCGAGAAGGAATACCGAAGCTATTCCTTTGCTCACCGCTAAGGTTGAGCCGCTAGATCTTAGTCCTGGTGTTGAAGAATTTGCTTGCGTTTACAACGCTCCCCGGTTTAGGTCTTCAAGCTGTGAATTCGACGGATATGTCTTTGAAATGTTTTGACATCCGTTTGTAAATACTCTTTGTAACTGGCTTGAACACTTGTTATGTTTATTCTCATTCATGTGTATATGAATGAATATGAACTCGATTTGCCTTCATTTTTGAGAGAAACGCCTCCTCCCCCCGAAGCGGGTTTATATTTATTCATACGTAATCAAAAGTATTTATGAGTTCATGCGAAGCTGTTTATGCGCATGAATGTATATGGAAAGGTAAACTTGATTTGTCTTCGTTTTTGAGAGAAACAACTCCTCCCCCTGAAGCGAGTTTGCCTTTGATCTATTTGGTGAGCCTAAAGTTCGCGCGAAGCTGTTTTGTTATTAACTATATCAAAGCTAATGTTTTGATTTGTACAAGGCTTTCTCAGGCCCATTGGGGGTGAATCTTACTCTTTGCTTTTAAGTAACAGAATAATCTTTGGACAATGCGAAGTCCCTTTTACTCTTTCTAAAGTAAGTTTTTTTGTTTTTTTAATACATAAACAAAGTATTTAACTTGAGCTATGCGAAGCCCCTTTTACTCCTTAGAGTAAGCATTTATTTTTCATCTTGTGATGAAAGTGAATATGTTTGAGCTGTATGAAGCCCCTTTTACTCCTTAGAGTAAACGTTTATAGATCTGAACTGTCCTTACTTTAAGTAGGGTCAATTCAGTTGTACTCAGGTTATCGAATACAGGCGATTTGACCGAAGCCAATTGCTTTCGATGCAAGTGTTTATGGGGAATGTGTCGTCATATATTTCACACGAGTTACAGGTAGCACCGCCTCGTTAAAAACCTCACCCCTTGGTAAGGGTTCCCCTGTGAGGAAAAGAGTACGGGCTTTGAAAAAAGGAAAAAGTCTACTCTATTAATTGACTCCATTTATAGATCACGAAGCCAATTTTACATGATTTGCACAAGTAGTACCTTCGCAGGCTATCCGCATTCCATGAATGCGGTAGCTCATTACCTTCTTCGTCTCCCAGACGAAAAGATCCTGGCCTGTTGCTCTTAACGACCAAAAATGGGCCTTCCCATTTACTTTGTAGCTTTCCAGAAGGCACACTTGGATTCTTCCTCAGCACACAGTCACCGATGTTGATGTTTTTCCTTACTATCTTTTTATCACGCCACTTTTTGTTTCTGCTTGGTATTTGGAGATGTTTTTGGCTGCTTGCAGCCTGTATATCTCAGTGAGATCTTTGTCAATAGCTTCGCTGTTTTTTGGTGCTTCTTGTTGAGTATGAAGCCCTTTATGTAGGATTTCCTCTGGACACACTGCTTCTTTGCCATACAATAGTTTGAAAGGTGTAAATTGTGTTGCTCTTGATGTTGATGTGTTGTGAGCCCAAATTACCTTCGGCATTTCTTCTACCCATTTGCCTTTTTTTCTTATAGTTTGCTAGCCATTTTCTGATTGCGGTGAAGATAAGGTCGTTTGCTCTTTCTACTGCACCATGTGATTGCAGATGATACAATGATGCAAACCTTGCCTTCGTCTCGATGGATATGCAGTACTGCCTGAACTCGTCGCATTCAAATTACTTTCCATTATCTACTATAATTTCTCTTGGTACTCCAAATCTGCATACTATTTGCTACCAGAAAAACTTTATGATTGTTTTTGCTGTAATGTTGGCCAGTGGCTTGGCTTCGATCCACTTTTTGAAGTATTCAACTACCACGACTGCATATTTCAGATTTCCTTGGGCTATGGGAAGTGCACCCACTAGGTCGATGCCCCATCTTTGAAGAGGCTAGGTTGGAGCAATTAATTGTGATGCCTCTGAAGGTGATTTCTTTGTTGCTGCACACCTTTGACATGCGTCGCATGTTCTGACTATGCTGGTCGCATGATGGCCTATAGAATCCTTGACTCATTACCTTCCCCACAATTGCTCTTGCCCCAATGTGTGCTCCACAGAGTCCGCTGTGTATCTCTTGTATCAGCTCTTTGCCTTCGCTATATGAGATGCAGCGAAGCCAAGGGGCCACTACTCCCTTCTTGTATAGGACATCATCAATGATCTGGTATGACCTTGCTGTTTGTTGTATGTATTTTAGGTCATCTTCATCCTTGGGCTCATAATATCTCCGAAGGTAGGCCATTATTGGCGATCGCCAACTTCTGAGCTTATTGCACTGATAAGTCTTGGTTGTTCATCTTGATCTCTGATAGAGGGTGTTGTTAATGTTTGGAAGAAGACATCTTGTGGCAACTTATCCCCTTTTGCTGCTGCCATAGCGAGTGCATCTGCTTCGTCATTTTTTGCCCTTGATATATATTCCACTATGATGCCCCTGAATTTTTTTTTCCATTGATCTCACTGTACTCAAGTACTTGATCAGTTCTGGTTTCTTTGCAGTGCTTTCTTTTTCAATGTGATCTGCCACCACCTTCGAGTCAGTTTTTACAATGAATCGTTGAGCTCCCAATGCCTTCGCTTTTCTGAGCCCTAGCAAGATAGCTTCGTATTCAGTGATGTTGTTCGTGCTTCTGTCATTGTTTTTGCAAAACTCTAGGTTCGCTGCTATCTCATTTTCACTCCCGAAGGTGATGTCACAATTGCCGCGATTCCTGCTCCTTTATCCCCCCAGGCACTATCACAATGTATTAGCCAGCTTTCTTCTCTAGGCAAATTTTCCGCCGAAGGAGATGTTCACTCTGCTATGAAATCAACCAGGACTTATGATTTGATCGCTGTTCTTCTCTCAAAATCCACCACATATTCTGACAGCTCAGCAGCCCATTTGCGCAGCCTTACTGATGCTTCTTTGTTACTCAGCAATTCATTTATTGGTTGATCTGTGAGCACCCTGATATTGTGCCCCTCGAAATAATGCCTTAGCTTTCTGGATGCCATCACCACAGCAGAGATCATCTTCTCGATCTCTGTGTAGAACAGCTTTGAGCCTACCAATGCCTCCAATACATAATATACTGGTTGTTACCTTCTTTCCTTCTATGTCTTTTTCGGCAATGAGTGCCGCACTTACAGCTGATTGCAAAGCTGCAATGTATAGTAATAATGGTGCCTTTAGATCGGGTACTGTCAGCTTCATTAACTGCATCAAGTATTGCCTTAGTTCTTGAAATGCTTTTGACTACTCTTCCCCCCACACAAACTATGATGCATTTCTGAGTGTAGCGAAGAAAGGCAGGCTTCGTTCCGTTGCTTTTGCGATGAACCTGTTGAGTGCTGCAATTCGGCCTGAAAGCTTCTGAACATCACTTATGCACTTTGGCTCCTCCATGTCGAGTATTGCATTGATCTTGTCAGGGTTGGCTTCGATCTCGTTTGCTGATACTAGGCACCCAAGTATCTTCCCCTTGGTCACTGTTGATGGTCCTTAAATGCCAATTTTAACTTTCAACTCATGCAGAAAATATATCATATATAATCACCAAACATAGTGATAGGGTTTATTACTAACAATTTCCACAAGTGTTGGTGATTTGATTTGTCTGCAGGAAAATACCCCCGATAACACGACAACTATGGTACAAAAATGAGCTTGAGAATGTGATCTTAATATATCAATATCACAAACCATCTCAAATTCTAAATTGCACTACATCATTGTGGAGAGCTCGTGGAGACGAATCAATTGAATATAATATTCATATTATTTGGAGAACGAGGGAAGAAGATATAAAATTACAACATATTATAAGACGCTGATGTCAGCATCAGCACCTCTGTTCATGTTTTGGGGCCCACCAGGCGGGGCCCACCTGGGCGGACCCAGCAGCCAGCGACGCCGCGGCACAAGCCGCGCAGGCGGTAGCGTGGGTCAACGCCCAGGCAGAGCGCTGGCGAACCTACAGCAGGGACAGGGCCAGGCAGGGCCCACGTGGCCCACAGGCCACGCAGCAGTGCGGCACACCACACAGGCCGGCTTGCATGCATGTGTAGGGAAGTCAAGCGGGGCCCATCGAGCGTCGGAGCTGCGTAGGACCCAGAGGGCCTCAGCACTTTCACGCGGTCAACCCCAGGGAGCATGGCGCACCACCATTGGCTGAACCGGCCTCTCCCTGGATCAGTGGGCGGCAAGAAACCAGGGCCTGTCGATGTGGCACCATAGGATTCGCCCGCAAGCCCATTCATGCGGATCGAGGCTAGGCTACGGTCGTGATTTTCAGCGAGAAACACAAGCGCGTACGGGAGTTTCTGCGTGACTTTTTCTTCGCGCCAACGACTTTCGTAGGTCGGTTCCCAGGGACAGTTGGCACAAGAGGAAGATAGGAAGAGAAATATTCCCTAGGACCTAGGGAGGATCTCCACTCTCCCAAGGCACCCTCTACACTATAAATAGAGCCCCTCTCCTCACTCTCAACACACACCAAGAAGGAAGAGCTCTCTTTGCCTCAAATTCTAGTCTTAGTTAGTAGTGAAGTAGTCTTAGGAGTCAAGCTTCTACGGGCTTCTGAAGGAGTCTTGGTAAGCCTAGAGCTTAGTTATCTTTTATCTTTTGTTTACTTATAAGACTCTGAGCTTTAATGGAATTACTATCTTACTTATGTTATTTGGCTTATTGCTTTATTTGTTCATCATATAAGTTGTATGTCTTGCAGCTTAGTATAGCTGATGCATGTTATGGCAATGGCCCAATGCGCCGCAAGGTTGCTCTATTTATCTGGACAATAAATAGAGTAGTTCTTTCATATTACAAACGTGGTGTTTGGGGTATGAAATACCATTGGGGATACCCTACCCCACGTATTCAGAGGTAGCCCCCGGGTGGTGATGGCCCCACTGGGCCCTTGTAATCCTCGCCGTTCGGGTTTGGGCGTTTGCAGGCCTTAGTGATAAACATCGTGATAGTACCTTTGGATGAGGGGATCCCACGACTCCTCGATTTACCCTCTAACATGTGTCCTTTGCTGAGCTTGTATAGTGTATGCTTCTAATGAATGTAACACATACGCGAGAAGTATATAGAACCCCTGGTTCACCTCTAGGATCTTCATACTAGCTAGACTTATTTATTGAGCTATGAAACCTTCTGTGTGTCACACTACCCGTCTATCAATGTTTACCTCTTGCTAGACTTTGGTATATTAATAATGTTATGATTGAATACAATGGATAACAACTCTATTCAACCACCGACTTCCCTGTCGATTCGATACCCTGAATACTTCCGGGTGAAAGCTACAATGGTATCCGTGCGCTTGTGGATTTATCTGCGACCGTAAGAAATACTAACAAACTTTCTGGCGCCGTTGCCGGGGAACGGCAATGGTTGAAGAGTGTTGTTAACCCATGTACTCAATTAATAGCATGATTAATTACCACTGCTCCGACAGGGTTATCTTTGCTCTGTTTCTCTTTGATGTGGAACAGGGTAGTGTATGACCGGTCTTGAACTGCCAATGGACTTCATCGACAACCCAAGATTATCGGGAAATACGATCTTGCATTATGTCTTCCTAGGTAGTCTGATCGGCAGCAACTCCAGTCAATCCTACATCACCAATATTGACGAGTGCTACTGCCGAAAGAGCGATTCGCGAGTTCTCGATTCACTCTGGTTCGCAAACCAACCCAGAGCTGAACGTGAGAGACACCGCATTCGATCTTAGGCCAGAATCTGTTAAATTGGTACACGCCAGCCCATTACATGGGAAGACCAATGTGAACGGACCCAAGGCCAAGGCTCAACACCAAGGCCTACATCATCCCGCCCGAAGAAGACAAACAGATATGGCAATACAAACCATCTCTAAATGCTACATAAAGTCAAAACTTATGATGGGGACGTCCTCACTCGACGGACGTAAATTGACAAGTCCTCACCGACAGGTAAATCGGTATGCATCCCATATTCATTTCACATTGCATTTTTTCTGAATTCCAATCTCTGCATGTTTAAATTCCAAATCAATTTTGTGCACTGAAATTTAAACTTGGAGCTTTTCTCTTGAAATCCCTTTGGATCCCCCGTTCCTGCGTGCGCATACATAATCTTAATGAGCCGAGACCACATAGGATAGCTGAGCCAGTAGGGCCGGCGAGGTAGCAACAGGCCGTTGACCGACCCCATGGGTCGCCCGACCTGTGGCTACCTCTCTTGCGACCCATTCACTCATATTCAAAACAGCCCTTGCATCTGGTTTACTGCTGTGTAGGCTCAGCAAAATGGGCCCTGTGCCAGAGTCGTCCGACCCCAGCCGTCAGCCGACCTAGACCTGGCCCTTTTGCAGTGAATTCAATTGCCATCAGTTCATACCAGCAAGTCCAGTGCAAACCTTGAAAGCTTGACTGAAACGGAGCCGTGCTAGGGTCGGCCGACCCAGGCCGTCGGCCGACCCCAAGCCTTCTCTGTTCAAAGAAAGTCGGTGCACTCCACCGTCAATTCTTGCCCCCAGCTAAGCTGCCAAGAGCCCTCAGCCTTTTTCCTATCCCTCCTTAGGATTTTCAAGTGATTGGCTCCCAAGTTTAGTAAAAAAATATATACAAATAAAAGCAAGAATATGTTCTAGGAAAAGTTCCCCTCGGATATTTTTGGTAGCTAACTATTTCAGGTTGCAACTGAAAAGAACGAAGGGTGCAATGCTTAAGAACATGAGAGCTACATCAGCTGCAACACCTTGGTAAGTTTTCGTGATGAACAAAATTCAAAGGTGGCCAACAACACACACTTGATTTTGTTGTCAAGCGACATAAAAATCCAAGTGTGGGGGAGTTTTGCAGGTATCTGGTAACAAGATTCATCCATGCCAAATCCTTATCTTTGGTTTATAGATGATGCTAGTTCATGTGTCCCTTCTTGCTAAAAAAAGAGAGATATAGCCGGTGAGGCTCAGTGGGATTGAGACAACTAGGTGTACATGCCATTGTGGCGTTGCACCTCGGTAGTCCCCACATGGCTCCTGGCTCCACCTTGCCTTGCATCTTTGGTTCTTGTGCTTGCTTTCATGAGAAAAAATGTCTGCACGTTTTTTGCCGCCTTGCCAACTACTTGTTGGGGGAATCCCAACATTTATTGAGCACAAGCTATTCAGGTGCGACCACGTCACCGGTAATGATGTCAGCAAGAGCCAAGGAACTACCGCGATGACAGTTCTAAACTCGTCATCAACTAACTGTCAATGGTAAGTATGCCAAGGTAAGTATCATGTCTTGCTTTTGACTTTAAACAAAGCCCTTCCGGGAGGTAACCCGAAGTTCATCACTCATATACTCATGATAAATCCATTTGAAAAATGCTCGGTCGGTTATCATGTTTCCTTTATCTATTCTCATATGCTGTGGTTTGAATATCGAGGTACCTCGAGGTACATTCATAAACCTTTTAAATTAAGCATGGTGCTTAGGTTAAAATGGTCTTCTTTAATCAAATTAAACATGGTGTCAAGTTTGATTAATGAATCTTTGAGTCAATGCATGTATAGATATCGGTTGTATGCATGGACTAACCCTTGCAGGAAAGATTTCAAATTTGAGCGGGTAAGTCCTCGAGCTTAATTCGAATTGGAGACAAACTAAGGCATTGGATGCGTTGCAACACAACACATGCGAGGAGGTACATAACCTTTCGATGGTTCACTGTGAGTATATTGTAAAACCCTCTTTGATCATGTTGATGCGATTTAAATCCAGCCTTGTTTGAGTTATGCTTAAAGGAAGGTGGTGAAAATAAAATTTGAAGAAAAAAGGAACATTTGAAAAAAATAAATAAATAAATAATGGCCAACAGGATCTACGCTTAACAATGTTAAAAACCAATCTGTTTTAAGCGTGGATATGAACAGCTAACCCGATGGCAACAATGATTTATTCTTTATAGTCCTTCGGGTATTGGTTGTCCACTAACTTTTTGCAGGGATGAAGTAATGACTAGAGGATGGCGAGCATAACTTCAACATTCAACATCTTTAGTCACATGGAAGAAATTTGCACAATGAAGCAAGATGAACAATGGACAAATCTTTTGGCACTCTTAAGCTCAAATCTTGCATTCGCTTGCAAGACTAGAGTTTGGGGGGACTCGTCAGGGAAGTATCCAAAATATTCTGTGCACTTATTTTCCTTTGATCTCCTGCTAAGTTACCTTGAAAGATTTGTTTGCCATAAAAAAATAAAAACCCATAAAAATTTGCATACCTAAAATAATAAAAATATTTGAATTCCAATAAAGGCTCATGGTTCCTAAAACCATGGAGCTATTGTTTTGTTTCCACTATGTGAAAATAAATGCAGGCAAAAGATCAAGAGTGGGGGTCTCTCCAGCTTTCTGATGAGCACATGAGCGAGACCACCCACAGACAGGTTGTACAACATCGCACAGGTCAGCTCGAGAAAGATCAAGGCGACCGAGGCTCCGAAGGGGTCGGCCGATCCCCCAGGTCGGCCGACGGCCCTCTGGTACCTCTCGCCTCCATTTCCGTCCAGAGCGATGGTTTGCACATCCTATCCTTCATCCTCTCTGATTCATGAGTTTAATAAGCCTTATCCTGAGATGTTCTCTAAAATTAAACTCATGATAAAATGAACTTGGACACTCCTTTGGTTGACATGTTTATCCTTGATTGGCTTGCATATTCTTTATTCCTTGCATATACACTTGTTGCTTGTGAACATATCTCTTTAGGAAAACATGTTTATCTAAGTGATTGACTAATGAGATATGGTATGATGAAAGAAATCTTGCTCTTTTTGTATAAAGTACTTGGGAGGTTTTTACTGCAAAAGTTTAAAAATCAATAACCTTGCAAAGCTCCTCAATGATATTCCATTTCTACCAAAGCCATATGTTGCTCACATTGAAAACTCTACACATATGCTGCTTGCTATTGCATTGAGCTTTGTCAAATTATTGTGACCCTTGTAAGATGCTCTTCATGCTTTCTTGATCAAGATCACGTACACTCCACATACATATGCTAAACTTCCACACTGGAAGTTAGCAATATTCATTCATCCACCAAATAAATGCTCCATATGTCTTATGAATCTCTCTCCAAATATCCTTGCAAAAGAGGCATGGGCTATAGAAAAACATTTTGGACACAAGAAGGTCCAAGAAAAAAAAGAAAAGAAGAAAAAAAAGTATATACATGCCCATACAAAGCATTGAGCATGAAAAAGAAAAAAAAGAGAAAAAATGATATAGCCATGTTTTCAAAATAAAGAGGAGAGGGATCATACAAAAAGGAGCTATCATAATTTCCACATACATTTTTTATTGTCCCATACACGTGCACATCTTGATCAGATTGTATGAATAGTTTTCTTCTTGGATCCGCTTTTTAACTTTGCAATATATGTGATGCAAGTATGCCTTATCTTTACTCCTACCTTGAGATCCACATAAGCCTTTTAGAGTAGGGTGAAAGAAGGCAAAGAAATGCCTTGGTGAGGAATCGTACATGATGAGCGATCTGAGAGAATCATTTGAGGAGCTATGTAAGGTTATGTTTTTAAAAAGTTATCAAAAACCCAAGTTACTTAACAGAAGAGTTGAGATAACTTGAATCAAGGCCGTTCCATTTCTCAACCACCCAAGATTACATGATAGACACTTCAAAATTCACAAGTGCAGGTATGTTTTGGAATAACTTATATGCTTGCATCATATCAGTTGGATTTATGTTTTCCACCTTAGTCCTAAAGCCTCACTCGAGGACGAGTAAATGCTAAGTGTGGGGGAGCTTATTGATGGTCCTTAAATGCCAATTTTAACCGTCAACTCATGCAGAAAATATATCATATATAATCACCTAACATAGTGATAGGGTTTATTACTAACAATTTCCACAAGTGTTGGTGATTTGATTTGTCTGCAGGAAAATACCCAGGATAACACTACAACTATGGTACAAAGATGAGCATGAGAATGTGGTCTAAATATATCAATATCACAAACCATCTCAAATTCTAAATGGGACAGCATCATTGTGGAGAGCTCGTGGAGACGAATCAATTGAATATAATATTCATATTATTTGGAGAACGAGGGAAGAAGATATAAAATTACAACATATTATAAGACGCTGATGTTAGCATCAGCACCTCTGTTCATGTTCTGGGGCCCACCAGGCCGGGCTCACCTGGGCGGACCCAGCAGCCAGCGACGCCGCGGCACAAGGCGCGCAGGCGGTGGCGTGGGTCAACGCCCAGGCAGAGCACAGCGAACCTGCAGCAGGGACAGGGCCAGGTAGGGCCCACATGGCCCATAGGCCACGCAGCAGTGCGGCACACCACATAGGCCGGCCTGCATGCATGCGTAGGGAAGTCAAGCGGGGCCCATTGAGCACAGGAGCTACGTAGGACCCAGAGGGCCTCAGCACTTTCACGCGGTCAACCCCAGGGAGCATGGCGCAACGCCATTGGCCGAACCGGCCTCTCCCTGGATCAGTAGGTGGCAGGAAACCAGGGCCTGGCGACGTGGCACCATAGGATTCGCCCACAAGCCCATTCACGCGGATCGAGGCCAGGCTACGGTCATGATTTTTAGCGAGAAACATAGCCGCGTACGGGAGTTTCTGCGTGACTTTTTCTTCGCACCACCGACTTTGGTAGGTCGATTCCCAGGGACACTTGGCACAAGGGGAGGATAGGAAGAGAAATATTCCCTAGGACCTAGGGAGGATCTCCACTCTCTCAAGGCATCCTCTACACTATAAATAGAGCCCCTCTCCTCACTATCAACACACACCAAGAAGGAAGAGCTCTCTTTGCCTCAAATTCTAGTCTTAGTTAGTAGTGAAGTAGTCTTAGGAGTCGAGCTTCTACGGGCTTCCGAAGGAGTCTTGGTAAGCCTAGAGCTTAGTTATCTTTTATCTTTTGTTTACTTATAAGACTCTGAGCTTTAATGGAATTACTATCTTATTTATGTTATTTGACTTATTGCCTTATTTGTTCATCATATAAGTTGTATGTCTTGCACCTTAGTATAGCTGATGCATGTTATCGCAATGGCCCAATGCGCCGCAAGTTTGCTCTATTTATCTGGACAATAAATAGAGTAGTTACTTCATATTACAAACGTGGTGTTTAGGGTATGAAATACCATTAGGGATACCCTACCCCACGTATTCAGAGGTAGCCCCCGGGTGGTGACAGCCCCGTTGGGCCCTTGTAATCCTCGCCGTTCCGGTTTGGACGTTTGCAAGCCTTAGTGATAAACATCATGACAGTACCCTTGGATGAGGGGATCCCACGACTCCTCGATTTGCCCTCTAACATGTGTCCCTTGCTGAGATTGTATAGTGTACGCTTATAATGAATGTAACACATACGCGAGAAGTATATAGAACCCTTGGTTCTCCCCTAGGATCTTCATACTAGCTAGACTTATTTATTGAGCTATGAAACCTTCTGTGTGTCACCCTACCCGTCTATGAATGTTTACCCCTTGCTAGACTTTGGTATATTAATAATATTATGATTGAATACAATGGATAACAACTCTATTCAACCACCGCCTTCCCTGTGGATTCGATACCCTGAATACTTCCGGGTGAAAGCTACAACGGTATCCGTGTGCTTGTGGATTTATCTGTGACCGTAAGAAATACCAACAGTCACAACGAAGACACACTTCTCTGGGTTAAGTTTGAGGCTAGCCTCTCTCATTCTTGCGAAGGTGACTGCCAAGTCTGAGATGTGATCTTGTCTTTTAACACTCTTCACCAAGATGTCATCAACATACGCCAATATAGTTTTGAACAATTCTTCTTTAAATACTGTGGTTGACATGCGACAGAAGGTGGTACCCGCGTTGCGAAGCCCCTCGGGCATTCTGATGAAGCAGAACATGCCAACTGGTGTGATGAAGCTGGTTATTTCTTCATCATCTTTCTTCATCCAAATTTGATGTTAGCCAGAGAAGTAATCCAGCAGAGACATCATCTCACTTGCTGCTGCTTGATCGATGATTTTGTCAATTCTTGGAAGTGGAAAGTCATCTTTTGGGCATGCCTTATTGAGGCCAGTGAAATCGATACACATCCTCCACTTGTCGCTTTTCTTCTGGACTGGCATAGTATTTGCTAATCACTTGGGATATTTTACTTCGCGTATGACATTAGCATCAAGGAGTCTCTGCACTTGGGCTTTAATTGCACTCACTTTTTCTTCGGACATTTTCCTGAGTTTTTGCTTCTTCGGCCTCATGTCTAGGCTTATTGCGACCTTGTGTTCAAATATGCTTCTATCTACGCCTGGCAAATCTTTGCTTGACCATACAAAGACGTCTTTGTTGTTTCTCAAAAATTCAATGAGCCTCTCCTCTTCATCTGGTTCAAGATCTGAGCCAATAATCACTTTTCTATCGAAGACATTAGGCTGTAGCTGCACTTGCTTCATTTCTGTTGCTTCTTGCATTTTCTTACTGTCTTTCTCAGCACTTGGCTTCTCCTCTAGATAAACTGGTTCCCTTTCTTCGAGCAAGTGTACTTTGCGTTGCCCTGGAGTGTTGGCATGCTCAATGTTTCTTGCTTCTTTTTTATCACCGAAGATAGTGATGACCCCTTTGAGTGCGGGCATTTTCATGCATAAAAAGGCTTATCTTATGATGATGTTGAAGGTATTAATGACTCCTCTACCGGAGATGACATTGTAGTCAAAGAACATGTCGACGACATTGAAGGTGATGTATTCAGATCTTGCATTTGATGTGTCTCTGAAGGATACTGGCAGTGTTATTTCGCCCAATGTTGGTGTACGCTTCCCCCCGAAGTCAACTAGTAGTGTATCTGATGGTTCCAGGTTATCTAGATTGATATTTATCATGGACCTCAGTGTTTTTGCAAGAATGATATCCGTGGAGCTACCCGTGTCCATTAACGCTTTCTCAATTGTCCAACCGGCAATGTTGGCTTCGATCGACATTGCGTCGTTATGTGGGAAATTGTGCAGTTTCAAATCTTCTTTGAAGAATGTGATTGGGATGTGAGACCATTCAGATTTCTTGTATGGTCCCTCCACTGAGATATTGTTTACTTGCCGAAAGTAACTTCTTCTTTGTTTCTTCGTCTCGAAGGCAATGAGGATCCTCCAGTTATGGGAAGAATTTGGCCATAACTTGAAAGAGGGTTAGGTGGGTCTGGGTCTTGTGGCTTTTGTGGGGGTGGTGGCAACTCTCCAACTTTGATGTCTTTGGCTGTAATTGGATGAGCAGCTTGGGGGTACAGCTGAGGGTAGAGGTTTTTTGGGTAATAGTGTTGGAATGTTTATGGCGAAGGCGAATATTGTGTTGCCATCGTTGTCATTGGGTGTACAATATTTGAGCTTAGGGATGGGAAAACTGCACAATATGGCTGTATGGCTTGGGATTGTATGGTTTGGGAGTTGGAGCCGAAGGTGGATTCGGTTGGTTGGCTTGGATTTTGTCTGCCTTCATCTTCTCGATTGTTTTCTTGATGTCTCGGCACTGCTCGGTGCCGTGAGTGTGGTTTTTGCCATGGTATTGGCAGAACAGTTCTTGGCCCGAAGGCGGACCCCTTCCTCTTCCTTGGCCTATGCCGGTTCTTCCTCCTCTCTGTGTACCTTGGGTTTGAGTGTTGGTTTTCTTGGTGAAAAGATTTGTTCTCTTGGAACGAAGGTGGACTCTCAACATTCATGATGCTTTGGGATGGGTAGTGTTGGTAGTGGTTTTGGTTGTAGTGGTTTTGCTTGTTTTGGGATTCATATTGGTTTTTCATGACAACTTCTTTGGCTATTCTCCTTCGGTTGTCATTGTTAGATCGACAATATTTCTTAAACTCCCCATACAGATCACCAAGGGTAGCTGGTGTTTCTCTTGCAATATGCTGTGCAAATGGGCCATGGCGAAGCCCTTGAATAGCTGCAAACTTGGCGGCTTCATCAGGAATATGAGGAGCTTGAGATCTTAAGCCCATGAATCTGCGAAAGAAATCTTCCAGTGGTTCCTTCGGCTGTTGATGTAGAGTCAGCTCTGCATATGAGAGTGCTTGGTCTCCCATGATGCTGAAATTCTTGATCAGCTCTCTTTTCAAGTCGTACCAGCTGTTGATGGATAAACCTGGCAGCTTTGTATACCAATTCATTGCAGTGCCATCGCATACGATGATGAAAGATTTGGCCAGTACCACATCATCTCCTCCCGCCGAAGCCATTGCAGCTTCGTAGCTCATTATGAATTGCTTGGGGTCAGTGAGGCCATTATACCTTGGTAGTGTGATGGGCTTGTACGAAGGCGGCCATCTGGCGAGTTGCAGACCTTTTGACAAAGGACAAGTGTGATCGATTGGACGAGTGTGCAGTATTTGTTGACCGGTTCCCGATGTGGAAACACAGTTTGCTCCAGCATCTGCGAAGGCAATTGGCTCGTTGAGCTCGGCTTGTAACTCAGCAACTTGTTTCTTGGCTCTTTCCAACTCTGCATGAAGCTGGGCAGCTCTTGAGCTCTGGTGTTCAATCTTCTCTGCTTCGCTTGCCTCAATTCAGCTAGCTGTTGCTTGATTTGCAACAATTCCTTCTGTTGCTCTTCTTCTTCTTGCTGCATTTGCTGTTGCAGCTTGCTCTAGGCGGCTTCGAGCTCTCTCTGCTGCTCAATGAGCCAAAGGCGCAGCCTGTCCTCCAGCATACGGAGCCTTTCTTCATTTATGAGTGCATATTCGTCACCTTCTTGCTCTTCAAAGGTGGCTTCAGTTTCGACTTGTGTGTGATTTGGTGGAATTGTGATTTGGGTTTCGGCTTCTCCGGTTAAGTTTGTGTCTTCGGTACTGTTTTGTGGGTTTTTTGGTACTCTTTTTGCTTGTGGCATGGTGGTGTTCGTGGGTTTTCTTCATGCATAGCACGGACGGTGGGCGCCAATTATTGGGATATAGCCGAAGGCAATATACACAAACAATAGCTAAGACTAAGAAATGAAGACAAGCAACAATTTATTACTCATCAATAGTATTCTTGAGAATTAGCCCCTTACATGTTGGTGAGAGGTCCCCTTTTATAGGGAGGTCAAGAGACATCTTTTACATTCCAATTATACCCCTGAAAATCGGGCATTATTCTCTAGACTACACAACCTGTGTCAATCAGGGGCATAATTGTACAATTACATCTCCTAGTGTGAATGCGTGGACTAGTGACTCTGTCTTTGACTCGGCTTGGACTTGGTCTATGCTGCCTTCACCGTGCCACTGGAGATTCCTAATGCCTTCACCATCGGGAGCGCCTTCGGTATTAAACGCCTTCTCCCTCCGTGTGGAGAGACCGACGCACCCTCGGTCTGGATTTATCATGAGCCTAGATGAAGAGATAAACCATACATAGACAGATGATATTTGTGGGTTACCTTCGCACCCAAGTTTAGGTTACCCTGTGCCCTGAAGACGACAGGCTGCCCCTTGACACCAAAACCTCTAGCGAAGGCATTTGCCTTGCTATCACTTGTAGCGAAGGCAAAATCCCAAAGTCAATGAACAAAGTAAATGGGAGAAGGTGTTTCTTGGCAAGCCAATCCCCCAACACTGTTTGCCAACACTGGTGTCAATAAGCTTTCTGGCGCCATTGCCGAGGACCGGTAGCTGTGTTGTCTAAGAACTACGGTTGCCCGTTTATCTTTTATTTTATCCTTTCTTTTATTTTATTCTTTAACCATGGACTCCCCTCAAATCCATGAGTTCTCTGCTCCAAAAGGCGAACTTCTGGAGCCACACCCCTCGTGAAATCCTATACAAACAGATAGCTATGTGCTTCGCCCTACTTTCATAGCTATGGTCCAGGAGACATCCTTCTCAGGACGTGATGATGAGAATCCATACCATCACTTGCACAAATTTGAGTTGCTATGCTATGCTCGTGTCTGGTCATATCAGGCATGACACAAGCAACGATTAGATGGAAACTCTTCCCGTTTTCTCTTAAAGAGAAGGCAAGTAAGTGGTATGACCATACCATTGGGCTAATGAACTGTGAATGGGAGAAGTTATGAGACAAGTTTTGTCTGGAGTACTTCCCCGTTCATCAGATCTGTGCCCTTCAGAAGGAAATCATTAACTTACAGCAAAAGGAGAAGGAAATGATCACGGCAGCATGGGACCGATTCCAGGACTCATGTCTTACCAGAACGGGTCTAGGCTTCCCAGATTGTATGCTTTTGCAGTATTTTTGGTCTGTTTTGACTAGCAAAGCTGCCCGATTCGTTGATATAGCCGCCATAGGATAATTCCTACACGTAACGCCGGCTGAAGCGAGAGAGGTCTTGGAGAAAATTCGAGAGAATTCTCCCGCTTCTATGGATGAAACTGAGCAAGTAGACCTTCAAGTAGATCCTAGCTTACCCGTAGAAAACTTAGCCTTTCGAATTACCTTTTGACTTCAAGGATGATCTCTTTGAAAATCATGAAAACACATCGGAATACTCAAGGCACAAGAAGGCTACGACACCCCCACTTTCTCATCTTCCCGATCCTCCCCACGAAGCATTTCTCGTGAAAGACATAAAGGAGGAATGGTCGGATGGAATGTGGCACTTTTCCAAAGCAATTTGGAATAGTTCAACCTCCATGATCCTTCCATGTTCTATAAGGGCCATTGTCATAGAAGCCTATTTCAACCCCAGTATAGAAGTCAATATCCTGCCATGACACATAGCGTGCACTCTCTTGGGAAATGTTCCACTAAGGCCATCCAACATGCTCCTCAAAAGTTGTCCTTTTGGACACGTCCTTCAATGTCTGGGGGTCGCAAGTGCCGGGGCAATCACGTTAGGCAAAATCGAGGTAAAGTTAGACTTCCACATCTTTGATATCCTCGATTTTGATCTTCTCCTAGGCTACCCACTAGAAAAGCTTCTCCAAAAAGAAGCATCTCATGGGAGACTTCATGACGCGCTTGGGAAAGCTGCTTTTGGCACTCCTAACTCTTGCCCCAGAAATTCCAAGGGCAAAGTCATCTCCCAAGCATAACTCGCTTGAGAAGGTGATGTTTGTGTTGCCATTTGCACCGACTTCTCATCTATATGGATACGAAAGAATTCCATCACCCTGACTCGAGCGAAAGCGTTGGCCCCATGGCCCTCGGGAGATTGTTCTCGACAACAGTCAAGAATCAACCCCGATCATGCACAATGAATCTCTTGAGCTGGAGAACCCATGGGCCATGGACAAGCTTGAAGCGTTGACTCTGGAGTCCGAGAAAAAGGATTCTATAAATGAGAATGAAACCTTTGTGTTCGAAATCCCACAAGAATGCTCATTTAACGAATCTCCAGAGTTTACCACGCTTTGTGCCACAAGCACATACGAGGACTACAGCCACCTTGAGGTCCTAAATTCTAAAATGTTTAGAAGGTTGGTTGTAGATGCATTTGTTTATCATAAAAATTGCAAATTTCATTGTTGTATTTGTGGCACTAATGTTGTAGCTAAAGCTTCAATGACACATCAACAATTGGCGATGAACTTTGAAACTACAATGCCAATGATAGCTGCAATGTGAGGATTCCTCATGGTCTAGCTTCAGACCCTAAACAAAGCACTGCTGGGAGATGGCTCGGATAATCATTTATTTTCCTTTCGAATAAAAAGCAAAAACATGTTTTTAGTATAAACTTTCCTTCAGGTATTTTTGGTCACTAACCATTTCAGATGGAGATTAAGAAGAGCGATGGACAGGTGATGCCTAAGAACATGGAGCTACATCAGCAACAAAAACCTCGATAAGTGTTGGTATGGGAAAGATTACCAAAGAAGTTTGAACTCCACACACTTGAGTTATGTTGCGTTGCACTACAAAGTCCAAGTGTGGGAGAGGTATGTGAGTATCCCGAGTAAGTTTCTTCTATGCCAAATCTTATTTCAGTACAAAGCTGGTGTTAGTCTTGCACATTGAAAAAAAAATGTAATTGAGTTCCAATAAAGGCTCTTGGTCTTTAGAACCAAAGAGCCACTGCTTTGTTTCCACCATGTATGAATAAATGCGGGTACAAGATCAAGTGTGGGAGTCCCTCAAGCTTATTGATGCACACATGTTTGAGACCACCCACGGACAGGCTGCACAACATCGCACAAGACTACACAAGAAAGATCAAGGAGGAAAAGGCCTAGTAGGGGTCGGCCGACCCCCTCTGGTGCCTCTCGCCTCCATTTTCGTCTAGAGCTATGGTTTGCGCACCCTATCCCTCATCCTCTCCGATTCATGAGTTAGTTCGTTCCTGTCTTCAGATGATCACTAAAATTACACTCATGATAATATGAACTTTGATGCTGCTTTGGTTTACATGTCTATCCTTGATTGGCTTGCATATTCTTTATTCCTTGCACATATACTTGCTGCTTGTGAACATATATATCTTTAGGAAAACATGTTTATCTAAATGGTTGATTAATGAGATATGGTATGATGAAAGAAATCTTGCTCTTTCTGTATAAAGTGCTTGGGATGTTTTTCTTGTAAAGCCTAAAATCAATAGCCTTATAAAACTCCTCAATGATGCCTTATTCCTACCAAAGCCATATGATGTTCACATTGCAAAACCTATATACATATGCTGCTTGCTATTGCATTGAGCTTTGTTAAATTGTTGTGACCCTTGTAAGATTCTCTTCATGCTTTTGTGGTCAAGATCATGTACACTCCACATACACATGCTAAACTTCTACATTGGAAGTTAGCAACATACATTGCATCCATCCACAAAATAAATCTCCATTTAAGTGTTGATCTCCTCTCCAAGTATTATTGCAAAAGAGACATGGGCTATAGAAAAAAAATATGGACACATGAAGGTCCAAGCATAAAAAAAAGAGAAAAAAATATGGGCACATGAAGGCCCAAGTATCATGAAAAAAATATATATTATAGCCATGTCCTCAAAGTAAATTCAAGAGGAGAGAGATCATACAAAAAAGAGTTATCATTCCATTGTTCCACACACATGCACATCTTGATCAAAGTGTATGGATAGTTTTCTTTTTGGATCCGCTCTTTGACTTTGCAATATATGTGATGCAAGTATGACTTATCTTTACTCCTACCTTGAGCTCCACATAAGCCTTTTAGAAGTAGGGCGAAAAAAGGCAAAAAAATGCCTTGGTGAGGAATCATACACAATGAGCGATATGAGAGAATCAATTGAGGAGCTAGGTAAAGTTTGGTTTTTGAAAAAAAAATTATCGAAAAACACAAGTTACTTAATAGAAGAGTTGAGATGATTTGAATCAAGCAATGTATGAGAGAATCAAGGACCGCTAACAGTTAGCATCTATAAGCAATTACCATATCTTATACATAAGTCTTAGTCAGGAATGTCTGTAAATTCTTTATCACCATTGTCACCCCTGGAAACGGCGCCAGAAATGCTTGTTGGCATTTCTTAACATTACCACTGAGTTTGTTAAGCCCAGCAACGCCGCTTATAAATGACTCGAGTATCTCATTATGTTATGTTTCTGCAAGCGCACGGAAATACCTTTATAGCATTTCACCCATGAGTATTCATGGGTATCTTTATTTATATTTTCCAAGAGGATGCCATTAGGTGATAAAGTGTTTAAAAGACAATCATACTTAAGGTATTATGATATAAAATCTGGACAAAGTTCATACAAGGGTAAGTGATAATAATGAGGTAATGTAATACATCATCAAAGGAGCCAATCTCAAGAATAAAGAATAAAGAATAAGTCATAAGGTTAGATGGAGCAAGGCAAAAGAATCCTATGGCATTATACAAGAAAACACAGGTTCTACAAGTCATGCAAAGGACATAGTTCTAAGCACCCAGGCACACAACAGGGAGACCAAACTGCATTGGTCTGCCAGCAAGCGGAAAGGCTTTATGTACCTCTTACACTGTACCCGAACGTGAGGGGATACAAGGGACGGACAGGGTTGTCACCACCTGTCGCCTACCCCTCCATACCATGGGGCACAGTCATATTCGTAGGCTCTCGTCATGCCCGAGCACCACGCTCGTGTATGAGAGAACTACTCAAGTCCACCCAGGAAACATGGAACTGGAGCAATCCTGAAGGAACAACAAACCGATGTCGTAGCTTAGATCGACTAGCCTATGCATAAACAATGTATAACTCATGATAAGGCATGAATATGAAATAAACACTATAAGAATACCATTTAGATCAAACACCATACTTTTATAAATGTCGACAATGTATACAAAGACCGTACAAAAGGCCGAAGGTTACGTCCCTCAATGGCCCAAGGACGACTCTGAATACTACTGCGCTAAGCCTAGCCTGAGCTCCACTAGCCTAAGGATTACAAAGTACTACTTAGAGAGAGAGAGGCTCTTGAGGATGATTGTGTGTTGAAGAAGGCCTCTTACCCCCCTATTTATACTAGGGGAGGACGGTTCCTGGGGGTCCTTGGATGGTAACATATGGCGTGAAGGGGGAGATGAGGGAAGCGTTGGCACCAAACCTTGGCGCCAACAGAACCCGTCTAGGTTCGACCGAACCAGGGGGTCAGCCGATCCCTGGTGGGAGATTCTCCCGCGCTACTTCCTCTGGTGTATGACGTGTGGGTCCAGGGTTCCATCTATGGTCGGTTCCCGCGAGTTTGGTCCTTGTATGAATGATAGGTGGGCCCTCTTGTCCGTGTGCTCGCAGTGTAGTATCTGCGTGACGTGCTCTCCGTCATTTGAGCATGTTTTACTCTTTGTTGTAGTCTTTGTGTCCTGTAAAGACATAAAGCTATGATACAAGTGGAACTAGGTTATTCATAAAGATATATCCTAGTAAGTGCATAGTACATCCTTATAAAGTGAGTATATTGACGGTCGGATTTAGCGTGTAAGGACCGTCAACAATATCAGCCCAGCTGGGAGCAACCCACGCAACCACACGAGGCTAGAGGGTCAGGCTAGCAGTGCGCAGGCAGTGCCGAATGGGAGCACGAGCCTTGTACTCACCACTCCACTTCCAGCTCTAGTGGGCCGCCACCGCTTTTCACTGCACGATGTTCTTACTCGGGAGAGGTCACTGCGATCTCGCGGACCTCACTCGTCGAATAGACGACCTCGACATCTAGGCTGGTGAGATGCAAAATACACTTAGTGCACATGTTCAGGAAACCGACGCGTGGCAGCAACAGACGAACGAGCAACTTGATAGGATCACGGCTATGCTGCGGAGAGTCGAGGAGGAGCAGCGAGCCTACTGGCACTCGCAGGGTTACAACCCCATCCAAGACCATGAGCTTCATATAAGCTTCGGGCAGGACCCAGCAAGGAGGTACTTTGTATCTAAAACTGTACATAGCTAAATTAAAAAACAAAAAATGACAACAACATGATAAAAGAACAAAAATATTTGCTTGTTTCATATGTCTAGTAAGCATGTCTAGTTTCTCCTTGTTGAGAAGATGAATAGTTGCTTTGCTTTATTTCCTTTGCGTACCTATTTTCAACTTAGGGTTCTCCTAAGTTTTGAGTTTGTTGACTAAGATTTGTCCTATGAGCTTGAAACTTGTGGGTTGCAAGTGCATGATCCAAGTCTAAGTTGTTGCGAATTAGGATATGGTACAATAGACTTTGCTATAATATTGCTCTAAGTGAAACTTGACTTTTGGAGTTTTGTTATCAAAATTGCTAAAACTCTAAAAGTTCATCAATGATGATATGTCCCACCAGAGCCATATGATTATTACTCATGCAAAAACCTTACTCATATGCTACTTGTTATCTCATTGAGCTTTGTCAAATTCTTGTGACCCTTGAGAGATTCTCGTCATACTCCCATGATCAAGATCATGTACACTCCATAAATAAATATGTTGACTCCCACACTAGAAGTTACGCAAAAATATGCCTTCCACCCACAAAATTATTTATACTCCATCCACATGACATGAGGCCACTCTCTATCTCACCATATGAAAAAGGATACGGGGCTATAAGAAAGAAAGAAAGAAAAATAATTTCATGCTTAAATAAGCATGTTGGAAAAAATAAGAAAAGAAATCCATGCTCAAAAGCATGAGAAGAAAAAGAAAAAAGAAAAAATAGCCCCTATCCAAAAAAAGAAACCAAAAATAAGAGAGAGGGACTCATGCAAAAAGGAGTCCAAATAAGGTTCCACAAAAATTCCACATACATGCACATCTTGATCAGGTTGTATTACTTGCGTCTCCTTGGATCCGGCCTTTGACTTAGCAACATGATGGGATGCAAGTATACCTCAATATTACCCTACCCAAAGCTCCACATAAACCTTTAGAGGTAGGTCAAGGTAGCTCATGCCTTGGTGAGGATCATACACATTGAACGATGGAGAGCATGATATGAGTAAAAGTGGAACAAAGTGTGAGTAAAAGGCAGGTTTATATAACAGTTCTGACTTGCAACTGCCAAAGACAAGGAGAAGCCAAAAGCCCCATATGGACTAAGGCGAAAAGAGGGTGACAATGGCAACTTATTCAAATCAAGGGAAAATGCTTTGTTGAACGTACGGTACTCTCAAGAAATACGACATTGTAGCCACTCCTGATCAACAACCTAAGTTTGCTTGGGACGAGCAAAAAACAAGCTTGGGGGAGTTGTTGATGGTCATTGCACGTCAAATCTGACCGTCAATATACTCATTATATAAGGATGAATTTTACAATTACTAACATATATCTTTACAAATTACCTAGTTCCACTTGTATCGTAGCAATAAGTGTTTTTTAGGACACAAGACTATAAAGAGGGGAAAACGTGCTCGAACGACGGAGAAAGCGTAACGCAAACTCAACTCCGCGAGCACGAGGACAAAGAGGGCCCACCTATCAATCATACATGGGCCAACCCACAGGGAAACCGACTTTGGTGGGACTTTGGACCCACATGTAACCCACCAGAGAAGAATGGGAGCTGAATATTCCCGCCAGGGTTCGGCCGAACCTGGACAGGTTCAATTGGCGCCAATCCTTGGCGGCAAGGCTTCCCGCGTCCCTCCTTCGCGCCAAGTAGAGTTTCCATGTGTGGAGCGCCGAGAACTGTCCTCCCCTAGTATAAATAGGGGGTAGAGAGCCATCACAAGACACACTCATTCATCAAGAGCCTCTCTCCCTCTTCAAGCTATTCTTGTCGTCTTTATGCTAGTGGATCTCAGGCTAGTGCTTTCTTAGTAGTATTCCAAGTCGTCCTTGGGCTGTTGTGGGACGTAACCTTCGGCCTTCGGTACGGTTTTTGTATACACTCTCGGTATTTATACAAGTACGGAGTTTGTTCTAAATGCTATCTCTATAGTGTTTATATCATGTTCATGCCTTATCATTCGTTATATAATGTTCGTGCATAGGCTAGTCAATCTAAACTACGACATCAATTTGTTGTACCCTCGGGTTTGCTCTAGTTCCATATTCCCCGAGAGAACTAGGGTAGTCCTCTCATGCACGAGCGTGGTCCTCGTGCATGAAGAGAACCTTCGAATATGACTGTGCCCCACGGTCTGAGGGTAGACAGCAGATGGTGACAATCATGTCCGTCCCTTCTATTCCACCACGTTCGGTTATCAGTGTAGTATTTACATAAATCCTTACTGCTTGCTGGCAGACCAATGCGGTTTGGTCTCCCCGCTTGTGCCTCGGTGTTTAGAACTAAGTCTTGTTCATGTCTTGTATAACCTATGCTGATCTTGTATAATGCCATAGGACCTTTTTATGCCTTACTCTTACTAACCTTAGGATATTCTTTATTTTTTATTTTTGAGAATGGCCTCTTGAATGATGTGTTGCATTACCTCAATATATTATAATATTTACCCCTATATGAAAGATGTTCATAACTTATCGCACAATGTTAACTTATGAGTATCCGTAACTCTTTGCCACCAAATGCCATCCTTTGGAAAAATATAAATAACGATACCCTAAAATGCTCACGGGTGAAAATGGTACAGCTGTAATTACGTGCATTTGCGGATAACGTAAACGTAAGAACTACCATGACAGATCTAAACGGCGTCGCCGGTCCCACGGATTTGGTGGCGACGCTAAAAAAAATACCAACAGCGTGCCGGGCCTGAGCAGACCGCCTTGGCCTCGTGCCGCTTGGCCCGGCGCCAACCATTGCTCCAACGATGGCCTCGCGCTAGCTCACTGCATTACTACGCTGGCCAAGCCTCGCACTGGTCACACCAGATCTAGACCCAACCGGATCTTGAGTGGACGGGATCCCCTGGATCTAGGAGATATAAGCATCTCCAAGAGCTCTTGTATCCTGTTAGCTAAATTTGGAGATTGAACCGCTTTTGCAAAAATAGAAAACCACCTAATTCTATGAGGTAATCCAAGAGTCTAGGTAAAACATGATGACTAGCTATATTCAAAACGGTCCACGTCAGCACTCGACCCTCAGGTTTTCGATCGCGATATTTCTTGTGGCCGCCGCCGCCAGCGACGCCGCCAGTACGAGGATCAACGTTGCATCAAGGCCATCAAGGCCCTGCAGGCATCAACGCTGCATCAACGCCCTGCAGGCATCAACGTTGCATCAAGGCCGGCTGCTCAAGTATAAACAAATCAATTTCAGGTACACCCTGCATCAACGCCGGTTATTTGATTTGATCAGCTGTGTGTTGAAAATCGATTTGATCAGCCGTGATCCAGTCTGAAATCTTGCGTGGTACAGTATGGATTCAGATGATGAATTCAATCAGTTTGTAATGGATGAAGTGATTGATTCCTCCTCTTCGGATGATGAGAGGAAAGCTGTTTTTTCTGGTGCCGCGCACATAATAGTTGAGGACACGCTTAATCATCCGGGTCGAATTGGTTCCGTCGAGGGTCATGATGTAGTGGATCGTGAAAGACTATTACACCATGGCCTTCTTTACAAAGACTATTTCTCGGATAAACCTACTTTCGGACCAAGGATTTTTAGACGCAGGTTCGTATTTGTGCCTACAATTATATCGTTATTTTTAATGACTTGTTTTATAAATGTAGCTAATTTTTTAATTATGTCATGACATAGGTTTCGGATGAAACGACATGTATTCATGCGCATAATGAATGCGGTTGAAGAGCATGACGAATATTTTGTGCAGAAGAGGAATGCGGCAGGTATCCTAGGACTATCTTGTCTGCAGAAGGTTGTGGCAGCATTTCGGCTGCTAGCTTATGGCGTCGCGGCCGATGCTTTGGATGAGTATATTTGTATTGGTGAGAGTACCGCTTTAGAAGCTTTGAGAAAGTTTACCGTAGCTGTTGTTGAAATTTTTGGAGAGGAGTATATGAGATTGCCTAATGAAGAGGATACCGCCAGATTATTGGCAATTGGAGCCAACAGAGGTTTCCCTGGAATGCTTGGGTCCATAGATTGTATGCACTGGGGCTGGAAAAATTGTCCTACTGCATGGCACGGTATGTACCGTGGACATAAAAAGGAGCCAACAATTATACTTGAAGCAGTTGCGTCTAAAGATCTCTGGATATGGCATTCATTTTTTGGTATGCCTGGCTCTCACAATAATATCAATGTGCTTCAAAGATCTCCTATATTTGCAAGGCTTGCTGAGGGACAAGGTCCACAGGTTAATTTCAACATCAATGGCAATGATTATTCTATGGGTTATTATCTAGCAGATGGCATATATCCGTCGTGGGCCACTTTTGTGAAGACCATTCCAGAGCCTCAAGGTAATAAAAAGAAATATTTTGCAAAGGCACAAGAAGCTTGCAGAAAGGATGTTGAACGGGCATTTGGGGTCCTACAATCACGTTTTGCTATTGTTCGTGGGCCGGCTCGCTTGTGGGATGAAGACTCGCTAGGAAATATTATGAGGGCTTGCATCATAATGCATAACATGATTGTTGAAGATGAGAGAGATGAGTACACTGATGACTATGATTGTGACTATGACGACATGGGAGAAAAGGTGACAGTATCCCATACTGAAGCACCAGAACTTGCAGCTTTCATTCAGAATTACAAGAACATCAAGGATAAGCAAACCCACAGTCGGCTTCAGGCAGACTTGATCGAGCACCTGTGGAATAACCACCCAGATTTATACTCTCTTGATTAATATTTATTTTTGTTAGTGGGGATAATAATTATGTTTGGAAGCCATTTTTTGTATTATATTTTTCTTATATATCTATTGAATATTTCCTATATACATTGATCAGCCAGTGTGAATAGGCATGCAATGGTAGCAGGGATGCATTGTACTAGCTGGAGGTGAGGATGGCGGCCTAGCTGTAGTAGAAATATACACAGTTTGGTGCACTCTGTGCAATCAGGATATTGAACCGAACTGTGCATAGAGTTTCAAATTCCCTTTAAGCATAGAGATTCCGAACACAAAGCAGAAGCTACAGTATGCACTTTCTTTGCTGAAATAAATTACACAGAACTGCTACCATTGCATGCATATTCACACAAGAATCTCAGTACAGTTCCAAGCAACAGGTTCAAAGAATAGATTCAAAGTATAGGGTCCAAGCAACAGGTTCAAAAAAAAGATTCAAAGTATAGGGTCCAAACAACAGGTTCAAAGCAAATAGGTTCAAAGCAAATAGGTTCAAAGCACAGGTTGAAAGCAAACTATAGTAGTCTAGCAACCGCAGAGTCTTGCAAAAATCTCATCCTGGCGCCTTTCATAGTATTGCCGCAGTCTGTAGGTCATATTGCTCAAATCCTGTGAAAGAATCCTCTCCTCTTCTAGCTCCCTTTGGAACTCAAATTTCTCTCTCTCCAACTTGATCTTTTCCTCCTGCAGAGCAAAGGCCTTGTTGCATCTCTCATCTTTCTTCAAATCTTTCTGAGCATCAGCTTCTTTCATCTTTGCCACAAGATAGTCCAATGCTTCAATGGTCGAACGTTGACGTAACTTCTTTTTCTCCGTCTTCTTTCCGTCCGGTCTTTTTGAAGCATCATGTGCTGCTGCTGCTGCATCCACACCGCCAGTAGCAGGTGAGGCCACGGGTACAAGTGATGACGGGGATGAGTTCGCCTTTGTCTTCTGTTTCTTATTACTTGTTGTTGTTGTTCCATCAGTTTGCTTGCGTCTTTCCATCCACTTGGGCTGGTCCTTCAAAATTTTCCAGCAATGCATCAAGGCAAATTTCCTGTGCTTCTTGTCTTCTGCCGTGAACAGTGCACATGCACTTGCAATCTGTTGATTTCATTACACAAACATAGACATGAACTTGAAGTTGTGACAGAAAGCCATAAAAGACACACGATTTGTTTGGAAGGAATATATGTACCTTGTCGTCAACTGAGCAACCACTCTGGTTTCTATCCTGAATCCTGGTGAGACATGAACAGAAAATATTCACATCATGTTGTATACCGGACCAACGATTCATTAAAGAACCTTGAGTACGATCTGACTGGAATGACTTGTTAGCATGGAAATAATCATGAATTCTTGCCCAAAAGGAGTTTTGTGGTTGATCAACTCCTTGAATAGGATCCATGCCCACATTTAGCCAAGCAGACACAAGAAGTATGTCCTCCTCATCTTTGAAATTTTTTGATCTTCCCTGTGATCCTTTAGATGCAGCAGGACCATGATCAATGGGTGTCTGTGTAGTAGGCGAAAGATCTTGAGACTCTTCAACTTCAGCGCCTAGTAGGTTTGTGAAATATGTCCCTGAACTCATATCACCTGCCACAACAAATGGAGTTAGTGTATATACTCTTATTCCTGCATATCATTGTCAATTATACTCTCCAAGTTTTTTTTTGCTATGCAGACACTGAAAATTATTCTAACCAAGAATATCAACAATTCATCATCTCGGTGAATAGCATCAGTAATTATTGTAACCAAGAATATAGTCGAGTCTATGCTATCAGCTTCTATCCAGAAAAGTTTATCGCTTAAGCAATTTGAGAAACATCAAAGTTTTATCAAGTCATGATTTAAATTAAATTTGCAACTCAGGGAGCACTAGTACAGCTGGTTCAGGTGTGCAGCTTCTATCAGTGTACTCCTAGTATAGCTGGTTCGGCAGCTCGAGGATGATGCTACACTTGCATGCACATATACAACTGCAAATTACCAGCCCCTTCATTTGAAGAAACAGATACAGAGATTGAAATTACCATGGCATGGAAGATTGAAACAGATACAGATACTTCCAGGATGTGAATCTGATAAATGCATTAGTGACAAGACTTTCTATCAATTTTAATCATCAACTCGGTGAACCATAGCATCACAAATTATTCTAACCAAGCATATCAACAATTCTTCAAATCGGTGAACCATAGCATCACAAAATATTCTAACCAAGCATATCAACAGATCACATAGTACTGTAACTCATCACACAGTACTGTAACTCACCAACCATACCATCTCGGTGAACCATAGCATTACAAATTCGTTAATCAACAACATCACACAGTACTGCAACTCAGTGAATCAGATCATCAGAAGAAGTGAACCAGAGATTGAAATTACCATGGCTGTCGTCGCCCACCTCCAGACTGTCACTGAGTCTGGCGCCCGCATCCTCAAATCCTAGCGGGAACTGCTGGCCAGGAGCTGACCCAGAACCCACTCGGCGGAGGCCGGCGGTCGACGCACCTCGGGGACGCGGCGGCCGGGACATGGCGACTACGGCGGCGGCGATTTGGCCCACGGATCGACGACCGACTGGCTGCGATTCAGTGGGGGAAAATGAGATGAGCGGGAAGGAGAGGCGCGGCCGTGGGGAGGAGCGCGGGAAGAAGAGGCCCGGGTGTGGGGAGTAGCGCGGGAAGGAGAGGCGCGACCGCTGGATCCGCGAAATCGCCGCGGGAAGGATGGGATGGCGAGCGGAGCGCGCTCGGAAAAAAAGACGAGCGAGGAACCGGGGATAGCGAGCGTCGGAGGATGGCGAGCCAGATGCATAAGCTGTTGGATGCGATTTTTTCTCTCTTTTTTCTTTTTTTAGCTAGCTAATGAGATATACAAGAGCTCTTGGAGATGCCCTACCCTGATTCTGTGAAGTGATTCCCTACCCTGATTTTTATAGTTTTTGATAGAGAATCAAAGAGAATCACTTTCAGCCACGAAATCACTTCTCTCGTAGAATCAGCTCCCATAGAGAATCAGAATCAGGTGGAGCTCTACCAAACAGGCCTTAAGGATTTCTGTGGTAGAAATTTAGGAAATCCTAGCGCCAAAATGAAAATAAACAAACTGAGAGCATGAATCAATCTATAAACCTACGTGCTAACAAAAATGAACGATATCTTCGACGTTCCACAGCAACAGTGCGACGGCCTATTAGTCTCGGCACCGGTTTCGGCCCAAAGGCCTTGTTTTTGTAATTCAATTTAAGAAGGATAACTCAGTATTTTAGATTAAAAAAGTGTTAAAAAGAATCTTCATATTCGAGAACGCACTGTCTCAAATATTTTCAGCTTTAAATTACTGGCATAATGACCGGTTGGAGGAGAGAGAGGCGCGCCGTTCAAATAATTTTGAAAAAACGGATGGAAAAGTGCCGTCTTTTTTTATTATGTACATGTGCAACAGTCTCATACGTACATATATAAAATAACATAATAGCTTTCATTTTGGTCTGGTATAAGACCCATGCATGGATGATTAGGATAAAACATATCCCTAGGGTACTTGTAATCCTCAGGGTTTATCCAATTAGTAGAACCAACCACTAAGCTTATAATAATACGACCCAAGAGACAAATTTCCCCACATAGTTGAAATACCAACTTCATATAGGGGCTTGTTTAGATTCACCAATTCGATCGAATTGACCGTAGAAAAAGTGTATTGGAAAGCCTAAAAGTAGAGAGATGGCACGTTTTTGAATGCGCCACTTTTGATCGAATTGATGCCTTTTGGTGAAACTAAACAGGGCCTAGGCCCTGTTGAGATTAGTTGAATTCGATCGAATTCAATGATTGAAAGTGCATTGGGAATTAAAAAAGTAGAGAGGGGACACGGAGTTCAATGCATTGCTTTTGTTTTTTTTTGCGAAAATACGTTGCTTTTGATTGAATTGATCCTCTTTGAAACAAACTAAACAGGGCCATAGTCATACTACAATACTGCTCCTATCTCTCGATCAAAATAGCTTTTCCTTTTTTTATCTTTTCATTGGTAAAATTTTATATTCTAATGCTGACTTAGCTCTTCTTTTTTCTATTTTTTTCACCAACAAAATATTATATTTCAATTCTGACTTCNGATGGAGTACCCGCTGCGGGGGTTCCATCCGCCAAAGGCGTACTTACCTACTGCAGACAGCCTTAGGGGACATCGCTCCCGGCCCGTCGTCAAAGCAAGTGGATACATGATACATCAGCGTATCAGACATTTCAGACTTGCAGAAGCGGCAGTTTTGCAGCTGTAGCACATGCTACTGCAGCAGAAATACTTTCCGTTTCGATTCTGCAGTCCTGTACAGCTAGCTGGCCAGAGGAGTTCCCTGTCCTATTTTTGGGGTGTTTACTTACCCCAGAATGCAAAATGAAGTCACCTTGGACCGCGTGCATAGAGAGAAAAAAGTGCATTGGGAATTGTGTTTTTTGCAAAATGAAGCCATTCTGCAGAATGGAGCCGGAACTAAACACGGCCTTTATCCCTCCGGCCTGCACTGCAGTGTACTGGACCTGGACTAAAGCAGAATAGGAATTAAGGTATTGAGGGGGTGTTTAGTTCACCCCCTCACCAACCCATTTTGCAAAATACGCGTTTTTCAATGTACTTTTTCTCTCTGTGCACGTGGCCCAATGCGAGCCTATTTTGCAAAATGCAAGGAACTAAACACAGTTGTGGCGCTCTCAAAAGTATCCTTTACTTCTTCCTTTTTTTTCCGTGAGAATTGATGGCGCTGTTTGGCTTGGAGAAGAACGTTGATGGTGTTTGCTTCACAATTTTGCAAGCAATACCATTCCGCGTGTTTTGGCTCGATGTGGCTCACATCAAGGTAGAACTGCAGTTTTCCTTTGTGCATGCATGATGAACTACTTTCTGCCCTTGGTACAAATCTGCTTCAACTTTCAACCGACAAGGAAGAGTGGACAGCATCTTGGTTGGCCATAGGGAACCGATGTTGGGCACAGCTTATCGATTGGAGAAGAGAGGACTTCCCCATCCTGAACAACGCCTTATCTATGATCAAGAAATGGAGACAATACAACACACATTCTCACTGATTGTGTTTTTCTCAAGGCAATTCTAGTTTAGCATTCTCTCATCTCTGAATGACCTGACGGAGTGCACAGCCGCTTTGAAAGCTCGTTTGCAAGCTGGTGGCGCAAGGTTTTGAGGAGAGTCAACAGAACGGCACAACAAGGGGATTAATACTCTGGTCATGCTAGGAGCCTGAACCATTTGGAAAGATCCAAACTTTTGTGTGTTTGATGGGGATCACCTAGCATTCAAGGTATCCTACAGGCCTTCAAGGACGAACATCGTCCTCTATGTTGTTTGGCTGGGGCTAAGAGCAACTCCAGCAGACCCTCTAAATAAGCTCCTACTTTGAGTTTAGAGGGTGAAGATAAAAAAAAACTACTCAAACAAGCCCTCTACTTTGGCCCCTAAAATTGGGAGCCCTCCAAATCCCCTCACACCCCTCTTAGGCCTAGGGGGTCTCTAGGGGGCATTCTATTTCAAAATAGAAACTAACAAGGGGACCAATAAAAAATAGAGGGTTGTTCAGAGGGTATTGTTGGAGTTGGAAGAAAAAATCAAGTCGCTAGAAAATAGAGGCAGCCCCTAGTAAAAAATAGAAGTATTGCTGAAGTTGCTCTAAGGTCTGCAAACCATGGAGATACAGAGGGTCGGTTTCGTCTCATCTTTGTAAGGGTGATTCAGTTGGATGTTCTTTAACCACAACTCATTCCTGGTCCAATATGAGGTGGTGATTCTATCCAGACCTTTATCTCTCTCTTTATAGTAAAAAGATAAGCAGATGTCCTGCATATTTGAGAAAAAAATCATTTTTCATTCAAAGTTTATATGCCAAACGCTTCACCATGGATTCTATGTCACCCAATAATTAAGTGATAATTGCATTACATGTATGAGGCCGATACTTCGGAAATTGTTTTCATGGTAGATCTTTTATCTTAATTATTTGATCCATCCAGAGGTTCTTGTATACCCTTTGCATATCCATATGTCACTTTTCACTTGGATATCTTTATCTGCAGTTACTTCATAATTCCCAGTGTATAGTACCTTGGTACCCCATGTTTACAACATATGGTTAATCAATATTTGGGTTGTGTGCTCTGGACAAATCGAAAAATTGTTTAGAGACAAGGGGGAGTGTCCTTTTACTCTTGGTTGTGTTTTTGTCATTTTTGTTTCTCCTCGTATAAGTTAAATCTTAATTTTAAATTTTGTAGGCTACTAGTAGGCATTACAACACATGTTAAGAAAATATATTATGATTTTTAATCATTATTTTTCATATAATTTATGTTTCAAGGATTATTTTTATTAAATATTTTACCCCAAAAAAGTGGTGAAAAAATCATATTATATTTTTCAAGCATACGTTATCATGTCCACAATCATCCCATAAAAAATAACTTAAGACTCCACTTGTGTGTGGAGAAACAAAAAGTAAAAAATTTTATCAAGGGTTAAATTGAACCAAATGATATAGTTTAGGATGTAAGATGAACCAAACCATAGTTTAGCGGATTATTTAGACTTTGGTTACACTTGAGGGGAGTAATTTGTACTTTTTCGTTAAGCAAATGAGGACTTTACAGTATATCCCATACAGTAATCTCATCATCAGGTAGTCAAGGCACATCGCACATGCATTGAACACCTGTGACTGCATTTTCTTTTTACTCACATCGCTGGTACTCGTAGCAGTTGAAAGGCACACATGGCGTGAGACGGCCACACAAAGCTCTGAACCGTCTTTCTGTTCTCCCACCATATATGTGCTGCTCTTGAACAATCGAGTCCACACTTCAGTGAACTAGTAGCACTAAGCTTTGCACAACTGCAGCGCAAAACCACTCTGCCAAGAAAGGGAGATGGCTGGGCTTCATCACCACCACCTGCCTCTCGTTCTCGTGACGATCGTCCTGCTGCTCCTCGCTGGCCTCGCCGCCGCCGCCGCAGCGGATGATCAGGAGATCCGGGTCAGCGTGCAGTACCCCACGGAGGAGGAATCCCAGTGGCTGGACCGCTGGGCGGAGAAGTACCGGGCCAAGAAGCCCGGCTCCGGCTTCTCTGTCCAGCCGGCCACCGACGAGGAGTCGGCCTACCTCAACCGCATCTTCGCCGACGGCAAGAAGGGAGCCAGCAGAGACGACTCCCGCGGGGGCGCCCGCGCCGGCTTCGACGGCCACATCGAGTTCGACGACGAGTATCCGTACGTATATCCTCCCTCACGTCCAAGCATGTCCACATGAGATCGACGATTCTGGTTCTGATCTCGTGGATTTCGATCGCTTCTGGTTGGCAGTTTTGGTAGGATCGTCGTGGACAACTATCGCTCTGGACCACGCTCGGCCGAGCCGAAGGATGATCTGCTGCAGAACAAGGAGCAGGAGTATCACGCCGAGGTAGATTTGGTTTAACCGGTCAACACTAATTAACGTATTCTGTTTTGTCGTTGTCAATCCTTGATGCTTACTAATCCAGCGCTCATCTCTCTTCTTAGCATGACGTCATGGAGCTTTAGGAACATCCAAATCTAGTTGAGAGGCCATCATCGAGGGCGGCCTGGTGGATCGACGGAATAATGGAGGTTGGCGGCGAGGAGCTGACTTCTTGTATCATGTGTTAACCTCTTCTAGTACTAGTAGCTTGTTCTTGTGATGTCGCAGCCAGTAGTTTTTGTCATGAGGGTGATTAGTAGTGAAGTGATTGTCTGGTGATTTGGTGGGTTTATTCTGCTGTGCTATATATCACTTGCAATAGAGCTCCTGCAGGTTTACCTTGTGATGACCTTGTCTCCGTTTAATTCTTGGCTAATGTACGTAATAAACGATGTGGAGATCTCCTGCAGGTTCCTGTTTGTGACACTCGATTGCTTTCTTTTTTTCAAGAAAAAGAATCACATACTTGGTTGATTCCATTAAAGCAGAGATGTGAAATCTTGTGGAGAGCGCTATTGTAACCCTCTGAACAAATATGAAATCACTTCATACATATACAAAAAGAAAAAGTTTATTTACAGGGAGGTAAGAAGGGGAAGAAAAAGGAGGAGGCCGGTTCATGAGTCAAAACATGGCAACAAATAAAAAACATTTCTGGAGGTGCTGCAAAGCCGCAGCATACAATGAGTGAACAGCCATTTACTGTGAAACAAATCAAATCCGCTTCAACTTTCAAACTGGCGAGCACACAGAAACCACATGCATTCAGCGCACACTCTGCCACACGATACGCCTGCTGCGTGGAACCTGTCAGCATGCACGCCGCTTGTACTCTGATACTGCTGCGACAGCTGAGGCAGACACGGATTATATTGTACACCCCACGTTGAAGCAGCCCTAGTGCTTCGACATCTCTTCATCATTTGTGTATGACCATAGATAGAGATCTTTTGGTTCGCATGGGGTGTCATCCAAAGCTAACAATTGTTTTTTTAGGTAGCGGTTGTGCATTTTTCTGAACTCAGGTTTCTCTTAATTACGAGGCAACACGTTACAGGAGCAAGCCAAATATGTTGTAACAACGATTTATCGCCTGCTGTAATAGTTAGCCAAGCAACAAACCCCTGCTTTGTGTCTCGCTGCCGCCTCTCCCACTTGATTAGGCAATGCAATAAAAGTAACACCACATCCTGCTGACCTGCTGCTTCTTTTTTCTGTTTCTCAGGACCCACTGGCCTACACTTCCAGTCACTTGTTCTAGCAGTTGGAAAGCATCCAAATCCAATGAATGAGACGGCCGCTCAAACCATACTGGCAGCAGTACATCACACAGCTCTGCTCTCCTGTGGTCATCCCTCCACTTAGGTTTGGATAAATAGGCAATTGCAAACACAAATTTCGAATATAAATCATGTTTAACAAAAAGATTAGCATGCAATCCTCAAACATACTGAGCATCATAAACAACTCCATAATATTATATGAGCATAATCTAAACATGTATATAACAAGGCTACACACGAATATATCTACTATGCTCGTCAAGGTACGAAATTAGACAGAGAACACATGATGTGGTCGTACCATCTTGCGCAGATGAAGCCGTAGTAGATAGTACATTGTTGATGAATGTCATGTACCGAAGCCAAGCATGACGACGATGGCTAGCGGCACCCGAACATTAAGAAAGACAAACAAATGCGAAGAACTTCAACAATCGTGTGAAGCACTACCAAAAATCTTATTTGCCCTCTCCTGATGTAGAATCACAAAAGAGAAGGGTTTCGGAGACTTGCTGTCCCGATCGCCAGTGCACGCTGATTTTTGGGATGGAGTATACTACGGTGGTGGCGCAATGGCAAGTAGAGGCAAAAAAAAATGTAGCAAATATAGACTATCTAGGGTTTCCCTGACCATGAGACCTCCCTATATAATAGTACATGGCGTAGCTTTTGTACGAGGGGATGATCCGTATTTACCCCCACACCCTTGTCCATTAGCAATATGGGGCTAATAGAAAGTGTGACCCCTCCAGCCGCTAATGAGATTTTGAGATTTGTATTTATTAGAATTAGTAGCAACCTTGCCCGTGCGTTGCTACTGACCAAGATCACTTGCTTTTATAAACGAGTTAAAAGTAGACAACTCGCTTTTTCTAATCCGATCAGGAGATGAGATGAATCGTAGCTAATCCGATCGGGAGACGCATTGAACTACGTACTCCTAATCTGATCAGGAGACAAGATGAAACAGCGCTAATCCGATTAGGAGCTGTATATGACGGAGCGCTGAAATGTTCCTCGCTTTAGAGATAGGTAAAGACAAAGATTTAGAGAAGAGCCAAGACCAATATATCTAACACTTAGAAGACAATATTTACAATGGTTTGTTTTTACGTTGTCTCATAATAATATGATTATTTATTTATTTATAGAAAAATAAATATCGTTGAGTGGCATGGCAACAACATCATGTACAATTAATGATAATTGACCGGTTCATATATAGTCCTAAAAATTTTAGCTTATGAGGCGATAGCCTCACGAAACAACCACCTCGTACTCTCACTTCTCTCTTTCTTGTACATTATCAGAAATCATATGTAAAATTTAATAAGATAATATATGAGACCGTTTATGTGAAACAATGTACTTGCCGCTTGCCTAGTTAGAATTTGCACGAATAAGAAAACGACCTCCGACTTGACATCGAGGGACTACACATTATTTAAATAAAAGGTGTGACAACATAAATGTTTTCAGAAAACAATGCATTTTTTCTAAATTTCATTAATGTACAAGCGAACAAAGAAAAGGAAAGGAAAAAAATGAGCACAGTATGGTACTTAGCAGTAATTTCTCAGGTATGCGATAGTATTGCTGTCATTTGGACATTTGATCCCTGAAACAAGTGTACATGCCTATTATGATAAATTACTGTTAATTTTGTGGTTGTTTCTTACAGTGTTGCCTTCATATGCTAATGTTTAGTTCTTTGTCATTTGCAAGGAAAGAAGGTAACATAAAAGGTTCTAATAGTTACGGAGTAGAACTTGTATTTTATTGGACTGATACTATACTCCACGGGTGCCACTCAAACAGAATACAACAGAAAGGTAGCCTGGAAGCCACTGATGATATGTGCTTTTGACCTCTAGTATAATGAAATATATAGGGAGCTTTTGATTTGAATGTACTAGAACTGTAACAAGAAACAATGGTTGCTTCTATGGACTGTACAGCTCTACTGGCCTTTGATTGAAATTTGATATTTGTGCAAATGTGTATCTGTATGCGTGATTGAATATTCAATGTGGATGAAATCAGTTGATTTCTGTATCGGATTTTTTTTATTTTTCTAGTTGAGTTTTTCTGTGTGCCAACCGACAGGAAAATGACTAAATCCGATGATTGCCACGTCTTGGTAGCACAAAAGTTCTCTGTGAGGGTACCATCAGGGAAAAACCGACAGAAAAATATTTCCTGTCGGAAAACTGACAGACAATTTTTTTTTCTCTGTCGTTCTATCCCTGTCGGGATTAGCCTATCGGTTGGCCGGCAGAATATATGTCTCTGACGGTCTTATGTTATTTTTCTGACAGGTTACGACACGAAGGGTAAAAGTCGTTTCCAGTAGTGATTTCTATCATGTCAAAGATGATACCAATTAGCACGAAATCGTAGGCCGTAAAGCCCATTTTTGAGAGGACTAAGGAGACCGACGACCATCTCGGGTGGGTGTTCCCCACCACCGCCGACGAGGAACGCGGCGCCGAGCCGGACCCCTTCAACGGCGCTAAGAGTGTCAGGGAGCTCTACGAGATTGCCAGCCCGAACTACGCCGGGAAGCCAAGCGTCCCCGTGAGTCTCGATTCTGAAGAACTTCCCCATCTGTTTTCCTGCAGGCAAAACAATGGAAATGATTTTACTGTTCCATTGCAGGTCCTTTGGGACAAGCAGCTCAAGACGGTGGTGAACAACGAGAGCTCTGAGATCATCCGGATGCTCAACACTGAGTTCAATGACATCGCCAGGAACCCAGGGCTGGACCTCTACCCAGTTCACCTCCGGGCATCCATTGACAAGATCAATGAGCTGATCTACGACGCGATAAACAATGGCGTGTACAAGTGTGGCTTTGCCAAGAAGCAGGGGCCATATGATGAGGTAGTACGCTGATGGAGTATACTTTATCAGAGAGCGGTTTGGTCAAACAAAATCTTTCACGATTTATCGGAAACCGGGTTTGGTCAAACAAAATCAGAAAGATTCCCAATTCTGACCAGACCTTGTATTCTCAATATTTGTAGGCTGTGATGAGATTATATGAGGCTCTGGACAAATGTGAGGAGATTCTTGGTAAGCAACGGTATATATGTGGCAACAAGCTGACGGAGGCTGATATTCGCCTATTTGTGACCCTTATACGATTTGATGAGGTACGGATTTCTAGCAGGAAAATAAGTACTACAAATTATTCTGTAGTGATGCTACATTTTGCCATGGCTAGTTATTTGTATTTGATTACTGAGATGAGCCACTGCATTAATCTAATGAGCATTTTTACATAAGCAGGTCATGAGAACACTTCCAACTGTGATTTGATCATTGTTGGTTGTATGTTTGTCAGTGTGTCTGTCGGCATTCTTTTTCCTATTTTCCTATTTAGGCTGTCACTTGTGCTGTTGCATAGAAATAGGATACAGTGTATTGTTAGACAATATGCTGGCGATCGCAATATTAATGGTTCCCACTGGTGTAAACAATAGTCTTAACCCTAGTATCAGTTCGGTCCATAGATGTGTGCTACGCATCCCCCCGTCTAAAGCAGATCCATTGTCTTTGTTCATTAGGAGATGATATCTTGATTATAGATATGAGAAGTATGAGCATGGCGTTTGGGTCAAATATCTTACCCTTTTTTGGCAAATTAATTGTGACCATCAATTTAGATCAAGTCTGTACTATCAGCATTAAGTGTCTTCATTTGAATTTGCAGAATGCAAAAAACTAGATATACATCTTGTTCTTTTTCATGGGCACCTTGGAGTGAGAAGTTTGGAAAAACTAAAATTTTTACCTGTAGGTATTTCGGTATCACTAGAACTCCCAGTGGGGCTGTTGCCACACCCTTCCCAAGCTTGCCAGTATATTTTGTTGAGATTGGCTGCTTTGTTTGTTGTTTAATTGTTGTATATTGGCCCAGAGCCCATAAGCGAGGTAGTGCTAGATGGATAAGGTTTGTTCCTGTAGTCAAAAGGCGTCACTATATTTTAGACACGCTACAGAGCACATCGTGAAGTGTCCATTATATTGTACTTTTTATAGATGCATTTTTTATCCAATACAAGATCCAATCATCCAACATATAAAGATATGCAGCTGCAATTTGTTCATTCGGATCATACACGGCCTTTTCTTCAATTGAAAAAAAAAACTAGGAAGTTATCTTATCTCACAAGCATCCTACATGAGACAAATGTGGCTGCTACAAAAAAAAAAAGAAATGTTTCGATTGGGCATGGAACTTGGGAACAACACTTCTTGAGGGCTCGATAAAAACATAAGAAGAAGTCTGTGCATTCTGGATACAATGGTTAAAATGATTGAAAGTATGATTTCTTAGGAAAAATGTTTTCAGTGAAAGCTTGCAAACAATGTTTGTTAACATACTGTGACCTTGGTGCCGTATCAACAACAATACTGTCTATACTACCTAATATACACCATCCATTCTTCTTTAATTGACATTACTGATTTTTTGTAGTCTTCAAGGCATAAATTTGACAATTACACTGCTACCAAGTAGGTGACTATATTTTTACATGAGCTCTGCTTTTAATCTCATCAAGTTATACATAAGCTTTCATGGTAGTGGTACAACCTAGAATTGCTACGCTTAAGAGAACTAAACATGGTGCATTGTCTCAACATATGTTGCACTTGTTAGAACTTCTTGAATCTGAATTCCTGTGGGTAGGGATGAAAACGGATCGAATACGAACGGATATGCACGGATACAAATACAGATATTTATTTTTTTCGGATCGGATCAGATACGGATAGCGCAAACTGTGTCAGATATGGAACGGAATTGATATATATTTCATATCTATAAGAAATATCCAACTTTGGATACCCGGATTCGGATACCAATCGGATATTAAATCTCCGAATTCGGATATCGGACTATTCATTTAGTGTCTAAACCCTCTCGGTCGGACGGACGGACGGAAAATATCCCTACCGTTTTCATCCCTACCTGTGGGAGAGGCTGTCAAATAGAATCTGAGTAATGTTTAGCGTTTTTTTAGTTTGAATAAACTTAACTTCTAGTTAGTTTTCAGCATGCTCTGGAATTAGGAACTATATTAAGCATCATTTAGTCTACCTGCAAAAATTGAACCAGCTTGAAACTCATTCATATTTATTTGAAGCCTTCCAATATGCTATATTAATCAACCTGCTCTGGATCTGAGCTGGCTGCAATACCAGGTAACCAATTTTCATATTCTATACTTTAAATCTGAGTCCTATTCCTAGAGTTCATATACTTGGTTTAATGTACACAGTTCTTGAGCAAAAATTGTTTCCCAAAATTGATAAAGTTTGCACTAAGTCTTCCAAGTCTTTATGGCCACTCGAACAGACGAAGTGGTGACTGCTGAAACGTCGAATAATGAGTAGCTTATTTTGGAATTGCATTACTGAATGCCCCAATAGCAATTCAGTGTGAATGCACATAAAATGGAACAGCAATATCCTGTACTGCAATCTTTAAGCTAATCAAATTTAGTCTTATTTACTAATTTTATTAAACTGAAGAAAGAATGTAAATGACTAGAAATTCTGTCACTTGGCACACCTCCTTTACTACTCTGTTCTCTCTACACTTGCCGATCAAGTACCGCCACCCACTGTCGTCCTACGCTTGAGCAAACGGCTGCCTGAGGAAATTGGCTCGGGGTAGTAGCCTTCCGCCTTGCAGTAGCTTTGCTCCTCCTTTTTGTGGGTCTTGGGTGGGTTGGGTTATGATAGATTGGATGGTCGAGAGACCGACTCGAATTGCTTGATGCGTTTGGAAGACTCAATCCAACTTGTACTTGAATTGGAAGTTCCATGTCCCCGAACCTGAATTGAAATCGGGTCCGAGATCGAAATCTCATCGAGTTTCTCCGGAGTATGCGCGTTGAGGACGCAGTTCAAGTGGTCAGCATCGTCGGTGGTGCAGACCCAGGAGCCAAAGATGAACATATCCCCCTTGTTGAACGTCGAGCAGCCGTTGGAGAAGATGACTGGAGCCATCGAGTTTGCCTTAGGGTCCCTTTGGTTGGGCTGTGGCTTTTGGAAAAGCAGTTGTGAGCTGTGGGCTGTGGAAAAGCAGTTGTGGGAAAAGCAGAAGACCGTTTGATGAAACAACTGTGGCTTTTGGAAACATTTACGAGCGGACCCACGTGTCATTCACAGTCCACCCCTCTCAACTCTCTCTTACAAGCGGGCCCTACATGTCACACACATTATCTTCTTCTTCCTCTTGCGCCATGGCCATGTCCCAGCAAGAGCACGCATGCATGCACGCTGGGCGGGATGCAGTTCACCGGGTTCGCCGTGCCCACCGTGGGCTTGACGCCTTGACGCTAGCTTTCGGTTTTTTATACGGCCTAGCCTACCGTGGGGCACTTTAAGTAGCCGAGTTGTTCATGGAGGGCTTCGCCAGAACCAGAAGCACGATGGTGAACACAAGACAATTTAGATAGGTTCAGACCGTCTCAATGGAGATCGTAGTACCCTACGTCTTGTATGAGGTGGATCGCTTTGTACCTTATACACTCGGGAGACCAAGTTTACAAATCGGCTAGTACAGAGTCCTAGTCAGATATAAGTACAAAGTCCTGTACAGAGTATACATTGTTTCCATAGATTCCGACTACTTTTCTTGACTGACATGTCACCTTCCTGTAGTAGTCGAGCTGGCTGCCCCCATATCCTAGCTGGGCCAAGGCCCATGAGGACTCCTCTAGATCCTTCTCCGCCACAATCTTGTACAACATTTTTGCAAAGAAGAGTCTGTGTGGAGTTGTTTTATTTGGCTTCAGCGAATGAAGAATTAGTACGAGGAACCGAACTGGAATGATTTTCTTATAGTTCGATGTTCCATGTATACTGACTTCGATGTTCCATACATTCTGGCTAATCTTGCTAAACTTTTTTATTTCTTTTGGCAGGTTTACGCTGTTCACTTCAAATGCAACAAGAAGGTCCTGAGGGAGTACCCAAATCTGTTCAACTACACCAAGGACATCTACCAGATCCCTGGCATCAGCAGCACGGTGAACATGGAACACATCAGGAAGCACTACTACGGAAGCCACCCGTCTATAAACCCCTATGGAATTATCCCGGCTGGACCCAACATCGACTACAATGCCCCACATGACAGAGAAAGGTTTGGCTCGTGAGGAGTCTTGGGCAGTCCTTATTTCCTCGTGTGTGTGTGTGTGTGTGTGTGGTGGTGTGTGTGTGTGTGTGTGTGTGTGTGTGTGTGTGTGTGTGTGTGTGTGTGTGTGTGGGTGTCCTGTGCCTTGTTGTGGTTGAGGAACTTATGTTTGGGCTGAGGATCTTATGTTTGGGCAGCTTGGTTGTGTCACAGGCTGCAAGTATCACTAATAATGTCTTTTGGAATTGAAATGCTTCGATTTCTTGTTTGAGCGAGTCAGAACTTATTGCTGGTAGTGGCATGTTAATAAAGAATGGTGCAATGCGATAAAAGTTATTTTCCCCGATAAAAGAAGCTTTCATTGATTCAGATAGTACATCGAGTGATACAAAAATCCTGTAGATCAGGATGCACATCGGGTTACCGGTGCTTCCTGCTCGTACGTCCCCAGCTCGCCCCTTCGCCTCCTCTGCTTTGCAGAAAAGACTTCTATCTCTACTGCTGTTAAGGGGGTGTTTAGTTCCTCGTCTATTTTGCAAAATGGAGACATTTTACAAAATGGGTGTGCATCGGGCCACGTGCACAGAGATAAAAAAATGCATTGAGAAACGTGCATTTTGCAAAAATGATGCATTTTGTAAAATGGAGGGAGAACTAAACACCCCGTAAATTTGCAAAGGCATATCGACACCTTGCTGGAATTTCATTACTTATAGCAACGAAATTACCAAGCGTTCAAAGTCATAGAGCTACGAACCAAAAGCAAGAAGCAAAACACCCTCCAGAGGCAGTCTCCGCCTCTTCATGGTTCTGCCTCTCCATTTTTCGTGGTTTTGCCACTCAACCGAACCGCGTCTTGTGCTGAGCGGGCCCACGGTGGTAGACGAGACGAGGTAGACTCACGGCATGGGCGGTGTTGGGATACTGCCGAAGCCAATACTCCCAAACAATAGCCAAGACAGAGAAACAGAGACAAACAACAATGTATTACTCATCAACAATATTCACTACACCACAACACCAAAATACCGTCAGATATCAGTTGGTAAAAGTAGCGAATCACCGAGTAACAGTCAGTGGGTAAAGAGTTGCAACGAATCATCAGTCGGCGATTCTACTTTCTCCAACTATTGGTCCGTGGGTAAAAGAATTTTTATATGCCATTGGAGGATCAGTCAGCAAATACTAATATTTCCTCGAACAATCAGTCGGCAAAGTGTATAGCAGGCTTCCACATCAGACCAGCTGCTTGAAGCCCACGGCCCATGGCCACGGCCCACGTTCCCGTGGCCGCGCCGCACCCTCTCATTTATGAACGCCCACCGAAACCCTAGACTGCCCTCGCCCCTTGCGCCCGTAACCCAGTGGCGGGCGAGCCTCCAGATCCAGCGCCGACGGTGGGGAGACCCCTAACCCAGCGGTGGCTCCGATCCCTCCCATTCCAGCGCCGATGGTGGCTCTCCCCTCCCCATCTGGCGTCGGCGACAGGTCCACCTCCCGTGGCGACGGCGGATCCCGTCCACACCCGGCGTATCAACAAGTGATGTCAACTCGCAGACCGTCGCCGGCGCGCGGATGCTGCTCGCCGCCTGTCGATCCGACTCCGACAACCTCGAGCTGGAGATGAGAGGTCCGGTTCTCTCTTCCCCTGCTGGGGATTATTTTGTTCTGTATGGTGCCACTCTGCGTTTCTCCTGTGGTTTCACATGTGCGTGTGCTCTAGCGAGACTTGGTGTGAACGATTCTAGAGGAATTTTGCCGATTTCACTAGTAATTTGAGCATTTTAGGTTGAGACTAGCATAAAAAAACGGATTTCTTTTTCACCGGATATTTTTCTACTACCAATCTATTGGAATTTAGTAGAGTTTCCCTTCCGAACAACCTGCTAGGCCCTCGTGAATATCTCCTAGCTATATTTTTCATTCATTATTACACAGACCTAAATATTTCTTCTATGGAAGCTCATGATAGACGCACATGTTTGTTATAATGAGTGCTATCTAACAAAAACAGAAGTAAGACTTCAGTGTAAAAGATAGACAAAATACCTTGTTCTGTTTGCCTTGTTCTGTTAATGCCTTGTTCTGTTTGCATAACAGAGTATCAGGAAAAAATACTCTCCTGCAAGGAAAAGATAGATAAAGCAAAAGCTGAAACCATTACTGATGAGGGACTCAATGCACTGTGTTCAGTATTGAGATCAGCAAAAAAAGTCTTGCTGTGCCTGTTATTTTTTCTGGAAAAGTTCTATTTAACTGATGTAGCTGGGATTTTAAGTCGGCATTATATCGCTGGCTTGCTGCTGTGGTCTGTATGCAGAGAGTTTTAGAAAGGATGGAATACACCCAGGCATATCTCATACTGATTTGATGGTTGTAGTGTAATTTCCTAGAATGGTAACTTTGACATCATTATTTTGGAATATAGAGTAATGGATTCTTATTTGTGTTACCAGCACATCCCATTTCTGTAGGTTTCTAGTCTAGTTGTGCATGACCTGCCTATTAGATGTAATATTTTGCTCTGTGGGTGTTTAATTTCAGTCTCGAATCTGAACTTTTAGAATGTGTCCTTTAGTCTGAATCTTCAAAACTGTTTATGTTGGCTTTGACAAAAGCAAATTAGTCTAATTTGTGCAATTGGTAATATGGCCTCAAGGATCTTAAGAAGCTAGAATAGCAGAACTAGCTGTTTGTCCAAATCTGACATGGTTCTCTACATTTGCAGGATTGCTTTCATGGTTGTGGTTACAGAGCTCTATAGAACTGATTTCTCAGGATGGGTGGCTATGTTCCTAAGGGGTCTTCAGAAGTTTGGAGATGAGGTCAGTTAGAAGTTAACTTCAGTTGTACTGGTCTACTAAGCATTGTGTATTGCCCATGCTTTTTTTTTCACTTGTCTGTACTGCACGTACAATTTACTTCTCTGCAGACCTTAGCTTCACAAACTTGCTAGGATGAACCTATGCATTGTGGTTTGCATTACCAGCACATCCCTTTTCTGTAGGTTTGTAGTCTAGTTGTGTCCTTACCTGCCCATTAGATGTACTACTGTGGTCAGTGGGTGTTTAATTTGAGTCTGCAATCTGAATTTTTAGAATTTGAGTCTGAATCTTCAAAAGTGTTTATTTTGGCTTTGAACGATTTCTCAAGAAGCTGGAATAGCAGAACGATTGGTTTGTCCAAATCTAACATGGGTCTCTACATTTGCAGGATATCTTTCATGGTTGTGGTTACCACTTACCAGAGCTCTACAGAACTGATTTCTCAGGAAGAGTGGCTATGTTCCTAAGGAGTTTTCAGAAGTTTGGGGATGAGGTTAGTTAGAAGTTAACTTCAGTTGTACTGGTCTACTAGATAAGCATTGTGTATTGCCCATGCTTTTTTTCACATGTCTATACTGCACGTACAGTTTACTTCTCTGTAGACATTAGCTTCACAAACTTTGGAGGATGAACACAATCTATATGAACTTATGCCATCCTGCTGCTTCTGATGAATAGCATAGCGTTCTACGTCTTATAACTTGGTGATGTGGCCGAATTGAGACCCCGCCAATTGATTTGAATAATACATTGTCGCATGTGTAGGCACAAGATTATGATGTTCCTTTCTTGTTGTAGTCAAATTTGCTTGAGACATGAGTAGTGCATTGGCTTCAGTAGAACAAGTATTGGTTTGAGTACTAATTATGATTTTTTTGAGCATCTATTTACTATAGTATGACTTGCTTGGTACAGGTTTACAGGAGCAAGCAGAAGATCTTGAAATCCAAATCTCCAAAATTGCAAGCTTTTATCTATATTTTGATCCCTTTTGGGTGCGGGCTTTTATCTCTATTGGATGCCTTTTGTGGACATTTTAAGCTATGTTCAGATAGGATGGATATATACTGCTAGAAGTATGATGAGACAAGTGGCATTATGAGATGAATTAATGTTTGTATGACCATTGTGATGTAATTGTTAGACTTGCTTATGGATGAATCAATGTTTGTATGGCTAATGTGGTCTCTAAAGTCGTACTAAATTGCAGCTAATTCAATTTTTATTTTTTTTTCTTCATTTTGGGTGATCCCGTTGAACCATCCGTCGGTAAAAGCTATCTGAAGCTTCAAACTGTGCGTAGGTAAAAGTGGTTACAGATTATCTGTCGGTATATGTTGGTCTGTCGGACTATCCGTCGGTATAGGTGTAGTCCGTCGGTATAACTTTTCACCGATAGGTCTTACGCCGACTGCAAGTATCTGTCGGTATATACTTATACCAACTGATGCACCGTTGCTAAAGCCGCTTATACTGACTGACCATCCATCGCTGTTCTCAGGCTGTGGTGTAGTGATTCTCGGGAATCAGCTTTTTACATGTTGGTGAGAGGTCTCCTTTTATAGGGAGATCAAGAGATACATTTTACATTCCACTAATGCCCCTGGAAGTCAGGCATCATCCTCTAGACTATACAACTTGAGCTATCCAGGGGCATAATAATAGTACATTTATACATCTCAGTGTGAATGTGTAGACCAGCAACTCCGTCTTTGACTCGGTTTAGACCCGGTCCACGCTGCCTTCACCGCGTCCCTGATGACCTTCAATGCCTTCGCCATCGGGAGCGCCTTCGGTTGCAAGATGTCTTCTCCCTTCCTGGGAAGAAGGCGACTTTCCCCTGGTCCGGTCCTGTTGTGGGCCTGAAGAGAAGACGAACCACGCCAATGTTAGTAATAATTGTAAGTTGCCTTCGCACCTTATCTCTGTGGTTTATGTGTAGCGAAGACAGCGATTTATATTTCAATGCCTGATCGCTCAGCGAAGGCGTTTGCCTTTCAATCACTTGCAGCGAAGGCAAACACCTGGAGCTCGCAGGCAAGGTAAACAGGTGAAGGTGTTTCTTTGGCAGGCCAATTTCCCAACAAGCGGGGAGCGATGATCGGGTGGGGTGAGGAGCAGCTCGGCCCCGCCACCGCCGCCTGCCTCGGCCGCCGCGGGTATGAGCTCCAACCGCCACCGCTGAGACGAGGCCAGGCTGTCGTGGCTCAAGCCTTGGGCCAGTATTAGGATTATTTGACGGCCTGTGTGCTCTTTTTCGTGTTGGGCTGAGCCCAGAGTGAGTTGGCCCATGCTGGGCATGTAAATATACTCCTGTACAAGAGAGAAGGCATCGATGAACCTGAACTCTCTTTCTCTCTGTTCTTCCTGTTCTTACGTTCTTGTTGTGTTCTATCCTAAAATCTAGTCAATCCTGCTATCCTATCTAGGGATGAAAATGGTAGAGATATTTTCCGTCCGTCCGTCCGACCGAAAGCGTTTAGACACTAAATAAATAGTCCGATATTCGGATTCTGAGATTCAATATCCAATTGGCATCCAAATCCGAGTACCCAAAGTTGAATATTTCTTATAGATATGTAATGTATATCGATATCCGTTCCATATCCGACACATTTTACACTATTCGTATCTGAATCCGATCCGAGAAAAAATAAATATATATATATTCGTATTCATGTATATCCGTTCGTATCCGATTCGTTTTCATCCCTAGTGCTATCCTTCTCAGCCATTCTGGACCATAACAATCGGTACCCAGAGCCTATTCCACCACAAATCCTCGAAAACATCACCCTTTTTTTTCGATTCTTCATTGGATTTCACCCAATTCCACCATGGCCTTCGCCGGATCGGGCGCTATTGCTTCCACGCCTCCCACCGCCGTCGACCCCGAGGTTGCAGCCATCGATGCCGTCTCGAAGACAATGGATCAATATCCAATTGGTATCCAAATTCGAGTACCCAAAGTTGAATATTTCTTATAGATATGTAATGTATATCGATATCCGACATATTTTACACTATCCGTATCTGAATCCGATCTGAGAAAAAAAATAAATATATATATTCATATTCATGTATATCCGTTCGTATCCAATCCGTTTCCATCCCTATGCTATCCTTCTCAGCCATTCTGGACCATAACAATCGGTACCGGAGCCTGTTCCACCACAAATCCTCGAAAACATCATTTTTTTCGATTCTTCATTGGATTTCACCCAATTCCACCATGGCCTTCGCCGGATCGGGCGCTATTGCTTCCACGCCTCCCACCGCCGTCGACCCCGAGGTTGCAGCCATCGATGCCGTCTCCAAGACAATGGATCGTGTGATGCAGAGGATGGAGGAGTACCGCGCCCAAGCCCGTCGCATCTGCAACATGGTCATCGGCGTCCTCATCTACACCGGCATCCTCAACTCCGCCTCCCCAAGTCCACCTGCCTCCTTCAAACTCTTCACTGACGACGACTCCACCGACGTCTTCTTCATCTCAGGGAGTGCCCTCGTCAAGCGCTGTCGTGGTTCCCTGCAAGACGACCACTTCCTTCACGGGTGCTCACAAAGTGTTTGACAAACTGGCGCCACAGAACAAGGTGTCCTTGGGGGAGGACGACGGCTCTGTGCTGCGGGTTTTCTTGCGCGTCCAACATCATCGCATCGAGAAGGCATCGGCGAAGCGGATCAAACACCTCAAGCAAAAGCCTGCTAAGCCCCATGGCCCCATGGCTATGATGAGCTCACCCGAGGGCGTTCAGGTGCCTGCGGCGTCCACACGAGTACCAGCTGCTCCAAGTGCGGAGCGGGCAACCCATGCCCAAGCTCCACGACGTGCAAAAGAAGGTGTCCTAATAACTTTCTGCAGATGAGGTCGACTCACCCGCAAGATGCTCGTGGCAATGCCACAGCCATGGCATTGTCCCGGCTTTGCGTTCACCCGCTTTCCCACTCGAGGTTCACAAGAGCTGCACACTCGGGTGCAGGCAAGACAGGTACACTGCCAGCTGTTACCCTCCTTCGATTGATGTTGCTCTGGTCGGGACTCGGGGTTGTTACCGCTGTGCCTGAGGACTGCAAGGTGCTTGGGGTAATGACTGAGCCAAATTCAGCAATGCCTTGGCCACCCCCTAGGCAAGACTGCAACACCTTGCTTTCTGAAACTATTTGGCTATGCTTCAGTTTCCGGCCACCATCCAGTTGTGGTTGGGCTCCGGTGAATCAAAGTCCACCATGGCCACCACCTGTGCACTTGGATAAATTGCTGTTGAGGTTATTTTGTTGTTTAGTCAGTAAGTGCCAGTGGAATATGTTAGATGCTGGAATCAGTGAGCTTCTTATGCTTAGCAACATAGTTGGATTTCCCCAAAAAAAAAGCTACACAGTTGGATTGTGTCAGTCATATCAGGGTGCTATTGTGTTCGAAGTTGAGGCCTCCAAGTTCTGTTACAGTTGGCTCATGGCAGGACTTGCCCAATGCATTCCTTGGGAAGCACAGAGAATTCCAAGTTGTGTTACAGGGCGATACAACAACAACAACAACATAACCTTTTGTCCCAAGCAAGTTGGGGTAGGCTAGAGATGAAACCCAAAAGAAACAAGGATAAGAGAGACATAAAAAGGCACAAAAAGACAAAAGGTAGAGTTAGGGAAAAAGAAAAAGATCATGGCTCAGGCACGTTGATTGCTAATCTCCAAGCGCTCCTATCTATAGCTAAATCCCTGGAGATATTCCACTCCTTAAGATCTCTCTTAACCCACTCGTCCCAAGTCAATTTAGGACGTTCTCTACCTCTCTTTACATTATCTATCCGCTTTAAAACCCCACTACGCACTGGCGCCTCAGGAGGCCTCCGTTGGACATGTCCAAACCATCTCAGCCGATGTTGCACCAGTTTCTCCTCGATTGGTGCCACCCCAACCCTATCCTGAATATCTTCATTCCGGACTCTATCCCTTCTAGTGTGCCCGCAAAACCAACGTAACATACGCATCTCTGCTACACTCAGTTGTTGGACATGTCGCCTTTTTGTAGGCCAACATTCGGCACCATATAACATCGCCGGGCGAATCGCCGTCCTATAGAACTTACCTTTTAGCTTTTGTGGCACCCTCTTGTCACAGAGGACGCCAGAAGCCTGACGCCATTTCAGCCAGCCAGCTGAAATCCTATGCCTAACATCTTCATCAATGTCTCCATCCTTTTGTAGTATCGATCCTAAATACCGAAAAGTATCCTTGGCCACCACTTGCCCATCGAGGCTAACGTCTCCATCCTCATGCCTACTCGCGCTGAAATCGCACATCATGTACTCGGTCTTGGTCCTACTAAGTCTAAAGCCTTTCGACTCTAATGTGTGCCTCCATAGCTCTAACTTCCTACTAACCCCTGCCTTACTCTCATCAACTAGCACCGCATCATCAGCAAAGAGCATACACCAAGGGATATCACCTTGAATGTCCCTTGTGACCTCATCCATCACCAAAGCAAATAAACAAGGGCTCAACGCTAACCCCTGATGTAGTCCTATTTTAATTGGAAAGTCACTGGTGTCGCCATCACATGTCCGGACAAAAGTTGTCGCATCCTTGTACATATCCTTGATGAGGGTAATGTACTTAGTTGGGACTTTGTGCTTTTCCAAGGCCACCACATGACATTTCTTGGTACTTTGTCATACGCCTTCTCGAGGTCAATGAAAACCATGTGCAAGTCCTTCTTCTGCTCCTTATATCTCTCCATCAACTGTCGTATTAGGAAAATCGCTTCCATGGTCGACCTTCCAGGCATGAACCCAAACTGGTTTTGGGTCACCCTCGTCACTCTTCTTAGGCGATGCTCGATAACCCTCTCCCAGAGCTTCATCGTATGATTCATCAGCTTAATCCCACGGTAGTTAGTACAATTTTGAATATCTCCCTTGTTACAGGGCGATAATTACAAGAAATCTAAGCATAGAGACTATGTATTATCCATGCAGTGGAAAATCTGGCTATGGTTCAGTGGTCATCCAGTGGTTATGCAATTGGAAAAGTGGTTGTCCATGATGTTTTGTTGTTCAGCGAGTTAGTGGAAGATGAGTCCTCTCCATCGTGAGCTCAGTAGGGATTATTGGATGCACTGCCTTCAGTTGCTTGAGAGTGCATTAGAATCTCCTACCAGTAAGAGGCAAAATCCGCTCAAGTTTCCTGAGATCAGTAAAGGAACAGAAACAGTTCGTTGGTTTGAGCTAACTCACCATGTAAACTCTTTGGTCTGTCAAGTTGATAACCAGGGTCTCATTAGTAAAATTCAGAGAATATGTTGTGCACGTTCATGTAAAGGTTGTTCTAGAGCCATATGTATGGGCAGGTCGGGAAGAGCGATTGGCAAGTGGCTTGGGCCAGAGAAATGATTGTGAGAAATTCCAGCTTGGTGTGGAGATTTCTGTTACAAGTTATTTGCTTACAGTGGAGCAAACAAAGTTCACACCAGATCCTTCACTTACCCACTGTCAACCGGAAGGGCATAAGCTTGATTACAAAGCAATCAAGTTCAGTGAAATGCATTGGTCAAGCACACGTTGCATGAGTAAGCCATTGAATATCTATGCATCAGGGCAGCAAGAGCCGGAATTATCTAGCATTGCGAAGTTGCTTGATGGGTGGATCAGGATGTATTTCCTATTACTTGGTTTCTTCGAGTAATAAAATGGAGGCGAATATAGTATGTGGAAACGGCTACAGATATGAAGTGCAGTTGCTCAGCCCTAAATGTTGCATACAAGCTACACTGCCAAATCACATTGCAAGGAAGTGTCAGGCTCACCGCTCATAGCAATACAGAACTGATGATCAAGAACAATACTTCCTTGGCGAAACTTCTTGTTGCTGAAGTGACCAAGAACTCTTGGGGCACAACTAAAAATGATCAAGTGCACAATTTGATGTTTCAGTTGAGGTCCTGTACTCAGAATACTACACTCATCAGACTAAGTGCAGAGCCATCGCTACTTGCAGGTACTACACCATCTCAGTTCAAGCAGCCAGTATTACATTTGGACAGAAAAACAGAGAACAGTGATAGAACTTCTCGAAGCGCAAACAACATCATCTTAGAACATCACTTCTACAACCTCATGACCGAAGATCCGTGAAGGCTCCAATCTCAAGGGAAGGTATCCTGTAATATTCTTTGTGGTGAAGACATGCTTGTACGAGAGATCACAGCTTGAGGACAAGCTATTTGTTTTTTTTTGAGGAAACTTAAAACTTTATTAATTAGAAACATATGAGTTATAAACGCCCTGAGGCGGATTCAGTAGCCAAACATGTCTGCCCGTTACATCATATATAGAACTTCTAGCCAAACAAGGTGCATCACCGTTGGAACCTCTGCCTTCATGTACGAAATCCACATGAACAAAATTTCCTGCTCACGCCTTGATCTCCTGTACAACGTGCCCATATGGACCAAATCCCGAGCCGGTGATACTTCGGATTACATTGCTGTTATCAGAAGCCAACCTGAACTTCTGTAACAGCAGGTCAGTCGCTAGCGACAATCCCTCCCGAACTGCTAGCGCTTCCACAATCTCCGGTTCACTCATTCCATCTACCACTATAGCTGAGGCTCCCATAAACCAGCCTGCCCCATCTCTTGCCACCGCAGCAAAAGCCGCCCTCGGGGAGTTCTTGGCAATTGCAGCATCGACATTGACCTTCATAAATCCCTCTGGCGGAGGAATCCAGCGTGGCAACATCTCACGCATTGTGCATTCCTTTGGCGCTGGCCTCCTCTGCTGCATCATATTTAGGTCTTGGACGAACCTACTCACGAAACAATGAGTCGACAAAGGGCTTTGGAAGCTTTCCTCGTGTATTGCCTTCCTTCTGGCATACCATATGGCCCAAAGAGTCACCAACACTCTGGTAAGATCTTCATGATTTAAAGTGGTCATCACAGATGCTAGCCATCCCCTAGCATCGCCATGGTCAATCTCACACAAATGCTCAAATAGTTTCTTTCGTTCAAGCGCCCACACACAACGGGCCATGTTACACTCGATCAACGAGTGCTTCCACGAATCCTGAGCACCACATAGAGTACAAGTACTCTGGATCTTTATGTTACGATGATGCAACACATCTCCGGTTTAAGAAGGGGAGAATGTCATGGCTCAAGCCTTGGGCCAGTATTAGGATCTGTGTGTTGGGATTATTTGACGGCATGTGTGCTCTTTTCCGTGTTGGGCTAAGCCCAGAGTGAGTTGGCCCATGTCGGGCATGTAAATATACTCCTGTACAAGAGAGGAGAAGGCATCGATCAGCCTGTTCAGTTGGCTTATCAGCCACCAGCCAGCAGTACTTTTCTCTCACAACAAATCAGCACCAGCCACCAGCCAGCCAGCAGTACTTTTCTCTCACAACAAATCAGCACCAGCCACCGGCCGCCAGCCAAACGAACGGACTGGATATGAATTGAGAAACACACTCTCTCTCTGTTCTTCCTGTTCTTGACGTTCTTGCTTTGTTCTACCCTAAATTCCGGTCAATCCAGCTATCCTATCCTTCTCGTGGTGAGGCTGCCGACCGACGTCGCCGGCGAGGACGAGGCCTAGGCGAGTCCGCCGGCGCTGCCGTGCGCGAATACCACACGGAACATAAAACAGCATCAAATCCCCATCCCCATTCCCGAACCAAACGGCACGAATCGAAAACCCGCCGCGCGAATACCGTGGGAGAGGAAGGGGTTGCGCGGGGAGCCGGCGAGCCCCACGTGGAGGAGCGCGTAGTAGAGGCAGAGCCGGCCGGCCCAGACCAGCACGGGGCCCTCGAGCAGCGACGCCGCGATGGGGCCGGCCGCGGCGGCCGGTGAGAAGACGAATGCGGCGACGCGCCTCGGCCGCGGCGGCCGGTGAGAAGACGAATGCGGCGGCGCGCCTCGGCGAGGCAGGGCGTGGGAGGGTGGGGAGGAACGGGGTCTTCGTCGGCGGGAGCGAGCGGAGAGTGAAGACGCTGGACGCCGCGGCGACGACAGTAGCGGCTGGGGCGTGGAGGATGTAGGCGAGCATGGCGATTGGCGATACGGGCGGACCGGCTATGGCTAACGGCAGCGTGTTGGGTGCAGCCGATATGTAAACCGCAGACTTTGCAGCCCTGCTCTGGATTGACTACACGTGGATGGGCCCTATGATATGACGCCGGCATGTAACTCTTTTTTTTGACACCTCTCATCTGGATACAGCTGTAGAATCAATTCATGTACGCACACACACCAACCTCACACACACGCACGCCTCACGCACACCCCACGTACACTACTAGACCTACAACTCTACTCAAAAGCGAAGACCGCGACCTTCTTGAGATCACCGGAAACTCCGTAGACGACGGGCACGTCGTACTCCCTTTGTGGCTCCACGTGTGAGAGGCTATAGACTATTATTAAAGGGAGCACACCGCGACCTTCTTGAGATCACCGGAAACTCCGTAGACGAGGGGCACGTCGTACTCCCTTTGTGGCTCCACGCGTGAGAGGCTGTAGACTATTATTAAAGGGAGCACACCTCTGTGCGAAAACCTGCGCCGAGCGAGGCTCGAACGCAGGCGGCGGGCGCTGCAACAACCGGCCCTACCACCGAGCTATCAGCTCGTTCGCGCCGGCATGTAACTCGTCGAAGCTGATTGCCTGATTGACCCCGCTATGGCTCGACTCACAGGACACTCAACACTAGGCTCACATGCTTTGGCTCATTGACGCACGCACTAGCGTCCAAGACGGGAGTCGCGGGGCGTGATCCGCAATTACAGGAGAGACCGCTTCTTGCCTCGCGATCACCAGGCCGTCGCCGCCGCCGTCACGAGGCACTCGAAAGCGCGATCACATACCACTGGTACCATGGTCTGGCGCTCGCCGACGCCGTCCCATGCTACACCGGCGCAGGAACACCCCCCCTGGCTACACAACCGGCCGCCGGCCGCACGTCACACAACACAACGTATAGTACATTGGCAGCTCGTCGGCGTTTCACAGCGTACGCTCTAGCAACCACCATGGATGCCGACCCACAGCGTACGCTCTAGCAGCCACCATGGATGTCGACCCAATATCTTCTTGGACGTCAGCACAACGTGATTGAATTAACCCTTGAATTAACGACTGCATTAGGAGTCTGCGAGCCGAGCCAGAGCCAGGGCCAGCGTTGGTAGAGTTGTTTACATATCGCCGTCGGATCATATGGTTATCCACGTGTATTCAATCCAAAGCAAGGCTGCAAAGTCTGGGGTTTACAGCAGTGGCGAATCTAGAGTTAGAAGAAAAGGGGACTCATTTTCCCCCTTTTCCTCCTCTCTTCTCTATTTCTCTTCTTTTTCCTCTTCTCCTTCTTCCTTCTCTTCACCCATGGCTAAAATTTCTTAGGGGGGCTTAGGGGTGGTATCAATGGACTTCATTGGAGTAGGGGGGCTGGAGCACCCTCCCCCCCCAGATTCGCCACTGGTTTACAGACGGTCTGCAGCTAAGTTGTTTCCGTATCTCTATACCCGTGCATACGTGCGTGCGTACAATGCTTCCGTTTATAAACATTGACAAATTGTCGACCATCACCATGTCGATGGAAACTGGGCAAAAAAAAAAATCTCGACGTTTATGGTTTCTAGGCCCTGTTTGGCAGAGCTCCCGAGCTGATTCTTGGCTGAATCCAGCAGGAGCTCTGCCAAACGGTTTTTCAGAAAGAAGTGATTCTCAGCTGATTCTGTGAAGTGATTCGCTGAAATCAACTAAGGGGCTGGGAGCGGAAAAAAGTAGCTTCTCCTGATTCTGTGAAGTGATTCCCTACCCTGATTTTGATAGTTTTTGATAGAGAATCAAAGAGAATCACTTTCAGCCACGAAATCACTTCTCTCGTAGAATCAGCTCCCATAGAGAATCAAAATCAGGTGGAGCTCTACCAAACAGGCCTTAAGGATTTCTGTGGTAGAAATTTAGGAAATCCTAGCGCCAAAATGAAAATAAACAAACTGAGAGCATGAATCAATCTATAAACCTACGTGCTAACAAAAATGAACGATATCTTCGACGTTCCACAGCAACAGTGCGACGGCCTATTAGTCTCGGCACCGGTTTCGGCCCAAAGGCCTTGTTTTTGTAATTCAATTTAAGAAGGATAACTCAGTATTTTAGATTAAAAAAGTGTTAAAAAGAATCTTCATATTCGAGAACGCACTGTCTCAAATATTTTCAGCTTTAAATTACTGGCATAATAGTATTCCACTTCTCTTACCTGTTCTTGTTAACGATTAAATAAATTAAATCTTGCATTTCCATACGATGGTGCACGTGGGCACGTGGACGTCGCCGGCGAGGACTAGGCCTAGGCGAGTCTGCCGGCGCCGCCGCGCGCAAAAGCGAGGCCGCCGTCCGCATCCGCGGGCCAGAACGAGGCCAAGGGAGGCCGCAGGCTCCCGCCATGGCCGAGGCACTGTGCTCGATGCCGATGCTGGATACTCTCAAGCCATGCGCGCGCTTGATGCTGGGCCCGCCGCCGCCGGTGCTGCTGCTCCCCGGCCACGACGCGGTCACCGCTCGGCCCATCGCCAAGCGCCCCGGTCGGAGCGTCGTTGCTCCCTACCCCGCGGTGGAACTTGCCGCCGGCTGGAGCCTGCCCCTCTCTCTCCCTATCTTTTCTTATCTGGTTTTTTATTGCCCTTGGTTTCTTGTTTTGTATTTCATTATCAATTTGAAATGTCATGGTGAGCATAGACGCATTTTTGTTTCTGCAGGGCGCAATTTTAAACTTATCAAGAATCTTGGTTTTGCATTTATATTAGGAAGCATCCTGGTCATTAAGAACTTTTTTAAATAATAGTTATTTCTGGCTGGTTCAGAACCAGCCAGCAGTACTTCAGTCTCACATAAAATCAGCACCAGCCACCAGCCACCAGCCAACCAGCAGTACTTTTCTCTCACAGAAAATCAGCACCAGCCACCAGCCAGAATCAGCACCAGCCAGCCGAACGGGCTATTACCTAGCTAAATCAATCCGCAATCTAAATTCACAACTGAAACCCTAACTCTTGTTCTCTGTCCTCCTCGCCGCCTCTATGCGGGCGTAGAGTGTCGCCGTCGTTGAGGAAGGGAACCATAGCGTTCAACATGGGACAAAATCAAGCTCTTACCCTCGTCCCTCTCTTCCTCACGCCGCCGGCGTCGTGCGTCCTCCATAGCGGCGTGGCGCGCCGTCCCTCCGCTACCCCTCCTTGTCTCCTCCAGAGCAGAGAGGTTCCTCTACATGGACTCCCTCCTCGGCCCTAGATCCAATGAAGGACGGACCTCCACGCGAGGCGACCAGGCCGCTGCCTTGGAGATGTGCCACGGAGAGGGAAGAACGGGGTTCCAGCAGGGCAGACTGGCGAGGACGAGGATGACGGCGATGCTGAGATGCGCTAAGGATCTGTTTCCTCTATTCCTACCTTCCACTAATGGAAAACTTGCTATCAGTACCGGGTCATAAACCCCATACGTATCGATTCTGCAACGGTACCGCGCAACCGAGACTAAAGGCCTCGGTCTTTGGTACTGGGTGCAGAACAGATACCAATGAGGGCCATTGGTACCGATACCAAAGGGCCCTCCCACGTAGGCTAGGGGGAGGCCAATCGGTGCCGGTTGGTGTTACCACCTGGTACCAAAGGGTATTTTATTCTTTTTTTTAAATGTTTGCTATTTTTGTTTATTAGATGCAATTCATCTACATGTGTACGTACGCGTCATATGTCTTACACATTCTTTCACACAATTGTAATTATCGTAGCTATATATATATTACAGAAGTTACTTAATTCATAAGTTGTTTATAATTGACGGACAGAATGGGAATAAGGGACGGATAGGGATCGATATTGAGAAATATCACGTCTGTCATGGTGGTACTGTCCATTTGGATATATAACTTGGTCCATAATGAATCTAAATAGTTAGTCCGCGATGGCTTTTGCTTTTTCTCTCATCGGGAGCTCTTCATGGTAAAACATCCTCTGCATTAATCACAAATGAGAACATTTTAATCTAATTATCCATGATATAACACTAGATTATAACATTAAATAACAAATCAGATGTAAGTATGGATGGTTTGATTTTGTACTGTGAGGTCTTCAGTAGTCGGTTTTTTTTGGACCAATAAAGTTGTGGATCCACTAGCAGACGTAGTATCCGCATAGATTCGTCCCTTGTTCCTATATGGCACACTAAAAGTGGAGAAGAATAAAGTTAGCCGTGACAACTATATGCTAGTATGATATGACGAGATATGTGGGTACTCCAGCCGCATACCGAAAAGTCCATCTTCACATCCAATTTTGCTTTGGAATTTCCTCGAACATTGGTATGGAAACGCGTTCATGCCATGTCAATCAGGTCTAAAACTGGTTGGTAATCCTCTCGTGGTTTCCGTATTGAGTCCAAGACAAAAATACGACCGGTGTTTATGACAAAAAACAAGGAGTATTCAGTGGAACCTGTAGATATATACAAATACATGCACAAGTATTGAGAACAAATTCTTAAAGTTATACATATATATAGAGAAATACTCACTTGAAATTGTAAAGTTATACATATATATATAGAGAACAAATTCTTGAAATTGTAATTCTTAAAGTATATGTTGTCCACTGTATGTACTGGCTTACCAGATACAAGTACGTCATTTATCATCAATGGATCCATGAAGCCGACATCATTGTATGATTTTTCATGGCATGTATGGATCTCCATCCTATATGACAAAAATAGTTATTATTGTTGTATATTATAATTAAGGCAGCAAGTATTGTGAGAATAGATCAATGAAACAAACTTACACAACCCAGCAGCTCATCAAAGTGAGGTCTAGGCATCTTGATGGTACAAAATATATACATTCTTGAAATCCAAAATTAAGAGAGCCGGCCCACGGAAGTAATCACGTTCTTGTATCAAAACATTGAGCATCTCTCTACCCTGCTTGGACATCTTCATGTACCAGGTATGGAATCAGTATGCTTGAGTGGTAAGGAGCTTCACAAAAAATGGGGGCACCATTGGTTCGCCGCATTGAAATTCTCAATGTGTCACTGTTGCCTTAGAAAGTTCGCCCGTTTCCACAACTATCTGAGCAAGTGTTTTGTCGTGAACATTTTGTTGCACTTGTGACTGGTCGCCACGTCCGTCCTCCTAGTTGAGCTTTGACCGACTTGTTTCTTCTTAGGAGTGGCCACCTTCTTACCCGAGTCTGCACTGCTGGCTTGTTTCTACTGACCAGCAGCCGTCTTGTTACCAGAGCCTTCATTGACTTGTTGCTAATAAGACTTTGTAAGCTGGCGGTCATAGTCAGATACTAAGAATCTCTTTCGATTTGCAGCGCTCATTGATCTGAAAAGGTTCTTCGCTTTATGATCTATTTTTACCGGCTTCTCTGGCTCATTTGGTTTGAAATGTTCTTTGACCTAGGCTTTGACCACCAAAACAGTTTCCTCATCAATTCGGTCGTAAGATAACTTCTTCAATATGGTGGCCATCTTTTATTCTTTAGTAGGCTCTTTTTCGACTGCTTGTTGAAGCTTTTTTCTGGCGAGTCCGTCGTGGGGGCGCAGCTTGGCACTTTGGGGCATGCCGTGCTAGTGGAGGAGAAGACATGTGTGAGCCGGCATCTTCCCTACTTGGAGATGACAGCTCTGGCTCATTATCGTCCCTTCTTGAAGGTGACGGTGGCTGCGGAGGATCCATTGGAGTAGATGATGGCCCTTGACTAGGAACTTTGACCTAACGCTTCTTCTATAGAATGATACTGCCATGGGCAGCATCCTCTAACGTCCTTTCTCCGTCGCCACCTTCGACATCGAGGTCCAAGTCATCATATCCTTCACAAATTTGCTCCACCTCCACCTTGCACTAACCACTTGGAATTTCTGCCCCATGAATGGTCTGTCCTCGCACCACCGGATAAGCCATACCGTAAGCCACCTTAGTGGATAAGTTCCTGCATGGTATATATATCTCACATGGCGTACGCAGAGTGATTTCTTCCACTGGATAGCTTGCACTATTGTCCCCAGCTTCGGCAGGTGGGAGCTCCGTGGAAGCAACACTGCTTCAACGTTGGGAGGGTGGGCTAACACCAGCTGAACCACCAACTCCGGTGGTGTTGACGCTCGTTATACGTACACTTTTAGTGCTATTTAGGTGGTGGTTTTGGACTAATTCATATACTAACCCACCACTTGGCACTTGAAATAACCCCATTTTCGTATGTGTGTTGTGTTTTGGAGCATATTGTGTTTTTGCAGGAAAATGGCCCAATTTGGGGCATTTATATTCAAGGCCCAAAACTAACTACGAGCCCAAAGGAATCGAGCCTAGCAGAGGGAGCCAACCAATGGACCATATCGGCTTTCATAGCCCACTTATGGTCCTAGGTGTCCACATTCAATGAACCTTGGGTATAAGAGACTTAAACATGAAGGAATTGAAGATTTGGAAAGTTATCCATGAGAAAGGCAACCTCACAGATATTCGCGCAGCCCAGGACAGCAAGATCTTTTGGTGCAGATTCGGAGATCTAAATGACGTCTAATGACAAAATGTTGAATACCAAAGTTGTAGCTATCGTCAAGATCTTCATTGTGGACATATGGAAAGCATAATTTGGAATATAGAGCTTGGAGATATGGCCCTCGAAATGCATGCTGTGCAAAGAAGTCCGGAATCAGGTAGATTATCTTCCAACACTGTTTTGGGGATCTTAACTTTATTTCCAAGGAAACTCATGGATACCAAAGTTGGAGATAATTTTATGTTACACAATTTAGAATCTAAGTTTGCCCTATTTGGAGTCCGGACAAGAAAGATATGATGTTAGGAACGCAGGGCTGTGAATTAGGAAAATCTGGGTGAGTCAAATCTTATGGAAACCAAGTTTGCTTAACTCCCAAGCAATGATCTCATGGAAGGGAAGGTGGAGCACGCCCCAAGGCTCCCCTAGAGTATAAATACGACCCCCTAGGTGCCCTCCAGAAGGGGAGATTCAAATCCATCCACCAGAAGTCGACGCAGAGTGGGACACACACCGAAGGAAGCCAACGACCACTGCAAGTCCTCGAGGTTGCCTAGGAGATGGCTTAGGCCATGCCCTAGCCGCCATGGTTGGCCCTGCGTGGTGAAGCCATGGCGGAGTTCCGGAGCCATGCCTTGAACTCATCAAGGCGTATGTACATTCGATGGTGATATCAATCTACTTGTCTTGTTTACTTTGATCTTCTATGATTCATGCTTATTCATATGTGTAGCTACCGTTTGCCTTTAGTAGGGATTTAATTATGGTGATTAGTCTATGTCTTGCGGATAGATCATAGTAGTGCACGGGAAGTCGGCGTGATTATCCTCGTGTGGTGACAGCATGCGGGAGGAAAAAGGCCGAACAAACGTGTAATGTTGAGTAGACGACTCTTTATCATGGTACGAGATTAGATTGGTTACCGTTTTGGCCGGAGTTGCAACTAGAAGACGGTAGGCTTGTGCTACCATTGGTCGTGTTACCTCATGTCGGGTGGATGAGATTCATTCAAAATATTCATATCAAATTTATGGTCACCCTCATATGCAATCTATGCCTAATGCTAGGATTAGGTCCGTTAGATTAGATGGAAAACCCTAGGTAGTTCATTGTCGATCCACGGATTGATAAACCTTGGAGGAATACTCTAAGGGAAAGCTACCAACGATCTGTGCGCTTGCGGTTAACAATTGGCACGTTTAAGGACCGTCAACAAGCTTTTCTAACGCCGCTGCCGAGGATCGGCAACACGAACCCTAGGGAGATCTATCTAATTTTTCGGACTAACCCTAATTTTATTATTGCATATATCCTATGTTTCTTGTTTGTGTCCATGAATGCAGGTAAAACCCTAGACACAAAGCAATCAAGAAGTTGTCAACATCCGGACTTTGACAAGTCCAAGTCTCGCTCAAACACGTTGATGGCTATGTGAAAATCCGCTCTTTAGGGGTAGGTGCTAACTTTTGTTAGTGGCCCATCATCCGCTATCGAGTCCACACCCAAAACAAACAAAGATGAACAAGGTATGCCACTGTGTCAATTGATTTTTAAAGACTATTGTTTCTTGGAGAATTGTTTGTTCAAGCTATAGGTGATGAATCATCCCCCAAAAAAGTCGTGAGATCCGATCGTCAACATCTCCGGATGGTTGCTGTTGAGACCAGTTTTTTGCCCTTGATCAGAAAGGTACCATTGAGGAAAATTAGAAAATATAAAGCTTCATCAAGTTTTCTTTCCAACGCATCAAGAATCTTAATTTTTGAAGATCGGTGCAAGGAGTTATGGTAAAATCTTTCAACACTACTCGTTCTGAAATCTGTTCAGGATAGAACGTAGTGCCGGAGTAAAACAAGCATAACTCTTTCATCCGGAGTCCATTTGAAGTGAATGAGAACTCATTGGAAAGGAAATTTGGCGCACATTGCAATAGAGTAGAAGTTTGGTACATATTCTGCACTAGATGAAGAGGAATTCAATGAAGAAGAGGCAGCAGCAAACAACCAAGAAAGTGATGATGATGTCAAGGGAAGATTAGAGGGCCTTAAGCACAAAAGATGATGATTTGGAGTTGATCAGGACTAGGGGCAACAAGATTAGAAGCACCATGACACCACCAATCTTCTTCAGTGGGATGCTCAAGAAGTTTCTAATTGAGTGATGCTACCAACGAAGGAAACCACTCAGATCATCGATACAAAGCACAAGAGCCCCCTATGATCCCGGCACCTTGGGTAAGGCAAGAACTATGGAGAAGACACATCATTGAAACCATGCTACTTGCTGGTGAGTCAATGGTGATGATCTTGAAGCCTAGGGATGCACAACACGACGCTTCAAAGACCATAAGATCAAGATCGTCAACATCTCAGGATCAATTCGCGAGAACGTACTGTTCGCATCAAAAGTCTGTGCAACCTCTGAAGAAAACAGCAGAATATTTTTAGATATTTAAAAGTCCCATAAAGTTTTGGTTCCAACAAAAAACAAGAATCAAGTCAGTCGGAGATTCCTACAAGCGGTTATGGTCAAAACATCGAAGGTCGTGCATTCTGAAATTTTCTGGACAGCACGCAGTGCTAAAGTAAATTGGGCATAACTCTCTCGCTTGGACTTCGTTTAAGATGAATGACCACTCGTTGGAAAGGTAATTTCACAAACGTTTTAATAGATCTATACTTTGGTATATATTTTGTTCTGTATACAAGGGAAAATCCATGAAGAAGAGGCAGGAGCGACTTGATGAGAACAAGGTAGAGGAGATAACGATGACAACAATGAAGAGGTGCTTGGGCAATAATTTCATCAAGTGTACATGATCAAATTCAGAAGCTTAGAACAAAATGAAGATCCCTGATAACATTGGCATATGAAGACACAAGCCGGCTACATCCAATTCATGAAGATGTTTTGAGCAAACCACGACGGATTACAAAAGGTGACATCAAGCTGTATGGATACTTCGGATTCTCGCACGAAAGACCATGGCTTCGCATGAACATAATCGAGGTGAGAAGTCTAGCTCTATGACTTTAAATGAAGCGCTTTGCAAGAGGCAATCCAATCTTTTTACTTATTATCTGTATAACATAACGGTCTATATTGAGCTCTTTAATCGAAACATCAAGTAACATTATACCATTGCTCTAATAAATGCCACAACTTTATATTGTGTGATCTAAATGTTATTGAGGGAGCACTTTGTTATTTGATCTTAAAAAACTTGTAGACCCTTTTATGTGCCTATTAGTGTTTAGAATCTTTTTCTTTGTGTCTTTTTAGAGAGAAATATGAGGTATGACACCACCCTTTGATTCTAAACTTGTGGCTAGTTGACTTAGGCTAACTTTTGTTTTGTTTTTAGACCACCACATCATGTCATGTCATTGTGTTCATCTACCTCATGTTCCACTTCACGCCATGTTGTTCTCGCCCTTGCATTGCATTGCATGTTTTGTTTTGACCTAACTTTTTGTTAACCCACCTAAGCCTTCCTATTACCCCCGCCATAAAATGGAGCCAACAAGGATAGGATCGACTTGTGTTGATTTTCTTGTCTCACCATTCGGATTAGCCAAGTCTATCTCTATTTCTTGTTCTAACTGAAAACTTTGACTAGCCCTCCCACGAGATCCTAAACCCTTAGGAAAACCTCTTATACCTATAGCCATCCTAAAACCATAGGATTTGTTTTCCACCCAATGAAACAACCTTTGTTTTTCTTTTTGTTTTCAACCACCTTAGGTAGATTTTCTAAACTTGACTTCTCTCTTCAAAATTCTTGTTTTAAGCCAAAAATATAGGATACCCATGAACCTACCCCTAAACCTCGTTAGCTAGGTTGTTCAGTTCTTTTCAATGAATGATTTTCTTTTCGACAAAGCTTCGCTTCTTTTGGCCAAGCTTTGTTTCTCTAAGCAATTACTTTTTGAATGAATTGATTGCGGAACAACATTGAAGGACCTTTTAAACCTTGCTAACCCTTGTTTTTGCTAACTTTTTGCATTTGCATTTTGCATCCTTTCTATTGTTCCATCATGCATTTGTTAGCTTGGCTCTTTCGCAAAACTTTATGATGAATGCTTTCATATCCATGTTAATGCTTGTATACGGCATTCCCCTTTGCAATCATGTTTAAGTGTGGTGTTTAGACATGATCGCGGACCATCATCATTTAGTTTTGTGAGCCTTGTTAGTATTTATGTTGCATTGGTTGGTTTATAAGCTTTGCAATGCACCTTATTTTTCTTGTGCTATAAGGAATTATTGACCTTGGGATAGACATGGTGTTTTAACCTTGGTTAACAAATCTTTATGACTATGGAGAAATTCGGCAATCTAGTTATAAACATGGTGTTTAGAACTAGGTGTAAATGTTGTCTTTGTTTATATGCTTTTCTCTCATTTGCATACTCACTTTGCACACCCACACACCCATTAGGTTTTTATTTTTTTTCTCTTTTACTAGGTTAACTATGCCACAAGTTAAGGTCTTAGGGACGTCATTGGTTGTTGGCACTTGCTATTACTCCCGACCGTCACCCCAGGGGTAGTTTGTGCGTTTCAAGTGTTTTGCAGGCATGACGAAGGAATCCCATGAATTCGTAATCAAAGTTGCAACCAAGATCGTCAATATCTCCAAAGATTGAAAGGGACGCTGCTGTTTTCATAAAAAAATCTGCACATGCTCAGAGCTGTACAAGGGAGAAAAAGAGGATATCAAAGACTTCATCAAATTCTCATTCCAACGCATCTGAGATCAGCAAATTCGAAGACCCGTACAAAGAGATATGACAAAACATTGGGCGCTGCGCGTTCTGAAATCAGCTCAGGACAGATTGCAGAGCTGGAATAAAATCGCCATAACTCTCTTGTTCGGAATCCGTTTTAGGCGAATGATGACTCGTTGGAAAGAGAAATTTGTGCACTTTGCAATAGAGCAATGGTTCAGTACATGTTCTGTTCTGAAAATAAAGGAAAAATTTGTGAAAGATGAAGCAGCAATGAGGACAAAAAGCAAGGAGATGATGGCAGTGAGAAAAATGATTGGGACAAAGGCTTAGTGACAATGGGAAGTGGTTGAAGGAAAATTAAGGGAACAAAGGTGAAGAAGCATAAAAGATAATCTCCAAATACATGGCGGAAGAACTTCAAGAATCACATGACGGTCCACCATCTTCTTCCACGCTTAGCAACATGCTAAGCATGGGGGAGGACTTGTTGAACGAAAAGGGAAAGGCCATATGGAGTACAATGATCATGTTCACCACAAGATGCTCAAGATTCTTCTTCCATGCTAAGCACAATGCTTAAGCATGGCGGAAGCCGCGCTACACTTCATTGCAAGCATCGAAATGGACGGTAAATCTTCCTCAACCTTCCCTTCGTTCATCTACTTCTTAATGCTTGTATATATATATGCCATCGACTATAGGTTAGAAACCTTTGTATATCTCTCTTGTTAATAACATGGCTACTAGGAGGACAACGTAGTTTTGTTTTTTTCAATAAATAATGATCACCATCACTTTGTGGTCACCACAATGCAATATTTTGAATCCTTTGCTTATGGAATAGTGATGAAAGTTGCCGCTTTGTTCTACTTACACCATGCTGTATATGACTTGACCATTTGCTCTTTATTAAATGATCTTAAATTGACTAAATACCGGCTCTTTTATTTGTGGAGGTTAAATGACTAAATTCTAGACCCACATATCCCTTATGTTGCTCTTCGATTTAAGTTTACCGATGACCTTACACCTTGTATTGTTTTATTTAAAACTTGATTCTTATGCTATCTACATTCATGAATCTCTTCCAAAGTTCTACCTACCAAAGCCTTTACATATACATGCCCTATCATGATGAAACCCTTAGATTTGCAAACTTATATTTTGATGAGTTGAATTAAGATTGATTTCTATGGTTCGAGACTAAGAAGCTGGCCATTCCATTTTGCATACCTTCTTTTTGCTAGCCTTTCTATCCATGCATTGTGAATTTCTACACCGAAAACCTCGCAAACTTTGCTGGATATCCACCCGAAACCCAAAATATCTTTTTGTGATTACCTCCTTGACCACAACGTACAATTGAGTATGGATCATTATCACAAGAAAAATCAGAAGAATCAAGAGCCTATTTAGAGAACTTCAATTTGGGAGGCATCGAGAAGAAACTCCCTGAAGATTCAAGTAATTTTCCAGAAGATCAAGATGGACTTTGTGTATTTGCCTCAGCAATTATCGTCCCTCACTTCTATGCTCGAGGACGAGCAATCGTTTAAGCATGGGGGGGAGGATGCTGAGTAAGTGCTATGTTGCAAAAAGTTCTTAGGAGCAAAATGAAAGAAAAATGTGGAAAAAGAAAAAAAGAGAAAGAAAAGAAACAATGGTAAAAGAAAAAAATGAAAGAAAGAAAGAAAGAAAAAAAGAGAAATAATGCTCCTTAGTTCTTTTAGCATCATCAAAAAGAGAAATAATGCTCCTTAGTTCTTTTAGCATCATCAAATTTCAAGTGCTTTGAAGACAATTCCATACTCAATTTTTCAACCATATGAAATCCAATAACGAGGACATCATTTGTGCCTCGGGATCATCTACATGCCATTTGCACATGTCCACCTATCTAAATGTGTGTGTTCTATCCCTCTCTCTTTTCAACATTTATTCTCCATGACCTTTTTGACTAGTTTCGGTAATTCCAATAGATCTCTCCCTTAGTTTAACAATATTTCAAATATAATGTTTTGCTAGGATTGTTTTTAGCTACCAAGCTCCACATAAGCCTTCCATTTTCATATATGAGTAGAATAGGTTGAAAATAATCTAGTATAGGCTTGAGCGATTTGATGAGATGAGTGTTTCCATGAGCTTTTGCAAGAGAATCTCACTTATGTTGGATATACATCTTTTGAAAACCCTTCATGTTGGAACAAGGTAAAGGTCTAAAGTTTGCTTAAGTTCAAGAGCATTGCATTTATTTATTATTGTGGCTTGTTCTTTATTGCTAGTCTATCTTCCATAATGAAAAGTAGCCGGTCACAACTTGAACTTTAAATACTAAATACTTGAGAGCAATGTGTCTTGTTGTGTATAACTAAGTGCGGGAAAGACATTGAAGGGCAATGCTGATTTCTAGCTAAGCAAAGATCCTGGACTTACTCGAGGACGAGCAAGGTTTAAGCATGGGGGATTGTTGATGCTCGTTATACGTACACTTTTAGTGCTGTTTAAGTGGTGGTTTTGGACTAATTCATATACTAACCCATCACTTGGCACTTGAAATAACCCCATTTTCGTATGTGTGTCGTGTTTTGGAGCATATTGTGTTTTTGCAGGAAAATGGCCCAATTTGTGGCATTTATATTCAAGGCCCAAAACTAACTACGAGCCCAAAGGAATCGAGCCTAGCGGAGGGAGCCAACCAATGGACCATATCTTTTTTCATGGCCCACTCATGGTCCTAGGTGTCCACATTCAATGAACCTTGGGTATGAGAGACTTAAGCATGAAGGAATTGAAGATTTGAAAAGTTCTCCATGAGAAAGGCAACCTCAGAGATATTTGCGCAGCCTAGGACAGCAAGATCTTTTGGTGCAGATTCGGAGATCTAGATGACCTCTAATGACAAAATGTTGAATACTAAAGTTGTAGCTATCATCGAGATCTTCAATGTGGACATATGGAAAGCATAATTTGGAATATGAAGCTAGGAGATATGGCCCCCGAAATGCATGCTATGCAGAGAAGTCTGGAATCAGGTAGATTATCTTCCGGCGCTGTTTTGGGGATCTTAACTTTATTTTCAAGGAAACATATGATTACCAAAGTTGGAGATAATTTCGTGCTACACAATTTAGAATCTGAGTTTACCCTATTTGGAGTCCGGACGAGAAAGATATGATGTTAGGAACGCAGGGCTGCGAATTAGGAAAATCTGGGTGAGTCAAATCTTATGGAAATCAAGTTTGCTTAACTCCCAAGCAATGATCTCATGGAAGGGAAGGTGGAGCACGCCCCAAGGCTCCCCTAGGGTATAAATACGACCCTCTAGGCACCCTCCAGAAGGGGAGATTCAGATCCATCCACCAGAAGTCGACGTGGAAAGGGACACACACCGAAGGAAGCCGACGACCGCCGCAAGTCCTTGAGGTTGCCTAGGAGATGGCTTAGGCCATGCCCTAGCCGCCACGGTTGGCCCTGCGTGGTGAAGCCATGGCAGAGCTCCAGAGCCATGCCTTGAACTCATCAAGGCGTATGTACATTCGATGGTGATATCAATCTACTTGTCTTGTTTACTTTGATCTTCTATGATTCATCCTTATTCATATGTGTAGCTACCATATGCCTTTAGTAGGATTAGATCTAATCATGGTGATTAGTCTACGTCTTGCGGATAGATCATAGCAGTGCACATGAAGTCGGCGTGATTATCCTCATGTGGTGACAACATGCGGTAGGGAAAAGGCCGAACAAACGTGTAATGTTGAGTAGACGACTCTTGGTACGAGATTAGATTGGTTACTGTTTTGGCCGGAGTTGCAACTAAAAGACGGTAGGCTTGTGCTACCATTGATCGTGTTACCTCATGTCGGGTGGATGAGATTCATTCATAATATTCATATCAAATTCATGGTCACCCTCATATGCAATCTATGCCTAATGCTAGGATTAGGTCCGTTAGATTAGATGGAAAACCCTAGGTAGTTCATTGTCGATCCACAGATTGATAAACCTTGGGGGAATACTCTAAGGGAAAAGCTACCAATGATCCGTGCGCTTGTGGTTAACAATTGGCGTGTTTAAGGACCGTCAACAGGTAGGTACAAGTATACCTCTCGGCACCGTCTGCCCTTGGCTCGGCAATGTCTTATTTACCTAGACACTTCACCTGCGATGCCGGTCTTTGTCTACTGAAGCTCTCTTTCCAAATTCTCATCTCTTCTCTCCTGTGCGGCCTTGGTGTGCTTACGATTTTTATAGGTGCCACTGTTCGTTGAAAATGCAAGCTTCCACGGGACCACGCCGACACCTCTATCTCGTCCAGGATGCTCGGGATTCCCCAGAGCCCTAGTTAGCTCGTTGTTTTCTCAGCCGGGAACAAATCTCCCATCGAATTTCTCTTTAAATGCCACAAGGATAGCAATGACCGCCTCTTTTATCTCATTGTTATATATAAGCGACCCATCATTGAGATCTAGAGTGCCCCCATGAGCATAATACCAATGCCTTGATCGCTCGGGCCAATTGATTGTCGCCGTCGTGATTCCTCTAGCAAGCAAATCTTCTTCCATCTTGTCCCAAGTTAGAATTTTCTTTTTGTAGCCAGTTCATCCAAGTGAGTGGAAGTACAATTTCTTCACGGCATTGATCCTTGCTTGACGTGAATTCGTTTCACCTAACTCTGATCGCCTATACTGCATGAACGAATCCCAACGATCCTTGAGCTGTTGGTAATCATCGAAGTTGTGTGTCAGGTTCTTCTCGCCATATTTTCTGTACAAGTTCTTCTTCCAAGTTTAAAATGAAGTAGCCATCGTCTTTAGAGCCCAATTTTTCACTGTTTCCTCCGAACCTTTAGGCACTGTGAAGCGCTCTTCCAGACTTTCCCATAGCATTTCTTTCTTTGATCGTGGCACATAAGATGCATGATTGCTAGGTTTCCATCTCTGCAAGCTGATGGGCACATGGTCTCTAACTTGAACACCACACTGATTTGCCATCTTAGTAGCAGCTTTCTCTGGCGCAACTGGCCACCCATCTTCTGCCACATACGTGATTATAAGTCTGCCCGCTAACTTTTTGGTCGGTCCATGTTTCATCCTCTTCGATGATGAGGACCCAGAAGGCTGTGAGCCTGAGGGCTACAAGTATGAGAAAAAATGTATCAAGATCACATGCTTATATATATCATTGATATTGACAATATATATACATATATACCTCCTCCGCCCCAACATTTTCAGTAGGTTCTTCCACGCCATCACCTGACATATTCAGGTATTGGCTGCCATCATCACCACATGCCTCCTCCTCGGCGTCGAGGATATTAGTGGCACGTGCACAGCCTTGTGCAATAGCATTCGTTATAATGAGTTCGTTCATTTCGTCTTCTGTCATCATCTTGGCACCTAAAATTGTCTAAAATTACACTAATGACAAGAAAATTCCTAACATGAAATAACACTTAACAAGTATACATGAATTTCATGGAATTATAAGATAATTTCTATGAATTTCTATAAATTCCTATGAATTTCTATAAATTTGTAGGAATTTCTTTGAATTTCTATAAATTCCTATGAATTTCTATAGTCATAATACAAGTTCATGGAATTATAAGATAATTTTTATGAATTGCTATAGTCATAATAAAATAATTCTAGAAAAATACCTAAAAGTACTTATATCATTTCGTAAAGTAATTCTAGGAAAAAACTATAAGTACTTATATCATTTCCTAAAATAATTATAGGAGAAAACCTATAAGTACTTATATCATTTCCTAAACCATTTTCTATATATCATTTCCTAAAATAATTCTAGGAAAAAACCTATAAGTAATTATATCGTTTCCTAAAATAATTATAGGATAAAACCTATATGTACTTATATCATTTCCTAAACCATTTTCTATATGTCATTTCCTAATATAATTCTAGGAAAAGACCTATAAGTACTTATATCATTTCCTATAAGATGACACATTCCATTTCCTAAAATCAAATCCTAAACAAAAATTCTAGGAAATAAATGACTATAAGATAACACATTTCAATTCCTATAAGTACTTATACAATTTTCTAAACAATTTCCTATAAGAAGTCACATTTCATTTCCTAAAATCATTTCCTACACATTTCCTAAACAATTTCCTATATATCATTTCCTACACATTTCCTAAACAATTTCCTATATATCATTTCCTACACATTTCCTAAACACATTTCCTATATATCATTTCCTACACATTTCCTAAACAATTTTCTATATATAATTTCCTACACATTTCCTAAAGATTTTCCTATATATAATTTCCTACACATTTCATATTCTAAAATCCTATCTAATAATCAAAGTTAAAAAAACACACACACGCACACCACCACAATGCACAACAGCACACAACACAACACAACACATGCACACACGTACACACAGCAGGACGAAGGCGTGGCGACGGCCGGGCGAGGGCCGGCGGTGGTCGGCGATGGCCGATCGAGGTCGGCCAGGGAGGGCCGGGCACAGGGGCGGCGGTGGGGGCTGGGCCAGGACAGCAGGGACGNGCGGTGGTCGACGACGGCAGGGCGAGGGCGTCGCGGGGCGTGCAGGGGGTCGGCCGAGGAGGGCCGTGCGCAGGGGCGGGGTGAGGCGTGTAGGTAGGGGCCGGCGAAGGGGAAGCGGCGGCATGTGGAGACGAGATCGAGGGCGACGATGCCACAGTCGACAATGGCTGGCCGAGGGCGTCGCGGGGCACGCAGGGACGGTAGCGGGGGCCGGCCGGCGAGGGGCCGCATCGGGGCGCATGTGCAGGGGCAGCGAAAGGAAGGCGGCGTCTTGTGGAGACAAGATCGATCAAGTGCGAGGACGAAGAGGAGCGCGACTATTTAGCTTATATAAGCCCCAACCTTGGTACCGGGTGCCACCCGGTACCATCGGTTTTAGGGTGTGGTATCGGTGACGTCACCACTCGGTACCAAAGGGTGATAGCGCGTCAATTCCTGCACCAATTCACTGCCCCTAGGTACCGGGTGATGGTACCAAACGGGGTTCCCTTTTTCACTCCTGCCATTCATGTTTCCTATTTGGTTTTTTTCTATTTGGTATTTTCTATTTACCTTAGGTATATATTATTTCCTTTTAACTTCTTCACTATTTGGTATTTTCTATTTGGTTTTTTCTACTTACCTTATTTAAAATTAGTATTCGCTACAAACTTAGTTACTAATTAATATTTTTTGTATTTTCTATTTACCTTGATTGATTTTAGTATTATATATTAACTCCTTTACTATTTAGTTTTAGCTATATAACTTCACTAGTATTTAATAGTTTATATTTTCTATCTCGCCAAATAAAATATAAATAAAATAACACTTGAACATAGTACTCCATTACATACCATAATGCTTGAACATAAGTACTAATACACACCATCATGCTTAAACATAAGTACTAATACACATCATTATGCTTGAACAACAATAAATGTTTTCTTTACAAGAGTGCCTTCGTTATGATCGTTGCGAACATGAGGAGCATCTTCGTTGGCCAACAAGATGCTTGTGTCAACCTCTACACAGAACGAAGACACCTCGTCAGATCTATTATAATCATCTTCATCTGTGACGTCCTCGACACCCATGGTTTTTGTTTTCCCCGTGAGAACTATGTGGCATTTTGGCTCATGTTTGGAGTTATTTGTTTCTAGAGTGCCAGTGTTGGGTTTGCTAGACATGTCATTCACATAAACACTTGATGCACATCCTTGGCGAGCACGAATAGTTCATCTATATACCCAATTTTGCTGAGGTCCGCAGTTGTCATGCCGTACCGGTCTATATTTACACCTCCGCCGGTAAGCTTCACCCATTTGCACCAAAAAAGAGGTATTTTCTAAGGTCCATACTCGAGTTCCCAGATCTCCTCTACCTGACCATAATATGAGTCCATGTTCCCTTTGTTTTCATATGCATCTATACAGACACCACTGTTTTGGTTAGTGGTTTTGTTGTCTTGGACTCTCGTGTAAAATGTATACCCATTTATGTCATAGCCTTGAAATGTCAAGAATGAGGTTGATGGTCCCCTTGCCAAATACGCCAGTTGTGTATGTATTGTATCGTTACCCATGAGCTTTTGCGGCAACCAACAAACGAAAGTTTCTATGTAATGGCGTGTAATCCAGGTGTCAGACTTCCTTGGATTTTGGTAGCATATTATAGTCTTGTGCTCCTCGATGTAAGGAGCCTGTTGACGGTCCATAAGTACCACTTTTCGACCATCAATTCCGGCATGGCACCAACATTTCACCATAGTCATGGGGGTTAGATCTAACCAATTCAACTAGTTTTGGTGACTATGTGTATGCAGGAGGCAACAAGTGAAGTTTGAGGCAAAATGGGCTCGGTGGGCCGTCGCCTGAATCCCTAGGTCGGTCGACGCCCAACCGAGGCCATATAAGCCCATTTTTGGATATACGCTAGAAAATCCACCCTATACCAACCCTTGCCGGTGCACCAAGGTAGGCTCAATCCCATAGACTAGATGGACCTCCAGGGAAGCACATAGATCAAAGGAGCCACATCCACAAGTAAACATACTCAAATGGAGTGGAGCCCCCTTGGGTAGGACTCCAGGGCCTACAAGATAGTGTCCGGCAAAAGTTGAGGGCAATCGGGCACAAAAGGCCGTCGCCCGATCTAGCCCGGTCGGCCGAGCCTGGCCCGGAGCCCAGTGGGGCCCGTCTTCCTTGAGGGCAAAGAAGCACATTTGGGGATCATCCTAGCCATTGATTCCATGTCGGTTGGATCCAAGAGATGGGAATGGTCCAAGGGGAGGTCACATGGATTGAGGGCCCACCATGACTCAGGTAGTCCAATCGATTTGAGTTCGAGGATATAGTCAACACAGAACTCAATGATCTCCTCTATTCTGTATCCCTCGGCGATGCATCCTTCTGGAAGAGAACGGTTATGAACATATTTCTTTAGAATAGCCATGAGCCTCTCAAAAGGATACATATTGTGTAGGAATACAGGACCAAGAATACCAATCTCTTTGACAACATGGACCAGGAGATGCGTCATAATATTAAAGAAAGATGGAGGAAATATCATCTCAAGGCTGAAAAGGCTTTGGGACCATCATCCTGCAGCCTTGCTAGATTACTGGGATCGATTGTCTTCTGGTCGATTGCACTGAGGAAGGCACATAACTTCACAATAGTTGTTTGGACATTAACGGATAGAATTCCCCTCAGCGCCACCGAAACCAATTGTATCAATAGCACATGGCAGTAATAAGACTTGAGGTGTATGAATTTCTTCTCTTTCATATTTATTAGGCTCTTTACATTCGATGAGTAGCCGGACGGGGCCTTAATACTGTTCCGGCAATCAAACATGCTGGTCTTCTCCTCCATGCTTAGAGTGTAGCTAGTAGGACGTAAGTTTCAATGCCCTTTCTCTCTCTTCTCAGGATGCAGGGGATCTCGTTGTTTCATATATTTTAGGTCCTGTCGCGCTTCTAGCGTATCTTTCGACTTTCTGTGCATACCAAGGAATCCTAGCACGTTTATGCAAAGATTTTGGTGTGGTGCATCACATCAATTGTGTGGCTGTTGGTAGTTTTAACGATCACAGATACATCCGCAAGCGTACGGATACCGATGTAGCTTTCACCCGAGAGTATTCTAGGGTATCGAATCCACATGGAACGTGTGTGTACGAATGACGAGTTAAGATCGACCAAAGACAAATGAAGTGATAATTGTGTAGAAGGTAGAGAGGGTTATTTCTATGTACTCTGGATAATTAAAGATTAGCTCAAGGTGTTCACGATATTACTTGCTTCGGGATGCTCAACCGTCCTAATCCGGAAAGGGATGCGAAAGGGACTAAGCAAGCCAAGCAATGGTCCTACTGTACTCTAGAACTTCTCACGTGGTGGACTACGTAAGCCATCAGGGCTGTCACCACCTGGGGCTACCACTACAAATCCGTGGCACTAGGCGCACTCCAAGGTATTCAAAAGACTATACGCAACGTATACTCAATTAAATACTATCTTAGCTTTATAATTACTAAGACACTTATCACAGCAAGGAGCCCACAAGTATAAAGTAAAGCTTGAACTATATTAAATAAATATTAATCCAGAAATACAAGAGAAAATACCCGGATGAAACTCGAACCTGAGCTGCACCCGCCGAGGAACAAGAAGAAGAGAGGAGCCGACATCCCCGGCTTCTCCCGGACTCTCGCCTCACCTTTCACCTATTCTAACACTACATTGGATTTGGAACTTGGAGCTCTTGCTTCACTTCTTGTGTGTTGTGAGAGTGAGGGGTAGGGGGTATTTATAGTGTGGAGGATGCCTTGGGAGAGTGGAGATCCTCCCTAGGTTCTAAGGAATATTCTCCTCCCTATTCTCCCATTGTGCCAAGTGTCCTGGGGAACCGACGATGGAAACGTCGGTGGCGCGAAGAAAGATCGCGAGGACCTTTTCTCGGTCGCGCCTGTGCTTCCTCGGTGGAAATCCGACCGTAGACTTGCCTCGATCCGCGTGAGTCCCTGTTCCAGCGAATCCAGCGTTGCCACGTGGGCTTCTTGACCCGTTCCTGCGCAGGCACCTGGGCGAGCCTCCGGCTGCCAGCCAGTAGCCTTGGGCCACGTCGATCCTGAGCCTCTGACTCCTGTCCGGCTTGCATGGCCCATGGGCCCCGCAACTGCAGTGGGGTGCAGCATGGCCTGCTCCTGCATGCCTTTGTGCGTGTGCTGCAGGCCTGCAGCTCAGCTGGCCTTGCGAGCGTGGCACCACCGCCGTGATGCCCTGCCTCCTGGGCGTTGACGCCTCGCCCGCGTGCCTTGGCCGTGGTGCTGCTGGCTGGGTCCACCGGAGGTGGGGCCAGGCTGGTGGGGCCGCAGATAGGGGTGCTGACGTCAGCATCCCATATATATTATTGTGATTAATATATCTTTTTCATTTGAGATCCATATATTGTAAATAATATATCCATTGAAATCTTCTCGACGAGCTTTATGCAATGGCGTACGCCATCTTGGCATTTGAGATAGTTTGTGACATTGATATTTTATATCTCATCCCAAGCTCATAATGCCCTTTTCCTGTTTGACAAATCAAAACACCAACGCTCGTGGAATTCATTAGTATTAAACCCTACAACTATGTTTGGTGTTTATTTTTGATATATTTTCAACAGGAATTGACGGTCAAAAGTGGTACTTAAGGACCGTCAACAAGCTCCCCCACACTTAGCCTTTACTTGTCCTCGAGTAAAGTTTAAGGACTAAGGTGGAACAATATGGCTCCTTTGATATGATGCAAGCATATAAGTTATTCCAAGACATACCTATACTTGTGAATTTCAAAGTGTCTATCATGTCATCTTGGATGATTGAAAAATGGAACGGCCTTGATTCAAGTCATCTCCACTCCTTTGTCAAGTAACTTGGGTTTTTGATAAATTTTCAAGACAAAACCTTACCTAGCTCCTCAACTGATTCTCTCAGATCGCTCAAAGTTTATCATTCCTCACCAAGGCATTTCTTTGCCTTCTTTCATCCTACTTCTAAGAGGCTTATGTGGAGCTCAAGGTAGGAGTAAGGGTAAAGCATACTTGTGTCACATATATTGCAAAATCAAAGAGTGGATCCAAGAAGAAAACTATTCATACAATCTGTGTGGGAAAACGAAAAGTGTATGAGAACTCCCTTTTAGTGTGATCTCTCTCCCTTGAATTTATTTTGAGAACATGGCTATCTCTCTTCTTCTTTTTTCTCTTTTTTTCATTCCCTTTTCTTCTTTTCTCTCTTTTTTTTCATGCTCAATGCTTTTATGAGCATGTATTTTTTTTCTTTTTTTCTTTTGGACCTTCATGTGTCCAAAATAATTTTTTTATATCCCATGTCTCTTTTTGAAAGGAAATTTGGAGAGAGATTCATAAAACATAAGGAGCATTTATTTGTGGATGAATGGATATTGCTAACTTCCAGTGTGGAAGTCTAGCATGTGTATGTGGAGTGTACGTGATCTTGATCAAGAAAGCATGAAGGGAATCTTACAAGGGTCACAACAATTTGACAAAGCTCAATGTAATAACAAGCAGCATATGTATAAGGTTTTCAATAAGATCAACATATGACTTTGGTAGGAAATGGAATATCATTGAGGAGCTTTGTAAGGATAATGGTTTTAAAATTTTGCAAGAAAAACATCCCAAGTATTTTATACAGAAAGAGCAAGATTTATCTTATCATACGATATCTCATTTGTCAATCATTTAGATAGCATGCTTTTCTAATGATATATGTTCACAAGCAACAGGTGTATGTGCAAGGAATAAAGAATATGCAAGCCAATCAAGGATGAGCATAGGAACCATAGGAGCACAAGTTTCACTTGAGTTTAATTTTAATGGTCATCTCAAGATTATGTTAAACTCATAAATGAGAGGGAGTGAGGGATTGGCATGCAAACCATCGCTTTGGACGAAGTGGAAAACGAGGTGTGCCAGAGGGCCTTCAATTAATGAAGAATTCGTTCGAGCCCCTCTGGTGCCTGATCGTCGTGATCTTTTTCTGATGTCGGTCCATGCGATGTTGTGAGGCGTAGTTGTGGATGGTTTCGAATGAGTGTACGTCAAGAAGCCTGAGAGACCCCCACACTTGTTCTTGTACTTGCATTTATTCAAAACAAGGTGGAAACAAAACAATGGCTCTACTGGCCTTACAAACCAGGGAGCCTGATCTTTATTTGAATTTAAACATTTTTTTGTGTTTTCAAGTTAGGCAATTTTTTATTGATTTTTTTCAGGGCAAACAAATCTTGCAAGGTAACTTAGCAGGGATATTTAAGGAGAATAAATGCACAAAATATTTTGGATACTTCCCTAGCGAATCTTCCCCAAACTGAAATCTCGCAGGTGAATGTGAGGTTTAGGTTAAGAGTGCCAGAAGATTTCTCCATGTTCATGTTGCTTCAGTGTGCAAATTTCTTCCATGTGACTAAAGGTGTGAAATGTTGAAGTTATGCTCTCCATCCTTTAGTCATCACTCCGTCCCTGCAAAAAGTTAGTGGACAACAAATACCCGAAGGATCATTTGAATAGATATTATTATTGCCATAGGGTTAGTTGTTCACATCCACACTTAAAACAGATTGGTCTTTTGCATGTTAAGCGTAGACCCTGTTTGCCATTATATTAGTATTTCTTTTCAAGCATTCTTTTTTTTCCAATTTTATTTTCACCATTTTCTTTTAAGCACAACTCAAGCAAAGCTGAATTGCATCAACATGAACACAAGGGGGGTTTTGCAATATACTCACAGTGGACCTTCGAAAGGTGATGTACCTCCTTGTATGTTGTGCAACATTGTTGCAATGCATCCAATGCCTTGGTTCGTCTTCAATTTGAATCAAGCTTGATGACTTACCCGTTCAAATTTGAAATCTTTCCTGCAAGGGTTAGTCCATAGTCCATACATACAACCAATATCTATACATGCATTTATTCAAAGGTTCATTAATCAAACTTGACACCATGCCTCATTTGATTAAAGAAGACCATTTTAACCTAAGCACCACGCTTAATTTAAAAGTGGTCTATGAATGTATTCCATGTATGTACATTCAACCAAGAGCATACGAGCATAGATAAAAGAAGCATGAGAACATGACCAGGCATTTTTCAAATGGTGACGAACATGAGTTTGTACAATAAAGGTGAACTTTGGATTACCTCCCGGAAGGGCTTTGTTTAAAATCAAAATCAAGACATGACACTTACCTTAGTATACTTACCGCTGACATTAGATGATGAGTTTAGAATTTCCATCGTGGTAGCTCCTTGGATCTTGATGACATCATTAACGGTGATGTGGTCGCGTGTGGAATGCATGTGTGCGCACTAAATGTTGGGATGATCCCAACAAGTAGCTGGCATATATGCAAAACACGAGCACACAACAATCACCTTTTCCCATGAAAGCGCACACAAGCATCAAGGATGCAAGGCAAGATGCAACTAGGAGGCACATGGGAAGAACCGAGGTGCAACGACACTGTGGCTTGTATGCCCAGATATCTTAATCCCATTGAGCCTCGCTGGCTATATTTTTTATTATATTTTTTATATGCAATCATGATTGGGAAACAAACATGCCAACTACTTTAACATGCATGAATGAAACCAATATGCTGGGTGATTGGAAAATCCAAATGAGGGAAATTCAAAACATGATATGCAATTTGTAAGAAACTCGAGGCCTGGTGTTTCTCAAAGCGCGAACTGATCAACCCTTATCTCTAAATGACGTGGTGGGAGCCAGTTCCCTTTAACCCTATTTGATCGGTCTACCAACCACGTGCTGGCAATTAACCGACCCTATAGGGACTACATGAGTTGGACTAGGAGCCCGAATAGATAGGTGATGAAAGATTTCGCCACCCACCTAGACTAGGCACAGTGCCCGAATACAGTTCAAAGCCGAGGAGCCACCCATTCAAAAAGAAGGCACAAGAGTTTGCTTGCAAATGATGCTCAACATGAATGATTCGAAACAAATATGATGTGCAACATGAATGCATGCAAATGCAAGGGATAACGCCTAGTTACCTCCAGGCAGGCATTTGGGATTTTTTTTATTTTTTTTAATAGCAAGAAAGGATACATGAACTAGCATCATCTACAAACCAAAGATAAAAAATTTGGCATTGATGGAACTTGTCATGAGATAAGTACAAACCTCCCCCACACATGGATTTGTGTCACTGGACAACAAATTCAAGTGTGTGTTGGCCTCCTTCGAGTTTTGTTCCATCACCCAGAATTTACCAAGGTGTTGCAAATGATGCAGCTCTCATGTTCTTAAGCATAGGATACCCGCCGGTCTTTTCAGTTTCAACCTGTAATGGTTAGCGACCAAAAATACTCGAGGGACAACTCAACCGAAGAACATGCTCTTGCAATTTTTTTTCATGTGAATGATGGATGGGTAGTGATGAAAATGAATGGTAAAAATAAATGAAATGATGTGATGGTATGGATGGGGATACATGGATGAACTCGGTTTGACACTAGTACAGCAACCGTTCCCCAGCAACGGCGCCAGAAAGCTTGTTGGTAGTTTTAACGATCACAGATACATCCGCAAGCGTACGGATACCGACGTAGCTTTCACCCGAGAGTATTCCAGGGTATCGAATCCACAGGGAACGTGTGTGTACTAGTGACGAGTTAAGATCGACCAAGGACAAAAGAAGTGATAATTGTGTAGAAGGTAGAGAGGGTTATTTCTATGTATTCTGGATAATTAAAGATTAGTTCAAGGTATTTACGATATTACTTGCTTCGGGACGCTCAACCGTCAAAATCCGGAAAGGGATGCGAAGGGGACTAAGCAAGCCAAGCAATGGTCCTACTGACTCTAGTACTTCTCACGTGGTGGACTACGTAGGCCGTCAGGGCTGTCACCACCTGGGGCTACCACTACAAATCCGTGGCACTAGGCGCACTCCAAGGTATTCAAAAGACTATACACCACATATACTCAATTAAATACTATCTTAGCTTTATAATTACTAAGACACTTATCACAGCAAGGAGCCCACAAGTATAAAGTAAAGCTTGAACTATATTAAATAAATATTAATCCAGAAATAAAGAGAAAATACCCTGATGAAACTCGAACCTGAGCTGCACCCGCCGAGGAACAAGAAAAAGAGAGGAGCCGACATCCCCGGCTTCTCCCGGACTCTCGCCTCACCTCTCACCTATTCTAACAGTATATTGGATTTGGAACTTGGAGCTCTTGCTTCACTTCTTGTGTGTTGTGAGAGTGAGGGGTAGGGGGGTATTTATAGTGTGGAGGATGCCTTGGGAGAGTGGAGATCCTTCCTAGGTTCTAAGGAATATTCTCCTCCCTATTCTCTCATTGTGCCAAGTGTCCTGGGGAACCGACGATGGAAACGTCGGTGGCGCGAAGAAAGGTTGCGAGGACCTTTTCTCGGTCGCGCCTGTGCTTCCTCGGTGGAAATCCTGCTGTAGACTTGCCTCGATCCGTGTGAGTCCCTGTTCCAGTGAATCCAGCGTTGCCACGTGGGCTTCTTGACCCGTTCCTGCGCAGGCGCCTGGGCGAGCCTCCGGCTGCCGGCCACTGGCCTTGGGCCACGTCGATCCTGAGCCTCTGACTCCTGTCCGGCTTGCATGGCCCATGGGCCCCGTAGCTGCAGCGGGGTGCAGCGTGGCCTGCTCCTGCATGCCTATGTGCGTGTGCTGCAGGCCTGCAGCTCAGCTGGCCTTGCGAGCGTGGCACCACCGCCGTGATGCCCTGCCTCCTGAGCGTTGACGCCGCGCCCGCGTGCCTCGGCCGTGGTGCTGCTGGCTGGGTCCGCCGGAGGTGGGGCCAGGCTGGTGGGGCCGCAGATAGGGGTGCTGACGTCATGCTGACGTCAGCATCCCATATATATTATTGTGATTAATATATCTTTTTCATTTGAGATGCAAATATTGTAAATAATATATCCATTGAAATCGTCTCGACGAGCTTTACGCAATGGCGTATGCCATCTTGGCATTTGAGATAGTTTGTGACATTGATATTTTATATCTCATCCCAAGCTCATAATGCCCTTTTCCTGTTTGACAAATCAAAACACCAACGCTCGTGGAATTCATTAGTATTAAACCCTACAACTATGTTTGGTGTTTATTTTTTATATATTTTCAACAGGAATTGACGATTAAAAGTGGTACTTAAGGACCGTCAACAGTGGCAGACATCTAAGACCTCCCAATTTGGTAGGTCCCAGAATATTGACTGTTTCTTCCACATGGGTGCCTTTCCATTTTCACTTGCCGCTAACTGGCTGCCAGGTCCCTTCCCAAAGACCACCTTCACATCTTTTACCACAGCAAATACATATTTATCATCCCGATGCATTGGTTTTTTACGTGTTTCTGCCTCAAAATGCTTTTCTTTCTTTCTTAGCGGATGTTTCTCATAAAGAAATCGACGATGGCCCATATACACACACTTTCTAGAATGTTTCAGATAAATGCAGTCTGTGTGTTCTAGACAATGTATGCATGCTTTGTATCCCTTGTTTGATTGTTCCGACATGTTACCAAGTGTAGTCCAATCATTGATGTTCACAAATAGTAATGCTCGTAAGTTAAATTCCTCTTGCTCGTGCTCATCCCACGCCTTTACTCCATCTTTGCCCCATAACAACAAAAGATCATCAACCAGTGGCCTTAGATACACATCAATGTCGTCGTTGCCAGGCTGCTTTGGCCCTTGGATTAGCATTGACATCATAATGAACTTTCGTTTCATGCACATCCATGGAGGAAAGTTGTACATACAAAGAGACACGAGCCAAGTTTTGTGGCTGCTACTCATATCACCGAAAGGATTCATGCCATCTGTACTCAAACCAAATCTTACGTTCCTTGCATTTTCTGCAAAGTCTGGGAATGCTCTATCTATTTTTCTCCATTGGGACCCATCAGCAGGGTGTCTCAATATATTGTCTTCCCTCCGATCCTTTTTGTGCCACTGCATCAATTTAGCACGCTCTTTGTTTCTGAACAAACACTTCAGACGTGGTATTATAGGGAAATACCACATCATCTTGGCAGGGACTCTCTTCTTGGATTCACCATTGTCATCTCGCCTGATTTTATACTGCAAACAATTGCAAACCGGACAAGCATCCAAAGATTCGTACACGTTGCCGCGATAAATGATACAATCATTGGGGCATGCGTGTATCTTTTCTACTTCTCGTCATAGAGGGTAAACAATTTTTCTTGCCTCGTATGTTGTTTCATGCAATGTGTTTCCCTCTGGAAGCATCTTCTTTATCATTTTCAATAACTCTTCGAAACCCTTGTCAGACAAGCCATTAGTTGCCTTCCATTGCAACAGTTCTAGTGTGGTACCCAACTTTTTCTGATCCTCGTTGCAATCTGGGTACAACAATATTTTGTGGTCCTCCAACAAATGCTTGATCTTCTCCTGCTCTTTCGCACTTTCACAGTCTTTCTCTTCATCACGAATCATGCCACCTAAGGCATCATCATCCTTATCTTCTGTAACTGCTTCACCTTTGCCCATTGCAATATTATCTGCAAAGGCACCGTATTGTGCAAAGTCCGAGATGTTGTCATCACCATCTTCATCACCATCTTCTAATATAATCCCCTCTTCACCGTGTTTAGTCCAATAGACATAGCCAGGTATGAAACCACTCCTTAGCAAGTGTGTGTGAACCACCTTCTTTGAGATGTGATAATCCTTGTTGTTCTCACAAACCTTGCATGGACAACATACAAAACCCGAGTTAGCCTCTGCCACGTCAAGGAATTGATGAACGCCATTAATGATGTCAGGTGGGCGTCTATCTGCATTGTACATCCATTGTCGATTCATCTATTCACAAAATGCAACGAAAAATTCAGCCCCAATATGAACATCATTTAAAGCATCCACAAAAATTCAAAAATATCAAATATGAATATACCATTTGAAGCCCCAAATATGAATATCATTTATAGTCTCTAAAAATCTAAAATTCATAATAACCCTAAATATGAACATCATTTGAAGCCTCTAAAAAGATCTAATTCTAAAGTTCATAATTAATAAGCCTAAATATAAATATCATCTATAATCTCTAAAATTCATAATAAGCATAAATATGAATATCATTTATAGACTCTAAAAATCAAAAATTCATAATAACCCTAAATATGAACATCATTTGAAGCCTTTAAAAAGATGTAATTTTAAAGTTCATAATTAATAAGCCTAAATATGAATATCATCTATAATCTCTAAAATTCATAATAAGCATAAATATGGATATCATTTATAGAATCTAAAAATCTAAAATTCATAATAACCCAAATATGAACATCATTTGAAGCCTCTAAAAAGATGTAATTCTAAAGTTCGCGATAAGCCTTTACAATGAATATAATTTATAATATGTAAAAATCATAATTAGACTAAATATGATAATCATTTAAAGTTTCTACAAATGATAAAAAAATCTAAACAATGCCTAAAAATTTGAGTATCATCTCTACACATGCAACAACTATCTATATGGTTCACCTCTACCACAAAATCATAATAAAATTGATGTATAATTCTAAAATCTCCTATTCCTATCCATTTCACAAAACACTCAATTACTCAAAATATAGAGCATGAAATAGACCATGCTAACCGTCAAAAGAGAGAGGATGAAGTTGCTAACCTTCTAGCAAAATTAGATTGCAAAATCTCCAAAAGTTATGAAAAAATCGGGCATGACCTCCCCCAACCCGAGCTCAATGGAGGATGAAAAAATGAGCAATGGCTTGGGCTGGGAGAGAAAGAAGGGACTATATACGCAGAGCCTCATTAGTAACGGTTGGTGGCACCAACCCGTACCAATGGGGCGCTCATAGGTACCGGTTGGTGCCACCAACCGGTACCTATGAGCACACACTTTTTCTTGCCGTTAGAGCTGGTACCAATACCGGGCCCTAAATAACCGGTACCTATATTGGTGGACCAATAGCAAGTTTTCTGGTAGTGTTCTTTCCTGATTCATGCTCGCAACCTCAGGCCCCATTAATGGTTGCCGGTTGTGCAGTATCACCAGTCCACCATGTCAATGGAGAGCACCAAGCATCTGGCAGTCATCTGATGGAGCTTGGATTTATTCTCTTCTGTGGAATTGCACACATACAATGTAATTAGTCTAATTTTCATGTCTCATTGGCTGGGCTTTGATTCCCACCACATTTTCGTAAGGCTCTGAAACACTATCATGATAAAAACTCTGAAGTACCATGTAGCACTCCTTTTTGCAGTTTTGCTACTGTGTCAATGCCAAATGTAAATGTTGTCTTTTTCATGGACTATGTTATAGCTCAAACAGGAGTTCTCTCAGTTCTACTTCTAGTACATGGAGGTAAATTCAGATTTATTTACTTTTTGTTACTAATACCATTTAGCAGAGTTTAGAGTAGCATTGAGTTAGTACTTCTGTCTTAGATAGTTGCACTAGAGTTCATTGTAGTGCTGTGATTCGGATTCGAGGGTTAAGGGTTCACATTGACAGGAAGCTACCAAAAGTGAAACCTTTACCTGAATGTGTCTGTGATTAAGTGTTGATAATTGCAGCCATTGAGTTGCGCTGCTGGAGACTTATGATGCTTGTATTCTCTTCAGTAAAGAACTAAAGATTGTTTATGCAAGCATTATTGCTTTTAATCTTGGCCTTTTTATGAAGTTTTACCATCATTCGTCATGTTAGCTTTGAGAGAATGAAAGTTGGGGTGAAGGACTGAAGAATGTCGAAACGTAGGGGTAACGATACAATGATTTTAAATGGAGATACTGCCTATCTATTTTCTGTTAGAAGCAATAAGTACAGGTGTAGGTACAAAACAACAAGAAGTCAGTTTATTTGCTGTCCTGTATAGAGTACAACTTAGTGTTTTCTTATCTTTACGGTGATGCTAATATATTGACTGCAAGTTCTACAATTACTACAGTGATGAATATATTTTGAATAATATAATATGCCACATTAGACTAGAGTTTTGTTTAGTCAAGTTTTCAAAGTCGAAACTGTGATAGATTCATTGTAACTGTGGCGACAAGTCTGTTTACAGTGATCCAGGACCCTGTTCTTGATCTCCCCATCTGTAGAGATTAGTCCTTTCAAACTGAGTTCATGAACCCCTCTCATATTCGCTTTATACAGATCTACAATTTCAAATTGCGTGTTTATCATTCTCTTGCTTGTGTTTTTTGATTCATTTGTAGAGAAAGCCTTATCGTCGAGGTCAATCAAGTTGTGCTTGGTTGATAACCAATGGAGCAGTAGTGTAACGGTTGCAGGGTTCGAATCGTGTCTGATATGAAACCGGATCGCCAACATCGAGTTCTCCACCAATCGAATTTACCCTCTACCTCTCCGAAGATCGGCCAGTGCCTTATCACCTTACATGCCATTGACGTCAAGCTGAAGCCATAACATTGTTAAGTTGCATATATAGTACTCGCTCTGTTCCATATTACAATTTATTTGACTTTTTGACCTCAATTTTGACCGCTCATTTTATTCAAAAAATTATGCAAATGTAGTCAAATTTAAGTCATTCTTGAAAAACTTTTATTAATAAAACAAGCCACAACAAAAAATGTGATATTTTATACAAATTTTTGAATAAGACGAGCGGTCAAACTTAGGGTAAAAAATTCAAACAAATTATAATTTGGAACGGAGGGAGTAAAAGACATTTTTACCCTCAAGGTCCCAGCATTTGTAATTTTCTTTTAAACGAACCGCACGAGACAACATGAGTTACTAAAAATATAGCAGAAAAATCCAAGACTAAGCCCTGAGAGATCATATGCAAGAATAAGAAAAGAAAAAAGAAACGGCAAAAATCTTGCCCGGTTGGATTGGGACATCAACACGGGTAACACTCAAGACCTCCACAGCTGACCGGTTGGATTGGAGCCTTGACATGGCCGCACAACTAAACTGTACCACGGCAGCCAGACCAAAACCAAAAAGCAGCACCCACCAACAAATCCCCATCCCAGTAGTCGATGAAACCTCCTGCCTTGACAACGCGTCAATAGGGACCTGAGGAAAGACAGACCACACCGCACCAAAAGGGCCACCGCCATGCGGGACCCATCGCCGTAGTGCCACTACAAATACCACACTCCACATGACAGGATGAAACCACCAGATCCGGACCTCTCGTAGGCTGCCTCGCAGTCGCCACCACGAAAACACAACTACACAGGGGCCTCGCCTCTCCCGCCGTTGGACTCCACCTCACTCTCGTCGCCTCCAAGAAACACCGCATGCGGGGGCCACACCATGTCCGCCACAGCACTCCACGTCACGGATCCATTTCAGAAGTCACCATCAGAATGGTGGGTAGTGTTGCCTATTGACACCAGCGGTGGCAAACAGAAAGTCCGCAAGCGCACGGCTGTCGTAGTAGCTTTCACCCGTGAGTAAACCAGGTATCGAATCCACGGGAACGTAAAGGCTATCTAATCACTAAGAATGTCCGAATCGATCGAGTGCATATAAAGGCTGGGTAGAGAGGATAACTTAGCACTAAGGCTGTGAATATAGCTAAGGGAATTCTCCTATGCTTGCTTTGGGCACCGGGGTATCCTAGACCTCTAGGAAATTGCCGGCCAACAGCTCTACGCCGTACCCGTACAGTGGAGGATTACAAAGGACGGACAGGGCTGTCACCACCTGCCGCCTACCTCTACTAATCCGTGGGGCTACGAGGCAAACGAGGGCAGATATACACCTAAGCACCACACCTAAGATAATATCAGCTATCCTAACCTTGATCAGAGATTAGAATACTTTACGAATAAAGCAACGAACCCACAAGCATAATAGAGAACTCAGCTTTCTATAACTCAGACTTAAGTACTAGTTGAATCCCGGATACTTACTGAGCAGCTTGCATCCGTTGAGGTACAGGTGGAGGGTCGCCGACACGCCGGGACTCCTCCAGACTCTCCCTCACTCTCTCCCTACTTCTACTCTAGATATGAGGAGGGCTTCGCCTTGGATCTTCACTTCATCTCGATGATGATTAGCCCTGCCCCGAGTCCAGGTATTTATAGCATGGAGAGGCGGTTTAGAGTCGGTTTGCGGCGGTTGAGACGGTCTGAAGGTGGGCCCAGGTCGGCCGACTTGGGGGGGATTGTCCGTCCGACCATGGGATGAACCGACTTCGATGATCCACGGCACAGATGGCTCCCTGGAGACGGTTGACAGTTGCTCGTGAAGGCGGTGGCGGTTTAGTCGCTCAGCCAGATCAGTCGACCTGGCTAGGTCGGCCGACCCGGGGTTGTGGCCCCTCGGCCTCACTCTATCAGTGTCACTCTCTTGTGGGCCCCATGGTCAGTTTCCGGTGGGTAATCGCGAAGATATGTAAGTTAAGTCAGGGATGTGGGCCCATGAATCCATGTGCTTGCCACGTGGCCCAATCCCATCTATTCAACTCCACCGACTTGATCTCAACGTCCCTAATCACTCTCAAGTGTGCTTTTGTTGATGGGCTAAGGTTGGACCTCCCTGGGCCTGGACCCAGGTCGGCCGACCAGGAGAGGTCGGGTGACCTGGCCCTGGGCCCACTTTAGTCCTTCTTTTGCCACTTTGTTCCTGTAAGCACATATGCACCAAAACTTGTGGAATTCATAGTAAATAACCCTATGTCTATTTGTTTTATCATCCTTTTGTATCTTTGTTGGCAATAATATTTTATCACTAAGAACCGCCAACAAGCTCCCCCACACTTATCCTTTACTCGTCCTCGAGTAAAGTCTAAACTTCATCATGGAAATCATGAACAAATATATAAGTTATTCCCAAATATTTATGCTTAGTGGAATTATATGAGTGGCTAACATGTCTTCTTGGGTTATTGCAGGAAGGAACAGCTTTTCTATGACATGATACACTTTACTCTCAAGTACTTGGGTTTTCAAAATTTTGCAAAAGAAAACCAATGCCTTGCTCCTCAACAAGTTTCTCTTTGGATATTCATGGTGGTTGGACAACACTCATACTCTCCAAAATAGAACTTTATATGTGGAGCTCTCAAGACTCATACCTTATTTCACTTGTGTTGTCATTCCAAGGATTGGATCCAAATCAGAAACAAGTCATGTAATCAAGTCAAGATGTGTAAGTGTGTGATATGAGGTGAAAATGTAGTAGTGCTCCTTTGTTTTGACTTCCTTCCCTTTTCTTTTTCTTTTTGGATATGGGCTATTGCACTTTTCTTCTTTTTTTCACTCAATGCTTTTTAGCATGAGTTTCTTTCTTCTCTTTTTTTATGCATATGGCCCATATCTTCTTTTCATCTTGATTTTGGGGAAGAAAATCACTTAGGAGTATTTTATTCATGAACATGGAACAAAGGCATGTTTTGCTTTACCCTTAGTGTAAGGGTTTAGCTTTTTATGGTAGAGTGTACGTGATCTTGACTTTAAAAACATGAAGTATCTCTAATAAGGGTCACAAGACTTGGAACAACTCAAATCTCAAAAGGAATGCTTAATTATAATTGTAAGTGGTTGTCTCTCAAACCCATGAGGAGCATAGCAAGGTTAAGAACTTCAAAAAAACTTTTCAAAGTACTCGAGTAAGTAAAAGTATCTTTCATATTAAAGCCATATCTCAAAATGCAATAACTTAGATGACATGAGTTCCTAAAAACATGAGGATTTCCACAAGCCAAAAGGTACAGGGAATAAAATATATGTAAGTTAATATTCTCCATGTGATGGGGAGATGCAAAAGGGGTTAATTTAATTAAGTTCAGAATTTCATGATCAGGTTCTGCAAGTATTCAACTGAAACAAGGGTTAGAACGATCAAACTAGCGTGCAGGAAAAAGAAGAAGCCAGGTGGGACCCAGGCCAGGTCGGGCGACCTGGTGGGGTCGGGCGACCTGGTGGTAACTCCTCTAGTTCAGCCCTTTTGCATGATGTTCTGAGTCGTTCTGGTATGCTCTGTTTCGCGTTGTATCACTCTATTTCCCGTTGCAAATCTCCCCCACACTTGTACCTTTTATTCATAAACAAGTGGAAACAAAAAGATACAATCCTAATACACTAAATAATTTATTTTATTCATAAACTCAGAGGCACATTACATGATGAACAAAAGAAATAAATGAAATAAATGAATAAAAAGACTAATGTGCCTATCCTAAACCAAAGCCTAGGGTGCCTATGGTGCATTGTAGAGATTTTCATCCCCTGCGGCTTTGGCATAGCGCTTAAGCTTCACGACTATTGATCTGCGTAGCATATCAAAGTCGTCTTGAAGATTAATGCGCTCAAGTCGCTCTTCGGCGAACTTCTTCTCCAACTTTGCATAGTCACGACCGAGTTGATTAATCAACTCTAGTAGCTCAGTGTTGGAGGGAGCCTTGGGGCCTTTTCCTCATCACTCTCGTAATGACCCCCAGGCCTACGAATTGGAGGAGGCTTGATGTGCCTCTTGATCTTGCCGGAGGGTGAAGATTCCACCGACTCCTCCAATTCCTTCCTCTCCTCAGGTGTGAGGGGAGGGAACAGCCCCTTTCCATAGCCACCCCCAGGTTTCCTTTCCCCAATGACCCAGAAACGTGGCTCTGGGGTGCTAGCAGGAGAGTAGATGGACACATCGGATGTATAGTGATACGCCACGACGTCCTCCCACTTGTTCCTGACCACTTCCTTCAACTTCTCCCCTGGTTGAAGCTTAGGGAGTCCATCCCCCTTGATTGGAGTGGCTGCCGATGTCTTCTTCGGAGTCAATTGCCTCGTCGTCGGCCTTCTGTATGGGCTTGATGCCCGTGCATCATGCCTCTGGGTCCTCCTCGGAGACTGGGACCGCACCGCCGAGCGAGACCTCGAGGGGCCACCAGGGCCGGTCAGCCGACCTAGGCCGTCGGCCGATCCCCTAGTGCGTCCTCTCGTGTCTTCCTCTGGCGGGAGGCTAGCCAGAGGGGATACGACCACCTCCATGGCCTGCTCCAGGTTGATGGGTACTAGTTGGTTCGCCAGAGTGGGCTCTCCTTCCAGATCGAAGGTCGATCGGGATTTGGGGTGGCTTTTGCCGGCCATTGTTGGGGATTTGGAAGGTGTGGTTTTGTGATTTCAGAATGTGGGCGAGGGAGAATTCAGATGAGAGGGAAGAAGAGGATGGGTGGAATTTTAAAGAAAGAATGACCCTCTTCTCGGATCCATCAGAGGTTGAATCGCTCGTCCACCGCAGAACGGCTTCAGAGATGTTGGTGCGGGACGTTGGCAAAGGATAGGGCTGATCGGGCTCAGTGGCGCGTCGGCCGACCTGGTGGGGTCGGCCGATCTGGCCTTGAGCCCGGTCACCTTTTCCCTTTTTGTGCACTACGGGACAGGTCCAATATACCCTAAAGTGTGTGCAAACAGGCTCTAGGGGTTAAGGACTTAGCTAAAGGTGTAATTACAAATGGAAATTATCCATGACCAAATTGATCACATCAAATTCCTCATCTATTTTATCAGGTTCAAGGAAAACTTTTAAACATTGACCATTTACCTTGAAGAGGTTACCTTCATCATCTTGGAGTGTGATTGCCCCGTGCGATGAAGTTTCCACCACAACGAACGGTCCTTCCCATTTGCTCCGAAGTTTTCCATCCCCAAAGAGCTTCACCCTGGAATTAAAGAGTAATACCTTATCCCCGGGGTGGAACTCCTTCACCCTGATCCTTTTGTCATGCCACCTCTTGGTTCTATCCTTATAGATTCTGGCACTGTGGTACGCTTTGTCCCTCCACTTTTCTAGCTCTGACAGCTGCATTCTCCTCATCTGCTGGGTTGCTGGCAAATCCATATTCCACTTTCTTATGGCCCAGTGCGCCCGATGCTCTAGCTCAACTGGTAGATAGCAAGTCTTGCCGTAAACCAGTTGATACGGAGACATCCCGATTGGTGTTTTGTATGCCGTTCGGTAGGCCCATAGAGCATCCGGTAGCTTGCTCTTCCATCCTTTGCCCATTTCTGTCACGGTCTTCTGCAGAATGTTCTTGATTTGCTTGTTTGAAGTTTCTGCTTGACCGCTTGTCTGGGGGTGGTATGGTGTAGCTATGTTGTGCTTCGCACCCAGTTCTGCCAGAAACTTTCGGAAGGTCTTGTCGATAAAATGTGACCCTCCGTCACTGATCACCATTCTGGGGGTTCCAAAATGTGGGAAGATGATCTCATGGAACATCTTCCACGCGTGTTTGGAGTCAGCGGCTCGACATGGCAATGCTTCAACCCACTTTGAGACGTAGTCCACTGCCACCAGGATGTATTCGCTATCATAGGATTTGACAAAGGGTCCCATGAAATCAATGCCCCACACATCAAACAACTCAACTTGTAAGTTGTTTGTGAGTGGCATTGCATCTCTTGCTGTGATCCCTCCGTGTTTCTGGCATTGCTGGCATCGTCGAATGAATTCCTTTGTATCCTCATACATTGTGGGCCAGTAGAATCCACTCTGCCAGATCTTCGACCTAGTCCTAAATGCCCCGTAGTGACCTCCATATGGGGCTGCATGGCACTGCTCAAGGATCTTTCTTGCCTCGTTTGTTGGTACACATTGCCTGAGCATGCCATCTGAACATACCCTGTAAAGGTATGATTCATCCCATAGATGGAGTCTACTCTCGTAGATAAGCCTTCTCTTGTTCTCCCCTAGCGGTACATATCCTGCAACCATAAAGTTCACAATATTTGCATACCAGGGGTCGGAGGCAGTCACCTTGAGTAGGGTGTCGTTGCGTAGGAAGTCATTTATCGGTAGATCCTGCATGTCAGTAAACTGCATATGCGACAAATGATCTGCCACTGAATTCTCTACTCCTTTTTTATCTTTAATTTCCAAGTCAAATTCTTGAAGTAAGAGAATCTGTAACACCCTGAAAATTTGCTTTCTAATATAGTAATTAACTTGCTAGGTTTTTGTGTGAGCATTCATAATTTAGGAAAATAAAAAGCTTTTTCGAAAAATAAAATCAACCCTAGGTTTAGAAACTTGTTTGTGCATTTCATGCCGATGCATTGTTTTCTTGTCTGAGTGTTTTGTGTGCTAGTCCGAGAACCCGACCCTAAAACCCAAAGTCCAAAACCTACCCTACCCTATCCAAACTCGGCCCGGTTTTCCTTTTCTTTTCTCTTGGCCCAATCCTTCTTCCCCTTGGGCCAGCCCAGGCCGAACCCCCCCTTCCTCTTCCTTCATCGCACGCAGAAAGACCAGAAGCCGCGCCCCTTCGTTCTCCCCTCCAGAAACGTCGCTCCTTTAATCCAGAAACCGTCGCCCTGCAGGAATACCGCCCCCCCTTTTCAATTTCAGGACCAAGGCTCTCTCATCCCCTGCAGGAATACTCTGGACGAGCTCCTTTCCATCCCTCCTCGCGAAGCAGAACGCCGTCGCCCCCTTGTTTCTCCGTCCTGCGTCGCTCGTGGAAGTTCTGGACACGCTACGGCGGTAAGAAACATGGCTGGCCTTGTTCTGCTGCTGCCCGAGCACCCCCTCATCCGTCCTCTCCTTTTCATGGCCACACAGGACTCCAGGAGCGCGATCCTCGACGCCCAGAACAGCGACGCCGAGCGCCGCCAGGACCGACCGCCATCCACCGCCGTTCGACCGTCTCTTCGCCCAATCGTCGACCCCGAACCCTTGGTGAGATGCGCCCTGTTCTCCTCTTCCTCCTGGTTCAAACCGCTCACAAAATGGAGCTCCCTAGCCCCTGCGCCGCCCAAGTCCGGCGAGCTGCCGCCGCTGCTTGTGAACGCCGGCGCTTTCCTTCCTGTACGCGGAAAAAAGATCGACGAAACCGGTCCTGTTCGCGGAAAAAGAACCGGCGAAGACCGGCTGCGTTCCTTTCCTGTGCCGATCAGGTCAAGCAAAAACATCCTGAGCCGTCCGATCTCCGTTCTGCGGCCGAGATTAAAACAAACTTACCCCTTCGTTTCATAAAAATCCGGCCATCCATTCTTGATCCAACGGCCAGGATTAGATCCCAGCATACCCCTTCGCTCTTTTGTTAAAGAGCCCCTGAAAGTTCTGCAAATCAACCCGCCATCCCCTGTGCAACGTTTTTCTCTTCTGCTACCCCCTAGGATCTACGGTTAATTACGAATAGGTCCTCGGTTTATCGCAGGATAGCCCTCGCTCTTGTTTTTAGCGTAGTTTCTTCACCGTAAATCCGATTAGAGTGATTTTCGCGTTGTTGTGTTCGTAGAAATGCGTAGATTAGTTTTATATCCTTTTTGTTTCTGTTTTTATTGTATGGTGTACTGTTCTAATAGAAATACTTTTGTATGCATGTACTGGCTTGTGATGGTGCATGTGTGGTGATTGGAATGCGTGTTTAGATTGCGATCAGTACGAGGCCGGCTTTGATCAAGAGTTTGAAGACCCGGTTCAGCAGCAATACTTTGAAGAAGGCAAGTGTAACATGATTCATCCTTGATACCTATTCACTTTATAATCATGTTATTCATTCATGCATGTGTCTAATTTGTTAAACCATAGGATTGACTAGTCTTGTTTATCCTATTTACCTTGTTACCTTGGGTTTATGCATGTGGGTAGATAGGTTAGTTGTGCTTAGCTTGCTTGCAACCGCTAATGATCGATGAATAAATGTTAATCTTGACTAATGATATACTTGGAACCTTATTAAAATATGCTTTTTAGCAACTTGGTTTAGGGAGCTTGAGCATGTGTTTGCATTACTCTAAGCGTCTCTTCTTAAGGTTCCGATCTTAAAGCGGCCACCCAGGAAAACCGTACAACCACAGGAACCACATGGCTCTGGTCTTGACTAAGTAAACTGTACGGCTCTAGCTTGTCTAGTGGTTACCGAAAGGCGCAAGTGGGGCTGCCAGGTTTAAGTGTGGACCTCGGTCAGTTCTCGTTGGGGTTTGTGTGTGATGGATTTGTGTGATGTTTTGGCTGGAGCCTGGAGGGGTCCATGCGCCTGTCAGGAAACCGTAGCGGCCACTAGCTTGCTAGGGTGTCTTTTGAAAGGTCTCGTAGTGAAACCCTGTACTCATTTCACGTGGTGTGAAGGGAGTGCGTGCCCAAGGCAAGGGGGATCACGACCGGTGGTGAAAGTGTACAACCTCTGCAGAGTGTAAAACTGTTATAACAGCCGTGCTCACGGTCAAGAGCGGCCTGGATCCTTTTCGAGCGGTTCCTTGTTTTCTAAAGTAATGGTTAATGATGATGTTGGTTACTTATAATATCTCACATGTTTTTCTAATGTGGGTTACAACCGGGTTGTCATATAATTATAGTAATACAGGTTAATTCTAAAATCAATCAACTAAAAATGCTAACCGCAGTTTAAACCTTGCATAGCCTTTTGAGCCTCATTTAATCATGTTATGCTTGCTAAGTAAGATGGATTACTTACACTTGCTTCATATCAACAAAATCCCGGATGGGTACTCAGAGGAGCCGCCAGTGGATGCTTTTGTCTTCCCCGAGGAGTTCTCGGACTTCTAGGCAGTGCATTCCCCCAGTCAGAGTCCCTGTGGAGATGTTCTGGAGTTAGTCTACGTCAGGCTTCCGCTACTTTGATAAACTCGTTAATAAATGTAATGCCTGTGATGTAAGACTTGTTATGATTTATGTTATCGAGCACTGTTTTCCTTTTCTTTGATATTCATTTCTGAGCTATATGTGTGTAAAGACTTCCTGGGTACACATATAGTAGCATTCGGATTTCCTTCGTAAATCCGGGTGTGACAGAGTGGTATCAAAGCAGTGCTGACTGTAGGATGCGCAGCCTAGAGTAGAATGGTCGTTTAGAGTTTATACTCCTTGCTTTATTTCATTTTGATTTAACCTTAGTTATTTTATTTATTGATTATACATACCTCATTTTATTTATTTAATCTATCCTTGTTTTGCCTTATCATTAATTTATTAAAAATCTTTGCTTATACTTCTATCCTTATCTATTGCAAAATTTGACTTTCCCCGTTGTTTTCTTTCATGAGATAGGCTCGAATCACCATAGATGAGGATCTTTAGGTTTGTCCCATGAGTTGTAATAAACGATTTAGTTGCGTTTTGAGTTTGTTTAAGTTTCTCATGTGTGAACATGTGCTCTTGGGTGATTTGAATTATTGTGATTATGATTAATGCATGAGTTGGCTTTTTGTAATGATTGTGATGATTGTGGGTTTTATACTCATAAGCATCAAGTTATAGGTTTAAGTTAAGTGTGTAAATAGTTGGGTGGGTTTTTGCTCTGCACATCTATCATTTCCATATCCTTGTCCAGAATCAGATTATGGTTATCTTGGATGGTTGAATAACAGTGATATTTATGTTCTCAACAGATGGCCAGTGGAAGGAGAAGCAACCAGGGAGGAAACCAACCCACTGTTGAGCAACTTCTGGCCCAGCAGAACCAAATCATGCAGCAGTTGGCTCAAACCATGGCAATGATGCAACAGAATCAGCAGAACCAACCTCCTCATCCACCACATCCTGCTCCACCCAGGGACAAGCGTGGAGAAATCATGAAGGGTCGTCCACCAACCTTCTCCAGTGCAAGTAATCCTTTGCAAGCAGTGGACTGGCTCAAGGCAGTGGACCGGCAGCTTGACATTGCTCAATGTAATGATCGTGAGAAGGTTCTTTACAGGTCAGGCCAACTACAGGGAGCAGCCCTGGACTGGTGGGATGCATATCAGTATGCTCACCCTCACCCTGATCAGATCACTTGGCTGGAATTCTGCGAGAGCTTCCGTTCTCACCATGTGCCGGATGGCTTGATGATACTGAAGCGTCAGGAGTTCTTGGCATTGAAGCAGGGATCTATGACTGTCACGGCTTACCGTGATAAATTTATTGAATTGTCAAGGTATTGTCCAGAGGAGGTCTCCACAGATGATAAGAAACAGAGGCTCTTTCTGTTGGGATTGAATGATGGGTTACAGTACCAACTCATGACCCATACTTTTGAGAACTTTCAAAAGTTGGTTGACAAGGCCTTGATGCTTGAGCATAAGCGCAAGGAGATGGAAGAAAAGAAGAGGAAATATATGGGCCAACAGTCTGGAAGCAGCTCGCGTCCTCGCTACAATCCATCAATGGGTAATCAGCCTCGCTTTCAGGGATCTTCTCCTCAGACAGGCCGTCCGCAGTACCAGCAGCGCCCCCAGAACCAGCAGCAGCAGCAGTACAGGCCTCAGAACCCGCAGCTGAAAGCTCAAGCTCCACCACTCACACAGGCCAACACAACACCCGTGACTCCAAGGGTCTGTTACAGTTGTGGTGAACCGGGGCATTTTGCTAACAATTGCCCTAAGAAGATGGGACAGAACACCGGCAGACAGCAACAAGGCCCACGTAATGGAGGACAGCAGAACTATGCCAGAGGCAAAGTCAATCATGTGAATGCAGAGGCTGCACAAGAAGCAACAGATGTGGTGATCGGTACGTTTTCAGTGAACTCAAATCCTGCATCAGTATTATTTGATTCTGGAGCATCACATGCTTTTATATCTGCTCAGTTTGTGAAAAAGCACATGATGATTATGCAACCTATGCAAAAAGCAATGATAGTTAGTTCACCTGGTGGAGAACTAAAGGCAACCTTAGTTTGTCCAAAGGTTAGCATAAAAATAAGGGGGGAAGATTTTGTAGCCAACCCTATAATCCTGAACTCTTCTGGCATTGATATTATCCTGGGGATGTCATGGCTAGCAAAGCATGATGGAGTCATTCAGTGTGCTAAAAGAGCAGTGCAACTGACAGCAAGTTCTGGAGAGAAAGTAGAATATCAAGCAACAATGACTGCTTCAGAGGTGTGTCATGCTAATCAAGTGAAGGAGATGGCCATGGAAGACATCAATGTGGTGAAG
>CM014270.1:38487570-38504786 GCA_004135705.1 Alloteropsis semialata
GTCAATAGAATATGGAAAAAAAAATATTTGTTTACAAAATAATTTATGGTAAATGGTGACACAGATGCAAAGAAATATTGACTCCGAATAAGAGAAATGTTGAACTAATCTATAGAAACTAGTTAAACATTCTAAACCCGATGGGACAGAGTCGCCACGACAACCTAGAAGTTTTGATATGTTTTTGTTATAATTTTATGTGAAAATGATAAATAATATAATTCAAATGTTGAGACATTTCCCTCAATGTAAACTAACCAGTATAGACTCCTATGGCAGGGGGCACTTGATCGGCCCCAACCAACACATGGTTCTAAACCCGATAGGACGGAGTCGCCCCCAACAACCCTAAACCCTAACCAGTACAACCTTCTATGGCAGGGGGACCGAACCTAAAGCAATTTAGCCTTCTATGGCAGGGGATACATGGCTGCCCTAAACCTCGAACATCCTTCTGAACCCGATAGGACAGAGTCACCCCCAACAACTCTGAACCCTAACCAGTACAACCTTCTATGGCAAGAGCACGAAGCATAAGCAATTTAGCCTTCTATAGCAGCCCTAACCAGTACAACCTTCTATGATAGGAAGCATGGTCGGTCCTAACCAGTACAACATTCTATGACGAGAGGCCACCGCAATCAAAGCTCCATGCACCACTGCACCTCGTTCAAAATATTATTAAACTAGTATGGCTAATGTTTTAAAATGCTCGATCCAACATTTTGTAAACCAAAATTAACATTTCAAAGAAACCATTTCAACATTTTTTAAAGAAATATTGAAATAGTTTAGAAAAATGTTAAAAAAGTTCATAGAAAATGCTGAGCGAGTCCATCCAAAATGTCGAACTAGTTCAAATGTAGAAATCATAAATACAAATGTCGAAATGATAAATTCAAGGTTGAATAATTTTACACATGTCAACATTATGAAATATTTAGTTCAACATTTTGTCAAAACTAGATCAATGTTTTGAAATTACTATTTTGACATTTTCAAAAATCCATTATTGTTATATTACAATTAGAAAGGGTGGATATTGAAAATGTTATTTAGTCAATGTATCTTCTCGTGAGATTTGCCATTATTTTTAAAAATATTGATATAACATATTACAAATATTGAATGGTATATATTGAAAATGTTGAACTAGTAATTGAAATATTGAATGTTCAAATAATTTTTTAAAAATAACATATTGGATCTTATATCGTCGCATTAATTCCAGTGAATACCATAGTTCAAACGGATTTCGATTTGGATGTGTGGTCTAAGAGAAACGAGCATTTGATGTTTTGAAATTTGTTTTCGTCCCATCCACCGCTTTCCTCTCATGTTGAAACATGTGTCCTCATCCCTGCTCCGTTCAACAGCAGCTGCGCGCATGCTCCGTCTGGTGCTCTTCAGTTTAGATAAATCTCATCCGTTAATGTTTGTTGCATGAATCTTAAATAATGAAAGATAGGTTGAGCAGAAATCTTTCGGAAGATATATAGGAACCCCGGCTGCGCTGTTGCGGAACGGAAACCGGCCGAAGCTGCCCAACATGAGATACACCGGAGGCGAATGAATTGTGGAGTAGTAGGCTCATGAGGCCTGTAACCGTGTTGTGTGTGTGGTGGCGTGATACGTGAGCGTGCTCTGTATTAAGCGTCGTCGTGAGGAAGAAGAGGAATATGATAGGCTGAATTGGACTCGGCGTCGTCTGGTCATTCCAGTGGCGAGAGGTCCGTGGCGTTGGCGTGAGTTGTATCGTGATTTTGATACAAGGGACCTATCGTAGTCGTGTTCAATTCCACTGTTACATCCAGTAGCTCACACTACTGTACCGTGTAGCCTCGTGACAGGACTCAGGAGTTCATGACCGCCGCCAGCCTTAACGCGGCGATCCGTGGCCGTGGCAGTCGGAGAGGGGATATAAAGTCGGGGTGAAGAAGTAGGCTGCTGCGCTGCGAGACAGGAAGAGATCAAACGGATCGCGATCGGGAGGGGCCAGAGAAATCGCCAAAGTTTGGGCGTCGTCGATCTGTTCCAGTGAGGGGGCCAACTGCCGGCGCGGATAAATTGAGGATTCTGTTGCGGAATGCCATATCAATCTGTTTGGAGGCGAGTGGAGATCGAACAACCGCCATAACCGCCGTTAGAGCTACGTTCTATATAGACCGAACGAGGGAGAATAGATAGAGCTTCAGAGACTACCAGAGATATAGAGAAAAGGGTCGGAAGTGATCTGCATAGCTACCCAGCCACAATGCCAATGGGGCGCGTGCTACCCCTGCTCTTGCTCCTTGCGGCTCGTGCGGCCGTCCCGTGCGGCGCCGGCGTTACGAGCCCGTACAGGAGGAGCCTGCAGATGCTCTCCGACATGCCGCTCGAGGCCGACGTCTTCCGCGCGCCGCCGGGGTTCAACGCGCCGCAGCAGGTGCACATCACGCTGGGAGACCAGACGGGGCGCGCGATGATCGTGTCGTGGGTGACGTCTGAGCACGCCGGCAGCAACGTCGTGCGCTACGGGCTCTCCGTCCACCACCTCACGTCCACCGCCGAAGGTGCCGTCCAGCGCTACACCTTTGGTCCATCGTACAAGTCGGGGTACATCCACCACGCCTCCCTTATGGATCTTGAGTACGCCACCAGGTACTTCTACCGCATCGGCTTCGGCTACACCGTCAGGACCTTCTCCTTCAAAACGCCTCCCAAGCGTGGCTCGGATGTGCCCTTCAAGTTCGGCTTGATTCGTCGGTGAATGGATTCTATTATTTTTGCGTCGCAATGTACTGCAGTTCGCATCTGAATGTAATTTGCAGGTGATCTCGGGCAGACGTACCACTCGAACGACACGCTGACGCACTACGAGGCGTCCAACGCCGACGCCGAGCTCTTCATCGGCGACCTGTCGTACGCCGACAACTACCCACAGCACGACAACAACCGGTGGGACTCGTGGGGCCGCTTAACCGAGAGGGTTGTGGCCTACCAGCCGTGGATCTGGACCACGGGGAACCACGAGCTCGACTTCGTCCCGGAGATCGGCGAGACGGAACCCTTCAAGCCGTTCAGGAACCGGTACCCGACGCCGTTCGAGGCGTCCGACAGCACGCAGCCGCACTGGTACTCTGTGAAGATGGCGTCGGCGCACGTCATCGTGCTGTCGTCCTACTCGGCGTATGGCAAGTACACGCCGCAGTGGGCATGGCTCAAGGCAGAGCTGGCGCGCGTGAACCGCTCCGAGACGCCGTGGCTGGTCGTGTGTGTGCATACGCCGTGGTACAACAGCAACGACTACCACTACATGGAGGGCGAGACCATGCGGGTGCAGTTCGAGCAGTGGCTCGTGGATGCCAAGGCCGACCTGGTGCTGGCTGGGCACGTCCACTCGTACGAGCGCACCCACCGCGTCTCCAACGTGGCCTACGACATCGCCAACGGCAAGGCCACGCCGTTGTTCAACGGCTCGGCGCCCGCTTACGTGAACATCGGCGATGGCGGCAACATCGAGGGCCTCGCCGACAAGTTCCGGTGGCCGCAGCCGGACTACTCGGCGTTCCGGGAGGCGAGCTTCGGGCACGCCACGCTGGAGATCATGAACAGGACGCACGCCTACTACCAGTGGCATCGCAACCACGACGGCGTCAAGGTCGTCGCCGACAAGGCGTGGTTCACCAACTGGCATTTCCTGCCCACCGACACCAACTAATTGCTCTCGATCACTCGAGAGATCATAATCGGTGTTGCATCATCTCGGCACGACAGTTCTTCGTAGAGTGTTGCATTTTATATGGTTTCATTATTGGGTTAGTCGGAGAAAGTAGTTGTGAGATTTGTGACATTGATCAGGGAGAGAGATTTGCGTGTGTAGCCCTAATTAATAATATGCAAGCAGTCGATAATACAAGAGTTTCTGGTCGATATATAAATAACCCGTGTGCAATGCAACCCTCATTTCTGAATATAGATCTCTTCTCAAAATAATCTATACTTTAGCTGTCTGAGCTGTGTTACCTAATGTAAACCAAAACAGAAAGTTAACGAATCCAAAACCATCTCAACAGAATCACCGCATATATGATGCGCATCTCCAGCAGTTTCTCCTTCCCAAAACTCCCAATAGTTCTCCAATACTCTCCATTTTCCCAATATATTTTTGGCTCTTCCATTACTCGTCCAACAAGGGAGTGTTGCCTCGTCCTGAAAACAATCGGTTCTTTCTGTGCCTCCACGTGACCATGTGAGCGCACCACCGCCACTCAACTCTCGGAGTCCAATTATGGCCAAGTTTGTACCCACCCGACTAAATTTTAGATAGCTAAACTTTAGCTGAAAGGCATGTTTGGAGCCTTAGCTAAAGTTTAGCCAATGTCTTATCTACCACCCAACTAAAGTTTAGCTGATTAGCTTATATATATATATATGCTCCTAGCTGGTCAGCTAAAATTTAGTTGGATGAATCCAAACAAGCCCTATGTAGATCCAATTTTCACCACTAGGTGCCCCACTCAGCCCAACTAAGTGCCCTCACTCACCCGTGTTATCTCGGCTTTAAGGCCCATGCATTGAGCAGTTTAGGAGCCCAATTGGGCTCTTTGTTTATTTGGCCCAGGAATCATCATAGTCCACTAAAGAAAAATAAACTAGAAGCTTACAACCACTTTTGAACTATTTGACTTCATAAATTGACTTCATAAATCTCGGCAGTTATCGCTTGAGGCTCATGGAAACAGCCCAAACCGCCGCTGTAGCCAGCAGCGCACCAGCGTTGCTTTTCCAATAGGCAATCACCGCGACATAGGGCCCTTTTGGTTTGGCTTTCAAACCTATTTTTGCTTTTGAAAAAGCCAAAAGCCAACAAAAAAGGTTGGCTGTTACCCAAAGCCACAGTCAAATGCAATTTTTTCCTAGTAAAAAACTTACAGCGGGGTCCCCTCTGCTTTCACTGGTTGTGGAGGTGGGTAACTTTGAAGAAATTAACCACCTGCCACTGGTTATGGAGATACTGATTCGTTTTCTTTTTATCCTTAAGTCTCTCTCATCCGCATCTCGCCCTTTCCTCCTCACCGCCGCCCTTCCCCGCCGGAGCGTGGATACCGAGCTTGAGCCGCGGCGCCCCACCCCTGCCCTGCACTACTCCCCCACCGCTACTCCCACCGGCCAGAGCTCCACTGCTGCCCCTCCGCCGCCCTCTGTGTGTCGCCCACCGCTCCCCTTCCCTGCGCCCCGATGGTCCTATGGATGACCCATGGGGTCTGTTTAAAAGTTTTCACAAAAGCCACAGCTGGTCAGCCAAATGGCTTTCGGCTTCCTTACAGCCCATATCTCACAATTGCTTTTCTACAGCCCACAACTATTTTTCCAAAAGCCACAGCTCAAACAAACACATCCTTAGTCACTTGTGGCCAGCGCGTCACCGCTACCGCACAGGTGGCAGTCACCAAAGCAACTAGCACGGCGTGAAGTAAGACAGAAGAAAATTCTCTGCGGCGATGTCGCACCACATGCCGGGTGCGACACCACCCGAAATGCCGACGCGTGTCCCTCTCTGTCGATCCAGTCGCAGCCCTCATAGGCCCGGTCGCTCGAGTCGTCTCTCGGTCCTCTGCCGAGTCGCCTAGACTGCACATCGAAGCCTACTTGTCTAAAATCAGATCGAGCCATACCCTTCCTCCTTTATGCCCCCTTCAAAACCGGATCTATGCGCCCTACGACTCGTATATGCCCTAGTTTTTTACCGCGTCTCTCTATCCGGGATCTAGAATTCTGTCGCTGAGTGTAACAGTCATAAAATTTAAAAGTGTTGGTTAAGTTTTATCCTCGTCATGACCACATCATAACCATATGCCTTGATAGTTTTTTAGATAAAAAATATGCATAAAATAACATTTTTCTTTAATGTGCTAATTATGGTGATTGCTTGCAAATAATCCTAAGGAAAATCAATTAAAGTAATTAAATCATGCAAAAATTAAATTTAGGCCATATAAGTCTCAACAAAGTTCAATAGTTTTAAATTGGAGCTGAAACACTTTAAAACAATAGAAAAATTTTTGAATGGGAGTTTAAATTCAAAATTTGACCAAATTCATGAAATAGCACTATAACTCCAAATCGGTTCTGTTTTTGAAAAAGCTCAAATAACAAAGATTGAAGCTCATAAAGTTCTCTACAACTGATGGGAACCCGCTAGGGTTTGTGCCCGATCTTTCGATGAGAGGCGTGGGGATAATTCGATTGGAGGAGACGACGTTCACGGCCCGACTATAGCCTTCCAAGGAAGCTGCGCCTTAGCAATCAATGCACCACCTCCTATGGCCGCCGCGATCTTGTGGAGCGTGTCATCCGGCCACTAGGGCACTTGTCCTATGTTGACGGTCCTTATAATAGAAAATCTGACCATCAATATCCTCAGAAAATGAATAAAGGCTAAGCATATCTTAGGCATTTATACTCAAATAATATTGTAACATGCATATCTGGAATATATTTGAGTACCTGGCCTGGCGCCCACTGTTGACGGCCCTAAATGATAAATATCCACCGCCAACATGGATATAAAAGAATGATGAAAAGAATAGACATAGGGTTATGTACTGACAAATTCCACTAGTTTTGGTGTATATGTGTCTGCAGGAACAAAGTCTCAAAAAGAGGAGGAAAAGTGGGCCCAGGTCCTGGTCGCTCAACCTCCCCAGGTCGGCCGACCTGGGACGTGGCCCAACCGAGTCCTCCTTAATCCCATGCAGAAGAAACACACTAGGAGCGGATCTAGGCCATTGACTCAACGTCGGTTTGCACCAAGGGGAAAAGATGAGCCACATGGCATTCACACGGATTGAAGGGCCCACTTCTCGACCTCAGTGTACGCAAATGAAAGTCTACCTACCAGGAACCGACTCAAGGGTCCACACGGCAGCCACACAGATAAGGTGGGACCGAAAGGCGGCAAGGCCAAGTCGGTCGACCCCCCTAGGTCGGCCGACCTCGGCGCGCGCCCGAATCGGTCCCCCCTTGACCAGTACCTGCCAACTGCCTCCTGGAGGACATCCGGGCCGTGCACATCTTAGGACGGTGGATCCAAGGGTCGGCCGACGCCTGTGGATCGGTCGACCTGGCCCCACCTCCAAACCGTATCAACCTCCTCGTTTCGACTCCAAACCGCCCTTGCTACCTAGAAATACCTGAGTCCGGGGCTGGGCAAATCATCATCGAGCTGGAGTGAAGATTCAAGGCGAAGCCCTCCTCATATCTTAGAGTAGAAATAGAGAGAGAGAGAGAGAGAGTGAGGGAGAGTCTGGAGGAGTCCCAGCGTTTCGGTGACCCTCCACTTGTACCTCGGTGGATGCGAGCTTCCTAGTAAGTATCTGGGATTTCAACTAAGTATTTAAGTCTGAGTTATAGAAAGCTGAGTTCTTTATTTTGCTTGTGGGTTCATTGCTTTATTTATAAAATATCTTAATCTCTGATCAAGGTTAGGATAGCTGATATTATCTTAAGCATGGTGCTTAGGCATATATCTGCCCTCGTTTTCCTCATAACCCCACGGATTAGTAGAGGTAGGCGGCAGGTGGTGATAGCCCTGTCCGTCCATTGTAATCCTCCACGTTTGGGTACAGCGTAGAGCTGTATGCCGGTAATTTCCTAGAGGTCTAGGATAGCCCGGTGCCCAAAGCAAGCATAGGAGAACCCTTCGCTATATTCCCAGCTTAGTGCTAAGTTATCCTCTCTACCCAGCCTTCATATAAAATTGATCGATCTGGTCAACCTTAGCGATTAGACAGTGCCCTCACGTTCGCCGTGGATTTGATGTCTGGTTACTCTCGGGTGAAATCTACTTCGATAGCCGTGCGCTTGCGAACTTTTTGTTTGCCACCCCTGGCGTCAACAAGCTTTCTGGCACCGTTGCTGGGGAATGGTAGTTGTGTTGTCTAAGAACTACGGTTGCCCGTTTATCTTTTATTTTATCTTTTCTTTTCTTTTATTCCTTTACCCATGGACCCCATCCAAATCCATGAGTTCTCTGCTCCAAAGGGCGAATTATTGGAGCCGCATCCCTTGTCACATCCTATTTTAACAGACAGCTATGAGCTCCGTCCTGCTTTCATAGCTATGGTCCAGGACAAATCCTTCTCAGGAAGTGATGGTGAAAACCCATACCGTCACTTGCACGAATTTGAGTTGCTCTGTTCGTGTCTAGTTATATCAGGCATGACACAGGCAACGATTAGATGGAAGCCCTTCACATTCTCTCTCAAAGAGAGGGCAAGGAAGTGGTATGACCATACCATTGGGCTAACAAACGGCAAATGGGAAAAGTTACGAGACAAGTTTTGTCTGGAATACTTCCCCATTCACCGGATCTGTGCACTTCGGAAGGAAATCATTAACTTCCAGCAAAAAGAGAAGGAAACGATCGCGAAAGCATGGGACCAGTTCCAGGACTCATGTCTCACCGAGACGGACCTAGGCTTTTCAGACTATATGCTGATGCAACATTTTTGGTCTGGTTTGACTAGTGAAGATTCCTGGTACATGGACATAGCCGCCGGAGGATCATTTCTACATATAAAACTGACTTGAGCTAAAGAGGTCCTGGCAGCAATCCGGGGAAACTCTACTGCTGACGCAGATGAAACTGAGCGAGAAGATCCTCAAGTAGAACCTATCTTACCTATAGACTTGCCCGGTGCAAACCCAGTTCCTGAGACCCCATCTGTTGAGGCAGAGGAAAGTCAACCTCTCGGATTACCTTTTGATTTCGAGGAAGATCTCTTTGAAGATTTTGGGAATACCTCAAATTACACAGTGTAGAAGAGACCTACGGTAGAGACCCCCTCCACTCAATTGGAGACAAACGTCCTTAACGAAACCGCGCGGGAACTCATTTCCATCCTAAACACGGAGTGGTCAAATGAAGTTGAGTCTTCTTTCGAAGTCATTCGGATTAACTCACCTTCACAACCCATTCGAGGTTTCATAGGTAAGGTGACCATAGAGATCCTCTATAATCCAACTGTTGGAGCCAATGTGATGTCTAGTTCTTTCACGCACATCCTTGGACACAACAATAGACTGGCCCCAAACCCAAGCTCCTGAGAACACCCTCTGGTCACATTCTCGAGAGTCTCGGCTTAGCATGAGATCTTCACCTTAAGGACAATGGGATACAAATGGATCTAGACTTTTACATCTTTGAGACATCAGATTTTGACCTCATGATAGGGCACCCTATTGAGGGCCTCCTTCAGGATGTAACCTCTAAAGGAAATCTCCTAGCCAAAGTAGGAAGAAATCTCCTCACCATTCCTTTAGCTAGGGTCAAAAACTCCATAGCCAAACCTCAGGCAGAGCACAACCCAGTTGAGGTAGTGAAGTCTCTCCAACCAAGTGATCCACTTGAGTCATTCCAGGAAGAACACATCCATGACTTTATCGAAGAAGAAGATGACTCTTTGTTGGTATTTCTTAGCATCATTACTTAGAGTAGTAATGGTACTAGAGATACTCTATCGTAAATCTAGACGTTACAGATATTCTGCAAGTGCACAGAAGTACGTTGTAGCATTTCACCCAGGAGTATTCCAGAGTATCGTTATTTGTTTATCCGTAGGGAAAGCATTTAGTTAAAGGAGAGGTGTCATTCCAATGCAATTACTTACAACAATAATTATTACACCATAATCTAAGCAGGGGTAAATGATATAGAAATGAATGGGTAGTGTGACACACAGAAGTTCATTGCTCATCATTAAAGTAGTCTTAGTTAGTAATAGTACATTAGTAAAGATTAATAAGGGTTCATTAGCATCATACAAATGGGACTTGGACATACTACAATACCCTATACAAGCTCACTCAATGATTATATGCAAGAGGACATATCGAGGTATCCAGTGGTTCCCTCATCAAGGGACGACAGTAGGACGTCTTATGATAAAGGCCTAATACCCACTCCCGTACGTGGAGGATTACAAAGGACGGACAGGGCTGTCACCACCTGCCGCCTACGTCTACTAATCCGTGGGGTAGCGGTACCCTTAACAGTATTTCATATCCCAAACACCATGCTTGCAATATGTAATACAGCTCTGTCTATCACGTTAATAAATAGAGCAACCAGGAGGCACATTGAGCCAATGTCATAGCATACATTCACTTGAATAAGGTGCAAGACATAAGTAGTATATACTAAGTGGATAAGGTATAACTGAGGCATACAACATAAGTATGAAGGTATTTCCATTAAGCTCAGAGTACTACAAGTAAGTAAGAAAAAGAACTGAACTCTAGAACTCACCAAGACTCCTCCGGAAGCCCTTCAGAAGATCTAACACTATGACTGTCACTACTAAGACTAAGACTAAGCTTGTAGCAAGGAGAGCTCTTCTTTTGGTGTGTGTTGAGTACGATGCCCTTTGCAGGTATTTATAGCATCATATAGGCGGTTGGAGCCGGCCAGAGGCGGTTGTGGCAGTTTGGAGATGGGCCTAGGTCGGCCGATGTGCCCAGGTCGGCCGACCCTAGGATGCACCGTCTTCAGCGTTACACGGCTCAGATGGACTCCTGATGGCATTTACAGGTACTGGTCAAGGGGGAGCGAAACGGCCGCGGGCCCAAGTCGGCCGACCTAGCCAGGTCGGCCGACCTGGTTTCGCCGCCTTTCGGCCCCACTCTTCTCTGGTAGACTGCCCTGTGGGTCCTTATGACGGTTCCAGGTGAGTATACTCCGTTTGGGTGCAAATGAGTTGAGGTGTGGGCCCTTCAATCCGTGGGAGTGACACGTGGCTCATCCTCACCCTTGACTCGAACCGACCATGATTCAACGTCCATGATCCTTCCTTTGTGTGCTTCTTGACCTGTGTGGAAAATGGGCTCGATTGGGGTCCAAGCCCAGTCGCCCGACCTTGTCAGGTCGGCCGACCGGGGTCTGTGCCCAGTTTCGTCCATCTTTTGCACCGTGGTCCCTGCGCTCAAATATATTCCAGATATGCATGGTATAGCATTATTTGAATATTAATGTCTAAGTTATGCTTGACCTTTGTTGGTTTTCTGAGCCTATTGATGGTCGGATTTTTTGTTGTAAGGACCGTCAACAACTCCCCCAAGCTTAGCCTTTGCTCATCTCGAGCAAAAGACTAAAACTTTTAAGCTCAGTGGATCAGGAGTTGCTTCCTCATTACTCCTCAAAAGTACCAGTGGTTCAGCAAGATATTCTACCAAGAATTGAATAAGATGGTAAAATAGACTTCCCTAATTACCTTGGCCTTTTATGGGGCTTGTAGCTTCTCCTTGTCTTGGGCGGTTGGTGGCTAGAACGACTTAGACTAAGCACCTTGCCTTCTGCCTTGCTTGACAGTCAAACCGGAGGTTTTGGAAGTTTTTCAACAGAACAGAGTCCCTTAGGTGGTACTCTCTAGTCACTCATGGTGTATTTCCTCACCAATTTCCTCTCTCAACTCTCATGTCACTCATTGGAATGGAGTTTGTACTAGGAGAGCTTTATAGCATACTTGTAATGCACATATTGTAAAGTCAAAATCAGGATTCAAAGAGAAATAAGTCATACTCTCAAACCAAGATGTGCACATGTATAGGTGGCACGGTAAGAGATAGCTCCTTTTTAAGGTTCCTCTTCTCCTTAAAGAGTTTCTTCTAGAGGCATGGCTTTGATTTGAGAGCCTTCTTGCGCTCTTTTTTTTTTACATACTTGGACCTTCATGTGTCCATTTTTTTTAAAAGCCCATGCCTCTTTTTGCAATAAGAATGAAGAAGAGTACCATACTTTATGTAGAGCTTTTATTTGGTGGAACAATGGGTGTTATGTTCACTTCTATAGTAGAAGTGTAACATGTATGAGGTGGCGTGTGCGTGATCTTGGCTTTAAAAGCATGAAGTAAATATCTAAAAATCACAATGACCTTGACAAAACTCAATGCAAAAGCAAGTAGCTCATGTAGAGGTTTAAAACAATATGAGCTTTGGTAGGGAATTTAATCACCATAAGGAACTCTTTATTTTATTTTAAAAGAGAAACTCCGGTTATCAAGTCTAGCGTAGTAAGATCTTAAGGTCACTCAAGTCTTATCATCTCATAGCCATCAACAACCTAGACTAGAGCGTGCATGTGCTACCCACAGACAGACAAGATAACAGAAAAGATCATGCTCAACCAGCAAACTCAAAGCTTAGGAGAATAGCAGGTTGAAACATAGGTACAAGAGAGAAATAAGAGCAACTATTCATCATGTCAAAAGTAAAGATTTAAGAATAGACTCAAAACATTAGGGGACTAGCATAAATAGATCTCATTTACTACCTTTATTTGAAAGAAAAATTTTATTCAGCAATACTTACCTGAACTTACCTGATTGGGGGTCCTTCCCCAAGCTATTTTGTTGGCACCGATAAACCTGTCGGCGTAGGACTCGTGTTTTACGTCGTCGAGCGAAGACGTCTCCGATGTAGAATTTCAACTTGACGAAGTAGCATCTGACCCTGGAGATGAGGATACAGATGATTTAACCCGCCATACCTGCTTTACCTTTTTGTGGCGGTCGACAGCCTGTTTCGGCGTTTTCTTTGCCTGTGCTTTTGCACCTCGTGTAGACTTCTTGTTGTTCTTTGCATAGTACCGGATGGGGAAATCCTTCTCCCAGAATTTCTCCATGAATTTAATCAGGCTATCTTTTTCTGGAGGTGTTCTGACTGTTCCTCCCATACTTGATCTTGATCATGGAGCATTGCTCCACCTTTGGCCGAAACTCAAACTTCTCCTTCTTACCATTAATGTGAAGCTGGATTTCTCCAGCACCCACGTTAATGTGAGCGTCTACTGTGCTCAAGAAGGGTCGCCCAAGAATGAGTGACGAGTCGTTGCTCACGTCCATGTCTAGTACCACGAAGTCGACAGGGACGAAGCAATCCTGGATGTGAACCGGAATGTCCTCAGCTATCCCCTCTGGGTAGCGGACCATGGAATCGGCCAGCTGCAGTCTCATGGGAGTAGGAGACAAGGTAGTATAATTAAGGCGGTCAAATACTACCTTTGGCATTACGCTGACGCTTGCCCCCAGATCACAGAGTGCATGCTCGAAATGTTGTGTCCCGATTGTACACGTGATGGTGGGACATCCTGGGTCCTTCTTCTTTTCTAGAACCTTGTCCAAGATGGCCGCACTGCACTCCTTAGTCAACTTTACGACCTCGGTACTCGGGAGTGGACGTTTGTTGTTGAGGATGTCCTTCAAGTACTTTGCGTAGGTCGGTACCTGCATAGCATCCAGTAGTGGCACATGTATATTTAACCTTTGGATAACTTCTACGAACCTGGCAAATTGTTCGCCCGCCGATGGTTTCTTTTGCTGTTGAGGGAACGGCAAGACGTTGCTGTCGTAGAACTCATGTGGTGCAGTTTGTCCGGCTGGTGCTAGCTCAGCTTCAGGCTCTTCTTCCACTGCGGGAATCTCCTTTCTTGGCACTGCTGTTTTTTCCTGCATGGTTAGGTGGAACTGGATCCCGAGTAGCCTTACCGCTCCCCGTGGACACAGCCTTAACATTTTCAAAAGACGAATCCGGTTGCCCGTGAATTCTTCCCTTATCACCAGACGGAACAGTGGCAGCTAGCTGAGCTAATTGGATTTCTAGCATTTTGTTAAAGCTCAGCTGGCTCTGGAAGGTGGAGGACAAACTTTCTATTTTAGAATTTATGCCCTCCAGAGCTTTATCATTAGCAGCAAACCTCTTATAGATAGATTCATTAATCTTGGCCTGACCAAGGACAAGATCTTTAAGTGAAGGTTGGTTAGAAAAAGAGTTATTATTGTTACCTCCCTGGTAGAATGGGCGTTGCTGATTCTAGTTCCCTTGAGGCCGGTACCCGTTGTTACCGTTCACGAACTGTACCTCCTTTTGCGTCTCAGGGCAGTTGTTCCCCGAGTGTCCAGTTTCTCCGCAGACTTCACACGTCATGTGTGAGTCCAGTGGCCCTTCATTCTCGGCGCGGTCATCAAGGCGCTTCATGATTAGATCCATCTTGGCGGCCAGCATGTCCACCTCCTTCACGGTGTGCATACCGCGTTTACGTCCCTGAAGATGGTCGTGATTCCATGATTGGTTTGACACCATCTTCTCGATGAGAAGCTTAGCGGTGGCCACGGTCAAGGAGAGGAATGCCCCTCCAGCAGCAGCGTCCATGTGTTCACGGGCTATCTGGGACAGCCATGGTAGAAGTTCTAAAGTAGGAGCCACTCTTGCATACCGTGGTGGGGCATGCCAGAATGTAGTCCTGGAAGCGATCCCATGCTTCCGGAATAGTCTCTTCGGACTCTTGCTGGAAGCTGAAAATTCTCCCTTGAAGGGCATTGGTTTTCCCAATGGGGAAGAATTTCACCAAGAAGGCGTTGGAGCACTTGGTCCACGTGTTCACCACCTCACGATTGGAATAGAACCATTGTTTGGCTCTTCCCAATAGTGAGAACGGGAACAAGCGTACCCTGATGGCCTCTTGATCCACTCCTCGGATGGTGATGGTGCTGCATACCTCCAGGAAATGCTGCAGGTGAGCACTGGCGTCCTCATTAGCTTTCCCGCAGAAGGGGCTAGCCTGCACCATGTTGATCAGCGGGGCCTTCAGCTCAAAAGCATGATCCCCCACTTCCACTGCTGGACCCGTAGGGATCTGGGCAGCGAACGGGGTGAAGTAGTCACGGATGGTCCTGTCGGCCATGGCTTCTTCCGGTTGAGGTGCTACGGGAACGGGTTGTTCTCCTTGGCTGGAGGATTCTCCGACGACTGGTTCGGTCTCTGACAAGAACACCCCAACACGAGAACGTGCCCTCCTTCCTATGGTATTCGAGTTCTCGACGTAGTTGGATGGTAGTTGGAAACCAGTCACACACTACCCTGTTTCACATCACAGAGAAACAGAGCAAAAAGGGTAAACCTGCTAGATTACTGGCAATTAATCATGTTGCAGCAAATGCATGGATGATCAAATCTCTTTAACCATTGCTTTCCTCGGCAACGGCGCCAGAAATACTTGTTGGTATTTCTTAGCATCACTACTTAGAGTAGTAATGGTACTAGAGATACTCCATCGTAAATCTAGACGTTACAGATATTCTGCAAGTGCACAGAAGTACGTTGTAGCATTTCACCCGGAGTATTCCAGAGTATCGTTATTTGTTTATCCGTAGGGAAAGCATTTAGTTAAAGAGAGGTGTCATTCCAATGCAATTACTTACAACAATAATTATTATACCATAATCTAAGCAGGGGTAAATGATATAGAAATGAATGGGTAGTGTGACACACAGAAGTTCATTGCTCATCATTAAAGTAGTCTTAGTTAGTAATAGTACATTAGTAAAGATTAATAAGGGTTCATTAGCATCATACAAATGGGACTTGGACATACTACAATACCCTATACAAGCTCACTCAATGATTATATGCAAGAGGACATATCGAGGTATCCAGTGGTTCCCTCATCAAGGGACGACAGTAGGACGTCTTATCATAAAGGCCTAATACCCACTCCTGTACGTGGAGGATTACAAAGGACGGACAGGGCTGTCACCACCTGCCGCCTACCTCTACTAATCCGTGGAGGCAGCGATACCCTCAACAGTATTTCATATCCCAAACACCATGCTTACAATATGTAATACAGCTCTATCTATCACGTTAATAAATAGAGCAACCAGGAGGCACATTGAGCCAATGTCATAGCATACATTCACTTGAATAAGGTGCAAGACAGAAGTAGTATATACTAAGTGGATAAGGTATAACTGAGGCATACAACATAATTATGAAGGTATTTTCATTAAGCTCAGAGTACTACAAGTAAGTAAGAGAATACAAGAATTGAACTCTAGAACTCACCAAGACTCCTCCGGAAGCCCTTCTGAAGATCTAACACTAAGACTATCACTACTAAGACTAAGACTAAGCTTGTAGCAAGGAGAGCTCTTCTTCTGGTGTGTGTTGAGTACGGTGCCCTTTGCAGGTATTTATAGCATCGCATAGGCGGTTGGAGCCAGCCAAAGGCGGTTGTGGCAGTTTGGAGGTGGGCCTAGATCGGCCGATGTGCCCAGGTCGGCCGACCCTAGGATGCACCGTCTTCAGCGTTGCACGGCTCAGATGGACTCCTGATGGCGGTTTACAGGTACTGGTCAAGGGAGGAGCGAGAAGGCCGCGGGCCCAAGTCGGCCGACCTAGCCAGGTCGGCCGACCTGGTCTTGCCGCCTTTCGGCCCCACTCTTCTCTGGTAGACTGCCCTGTGGGTCCTTATTACAGTTCCAGGTGGGTATACTCCGTTTGGGTGCAAATGAGTTGAGGTGTGGGCCCTTCAATCCGTGGGAGTGACACGTGGCTCATCCTCACCCTTGACTCGAACTGACCATGATTCAACGTCCATGATCCTTCCTTTGTGTGCTTTTTGACCTGTGTGGAAAATGGGCTCGATTGGGGTCCAGGCCCGGTCGCCCGACCTAGCCAGTTCGGCCGACCTGGATCTATGCCCAGTTTCGTCCATCTTTTGCACCGTGGTCCCTGTGCTCAAATATATTCCAGATATGCATGGTATTGCATTATTTGAATATTAATGTCTAAGTTATGCTTGATCTTTGTTGGTTTTCTGAGCCTATTGACGGTCGGATTTTTCGTTGTAAGGACCGTCAACACTCTTCTGAGCCAGTTGAAGTTGAGGAGCCACCAAAGCCCCATACAGAGCTAAAACCCTTGCCCGCTGGCCTCCGCTATGTATTTCTAAATGATGATAGGGACTCTCCCATCATCATTAGTGGCAAGCTGTCGCAGGATGAGAGTGATAGACTTATCAAGGTGCTTGAGAAACACCGCTCGGCATTCGGGTACTACCTTGAGGACCTGAAGGGAGTAAGCCCCACTCTCTGTACCCATCACATTCCCATAGATCCTTCATCCACACCGTCTAGGGAACCTCAATGCAGGCTAAACAATGCGATGAGGGAAGTCGTGAAGAAAGAAGTCTTAAAACTTCTTCACGCCGGGATCATTTATCCCGTCCCTCAAAGCGAATGGGTCAGTCCTGTCCAAGTAGTGCCTAAGAAGGGAGGCATGACCATCGTAAGTAACGACAAAAATGAGCTGACCCCTCAGCGAACCGTTACTGGGTGGCGAATGTGTATGATTATCGTCGCCTCAACAAGGCAACAAAGAAGGACCATTTCCCACTCCCC
>CM014270.1:38505285-38545180 GCA_004135705.1 Alloteropsis semialata
TGTTTTACCGATGTTTCATCAAAGATTTTTCTCAGATAGCCAGACCCCACACTAGCCTTCTAGCCAAAGACGTACCTTTTGACTTTGATGATGAGTGTTTGCATGCCTTTACAACCTTGAAAAATGCTCTCATCTCAGCACCAGTGATTCAACCCCCTGACTGGACACTACTTTTTGAGATAATGTGTGATGCGAGGGATTATGCTGTTGGTGCTGTCCTAGGACAGACCAAGAATAAGAATCGTCATGCTATCTCCTATGCTAGCAAAACCTTGACAGGAGCTCAACTAAAATTATGCTACTACAGAAAAAGAGCTCCTAGCTGTGGTTTTTGCTATAGACAAGTTTAGATCTTACTTGGTTGGAGCTAAAGTAATTGTTTACACCGAGCTAAGCCTCATCTTATCCACTGGATTCTCCTACTCCAAGAATTTAACTTAGAAATTAAAAATAAGAAAGGAGTAGAGAATTCAGTAGCAGATCATTTGTCGCGTATGCAGTTTACTGATATGCAAGACTTACCGATAAATGACTTTCAACGCGATGACACCTTACTCAAGGTGACAGCCTCGGACCCCTGTTACGCAAACATTGTGAATTTTATGGTTGCAGGGTATGTACCAATAGGGGAAAACAAGAGAAGGCTAGTCTATGAAAGTAGACTGCACCTGTGGGACGAACCATACCTATACAGGGTATGTGCAGATAAGGTCAAAAATTTGGCAGAGTGGATTCTACTGGCCCACCATGTATGATGACACAAAAGAATTCATTCGATGATTCCAACAATGCCAGAAGCACAGAGGGATTACATCAAGAGATGCAGTGCCACTCACAAACAACTTACAAGTTGAGTTGTTTGATATGTGGGGCATTGACTTCATGGGACCCTTTGTCAAATTTTATGACAGTGAGTACATTCTGGTGGCGGTCGACTATGTCTCAAAGTGGGACGAAGTAATGACATGTCGGGCCGCTAATTCCAAACATACGCATAAGATGTTTCATGAAATCATCTTTCCATGGTTTGGAGCATCCAGGATGGTAATCAGTGATGGAGGGTCGCATTTCATCGACAAAACCTTTCGCAAGTTCCTGGCAGAGTTAGGGGCAAGACATAACATCGCCACACCATACCACCCCCAGACAAGTGGTCAAGCAGAAACATTGAACAAGTAGATCAAGAACATTCTGCAAAAAACCATGACGGAGATGGGGAAAGGGTGGAAAATCAAGTTACCAGGTGCTCTATGGGCATACCGAACGACATATAAAACGCAAATCGAAATGTTCCCATATCAATTGGTGTACGGCAAGACTTATCACATGCCAGTGGAGTTAGAGCATCGGGCACACTGGGCCATAAGAAAATGGAATATGGATCTCCCAGCAGCCCAGCAGACGAGGAAGATGCAGTTATCAGAGTTAGAAGAATGGAGAGACAAAGCATACCATAGTGCCAAGATCTACAAGGAAAGGACCAAGAGATGGCACGATAAGAGAATCAAGGTGAAGGAGTTCCACCCCGGGGATAAAGTATTACTCTTTAATTCCAGGGTGAAGCTATTTGGACATGGGAAACTTCGAAGCAAATGGGAAGGACCTTTTGTTGTTGTGGAGACTTCATTACACAGGGCCATCACACTCCAAGATGATGAAGGTAACCTCTTCAAGGTAAATGGTCAACGTTTAAAGTTTTCTTTGAGCTTAATAATAAAGTAGAGGAGGAATTTGATGTGTTCAATTTGGTCATGGATAATTCCCATCTATAAACATCCTTCTCCAAATGTCCTTAGCCCTTGTAGCACCCTAGCAATCACTTTGGGGCTATTTGGACCTATCATGTAGCACACACAAAACCTGAAGGCGATCGGGCTCAGGCCCAGGTCGGCCGACGGCCTCCTGAGCCCGATCGGCCTTATCCTTTGCACACACTTCTCTCCAACGTCTCTGAAGCCGTTCCATGGTGGAGGAGCATTTCTATCTCTGTTTGACCCGAGAAGAGAGTTGTTTTCTCTTTAAAAATTCACCCATCCTCTTCTCCCTTTCTCATCTGAGTTCTTCCTGGTCCATAATCTCAAACCTCTGAGCCAAAACTCTCCACATTCACAAAATGGCTGGAAAGAGTCGCCCAGCCTCTCGATTGACATTAGATCTTGATGGCGAACCTACCCCAGCAAATCAGATAGTCCCATTCAATGTCGAAGCGGCCATGGCCGTGGCCATCCCGCCGCTGGCAAGCCTCCCGCCGGAGGAGGGCGCGAGAGGCCGCACTAGGGGGTCAGCCGACCCCATAGGTTGGGCGACGTCCCCCGAAGGCCCCTCGGCACCCCGTTCAGTGGCGCGATCCCACTCACCTAAGAGGCCTCAGAGGCGTGAGGCACGGGCGTCAAGCCCGTACAGAAGGCCCACAACAGGACAATTGACACCAAAGAAGGTGACGGGAGTCACTCCCACTAAGGGGGATGAACTCCCAACTCTCCAACCAGGAGAAAAGCTCAAGGAGGTGGTAATTAATAAGTGGGATGACATTGTGGCATATCATTATACATCCGATGTCTCCATTTATTCATCCAAGAGCACTCCGGAGAGGCGTTACCAGATCTTCGAGGAGCGAAAGCTCGAAGGAGGATATGGGAAGGGGCTGTTCCCCCCTCTCATGCCGGAGGAGAGGAAGGAATTGGAGGAGTCAATGAAATCATCTCCCACTGGCAGGATCAAGAGGCACATCTCTCCTCCTCCAATTCAAAGGCCAGGGGGTCAATATGAGAGTGAAGATGAGAAAAAGAAGACCCCCCAAGGCCCCCTCCAATGCAGAGTTACTCGAGCTGATCACCCAGCTCAGCTGTGACAACGCTAAATTGGATAAAGAAGTTCGCTGAAGAGCGACTTGCACGAATGAGTTTGTAGGATGACTTTGATATGTTGCGCAAGCAATAGTTGTCAAGCTCAAGCGTTTCGCTAAAACCTTAGGAGATGAGAGCCTCTTTAATGCACCATGAGCACCTAGGCTTTAGAATAAATAGGCACATTAGTCTTTAGTTTATTTATTTCCTCATTCTTTCATTTGTTATTCTGTAATGTGCCTCTGTTTTATCATGAATAAAATAAAGTTTTTAGTATGTTAGGATTGCATCTTGTGTTTCCACTTGGTTTTGAATAAAGGTACAGTGTGGGGGAACCTTCGCCAAAATATCGAGGACAAACATAGTGAGGTGCCCTGGAACAGTACAGATCAAAACGAAGCAGAATAACACGCGAAAGAGCAAGACCAGCAGGGCCGCCACCAGGTCGCCCGACCCCACCAGGTCGGCCGACCAGGCCTGGGCTCCTCCTGGCCTCCGCTTCTTCCTGCACGTTTGTTTGACTCTCCTATCTGCTGTTTCAGTTGAATCTCTATGAAAATGGATCCTGGAATTCAAAACTTGAATAAAATCAACCCTTCACATTTCCCCATCACATGAAAAATATTATTGACTTACATATATTTTATTCCCTTTACTTCCTGGCCTATGGATATCTTCTTGTAATAGGAATCCATGTCATCTAAGTTATTGCTCTTTGAGATATAGATTTATCATGGAAGATACTCTTGCCTTGTCAAGTACTTGAAATTTTATGAAGTTTTAAAACTTTCAAAGCTTTTGCCATGCTCCTCATGAGTTTGAGTGACAACCAACTCTACCTGTATTCATACATTCCCTTTGAGCTTTGAGTTGTTTCAAGGTTGTGCGACCCTTGTTAGAGATCTTTCATGTTTTTAAAGTCAAGATCACATACACTCCACCATAAGATGCTAACCCTTACACTAAGGGGAAAGCAAAAACATGCCTTCCATTTTATACTCATGAATAAATACTCCTAAAAGTGTCCTTCCCCAAAAACAAATGTGCAACAAGATATGGGCTATATGCATAAAAAAAAGGAGAAAGAAGGTCTTATGCCAAAGAGATCTTTATAAAAAAGAGAGAAAAGCATTAGCCCATATCAAAATGAAAAAAAAGAAAGGGGGAAAAGGCCGTGTTAATGGAGCATCATTATTACTTTCCACCTCATACACTTGCACATCTTGACTTGATTACATGACTTGTCTCTAACTTGGATTCTAACCTTGGAATGACAACATAAGCAAAATAAGGTTTGTGTCCCAATAGCTCCACATACAAAGTTCAATTTTGGAGAGGATGCGTGCTGTTCCAACCACTAAAAATGAGAGATCTAGAGAGAAAATCTTCGAGGAGCAAGGTGATGCTTTCTTTTACAAAATCCTGAAAACCCAAGAGCTTGGAGGTGAGAGTTATCATGACATGAAAGAGGCTGCTCCTTTCTGCAATAACCCAGGAAGACATGTTAGCCACCCAACATAAATCCACTGAGCCTGAAAGATTGGGAATAACCTATATGTTTGTTCATAATCATTCTTGTGCTAAACCTTAGTCTTTACTCGTGGACGAGCAAAGGTTAAGTGTGGGGGAGTTTGTTGACAGCCCCAAATGATAAATATCGACCGTCAACATGGATATAAAAGAATGATGAAAAGAATAGACATAGGGTTATTTACTGACAAATTCCACTAGTTTTGGTGTATATGTGTCTGTAGGAACAAAGTCTCAAAAAGAGGAGGAAAAGTGGTCCCAGGTCCAGATCGCCTTTCCTCCCCAGGTCGGCCGGCCTGGGACCTAGCCCAACCATGTCCTCCTTCATCCCATGCAAAAGAAACACACTAGGAGAGGATCTAGGCCATTGACTCAACGTCGGTTTGCACCAAGGGGAAGAGATGAGCCACATGGCATTCACACGGATTGAAGGGTCCACTTTTCGTCCTTAGTGTACACAAATGAAAGTCTACCCACTAGGAACCGACTCAAGGGCCCACACGGTAGCCACACAGAGAAGGTGGGACCGAAAGGCGGCAAGGCCATGTCGGTCGACCCCCCTAGGTCGGCCGACCTGGGCGCTCGCCCGAACCGGTCCCCCCTTGACCAGTACCTGCCAACCGCCTCTAGGAGGACATCCGGGCCATGCACATCTTAGGACGGTGGATCCAAGGGTTGGTCAACACCTGTGGATCAACCGACCTGGCCCCACCTCCAAACCGTCTCAACCTCCTCGTACCAACTCCAAACCGCCCTTGCTACCTATAAATACCTGAGTCCGGGGCTGGGCAAATCATCATCGAGCTGGAGTGAAGATTCAAGGCGAAGCCCTCCTCATATCTTAGAGTAGAAATAGGGAGAGAGTGAGGGAGAGTCTGGAGGAGTCCCGGCGTGTCGGCGACCCTCCACCTGTACCTCGGTGGATGCGAGCTTCCTAGTAAGTATTCGGGATTTCAGCTAAGTATTTAAGTCTGAGTTATAGAAAGCTAAGTTCTTTATTTTGCTTGTGGGTTCGTTGCTTCATTTATAAAGTATCTTAATCTCCGATCAAGGTTAGGATAGTTGATATTATCTTAAGCGTGGTGCTTAGGCATATATCTATCCTCATTTGCCTCGTAACCCCATAGGATTAGTAGAGGTAGGCGACTGGTGTTGACAGCCCTATCCGTCCATTGTAATCCTCCACATTCAGGTACGACATAGAGCGGTATGCCAGCAATTTCATAGAGGTCTAGGATACCCCGATGCCCAAAGCAAGCATAGGAGAACTCCAGTTTAGTGCTAAGTTATCCTCTCTACCCTGCCTTCATATAAACTCGATCGATCTGGTCAACCTTAGCGATTAGACAGTGCCCTCATGTTCCCCGTGGATTCGATACCTGGTTACTCTCGGATGAACGCTACTTCGACAGCCATGCGCTTGTGGACATTCTGTTTGCGACCGCTGGTGTCAACACCCACTCTTGCCCATTCTCCACTCAGGTCAAGAAGCACACCAAGGGATGATTCTAGCCACTGAAACAATGTCAGTTGATGTCAAGGATGAGAGATGAGCCATGTGTCACTCCCATGGAATGAACGCCCCACATCTCAACTCCAACTTACTCAAAATGGGCGTACCCACCTGGAACCGTCATGGGGCCCAAATGGAAGCCTACCAGAGAAGTGTGGGGCCGAAAGGCGACGGAGCCAGGTCGGTCGACCTGGTCCTACGGCCATTTCGCTCCATCCTTGACCAGTACCTGTAAACCGCTATTGGGATCACATCTGGACAGTGCACGACTGAAGACGGTGCATCTGAGGGTCGGCCGATGCCATCCCCCGGCCGACCTGGGCCCACAGCCAAACGGCCTCAACCACCTTCGGCCGGCTCTACACCGCCTATGGATGTTATAAATACCTACAATGGCCTCTGCATTCAGCACACACGAGAAGAAGAGCTCTCCTTTGCTACAAGCTTAGTGTTAGTCTTAGTAGTGATAGTTCTAGTAGTTGATCTTCTAAAGGGCTTTCGGAGGAGTCTTAGTAAGCTCTAGAGTTCAGCTTTTGTATCTCTTTCCTTACTTGTAAGACTTTGATCTTAATGGAAATATCTTCATACTTATCGTGGAGGTTGTACTTGACAGATATTTGTCCGGCAAGCACCCCGCTTCGTCCGAAGATTGATCACGGTGGATGAACAGAAAGATTCAGGATTTTATACTGGTTCGGGCCCTCGAGATCGAGTAATAACACTACGTCCAGTTGCTGCTTGTATTATCTCGGTGAGTACAGATTACAATGATGTAACAAATACTCTCGGGTGGATTGGTTAAGATTGGGAATACCCTCTATGTGCAGGACCCCCCACAATTTATATCCAGGGAGACGTGCCTTACAAGACAAAACAGATCTAAACCTAGTAGGACTCTAACTATCATCGGGCTTTCCTTCTATGATCCGGTCGTCGTATCTTGTTCGGAGTCTTCTTCGCTTGGAGTCGGTAGTCGGTAATCCTCGCGATCGGGTACCTAGATATTATGGCCTCAACAGTAGCCCCCGAGCTTATCTTGTTCAGAAAAGGTTGATCCTCAAGTAGCCTTCAGGTCTTTTTTGCTCTTCGGGTGATTTGAGGATATGCAGATATCTCGATCATCACTCTAAAATGAGAGCTGGAAAAAGATCCCGAACTCTTGAATGGAGAAGCCTGCATCTGAATGATAAGGTCAGAGAAAATATCAGCCATAATATTAGTAAATAAAGAATATTCTATCTTGAAAACTGAAATGCCAAGGGTTGATGTAGCCTCTGCCCCGTGCATTCAAAACCCACTCCGCACGTCTCCCGAAACTCTATCAGCGCACGCGGCATAAATTACGGCCGATTCCTCGATCCTCATGCAAAGCGTCGCCTCAGGGTCTTTAAATATCAAATCCCTTGGATAGATCTGCACTTAAACTTTCCTCTCTAAGCCTTCTCCCTTACCATACCATGGGAAAGAAAAAAGATCAGCCACAAGTTCAAGTTGCCTCGCCTCCTTTTTGGAGACTCTCCCCCGAACCGCCGTCCGACAAGCCGGAGGACCTGCCGGCGATGACACCACCTCCTGCTCCTCTTCGGGCTCCCTTCCTAGCTCTCCCCTGGTACGGGGATGAAGGAGTCAAGGTCGAGCCGCCAGAGGAGGCTTCGGCAATGGTGTCTCCGGCTCTCGAGGCCGCTGCGTCAAGCATTGCTACCGGAAAAAGACTTGCGTCGCCTTCTCTAGCCCCGACGTTTCCCATCTCCATCTCCTCCGACGACGAGACGAAACGTGAAGTCAGTGGAGCCCGACTGAGGCCGGAGTCCTTAGGTGCAAGTGCATCTTCGTTTTCTGTTCCGGTCGACACCAGCGGCCTTGAGGAGCTCACGCAGTGCCTCTCTGTCTCCCTGAACCGCGAGCTAATCTGGATCCCAGGAGATGGAGTGCTCGTGGACCTCGTCAGCGACTCCGAAGAGGAGGACGCGGAGGAGGCCTCATCGTGTGGCGCCACACCGCCCTGATCCTGGTGGACGATGTTAGTCAAAGCCAGAATCATTATTTTGAATTTTTAGTTTAAGGATAGCTATCGATCCCCTGTGAAATGTACTCCCTCTTGGATTAATGAAGAAATTTCACTTGAGAGATGTAACGATAGTCCCTTTTTCTGTGTTCAAAACTTTCGCGTTGATCTGTTTATGAAACTGCTTGTCCAGAGAATAAAATCCCCCGAACAAGACCTTTTTCCGAACAGACCAACTATTTTAGCATGTTCGGGAAATTTGATCCCAATCAAAGATGATCGGGCTATTTTCTCTGGACATACCGAGTATTCGGTCATTCAAAATTGGTAGCTTCCTAAGTAAGCTATAAATCCCAAATGCATTGTTTTTGACTTGCACAGTTTTTGAAATGATGCCTGTCACAGAGAAAGGAAAGAACCTTTATGACCCAACAGTGGCTGCGGATTGCGCGGATCGAGGCCAGTTTTCTCGGGGTTCGTGCTCCCTCGCGAAACCATAAAACCCCCAGGCGCAGCCGCCTGGTCTCCATTTGGGCCTTCATCTTCCTCACTTGCATCTGCAAACACTCACCATTCCGCATCCGTTCTTAGCCCTTCATCCTCTTGCTCCTCCAATCAATCGAGCCAGCTTTCCGCCTCCATGGACTCCTCACACCAATCCTCGTCCGGCGGTGAATCATCGGGGGATCAGAGCAGAGCCGCCGCCAGACGGGAGCTGTGCAGTGGATCCACGATCCACACCACCGATAAATTCTGGGACAAATCCACCACCACGGTGAAACAGCTGCAACAGCTGGAGAACCTCGGATTGCTCCCAGACACTACCACCTTACCTCGTCGCCTTGCCAAAGGTCAGCTTTATCCGACACCCAACACTCTCGAGTTGGTGGCATTGTTGGAGTTCTTCTACTGCGGGCTTGGGGTTTACCCATCAGATTTTTTCCACAATGTCTGCGATTTTTACCAAGTCGAGCTTGTCCACCTTAAGCCAGGCGCCATTAGCATGCTTAGTGTCTTCGCCTTTCTATGTGAAGCCTGGTTAGGGATTAAACCGTCATTGCTTCCGTGGAGATATTTTTATGCTCCTGTATCTTACAAAGAACAACTCATGATTGGGTCAATTGGATTTTCCTTGAGAGATCGGAAGATCTATATCGCCTTCCTAGTGAAAGATTCTTGGAAAGGTTATCAGCGTCATTGGTTTTACATCACCCTCCCCAAGCCTCAGTAGCAAAAGGGAAGCATTTGATGCCCTATCTCAAGGAAGAAACCAAAGTCCTGCCGAGAGTTACTCCTGAGATGCAAAAGCATATCAGTCGGATCTTGGCACTCCGTGACGCCGGCCTGACAGCGGTTCATGTAGCAGAGATTTTCATTAGATGGAGATTTCCGCTCATGACCCATGATCGCTATGCCTAGTCTTTCACGGGTGACAACGACCCGAACAGGATTAAGCCGGATGGTAAGCCTTTTCCTTGTTGTTCAATAATATTTTTGAGATCGTTCGGTCATTTGTGATATCATGACTCTTAACCAACAGTTGTCCCAGACCTGGAAGTGGCCGCTCACTTGAAGAAAATGTTGGGCGCCGATATCCCGGACTAGACAGGCGTCCCAGCACCTTACAGCGCTGACAACCCTCTTCTAGAGGTAAACTGGCTCTCAGAAAATTTTCCTTCTTGCTTAATGTTCATATGATATGATTCTTTTTCCCAAACAAGCCCCACCTGTCGTTGATGCTCCCGTTCAGGGCGAAGCCATCCATGTTGAGGAGGAGGCAGAACCGCCCGTCGATCAAGGCACCAAGACCCCGACCGTCGAACTGCCCGAACCATCGCCTGCTATGGAGAAAAAGAACCCGAGCAGCACCAAGGCGATCATTCCCCGAACTCGCAAGCGCTCTCGCAACGCAAGCATGGAGAGGATGACTCCGAGTCCGGGATCTCTTGGTGTGCCCAAAACTAATGAGCTGCCGCCCGATCGTGATCCACCTCGCCCTGATGACCAGGTACCAAGCATGGTCGTATTCGAGCGTTTATTTGCGGCCTTTGATCGCATAACCAAAGCTAAATGTGTTCGGGAGATTTCTCGTCAGGAAATTCGTCCAACCCCACGACCATCAAAGGCTCCCTCTGGCGCCAAGAAGTTCAAAGTCACACTCCCGACGTCCGAGTAAGGGCTCTGACTTGTTTAGTTTTGCTTGATCGCCTCTCACAGGGAGAATATTTTTAACTGTTTGTTCGGGAACTCAGGCCTTCCAAGCTTGCAGCTTCTCTTCCCACTAGGCCATCAGAGAAAGAGAAAACTCCCAAGCCTGACTCAGCAGCCCAGCCCGATGGTGCAGAGAAGAGCGCAGAGGTCACGAGACCTGCCCCGACACCCTTGGGCTCAATCATTACTTCGCTCTCTACAGCTAAAGAGCAATGGCGTTCGTTAGACGCTCGTGCCTCTGCTGCGGAAGTGTCGATGACCAGACTGGAGGCCCAAGTTGCCATTCTCCAGTCTGAGAAAGAAGGTACTTGTTTTATATTACCATGTCTGTTTTTGGTCCTTATCCCGCAAAATATTGTTTACACACCACCTCTGATTCTGTAGTTGACTCCAAGAGCATTGAGGTGCTCAAGAAGAAAACTCAGATCCGGAAGGCAAGCTTGTTGTCTGGGACAACGACGTTGCTGATCTCACCGCCCGTCTTGAAGCTTCAGAGAAGTGCAGCTCGTCCTTGGAAACCAGGCTCATGGAGGGCGTGTGTGTTGCTGCAACACACACTGTTGGGGCCTTGAAAAGCCAAACTCCCGATCTCAATGCCTCACTACTCTCCAAAGGCTTCAAGAGTTCATCGGCGGATGCTCAGGTACTATTTGACAGTCTCGCCCCACTGGTGGACCCTTCGTTAAGAAACTTGGTCTCCATTTGAGTGATTTGGAGGACTCGTCTTAAACTCTATGCTTGTATCCTGTAATAGGGCAAAACTTGAAGGTTTAGCTTGTGATTTGTATTTTGTGAAACATATGCATGCACGTTTTTGCTTAAGTCTTAGAGTTGATCGGTCCTTTTATGGAACTTTTAAACTGATAGCTTTGTCATGGCCAAAGGTTCCGTTACCATGAGCTATTTTGGAATTGTTTAGTTGCTGAGACACGAGCGGTCTTCTTGCACAGCATGATGTTCGGTATCTTAGCTTGTGATTTGGAATTGTTTTGTCATGGCCAAAGATTCCTTGTAGTCATGATGTTCGGTATCTTAGCACAGCATAGCTTTCTTGATTTAAAAAGCCTGATTCTTGCGTGGTAGTAGTACCATAGTAGCCCCCGGGCTGTTTTGCAGTCATGCGAGCATGCTGGAAAAGAGTCTAGAAGTACCAACCACAAGAATTTCCTGATCGTTTGGGGAGCCCCCGAGCGTTGCGCTTGGGATGCGTAGAATTGGTCTGAAAAAAACTTTCAGCGTGGTATCCCCGGCTCTTTGTTAGTATATGCAGTATGGTAACAAAGAGTAGAAATAGAATTGAAAAATAACACCCGAGTGTAAAAGCGAGGGTGAGTAAAGTGTATAGAACTTATCTTTTTTTTGTTGGCGCTGGAGGTGACGCGGATGACGGCTTTATCTGCCAAACTTGCTGGACATGCTTGAACTTGCTTGATTACCTTTGTTTAGGCGTAGAATCTGCGTAATTGATCCATGTTCCAGGTATTTGGCAGCATATCTCCATCTATCTCCACGATCCTGTAAGCTCCTGGTCGGGCGATGTCTACTACGATGTAAGGCCCTTGCCATGGAGAGGACAATTTATTTTTGTCCTTGGTGCGTTGGTCTAATTTGAGCACCATGTCACCAATGCATAGGCTTCTATTGCGAACATTAGCATCGTAATATTGCCGCAGCTTTTGCTGATACTGGGCCACCCTGAAAGCAGCTGCGTCGCGAAAACCGAGGATTAGCCCATCGGTGCGTCTGTCAGGCTCTTTAGTCTCTGAAAACATTGCCACACGTGGGGCTTGTAGTCGGATATTGGATGGTAGAATTGCCTCGGTTCCATACACCAAGAAAAAGGGTGTTTCACCTGTTGCACGGTTCATGGTGGTCCTCATTGACCATAGTACTGTAGGAACTTCATGAATCCATCGCTTATCGTAAGCTTGCGATCTGTTAAAGATCCTCTTCTTGATGCCTTGGAGCACGATGCCGTTGGCATGCTCTACTTGTCCGTTTGTCTTTGGGTGATTTACCGATGACCGATCATGCCTGATCCCATGGTCGTAGCAGAAATCAGAGAACTTTTTGCTTTTAAACTGCGTTTCATTATCAGAGATTATCCTGTTCAGGACACCAAATCGTATGACAATACTCTGCAGGAATTTGACAGCTGCCTCTTTTGTTATTTTTTGAACCGGCTCGGCTTCAACCCATTTTGTAAATGTGTCGATGCCGACGAACAGAAATTTATACCCCCCGACGGCCCTTGGAAAAGGCCCGAGGATGTCTATTCCCCATGTGGCAAAGGACCATGACAGGGGAATAGTGTTTAAAGCTTGCGCAGGTTTAGTTTGTTTCCATGCGAAGAATTGGCATGCCTCACTTCTTAACTAACTCGCTTGCATCTTGAAGAGCTATAGGCTAGAAGAAGCTCTGTCGGAATGCTTTCCCTTCTAGATACCGGGGAGAAGCATGAGATCCACATATTCCTCCGTGAATATCATGGAGCAAACTAATGCCCTTGGCCCATATGATGCATTTGAGGAGCATTCCATTGCAGGTTAGCTTGTATAACCGCCCATCAACCAATTGATAGTTCTTGGCTTTACGATGGAATTTCTCTAGTGTCACATCATCGTCGGGTATAGCTTGGTTTGTGAGGTACGCCCGGATTGGATCCATCCAATTCTCCTCGTTTCCAACTAGAGTGGCAGCTCGAGCCGTATCGACCAACATAGACTCCTTGACAGATTCATTGGTTATAGAGACTGTTCCCTTGGTGGGCGCAGCTTTTTGGTTCGGTAATGAAACCGACACAGATGGTTCAGTAAGAACTTCAAGTAACACGTTATCTGGAAGCCGTGTGCGTTCGGCAGCTGCCTTTGCCAGCTTATCTGCGTCACTATTGTACTCCCTTTTGACGTGTTGCACTTCAAGTCCATCAAATTTGCTCTCCATCCTCCAGTATGCTTCCAAGTATTTGGCCATGACATCGCTCCGCGCACTGTACTCTTTCGTGACCTGCTTTGCAGCTAACTCGGAATCCCCTTTCACGAGAAGCCTCTTAATGCCTAAAGATGCAGCTATGCGGAGTCCTGTCAAAAGCCCTTCATACTCGGCAGCATTGTTAGTAGGGGTTGGATCAACAAAATTGATTTGTAGCGCGTACCTGATGACGTCATTGTGTGGAAAAATCAGGACCACCCTAGCCCCTGTGCCCGCTCTGCAAAAAGCCCCGTCGTAGAACATGGTCCAGTGTTCAGGATTTTGGGTGGTCTCTTCGGGTTCGGGATTAGTCCATTCTATGATGAAATCTGTCAGAGCCTGTGACTTGATGGCAGTTCTGGGTATGCATTCAACGTCGTAAGCCCCCAGCTCCACAGACCATTGTGCAATCCTACCCATAGCATCCTAATTATGTAAAATGGTGCCTAGGGGATAGGTTGACACGACCTTGATCTTGTGGCTCAAAAAATAGTGCTTGAGTTTCCTGAAAGTCATTAGAGCAGCATATAGCAATTTCTGAAACTGAGGGTACCTTATTTTTGCATCATGTAGCACCTCGCTTACGAAGTAAATGGGGTGTTGTGTTGTTGACTTCTCTGTTGGCCTCTCGACCACCAGAACTGTACTAGCAACTATTGGTGTTGCTGTACATATAACAGCATCTCCTCTTTTGGCTGTGGCGGGACCAGTACGGTCATTTTCCGCAGGTATTGCTTGAACGCCTGGAACGCCTCCTCTGCTTCTGTGGACCACTCAAAATGATCAGTTTTACGTAGCAACTTATAGAATGGCATACCTCGTCCGCCTGACTTGGACACAAATCGACTCAGGGACGCCATCATTCCAGCCAACTTCTGGACCTTGTGGCGGCTGCGTGGAGACTTCATGTCATCGACTGCCTTGATCTTGTGTGGATTTGCCTCTATACCATGCTGTGAAATAAGGTAACCGAGGAGCTTTCCCGATGATACACCAAAGGTGCATTTGGCGGGGTTGAGCAACATCTTGTTTTTGCGCAAGTTGTCGAACGTTTCAGTTCAACCAGCGATCAGATCACCCTTCAACCTACTTTTCACAACGATATCATCTATGTATGCCTCCACATTATGGCCGATCTGGCCCTCGAGAACAATGTTGACACATTTTTTATAAATGCAACCTATGTTTTTCAGACCAGAAGGCATCTTTATATAGCAATAAACACCAAAGGGAGTTACAAATGCAGTTTTCTCCTCATCGTCAATGCACATGCTGATTTGATGATACCCCGAATAGGCATCTAGGAAACAAAGCAGCTCACATCTTGAGGTTGAATCTACAATTTGATCTATCCTAGGCAGTGGGTACTCATCCTTCGGGCATGCTTTATTCAGATCGGTGTAGTCCACGCACATCCGCCACGTTCCATTGGGTTTCTTCACCATGACTGGGTTTGCCAGCCACTCCGGGAAAGGGACCTCTCGAATGAAGCCGGCTTTGAGTAGTCGGTTGATTTCTTCGGTAATGGCGTCTCGCTTCTCTGGGGTATATCTTCTTTGCTTTTGCTTGACTGGTTGGACGCCAGTTTGTATGCCAAGCTTATGCTCAATTACCTCCCTGGGAATCCCAGGCATATCAGACGGTTCCCAAGCGAACACATCCGCATTTGCCCGGAGGAAAGCAATGACCTAGGTGGTCTTGGTCGGGTCTGCCTCATCAAGGGCCACCGACTTCGTGCCCGGCTCGCTGCGCTTTACCGCCAGCGTGCTTGGTGAAGCGGCGGCTGGTGACTCGCCTGCTTCCTGTGATGGCGTCCCCTTGAGCAGGGTCTGATCCATCACGGTCTGCTTCTCGGCGACGCCGTCATCGGTCTTTTTGTCCCCCGCGGGCACCAGCACGGGCACTTTTTTTCCTTTGGCCTTTGATCAGGCCTCTGCTGCTTAGGAGGTTTCTGCGACTGCTGCCTTTGTGGCAGTGGTCGGTAGGTTCTTGGTCTTTTTCTTGGCAGGTTCGGCAGCCTTGGCTGGTTCCTGCTCTTCTCCCCTGATCATGTCCATGGTCTTCATGTCACACTGGACCACGCCCTTGCGATCTCCGCAGACGGTGATTGGGCCCAATGGCCCTGGGATCTTGATCATGGAGTAGGCGAAGTGAGCAACCGCCATGAATTTCTTCAAAAATGGCCTACCCAAGATGCAGTTGTAGGCTGATGTGATATCAGCTACCTCGAAGGTGAGGAACTCTGATCGGATGTTTTTCCCCTCTATGAGGGTCACCTGCAGATCGATCCTCCCTAGGGGAAAGGCTTGGATGCCTGGTATGACCCCATAGAAGGGCTTCTCCACTAGAGATAATGACCTCCTCGGGATTCCAAGTTCATCGAAAGCATTGACAAATAGTAAGTTGAGGGCGCTTCCACTGTCAATCAGGGTTCGCCCGATCTTGCGGGAGCCGCCCCAAGGCTTGATGCATAGTGGGAGCAATGGCCCATCGTACAGCGTTTCGGTGTGATCCCTTTGGTCGAACGTGATCGGGACCTTGGACCACCTCAATGGCTATTTGCAGGGTTTGGTGCTTGCTATCTGCCTCTCGACCAGCTTAAGTTGGGATTTGGAGGTTCGGGTAGAGCAGCCACTGAATATTGTGGCGATCTCCAGGTCCTCGGGGAGTTGTGGCTCATCGTCACAATCTATGTAGTTTGCATGCCGAGGGTTATGAGCGGCCTGGTCACATGGAGCCCCTTGCTACTGGCTTTCCTCCTCCTGCTTCTGCTTCTTGTACACCGTGCAGTCCATAAAGTGATGCTTTGTTGATCGGTGAATGGGACAGAACATCGGGAGATCGGCAGGTTTGCCCTGGTGCCTGTACGGGGCTTTGTTGTCCACAACCATGATTTCTTTGCCATTGGTCTTGCGCTTCTTGTTCTTGTGCTTGTTCTTCTTCTTGCCTTCCCCGGATGGCTGGCTTTGTTCGGGCTTTCCTTGGACCCGGGCTCAGGCGTCCGCCATCTTGGAGGTTTCTTCCAAGATCCCGTAGAGCTCGGCCACCATCTTCGGGTTCTTCTTGGCAAGCTCCTCCACTGTCCGCTCATCCTTGCAGCCCTGATTAAAGGCCGCAATCACCTGATCATCCACCATGTTGGGGATGGTGTTATGGGTGTCGCTGAATCGGCGGATGTAGTCCCGGAGGGATTCTCCGGGCTTCTGCACACAGTTGAGTAGATCTCCTTCATGTCCGGGGCGTTTGTAGGTGCCTTAGAAGTTGGCTTCAAATGTCTCCCAAAGATGAGCCCACGACTTGATACTGGCCTCAGGCAGGTTCATGAGCCACGCTCGGGCTGATCTCTGGTGCCCGATCGTTGTGATCTTTTTGATGTCGGTCCCATGCGATGTTGTGAGGCATAGTTGTGGGTGGTCTTGAATGTGTGAACGTGAAGAAGACGAAAGACCCCCACGCTTGATCTTGTACCTGTGTTTATTCAGAACGAGGTGGAAACAAAGCAACGGCTCTACTGGCCTTACAAACCAGGAAGCCTGATCTTTATTGGAATTCAAATATATATATTTTTTTTCTTCATGGCAAGCAATTCTTTCAAGGTAACTCGGCAGGCAGATTAAGGGAGACTAAATGCACAATGAGTTTTAGATACTTCCTTGGTAAAATTCCCCCAAGCTTTGATCTTGGAAATGAATGCAAGATTTGAGCTTAAGGGTGCTAAAGATTTGTCCACTGTTCATTTTGCTTCAACGTGCAAATTTCTTCCATGTGACTAAGGATGTTGAAATGTTGAAGTTACGCTCGGAATCCTCATCCTTGCAAAAAGTTAGTGGACAACAAATACCCGAAGGACTATAAAGAATAAGTCATTGTTGCCATCGGGTTAGTTGTTCACATCCACACTTAAAAACATATTGGTCTTTAATATATTAAGCGTAGATCCTGTTTGCCATTTTGATATTTATTTTCAAGTTTTGTTTTTTAATTTTATTTTCACCACATAACTCAAATAAGGATTAATTTAAATTGCATCAACATGATCTCAAGGGGGTTCTGCAATATACTCACAGTGGACCTTCAAAAGGTGATGTACCTCCTTGTATGTTGTGCAACATTGTTGCAGTGCATCCAATGCCTTGGTTTATCTCCAATTTGAATCAAGCTTGATGACTTACCCGTTCGAATTTGAAATCTTTCATGCAGGGGTTAGTCCATAGATACAACCAGTATCTATCCATGCATTTGCTCAAAGGTTCATTAATCAAACTTGACACCATGTTAACTTTAACTAACGTAGGCTATTTAACTTAAGCACCACACTTAATTTAAAAGGCCTATGAATGTATTCCATGGATACATTCAAACCAGAGCATACGAGCATAGATAAAGGTAGCATGAGAACATGATCAATCTATTTTCAAAAAGAGATAAACATGAGTATATGAATGGTGAACTTCGGGTTACCTCCCGGAATGGCTTTGTTTAATGTCAAAAGCAGGACATGACACTTACCTTAGTATACTTACCACCGGCGTTAGATGATGAGTTTAGAATTGCCATCACGGTAATTCCTTAGCTCTTGTTGCCATCTTTGACGGTGACGCTGTCGCACGTGGATTGCAAGTGTGCTCTAAATGTTGGGATGCTCCCAACAAGTAGTTGGCAAAGAGGCAAAACACTAGGATGCAACAAATGTTTTTTTTTGAAAGCGCGTACAAGAACCAAGGATGCAAGGCAAGACGAAACCAGGAGGCATATGGGTACTACCGAGGTGCAACGGTACTGTGGCTTGTACACCCAGATGTCTTAATTCCACTAAGACTCGCCGGCTAAATATTTTTTTGTTTTTTAATGCAATCATGATTGCGAAACAAATATGCCAACTAATTTAAAATGCATAATCAAAACAAATATGCTGGGTGATTGGAAAATACAAATGAGGGAGAAAACAAAACATGATATGCAAGTTGTAAGAAACTCGAGGCCTGGCGTTTCTCAAAGCGCAAACTGATCGACCCTTTTGATCTAAATGACGTGGTGGGAGCCAGTTTCATTTAACCCTATTGATCGGTCTACCAACCATGTTCTGGTAATTAACCGACCCTGTAGGGGCTGCATGAGTTGGACTAGGAACCTGAATAGATAGGTGATGAAAGATTTCCCCACCCACCTAGACTAGGCATAGTGCCCGAATACAGTTCAAAGCCAAGAAGCCACCCATTCAAAAAGAAGCCACAAAAGTTTGCTTGCATATGATGTGCAACATGAATGCTTCGAACCAAATATGATGTGCAACATGAATGTTTCAAAATGCAAGGGATAATGCCTGGTTACCTCCATGCAGGCATTTGGGATTTTTTTTTAATAGCAAGAAGGGATACATGAACTAGCATCACCTATGAACCAAAGATAAAAAATTTTGGCATTAATGGAACTTGTCATAGGATACGTACAAACCTCCCCCACACTTGAATTTTCGTGTCGCTGGACAACAAAATCAAGTGTGTGTCGGCCTCCTTCGAATTTGTTCCATCACCAAAACTTACCAAGGTGTTGTAAATGATGTAGCTCTCATGTTCTTAAGCATCGTATATCTGTGGTTCTTTTCAGTGTCAACCTGTAATGGATAGCGACCAAAAATACCCGAGGGAAAACTTCACCGGAGAACATGCTCTTGCTAGTTTTTTTTATGTGAAAGATGGATGGGTAGTAATGAAAATGAATGGTAAATATAAATGGAATGATGTGATGGTATGGAATGGGGATACATGGGCGAACTCGGTTCGACACCAGTACATCAACCATTCCCCGGCAACTGTGCCAGAAAGCTTGTTGGTATTTTTAATGATCACAGATAAATCCGCAAGCGTACGGATATCGATGTAGCTTTCACCTGAGAGTATTCCAGGGTATCAAATCCACAGGGAACGTGTGTGTACTAGTGATGAGTTAAGAACGACCAAGGACAAAAGGAGTGATAAATGTGTAGAAGGTAGAGAGAGTTATTTCTAGGTAATTCTGGATAATCAAAGGATAGCTCAAGTTGTTTACTGTATTACTTGCTTCGGGATGCCCAACCGTCCAAGCCCGAAAAGGGATGAGAAGGGGGCAAGGCAAGCCAAGCAATAGTTCTGCTACTCTCTAATGCTTCTCATGTGGTGGACTACGTAGGCCGTTAGGGCTGTCACCTCCTGGGGCTATCACTACAAATCCATGGCACTAGGCGCACTCCAAGGTATTCAACATGTCTAGAAATCCATCTACTCAATTAAATACTATCTTAGCTTTGCAAGTACTAAGACACCTATCACAGCGAGGAGCCCACAAGTGAATAAAGTAAAGCTTGAACTTAATTAAATATTAATCCAGAAATCCAAAGGAAATACCCGGATGATACTCGAACCTGAGCCGCATCCGCCGAGGTACAAGAAGAAGAGAGGAGCCGACATCCCCGGCTTCTCTCGGACTCTCGCCTCACCTCTCACCTATTCTAACACTATATTGGATCTTTGCCTTGGAGCTTTGCTTCACTTCTTGTGTGTTGAATGAGAGGGTGGAGCCCTCTATTTATAGTGTGGAGGAGACTTGGGAGAGTGGAGATCCTCCCCTTGATGCTAGAGAATATTCCCCCTCCAATCTCTCTTCTCCCTCCACCTGGCCACAAACCGACGTCCCCAGGGGCACCCACCGACCTCCTGGCGTCGATGGAGGGTAAAACCGCGCAGAACCAGCGAAAACCAACAGAGAACCAGACCCTAGGATAGAAAACCGGAGTAGAACCGCCCTTATCCTTTATCTGTACATCGGTGCAAAGGAAAACCAGGCCAAAACCGGCCTCCTCTGTGTGTTCTGCGCGTCGGTGGAAAAGAACCAGGAAAACCCGAGGGAAAACCGGCCATGGGCCCCTGGACCACTGCCGACCCGAGCAAAATCGCCTGCAGGGCCTTTCCGCATGCGCCACGCGTCCTGCTCGTGAGAACCGCGCAGAGCCGCCTGCGAAACCGGCCCTGAACCCCTCTGGACCGCGCGTCCTCCTTTCCTACGGTGCCATGTAGCCAGGCTGCCGAGCGCACTCCGTGCCCCCACTTGATCCGGCGCTCCTCCACTCGCGGATTGCCGCGTGCCCACGCGGTTTTGCCCCCCTCTCGGCGTAGCGCAGGTATGCGCACTGGTGGATGGGCCCCGCCTGGGCCGCCTCCGCGTGATGGTGCCCTCCGCCAGTGGGCCTCGCCTGGGCCGCCTCCGCATGAGTGCGCGCTTGGCCGCAATGGGCCCCACCTGGGCCGTCCTCGTGACGTCAGCGCTGCATAATTAATTGGGATTTTCGTATCTTTTTCTCCCGAGCTCCAAAATATTCAAATAATATATCCGCTGAAATCGTCTCGATGAGCTCTTCGCAATGGTACAATCTAGTTGAGATTTTGAGATAGTTTGTGATGACAACATTTTTGGATCCTTCTCAAGTTAATAATATTAAATCCTGCACAACACATTAAAACACCAGGACTCATGGAAATAGTTAGTAATAAACCCTACCACTATGTTTGGTGTTTATATTTGACATGTTTTCTACGGGATTTGATGGTCAAAAATAGCACTTAAGGACCATCAACAGCTGCTGCAGGAGCATTCCTCTCCTTGACTGTGGCCACCGCCAAGCTGCTCATCGAGAAGATGGTATCCAACCAAGCTTGGAACGATGAATGCCTCCAAGGGCGTAAGCGTAGCATGCACAAGTGAAGGAGGTGGACATGCTGGCCGCCAAAATAGACCTGATCATGAAGCTCCTTGACGACCACACCAAGGATGGGGCCAACAACAGCGAAGGGCCATTAGACTCGCACATGAATTGTGAAGTCTATGGAGAAACTGGCCATAAGGGGAATGCCGAGACACAGGAGGAGGTGCAGTTTGTCAACGGCAATAATGGGTACCGGCCGCAAGGAAACTGGAACAAGCAACGCCCATTTTATCAGGGAGGTAACACCATTAACTTTTCTCGAACCAACCCTCTATTAAAGATCTGGTCCTTGGTCAGGCCAAGATCAATGAATCTATCTCCAAGAGGCTTGCTGGAAATGACAAGGCTCTGGAGGGCATAAACTCTAAGATTGAGAGTTTGTCCTCCACCTCTAGAGCCAGCTGAGCTTTAATAAAATGCTAGAAACCCAACTTGCTCAGTTAGCCGCTGCTGTTCCTTCTGGTGACAAGGGAAGAATCCCAGGGCAACCAGATTCTTCCTTCAAAAAAGTAAAGGCTGTTTCCACGAGAAGTGGTAAGGCTAGTCGGGGTCCAGTCCCAGCTAACCCTGCAAGAAAAGCAACAGAAGCCAAGAAGGAAAAAGCCAACAGAGGAGGATGAGTTAGAAGCAAAACTAGCACCAGCAGGGAGAACCGCATCACATGAGTTATACGACTCCAACGTCCTGCCGTTCCCTCAACGCCAAAAGAAGCCATCGGCAGACGAACAATTTGCTAGGTTCGTAGAGGTGATTCAAAAGCTAAACATACATGTGCCGCTGTCGGATGCTGTGCAAGTGCTAACCTATGCAACATACTTGAAGGATATACTGAACAACAAATGTCCACTCCCAAGTACAGAGGTCGTAAAGCTAACAGAGGAGTGCAGTGCAGCCATCTTAAACAAAATACCAGCGAAAAAGAAGGACCCTGGGTGCCCTACCATCACATGTACCATCGGGACCCAGCGTTTCGAGCATGCCCTCTGTGACCTTGGGGCAAGTGTCAGCGTTATGCCAAAGGTAGTCTTTGATCGCCTTAATTATACTACATTGTCCCCTACTCCCATGAGATTGCAGTTGGCCGACTCTACGGTCCGCTACCCGTAGGGGATAGACAACGACATCCCGGTTCGCATTTGGGATTGCTTCGTCCCTGTTGACTTCATGGTCTTGGACATGAACGTTAGCAACAACTCGTCGCTCATCCTAGGGCGACCCTTCTTCAGCACTATAGACGCTCACATTAATGTGGGTGCTGGAGAAATCTAGCTCCATATTAATGGAAAGAAGGAGAAGTTTGATTTCAGGCCAAAAGTGGAACAATGCTCATGATTAAAATCAAATATGGGAGGAACAGTCAAAACATCAAGGAGGTGGAAGTCACATCACCAGAGAAGGATAGCTTGGCAAAGTTCATAGACTGGTTTTGGGAGAACACGGTCCCAAAAAGGTGTCACACAAAAAGAAAGAAGCCTACGCGTGGTGCGAAAGCACAAGCAACGAAGACCAAGCTGTTAACCGCCAGAAGAAGGTAAAACATGTATGGCGGGTAAAATCATATGTTTCCTCATCTCTAGGAGTAGATGCTGCATCATCAAGCTGATCCAAACTAGGAGATGTCATCACTCGACGACGTAAAACATGAGTCCTGCGCCGACAGGTACATGAGTCAATGAAATAGCTTGGGGCAGAACCCTCCATCAGGTAAGTTCACGTAAGTTCTTATGAATAAAATTCTTTTTATTTTTCTTTCTCAATAAAGTTAGTAGATGAGAGTTATCTAGGCTAGTCCCTAAATGTCATAAGTTCTTGCTAGGTCTTTATTTTTGGATATGATAGTTGCTCTTATTTCTCTCTTGTACCTATGTTTCAACCTGCTATTCTCCTAAGTCTTGAGTTTGCTGGTTTAAGCATGATCTTTCTCTGCTATCTTGCCAAACTGTGGGTAGCATATGCAAGCTCTAGTCTAAGTTATTGTTGGCTATGATATGATATGATATGATCTGAGTTACCTTAAGCTCATACCATGTAAGACTTGATATCTAGAGTTTTCCTTTTGAAAATAAAATAAAGAGTTCCTTATGGTGATTCACAATTCCTACCAAAGGCCATATTGTTCGAACCCCTATAAAAGCTTCTTGTTGTTACATTGAGTTTTGTCAGGATCATTATGATTCTTAGGAGATTTACTTCATGCTTTTAAAATCAAGATCACGCACACGCCACCAAATATATATGCTATACTTCTATTTTGGGAGTGAGCGTGACACCCATCCATCCACCAAATAAAGGCTCCGCAAAAAGAAAGTATGGTACTCTTCCCTAACACTTTATTGTGGAAAGAGACATGGGCAAATAAAAAACAATATGGACACATGAAGGTCCAAGTATGTAAAAAAAATTCGAGCACATGAAGGCTCGTTGTTAGAAAAGAATAGCCATGTATCTAAAAAAGCAACTCTTATAAGGGAAGAGGAACATACAAAGATGAGCTACCATTTATCATGTCATTCACACATGTGCACTTCTTAATTTGAAAGTATGACTTGATTCTCTTTGAATCCTAGTTTTGACTTGACAATATGTGCACTGCAAGTATACTACAAAACTCTCCTAGCACAAACTCCACTTCACTGAGTGAAATGAGAGTTGAGAGAGGATCTTGGTAAGGAATATACCTTGAGTAATTCGAGAGCATCACCCAAGGAACTCTGTTTTTTTGAAAATCTCCAAAACCTCCTGTTTGATAGTTAGGCAAGGTAGAAAGCAAGGTGCTTGATCTATGTCGTTCTAGCTACCAACCGCCCAAGACAAGAAGAAGCTACAAGCCCCATAAAGGCCAAGGTAATAAGGGAAGTTTATTTTTACTAGCTTATTTAATTCTTGGTAGAATATCTTGCTGAACCACTGGTACTTTTGAGGAGTAATGAGGAAGCAACTCCTGATCCACTAAGCCTAAAGTTCTAGTCTTTGCTCGGGATGAGCAAAGGGCTAAGCTTGGGGGAGTTGTTGACGTTCATTATAACAGAAAATCCGACCGTCAATAGCCTCAGAAAAATGAATAAAGGCTAAGCATAACTTAGGCATTTATACTCAAATAATATTGTAGCATGCATATCTGGAATATATTTGAGTACAGGGACATTGGAGCAAAAGGTGAAGAAGATTGGGCCCAGGCCCAGGTCAGCTGACCTGGCTAGGTCGGGCGACCTGGACTGGCTCCCACTCATGCCCATTCTCCCCTCAATTCAAGAAGCACACCAAGGGGTGATCCTAGCCACTGAAACAAGGTCGGTTGATGTCAAGGATGAGAGATGAGCCATGTGTCACTCCCATGGATTAAAGGGCCCACATCTCAACCCCAACTTACTCAAAAGGGTGTACCCACTGGAACCGTCATAGGGGCCCACATGGAAGCCTACCAGACAAGTGTGGGACCGAAAGGCGGTGGAGCCAGGTCGGCCGACCTGGTCCTACGGCCATTTTGTTCCATCCTTGACCAGTACCTGTAAACCGCCATTGGGATCACATCTGGACCGTGCACGGCTAAAGACGGTGCATCTGAGGGTCAGCCGACGCCACCCCCCCCCCGGCCGACCTGGGCCCACAGCCAAACGGCCTCAACCGCCTCTGGCCGGCTCTACACCGCCTATGGATGCTATAAATACCTACAATGGCCTCCGCATTCCACACACACCAGAAGAAGAGCTTTCCTTTGCTACAAGCTTAGTCTTAGTCTTAGTAGTGATAGTTCTAGTAGTTGATCTTCTGAAGGGCTTCCGGAGGAGTCTTGGTAAGCTCTAGAGTTCAGCTTTTGTATCTCTTTCTTTACTTGTAAGACTTTGATCTTAATGGAATTATCTTCATACTTATGTTGTATGCCTCCACTTTACTCTACTTACATAGCATATACTTCTTATGTCTAGCACCTTATTCAAGCTGACGTATGCTATGACATTGGCTCAATGTGCCTTATGGTTGCTCTGTCTATTAACGTGACAGATAGTGTTGTGGCCATAATACCAGGCTACCCGACCACAAGGATTATCGACCACCGACTCCAAACGAGAGACTCCGAGCAGCACACGGCAGCCTATTCGAGGAAGGAAAGCACAAAGACAAAAGATAGAGTTCTGATAGTTTTAGGTGTGTTTTGTCTTGTAATACAAGTCCCCCTAGACATAAATAGTGGGGAGTCCTGCACGTAGAGGGGAATCCCAAGTTTCATCAATCCACCAGAGGGTACTTGTTACACAATTGTAATCTGTACTCGCCGAGATAATACAAGCAAGCAACTGGACATAGGGTTTTTACTCGATCTCGTGGGCCCGAACCAGTATAAAATCCCATGTTTCTTTGTTCATCTACCGTGATCAATCTTTGCAAGAAGCAAGGTGACTGCGGGAAAAATATCTGCCAAGTAAAACCTTGACAGAGGCGCGCCAGGTAGGTGCCCTCGCATGAAGATTGATCATGCCTATCCCATCTGCTTGTATGGCAACAATCCGTGAACTCGTTGTTCAAGCAAGCAAACATCAAGTAGTTTCGCCGACTCGAGCGAACATTTGTCAAAATCCACCCTTACGGATCAAGCAAGATCCCGATCAAACTTCTGGTTTTGCAATCGTCGAAGTCACAAGCGGGACGACAAAGCTAGTTTCAACAATTTCTTCACTGCCCACATCTTCGTCAGACTAAACTATGATTCGGCGATTTGATCTACTTGTGCGAAGATTCCTACAATCCGGCGTTCGGCCCGACTTCGACTCGTTATCGTTGCTCCTGCCGACCTCTGCAAGTTACCATCAAGAAACCAAGCTGCAAAAGCTGCTACATCGCACCACCGTATCCATCTGTAAGTTGCGTCACCCGTCAAGTGGATGATTGTACCCTAAGCTTATTTTCTAATCTTCCTCTGTCGTTTATTCCTTGAATGCACATGCATGGATCGCTAATGGTTTTCTAATCAATCTCTCTCTCGTTTACGTGTGTGTGCATGACCGAGTTATGGACTACGAGCCACTCCATGCTGCCGAGGCTGCCGACCATGCATGGGTAGGAGGCAGCGCCGCCGTAGTAGGACATGAAGAGCAATCAAGAGCATCAGACTTGACGAGAGTCCTCCACACATCACCATGATGGATGCGGCGAGCCGCCGAGTCGTGAACTACCGAGTCGCCAAGTCTTCAAGATCGCGGCCAAGGACTCCCAGGACACCACCGGCACAGGAACACGCAGCTGCTCACCTGGGTCATGCCGGCTGGCTAGCAAGCAGGCCATGGGCACTTTGAAGGATGACCGACCTGATCACATCAGCGACGCCGATCCACTCAGTCACGATAACTATGGTAACGCTCGGGGGGTTATCAATCCACATTTATATGAAGACGACATGTCGTTTCTTCAACTTGGACAACAAAACAGCTAAGTCATGTTTTAATATTTTTTCTCAATTATTCTATCAATATTTTGATTTATACATCTGTGATAAATAAATATGAAACTAACAATAATCTTGCTTAAATTCGATGACGAGCGGCTATGTTTAACACATACGGGCATCAAAGAGATTGTTGAACATCTCGCCCTTAGTATAATTACAAACGCCTAAATTGAAACTGAGCAACAAAATTATCTACTCCAGTTAGATGCAATGAGACTTAAATTTATTGCGGGCGTATAGACAGCCTTTTTCTATCGAAGTATATACTTGAGGCTCCATCGCATACCCGAACACATACTCAAATCTCAAAAATTCAAGCTATTCTAACTCATCTCCGCTTGATTGCTAAAGAGTCCATTGTGCTTGATGGAGCACTCGATTCCAAGCAAGTTTGAAGCCCATTCGAAGTGCCTGACCATAAGAGAGTCCAAAGTGCTCGACGGAGTGCTTGATCTCGAGTAGGTCCAAGGTGCTCCATTATTCTAGAAGTGCTTGATCGTAAGAGAGTCCATTGTATTCGACGGAGTACTCAATCTCGAGCGAGTCCAAAGTACACCAAAGTACCAAATCATGAGAGGGTCCATTGTGCTCGACGGAGTGCTCGACCTCGAATGATTCAAGTACTCATTAATACCAAAGTACAAATCATGAGAGGGTCCATTGCGCTCGATGGAGTATTCGACCTCAAATGATCCAAGTACTAAAATATCGAGGTGACATCATGAGAGGGTCCATTGTGCTCGACGGAGTGCTCGACCTCAAGTGAACAAAGTACTCGTTCATATTTTCCAAAGTGCCATCACAAGAGGGCCCATTGCGCTTGGCAAAGTGGTCAACCTCAAGTGATCAAAGTACTCATCAATAATCAGCAGTACTGCCACAAAAGTGTCTATAATATTTGCCCAGTATTTGGTCTCAAGTGTAAAAAGTACTCGTTCTATTTTCAACAAACCCGAGTATAATGTTCGGGGGAATTTCAAAACATGTTGCCCCGAACATAATGGTCGGGGGCTATAGATTCATGACGCTTTCTAGTCATTCCTACAACTTTAACTATCATATTTGTGAATCAATTTATTATTTTATAGATTACTTGTTACTAGCAATTGGATCGCGTTTCTCACGCTCAACACTACTACAATCAACATGTCTGACATATCAGATAAGTTATTTCAAGTTTTATTTCGTGCAATTTTTTATCTACTTTTGCTATACTCTCTATTTGGTTACTATTTAACCAAATATAGAGTCAGGAGCTACTACAATACTCATATCGTAGCACCAAATGTTGCTGATCTAAAGCAAAACTAGCTATTTATCAAGTGCACTTGTTTCAAGGGACCAACGCATGGAAGACCGCCCGAGTCTCATCTGCTAAACGCCTCAAATAAACACTATGTACTACCAAAATAGCCGGAACAAGCTAAAGGGCACGTCATTTGGTTATATTGATCTCTACAATATTCAATTTTACTATGTCATTTTCTTATAATATTTTTCTTTGTATAATCCCACAAGTGCATACTTGAGGGCTGGTTACCAATTATTTTGTTTTGAGAATTTGAAACAGAATATATTCAGAGGCTGATCCACCCAAACACACATTCGGGGTTTCGACGCCGACATCGCCATCTGCTAGCATGGCTCTACAACAACAAACAGAGCGTGTTTTTCTGAATATCCTGAGCGATTCTGGATGTTCAAAGTCTATTGCATGGAATACACAGCACGGCGGACCGCTCGAGTCCCGAATGCTAAAAATTTCCCAATATGAAATAAACATTCTAGATAGCCAAAGGTAAATGCAGAAAGCCACCACATTTATACACACAACATATCAACATGCTTATTGCTAATAAATCCGACAGCTTAATATATATTGGGGCATGTCCGGGAAGGTCAAAATCAGGATAAGCAGAGCGTTCGGTCATTGGAGGTCCAATAACTCCGATTACCGAACATCGAACTCTTAACTCCTGAAATCCAAATTCCCGAATACCAATATTCCGAACACAGTCAGCACTGCTGGAACAAGAGATCGGGGGCTGACAACCAACTCCCGACCAAAAAAATACTCAGTTGCAAAGTACCTAATTGCAAGGTACCCGATCATGAGTAAAGCCGATGATAAAATTTCTCATATTCAAAGGACTAGATTGCGAGCATCCGATCTCAAAGTGCCCGATCACAGAGTTCTCAAAATACTAAACTTCAATTATATAAGTCTCAACGACTACAAAATGCCCGATCATCAATTCTTAATGTCTAAAGATCTCGAGGCATCTGACACCACAACCCTGTTTATGGCACTTGATTATTTTTGAGCTCATCATCTAGATGCAGGTTATTTTATCTGGGATCTCAATCTTTTCAAATTCTTGGCAAAAGCATCTAGGAATATTTTAAAAATCCTACAAATGCCCAAAGAATAAAAAGACCCGATGAACGAAAACAACAACCTTTTCTGGACAAGATAAGCTCGGGGGCTACTGTTGTGGCCATAATACCAGGGTACCCGACTACGAGGATTACCGACCACCGACTCCAGGAGAGACTCCGAGCAGGACACGGCAGTCTATTCAAGGAAGTAAAGCCCGAAGACAGGAGATAGAGTTCTGATAGGTTTAGGTATGTTTTGTCTTGTAATACAAGTCTCTCCGGACATAAATAGTGGGGGTCCTGCACGTAGAGGGGAATCCCAAGTTTCACCAATCAACCAGAGGGTACTTGTTACACAATTATAATCTGTACTCACCGAGATAATACAAGCAAGCAACTGGACATAGGGTTTTTACTTGATCTTGAGGGCCCGAACTAGTATAAAATTCCGTGTTGCTTTGTTCATCTACTGTGATCAATCTTTGCAAGAAGCAGGGTGCCTGGCGACAAATATCTGCTGAGTAAAACCTCGATAGATAGAGTTGTATTTCTTTATGCAAGCATGGTGTTTGATATAAGAAATACCATTGAGGGCACTACAAGGTTTTCTGTCTAATGCAACACCGGAAAATGGTTGCAATAGACACAATGGCAACGGAATTTTTTGGTTGCGAGGGGTTGCCATTGTAACCGTAGTCTAAAGTTTGCACCACGGTTTATTTTGGCGTTGCCATTGTGTTTCCGCTATTGCAACACCAAGATTATTCTCGCAACCCAAAAATGGAGTTGCAAGTCGTTGTATCAGCAACCACCATAGGTGTTGCAATTGTTACTATTGCCACGTGTTAATAGCATTGCAATATATAGACCCTCTATTGCCACACTACTCTTATGGTTGCTATAGGTGACCTCTCTATTACCATGGTACTATAGTGGTTGCTATAAGTGGCACCCTCTATGGCCACGCCATGCACTGGTTGCTAGAAGCTTCTTCCCTATTGCCACACTACATATTGAGGTTGCTATACGGTATCCCTCTATTGCCACGATATTTGGTTGTTTTAGGTGAAAATCTCTATTGCCACGATCAATAAATGTAGTTGCTATACTTGAACCCTTTTGCCACGATTATTACTGTGTTGCTATAATTTAGAGACCCTATTGCCACGCCCTGTGTTTCTTTGCATGCTGGTGTTTGTTGCTATAGCATATAATTGCAACACCATGCTTTTGCCGCGCTAGTGCATATTACAACGATCCGTTTTGTAGCTTCAAACAATAAAAACAAATTAAACAATATATGATCAATGAAGCATTTAGACATCCATTAACCCAAAATACAATTTATTTGTGCACATATGTAAAGAAAGCATCCAATGTACCTCACACAGCATCAAGTCTGAACACACGCACAAGTGAAACAAATAATGGTATCGAATCGCTAACTAGATTGAAAACATAAGATCTAATGAGGTATGTAGCACTGCAGCCAAGGTTGCCTTCATGTTGATCATCCCATGAATCATGCGCTGCACTCAAACCTCATCATCATGCTCCTGAAAAGAATCATTAACATTAGTACAAATATGCATCAGTTGAATCCACATTTATGGAAAGCGAAAACATGTCGCAGATTTGCATATTTATTAAGCGTGAAATTACTCATCCAAAGATCATAAGTATTAGATTTCATATCTGCTACTCCATAAAAGGAAGAAGCAGATACAATACAAAGAAATAAATGAGTATAAGAACTTTTCATTTTTTTATTTAGATTCTATTGTGGAAAAAATGGATTACAGAAATTCATTGTAAATCTATTAGGAATTGAAGAGAATTGTATGTGTGGTAGATCTAAAGTGACCTTTCATTAACTTGGCAAGAATCAGAGATATTTTTTGTTTGGTTAAAACTTAATATGTCAACTTCTGTCACTAAATCCAGAATGAACAGAGAAATATTCATGTGCATGTTTTTTTCCCAAGAATACTATCCATGTATGTTTAACACCACAGCTTATGAAGCATATAAACATTGTAAAGGAATGAAATCATTTTGAACTAATATGAAGCATCAAAGCTTTGATTTTTACGTGCAACAAATAGATCACGAGTGTTGAGAAACAATTCTTTTAGCACAAAACTGATGAAAATTGATGCAAGAACTCAAACAGTCACGAGGAGGCCCAAGAGTATACATCATATATGCAAACATAAATGATGGCATGAACTTCCTTTTGCAAACATAAATGCTGGCCTGAACTTCCTTCCACAAGGACCACACATGATGGCAATCTCATCTAGTTATCTTGAATAAGAGCCTTTTATAGCACCCGCATACATGGAACATTCTCGAAGTTAAACAATGCATTAAGCAATGCTACCAAGAGCTGATATACTTCTTGTGGTGTCCATTAGAAGTAGTGACACATTGCTGGTATACTTCTTGTGTTACGCTTCAGTAGTTCATGTATATTTCTTTCTATTATGAATCGAAACAGACATGCTGCACTAACTTGTGATATCGTGCTGCACAAAAATGATGTAACAGGAAGAAGGAAACAAGAAAAAGATGCAGACATGGCTCTATGTTATTACTAGCAAAGGGACAATATTTCGATATTCTAATTATCAACGACTACTGATATGAAGGCAGAAAATATGCTTACATGTGTTTTTACAAACAAGAGCAATACTAAAAGATAGAATCGCCAACAATAAAGCTATATTCAGAATTTGGATTATATAATATACATGGCGCCGAAAAGATTAAGACAAGTTTGATTTAGAGTATCTGCAATTTTACGGTTCCTAGATCAGAGAGGTAGTTTGCAAATGTCACACTCCAAATGAGGTGTTCAAGCTAGTGAACTCACGGCATGACTGCTGCATCCATAACTTCTGGCAATGTTTGCAAGACAAGCTCCAGCTCTGCAGGGGGAACCTGCAGTTTGTAACAGACAGTGGCAATTGATCAGACTTTGGATAACTGCAAGGACTCCAATTGGCATTTGTTCTGAAATATTGAAGCTAAGAGTAACCAAGCCGCAAACCCGATAGCCCTTATACTTGATGAGCTATTTCAGCCTATCGACCACAAACAGGAACCCACCCTGATCGATGTAGCAAAGGTCCCTGGTCTTAAGCCAACCTTCAGAATCGAAAGTGCTAGCGTTCACCTCATCGTTGCCAACATATCCTGCAGAGGTTGAGCTCAGAAACATTGCCAGAGCCCTGATGCAGGCGCAGAGCCCCAAACTTAAGCGAAAGATACCATGATGAGCAGCGGGCACTAGATGGTTACCATTCATGACGGCAGTGGGTACTAGATGATTACAACAGGACATGACATGAACAGGTAATTGAGGTCTAGTAAATTACCAGGAAGTCAGTAGCGACCATACCATTTTAGCACAGGGGATACACAGTGGCCCGTCCTCGGAGCGTGGCAATGCGCGCCAGCTGCAGTCGCTGTCGCGGACGGACGCGACCTATGCACACGGGCGGCCTCCGTCGACGGTGACGCAGACGGCCTCGAAGGAGAGCCTGCTCGGGTGCGCGCGAGAGAGAACCGCGACGCCGCCGACGAACCTAGTGTGGCGGCACGGTCGCTGAGCACGGTCGCTGAGCTCGAGGACGAGGACGCGGGGCACGAGCACTGTGGTGGCTCCGGCGGTGGCCAGCAGCGCCGTGTATTCATCGCGGGATCAGGCCGGGAGGGGATCGAAGCGGCGTAGGGAGTGGGGAATGTGGCGGCGTAGAAGGAGGTCGGGCGAGATAGCTAGGGTTTCAGCATTTTATTCATCTAGACATCAACCCGAATCGTTGGATCGGAGATGGACGGCCAGGAGAAGTTGGGCCTTAAATGGAGAATGGCCCTATCTAGGTTTTTCGGCCCATTTAACATTTTTATTTTTTTCATTTTATGGCACCATTGTAAAGTAACACACAAAAATAATTATCCTATACACACCAAATCATTTTTATGTAATAGACAACATATAATTTGTTCTGTAGAATTTTCAAAAAATTTGAAACTTATTTACTATTTTCTATATGTTAAATGAAATTCCTACATAGTTTGGGTCTCCGTTCAAGGTTCGACAAGGCATCCTCGTTTCAATACATCAAAGAGTAGATGTGATTGTATGAAACTACGTGAGACATATATTCATTTGTGAGCAATGTATAGTCCCATTTTAATGAAATCATTTGAAACTTTTATGATGAGGTTCTAGATCCAAAATATGTATAAATATAAGTTATAAAAAGCCTTTTGGAATGTAATTCGAGTCACAGAATTCAAATGTTCAAGTATGTCATTTTTTCGTATATATCAAATTTTAAAAAAGTGGCAGAAAGGGACATTGAACCATATGAGTTTGATAATGTCGTAAAGTTTCAAATCATCAATGATTAGCTATCATTGTATGAATCTATGTGAGACATATTCATTTGTGACCAATGTATAGTCCCATTTTTATGAAATCATTTAAAATTTTTGTGACAAAATTCTAGACCCAAAATATGTATGAATATAAGTTATAAAAAGTTTTTAGATTGTAATTTGAGTCACACAATTGGAATGTTCAAGTATCTTATTTTTTGTATGTATCAAAAATTGAAAATAAAGTGGCAAAAATGGGCTTTGAACCTGAGACCTAACACATCAAACTAGCTAGAACTACCACCACAACACCTCATCATTTATGTCAAGTTGTTGCGTTATGTCTTAGTTACATGTTTAGCACCATTGCATCAATTGCAACCAATGAGGGCCTATTGCAATGAATGTAGATTGTTGCATTAGGTGAAAAACCTTGTAGTATAATGAACTGTGGCTGTCGGGTGATGTGGCGTATGCGGCCGAGTGATGTGGCGTTCGTGGCCGGTCACGTCGCGTTGGCGGCCGGGTGATGTGGCGTTGGCGGCCGGTAAAGTGGCGCTTGCGGCCGGGCCCATGTGGCGCTGACAGCCGGTGACATGGAGTCTTTGTGTAATCATGTATTATTGATAGTACAAAAATAATCGTAATTGTAACTTGATCAAAACTACTTTAGTAGCACAATGGTTTGGTTTGATTGTTGGTCAATCTTGGGTGATGGGTTCGATTCTCCAACCCAACATTTTTTTTGAAAATTTTTATTCTCATCCTCGTGGCCTCTACAACACTTTTCAATAATTTTCTAAGACGTTTACTATTTTCAACTGTTTAAATGAATTTCTACAAGTTTATTAAAAGTAATTACAATTTGAACTACATGTATCTCAAACGGTATTTAAATATATTTCAAGTACATCTGAACTATTGTAGCTCATATTCTGAAAGTAGATGAAAATTTCAAATGTTTGCTAGGGATAATTCAAACTTCTACTTGCAATTTATTACAAAATAAAGATAATAATACCTAAAACTTCTCCAAAAATTATGTAAATTGGAATAGAATCATTTTATGGATGTACAAGCTTGGCATAAAACTTCCATATGATTTTAAAAAAATTAGAGCATGCATTGTTCACAAATGGTTTCTTACAAACTCAACTCAAACTATGTCATGGTATGAAGTGTGCCATCTTAGAAACACCACAAATACACTATCACAACCCTTCCCAAGGAGTACTAGGAACATGTAGAGATAAATACAAACCATGTGGATTTAACCGCGACTTAGCCTTTGACATGTAGTGCATTGACCTACAAATCTATCCACATCCCTTCTCATCTTTGGCCAAAAGAAATGACCAGTAAGTATATCCTCCGTCTTTTTGGCTCCAAAATGTTCCATCAAGGCACCTACATGCGCTTCCTGCAACAACAACAAACGAATGAAGCTAACTGGAATGCATAGCTTGTTAGATCTAAACACAATCCCATCACTAATGATGAATTTGTTCCACCCTTTCCCATCTTTACGATGCAGCAACACATCTTTAAAATCAGCATCATTAACATATTAGTCTTTAATTGTTTCTAGTCCAAAGATCTTATGATCAAGTTGATTCAGCAAAGTATATCTTCTAGACAAAGCATCAGCAATCACATTTTCTTTCCCTTTCTTATGCTTAATAACATAAGGAAAAGATTCAATAAATTCAACCCACTTAGCATGATTCAGATTTCCTTGAATACGAATATGCTTCAATGATTCATGATTCAGATTTCCATTTGTGATTTATTTTTTTGGTAGTAGTTTGTAGCAACACTCACAAACCGTTGCAATAAGAACACCATATTGCATCCATTTAGTTGTTTTGTTGCAACAGACAACTTACAATTGCAACGCCAAAGAAGGTTTTTGCAACCCTAAAAAGTCGTTGCAATAGGTTCATGCTATTGCATCTACATCAAAATTTCTGTTGCAATAACCATCTGTCAATTGCAACACCACAGGAAATTATTGCAACCCAAAAAAATCGTTGTAAAAGCACCAAACAAAAGCAACCACTGTAAATATAGTGGCAGTATCATCGAATTATTGCAACAAAAATCAGTGCTAATGCAACTCCAAAATAGCGTAGCAATAACACGAAGTGATTTCAACCATAGCATAGGATAGTTGGCATAGCACACCCCTATTGCAACCCAAAATCATAGCTCAGGCAACCATTTTTGTCCGTTGCATTAGAGGCACATATTGCTACCATTTTGGGCAAAGGTTGCGATTTGGCCCCCCATTGGCAACCAAAATAGTGGTGTTGCAAATGTGTAGCGTGGCATTAGCCAGGAAACCTTGTAGTGGGGTATCGCTACCCCACGGATTAGTAGAGGTAGGCGACAGGTGGTGACAACCATGTCCATCCTTTGTAATCTTCCATGTTAGGGAGATGATATTAGGCCTTTATGATAAGAAGTCCTCCTGTCGTCCCTTGATGAGGAAACCATTGGACACCTTGATATGTCCCCTAACATGTGTCCCTTGTATGAGCTTGTATAGGATAAGGTTGTATATCCAAGTCCCATTTATATGATGTTCATGAATCCCTTTATGATCTTTACTAATGTTCTATTCACTAAATAAGACTTACTTAATGATGAGCAATGAACTTTTGTGTCTCACTCTATCCCCAAAATGTTATATGCTTTACCCCTGCTTAGACTTTGGTAGATTAATAATGTTGTAAGTAAATACATTGTATGACGCCCCTCTTTAGCTAAACGCTTTTCCTGCGGATAAACAAATAACGATACTCTGGAATACTCTCAGGTGAAATGCTGCAACGTACTTCTGTGCGCTTGCAGAATTATGTAAACGTTAAGAAATACCAACATCCTGCAAGAAATCGAAGAACTAGCAAGACACTACTACAGAAACAACATCACAGGCGGTCGGGAACTGGGCATCACAAGTGGTTTTCACAATCGGCACTGAAAAAGCGGCATGAAAATCGGATTAAATTGATTTTTACGGTCGGTTGTGGAAAACCGACTGTGAATAATTTTGAAAACCAAAAATCAAAAATCAAATAAAAATGTTAAATTGGTGCAAAAAAATTTTAAACACATGGGAGGCCACCCCATGAACTGAACACACCATCTTGCTTCGCGTGTAGCCTTCCCTACCACTGCACCACACCACTGCTTGTGACTCTATGCGTTTTTGTATTAACCGCGCTGAACTTTTATAAAATTCTAGAGTCCACATCTTTGATCCAATTAGGTTGAAACTTTTTGTGGTAGTTACTTACATGCACTTACAATATCAGAAAAATAATATAAAAATAAAAAATAGTTGTACAAAAATTGATTTATAAGTGCTAAAAACTCATTTAATTCATAAAAAATAGCAAATCATTTCAAAAAAACTTATATGCAGTATGAAATATGTAAAAAAAATATTGATATGTCATATGAGAAAAAATAAGTTTTAGGATGTACAAATATCAAAGTTTGCCTTGAGATATATGAAAGAGTGTGAGAGACGTATGTGTTTATGAACAATGTATAGTCTAATTTTCTTTAAATGTGTTGAATTTTTTATGAGAAGGCTATACAGCTAAAAAAGGACTCCATGACAATTTTCATAATGTTTGGACAAGTTTCTGATACTATTACTGATACTATTATTATTTTCACAAGTAAAGGAGTAAATTAAAGTGTGAATTATACATAGCAAACCTATTGACTTTTCATATTTTTTTAGGATCTCTAAACTAGAGCATATGCCCTTAGATACTATTTTTCTAGTATTTGGTAAGAGCTAGTTAAGAGATATGTAGTTCAAATTTGAGTTACTAAGTATAAGTACCTAGAAATTAATTTAATAGTTAGAAAATAGCAAATTATTTCAAAACAAATCCAAAACTCCTCCATGGAAACATATATTTAGTGTAAGATATTTAAAAATTATGTCTATGTAATATGAGCAAAACTAAAGTTGTAGAGTGTGCAAACTAATCGACGTTGCACTTCTTTAATATTAAACATTTTGAATCTTTATGATTTTTTAGAGACCACATCTTAGATCCGATTGAGCTGAATTTTTTTGGTTGTCCCTTGTGTGCTCCTAGTCCAACAAAAAATATCAGAAAAATAAAATAAAAATAAAAAAATTATATGTTCTGTAGGTTAGAACCGGCTGTGAAAATTCACAGCCGGTTCGTGGCTAAAACCAGCTGTGAAAATGGATTTAATTTTCACAGCCGGTGCAAGCCACAAACCGGCTGTGGAAATAATTTTCACAGCCGGTCTACTCACTAACCAGCTATGAAAATGTATTAGTGACACTTTTTGAAAACCGGCTGTGAAAATAGAATAATCAGTTATGTAGTAGTGAGAACAAGTATCGAACAAGTACTGAAATTACTAGATGGAAAAGAAAGGTTTCAATCTCAAATACGGTGGGGTTCTGAAGACAAGAAGATGAGCGGCTGATCCAACACGCGCGCTTACAGGCAAGTAGCAAAGGCTAAACTTGATCTAAACAAAACCCAAGTGTTGTCAATGGTGGTTAAGGGCTATATGACAGGGGGGAGGTCGACCACAGGGGGCTGGGGTCGTGCTCCAACCCTAGGACGCGTCCTTAATGGACCGAACTTGACACACGGCCCAATGGGCCAAAATAAGGCGACGCAGTGCCATGGAGAGATAAAACTCCAGTCAATGATTTGACAATTATGGCCGGCTCAGAAAAGATATGGACATGAGTCCAGATCCATATGAAAACTGACTTCATCATGGTTCTAGGAAGTACTTGAACGCCCCAATCGGAGTCCATATGCGACCGTGGCATCCGTCATAAGTTGGTGCTGTGCTGAAGTCTGAATCCAGCCTGCGCGAATCCATTTCCCTTTCAGCCCTCTCCATGGTTCCTAAACAAAACAAGAGTGCACGCGTCTCCATGGTCTAAACATGATGGAGATGAGCTTAAAAAAGAACCCACCTGATGATTAAGTTGACGAGCACAACCACGAGTAATAGGACCAGCAACAAGTGGTACTTGCGCAGGCGTGGATGTATCCTGGGTAGGCGTGGTTGTATCGTTGGTGCTGATGTCCTCATCATCTCCCCTTCTTGCATTCAAGTCATCCTCAACTCAAGCTCATCTTTAGCTCCCAAATATGGCTTCAAATCTACAATGTTAAATGTTGGACTAACCCCAAAATCTGCAGGCAAATCAAGCTTATATGCATTATCATTAATCTTTTCTAACACTTTAAATGGTCCATCCGCCCGAGGTAACAATTTAGATTTTCTCAATTCAGGAAACTTCTCCTTTCTCAAATGCAATCAAACTAAATCTCCAGGTTCAAACTTTAATTCCTTTCTACCTTTATCACCTGCAAACTTGTATTTAGCATTCATGCGCTCTACGTTTTCTTTAGTTGCTTCATGCAGCTTTAACATCAATTCAGCACGTGTAGTAGCATCAACATTTAGTTTCTCAGAAGATGGCAAAGACTTTAAATCAATAGGAGCATGAGGTAAGAAACCATAAACAATCTGAAACAGGCACATTTTTGCAGTAGAATGCAATGAATGATCATAAGCAAATTCAATATGAGGCAAACATTCTTTCCACATCTCAATGTTCTTCATTGTGCCCATAACATAGTAGACAAAGTTCTATCCACAACTTCAGCTTGACCATCAGTTTGGAGATGACATGTAGTAGAGAACAAAGCTTAGTCCCCAATTTTGCCCATAAAGTCTTCCAAAAATGACTAAGAAACTTAGCATCATGATCAGAAACAATTGTATTAGGCACACCGTGCAAGCGAACAACTTCTCTAAAGAACTAATCAACAATATGAGTAGCATCATTAGTTTTATGACATGGTATGAAGTGTGCCATCTTAGAAACACCACAAATACACTATCACAACCCTTCCCAAGGAGTACTAGGAACATGTAGAGATAAATACAAACCATGTGGATTTAACCGCGACTTAGCCTTTGACATGTAGTGCATTGACCTACAAATCTATCCACATCCCTTCTCATCTTTGGCCAAAAGAAATGACCAGTAAGTATATCCTCCGTCTTTTTGGCTCCAAAATGTCCCATCAAGGCACCTACATGCGCTTTCTGCAACAACAACAAATGAAACAACAAATGAATGAAGCTAACTGGAATGCATAGCTTGTTAGATCTAAACACAATCCCATCACTAACGATGAATTTGTTCCACCCTTTCCCATCTTTACGATGCAGCAACACATCTTTAAAATCAGCATCATTAACATATTAGTCTTTAATTGTTTCTAATCCAAAGATCTTATAATCAAGTTGATTCAGCAAAGTATATCTTCTAGACAAAGCATCAGCAATCACATTTTCTTTCCCTTTCTTATGCTTAATAACATAAGGAAAAGATTCAATAAATTCAACCCACTTAGCATGATTCAGATTTCCTTGAATACGAATATGCTTCAATGATTCATGATTAGAATGAATAACAAACTCTTTGGGCCATAAATAATGCTACCAGGTTTCTAATGTTTGAACAAGAGCATATAATTCTTTATCATAAGTGGAATAATTCAGAATAGGCCCGCTCAATTTTTCACTAAAATATGCAGCAGGTTTGCCTTCTTGCCACAAAACACCACCCAAACCAACTTCACTAGCATCACATTCAAGTTTAAAAGTCTTATTAAAATTAGGAAGTTGGAGGAGAGGTGCATGTGTCAACTTATCTATCAGCATGTTGAAGGAGTTCTCTTGTACATTCCCCCAACTAAAAGGCACTCCCTTCTTTGTAAGCTCATTCAATGGTGCAGCAATGGTACTAAAGTCCTTCCCAAAACATTAATAGAAACTG
>CM014270.1:38545755-38573416 GCA_004135705.1 Alloteropsis semialata
AGGCACCAAAATAACCGGAACAACACAAGGCTAAGAGACTTAAACACATAGTGTTTGTCAAGTAGTTCTTGCACTTGCCGCTGAATTTCTTTTATTTCCTAATTTGGTGCTCAGTCCCTCATATAGGTACCAGGCCTGCTGGTATCTCACTTGGAAAAACATCAGAATACTCCTGCAAAATGTTAGCAACAGCAGGAGGCAAAGAATGTTGCATCTTGAATTGGAATCAAACCATCCTTACATACCAAAGCGTAGGCAATAGAAGTGGAAGCAATTAATTCATTAAATCAGATTTAGTAGCAAGCAAGCAATGTCCTTTTAATCGTATCCCATCCTTCTTATTACCAACATATTTCATATTTTTATTCTTCTCAGTTTTAGCTTTTGCAGCTTTAGCAACATCATCATGCACAATTGCCTCGGGAGACATAGGAAGCGAAACATTTTTCTTGTCATGGTGTATGAGAGAATACTGATTGGATCTACCATGATGCTTACAATCCATATCAAATTGCCAAGATCTACCTAGCAGAATATGACAAGCTTCCATAGGCACGACATCACATTCAACAACAAAATGATATGAACCTATAGCAAAATTAATCTATACCAGCTTTGCTACCTTTACCTTACCACTGTTGTTCAGCCATCAATTGTGATATGGATGTGGGTGGGGCTTGGTTGTAAATGCAAGCTTCTCCACCATGTCGCTACTAGCCAAGTTGTTGCAGCTACCTCCATCAATTTTCAAGCAGCAAGAACAATCTTTAGTGACACACTTTATTTGGAACAATGTATGCAGCTGATTTTGCTCTGCCTTCTCCATTTGTGCATTGAGCACACGCTGTACAATCAGGCTCTCATAATGCTCAACATCCTCTGTATGAATCTGTTCGTCTGGTTGCTCCTCACTACCTGCATCGCCAGCCGCAAGCAAAGCAAGTATTTGTTCATCAAAATCACTAGCAGAGGAATACCCACCATCATCCTTTGCCACCAAAACACGCTTGCTAGGACTGTCACGTTACACATGTCCATAGCACTTGCATCGATGGCACTGAACATCTCTTGTTCTACCTATGGACGCAACCTAAGAGGCACTACCGGCTTGTTTTGGAGCGGATTTGGTTGCTGAATTTGTTGGAGTAGCACGTGGTTTGTTGCTGGAGGAAGGTGCACGCCCTGTCAAGGAAGTAGTAGTGTGCTGCTGGCATGATGTAGATTTTCCTGCAGAAATGTTAGACCTTGCACCAACACATCGTCCCTACACTTCCCTTTCAGCTTTACAAGCAAGATGAAAACATTTTGTTATGGTATTATAATCTTTATACTCAAGGATATCCTAAATTTTTCTATTCAAACCACCCACAAATCTAGCAATAGCACATTCCTCAAACTCCTATAAGTTACAACGCAGCATGCCCATTTGTAATTCCTGATAATATTCTTCTACACTTTTAGTACCATGTCTCAATTTTTGCAACTTATGTAACAGATCACGTGCATAGTAAGAAGGAACAATCTAGCCCGCATGACCCTTTTCAAAGCATCCCATGTTTGTGGAAAATTATTAGGATTTTCTTGCCATGTTCAATCCACCAAATAGAAGCAAAATCAGTAAATTCACTAGTAGTATCCCTAACACGTGTATTCTCAGGAAATTCATGACATGTAAACTTTTAATCAACAACAATCTCCCAAGTAATGTATGCATCAGGATCATATTTATCATCAAAAGGAGGTATCTTAAATTTAATTTTACTAAAAGCATCATTGTTACCATGTACCTCACGTCGGCGAAAACCACACATACGTCTACGATTATGACATAGTCGTTGGCATTCAGGAGCTTCTCCATCGTCCTGTTTAGTATCAGCAACATATGCATCCCAATTATCCTCGAAATTAACATCCTTCTTGTCGTACTTGTTGCCATCATCCTTCTTACTGTCCTCATCATACCGACCAGTGGTTTTAGCATGCATCTCATCAAATCTGTGCAAAAGAGCAGCAAGACTCTTGTCCGTGCGAGCAACGAACACCTTCACCCTTGCAAGCTTGATGTTGGTGGAGATCTGTGCGGTCTCCAACCGCCCAATCTTGTCATTCGTCACCAGCAAGTCATTATCAATTCCTTCATTGTGCTCCCTCGCCAACCTTTAAAAATGTTGTATGATTCTCATAGTGCAATGAGACTGTGGAATATGTTGTGATGATGCATCACCATCCTCTAATCCTGTCATGGTTAGACAAACAGAGACAACAAAAAAACAAGTGACAGGATAAAAGCCCTAAAACTATTAGGATGTAGCTACTGCAAGGTGCTCACTCTCAACCTGTTATACAAACTCTTACCAGTTATTACCTTGCTCAACAGGAGGGGACGGCCAACAACAAGTCTGCAAGCCTTAAATGAAGTGTATCGGTGCCGCAGTAACAAGACTTGTCAAGTTGTAGTCGAATATGTGGAGCTATAGGTGGGCTGCAACAAGGAAGAACTAGCACCATGTTAGTTATAAAAGCATGCTGAATAATAGTTCAACGGCGGTACTGTGTTGGTCCTAGCCTAGACCGTGCTAGAGGCGCGAGCTTGGAAACAAAGGAAGTCACAACACAACACAACACAACACAACACCAGAAACAATAGGTAAGCACAATGAACAACCCCTTCTTTTCTTTTGCTTCTTTTCATTTTTTTTCTTTTTTTTCTTTTTTAGGGGTACTCAAAACTGAATATATGAACACACGGGATCCCAAAAGTCTAATCAGCACACACACTTTTTCCAAAAGTATAGGGGTATTTCGGTGAAAAGAAGACAAGCCTGTTCATATGAAGTACTGCTGCGTGAACAAAAGATATATAGACACAGAGTGATAGCAGGCACAACCATGCAAGCAATTCGGTCTTGTAATGTTAACTGAGTACAACTTGGATTTGCACCAGCAACCGTGATAGATATTAGGAACCACAGTGCAGCAAAACAACTCGGATGCAAAACTGATTCCAATTCAAGCTTCAACACCACGAGCGTGGGCAACTCAGATCCTAGTCGGACTTGAACAAACAAGATGTACTCAGATTCGGCCACAGAGAGATAGGCTATGGTGGAGCAACTCAGATCCTAGTCGGACTTGAACAAACAAGAACTCAAAACTCTAAAGGAGTAAAACTAAGATCAGCAACTCGACACAACCGATGCAACCAAAAACTCAACAAGCCCTAACTAAGCAGTACTAGCAAAGGCTCAAAGGGTATATGGGATTGCTGTAACCTAATCTACTATTTTTTGGGGGGCTTTTCTGGACTATAGGGAATTAAAAAAGCGAAGGGGTTGGTAGTCTCTCACCAAAGAATCTTGCTCTGATACCAATTAATGGGAACCCGCTAGGGTTTGTGCCCGATTTTTCGATGAGAGGCGTGGCGATAATTCGATTGGAAGAGATGACGTTCGCGGCCCGACTACAGCCTTCCAAGGAAGCTATGCCTTAGCAACCGATACACCACCTCCTATGGCTGTCATGATCTTGTTGAGCGCATCACCCGGCCACTAGGGCACCTGTCCTGCAAGCAATCGAAGAAGGGAATGAAAGGTTTCAATCTCAAACTCAATCTCAAATATGGTGGGGTTCTGAAGAAAAGAAGACGGATGACTGATCCAACACGCACGCTTACAAGCAAGTAGCAAAGGCTAAACTTGATCAAAACAAAACCCATGTGTTCTCTATGGTGGCTAAGGGGTATATAACAAGGGGGAGGTCGACCATAGGGGTCTGGGGTCGTGCTCCTACCCTAGGACGCGTCCCTAATGGACCCAACTTGATACATGGCCCAATGGGCCAAAATAAGGTGGTGTGGCACCTTGGACAGATAAACCTCTTGTCAATGATTTTACTATTGCGGACGGCTTAGAACAGATATGGACATGCGTCTATGTCCATATGAAAACTGATTTCATCATGGTTCCAGGAAGTACTTGAACGCCCTAGTCCGAGTCCGTATGCGACCGTGATGTTCGTCATAATTTGGTGTTGTGCTGTAGTCCGAATCTAGCCAGCGTGAATCCGTTTCCCTTTCGGTCTTCTCTATGATTCCTAAGCAAAACAAGAGTGCATGTGTCTCCATGGTCTAAACGTGATGGACATGAACTCAAAAGAGAACTCACCTGATGATTAAGTTGATGATCATGACCATGAGTAATAGGACCAGCAACAAGTGGTACTTGTGCAGGCGTGGATGTGTCCTGGGTGGGCGTGGTTGTATCGTTGGTGTTGATGTCCTCATCAGCAACTTTTTCAGTATGATCTTGGCAAGATTTTGCACAGATTTTGGGAAACTTTTGGCCTAAGAAAGAGAGCTACCTCTTTATCTCTCTTTTTCCCTCTCTCTTCTCTCTATCTTTCTCTCTGCTCAGGTCAGGAAGCCATGGTGGGCCGGCCACCTGGATAAACTTGGCTCGGTAGCCAACCATGGCCTGAGCACCTCCAGCATGCCAAGGTACTCCCCCCATGACGCCCCAATCTGAGTTTCTCTTCTCCTCCATACAACCCTGCACCTCCATGGTCGCCAATGGATGAGCAGCTCAGCCACCACCGGTCCGGCCTGAAAGTGCATCTAGGCCCTATGTGGGTTTTTGTGAGTTTGATGACAAAATGATTAAAGGTCTAACTTATTTGCTTTAGGTGATGAGCAGGGAATTCTCCTTATGATTCATTATGATTAATATTCTCATTACAATGTATGGTTATTCATTGATACAAGCAAGCAAGACTTGTTGTAGTGAAGCTAACCTGGCTCAGCCAGGTGGCACCTAGGTCAGCAAGGTGAAAATAAATTCTAGATAGAGAAGCTAACCCGGCTCAGCCAGGACTAACCCAGGTGACCCAGGTGTCAAGTCAAAACAAGCCATGATGAAGCAAAGACTTGGGGATGTGCTATGTGGGTCTTCAAGACTATGAAATGACTTGTTTGACAAAGAGAAATGATATAGCAAGACTTCATGTATATGAAATAGAAGGACATGAGCTTATGTAAAACATATTGGTCTTCATGATTGGAAGTTTGCAATCTATGAGATATTCTTTATCAATCAAAAACAAGCATTTGAAGAGTCTTTCAAATGGGAATTCACTATTGATGACAAAGCAAAGCTAAACTAAATAAGGCAAGGGTAAGTGGTGAAGAAACAAAACGAGATGACTAGAGCGAGGGACTAAGCAAGCTTTGGTTAAGCGATGGCTTATGACCATGTGCATATTGCTAAGGTGAAGTGACTAGTATCCAGGGGGTTTCAAAGTATCATATCCAAGCTATATCAAGTAAGGCAATGCAATGCATATATATGTTATGGTTGATAAAAAGAGTGACTTAAGGATTAAAGTGAACTCAATCATATGCTACGGAAAATCCTAAGTTACCAACTCAAGTTTGATCTGCTCAATTGATATGCAATGTTGAAAGCCCTCAAGTGAAGAATATTCAAGTATTGGCATGATCTTCAACATACAAGCTCAAGTGGTTGAAATATGATTTATTTATATGTCTTGAGTATAGATATGCCATACTATCAAGAGGGATGCAACATTGGTTGATAGACATTCACTGAAAGTGCTCAAATCAAACCCATGAGAGTCTAATTGAGAGAAACTAACTTAAGTGGGGGTCTTCAGGCCAAAATCGGTCTGACCGGTTTTGGGGACGGTCTAACCGGTTCCTTGGCTCTAGGTGTCTAACGGCTAGTTAAGTTTGAAAACCAGCTAGACCAGTTTGGCAAAATGGTCTAACTGGTCTTGTCTGACAGAAAAACGGCTAGTTTTGTTGGGCTTGAGTATTTATACCCAAGAGCTACCCTTTGAGGGGTTGCTGGTTTTGTGCGTGTCTAACATCTTCTTGAGGCCAGCTGAGCTCTCCCCAACCTCTCTTTGTGAGATTTGAGTATCCTTGTGAGATCTTTTGAGTTGGGTTGAGAGAGAGACTTGTGTGTGAGCTTGCTGAGCAATCTAATCTTAAGCACTTGTGGTGACGTCGAGAACCTCGTAAAGCATTTGTTACTCTTGGAGCTTTGCTGCTAGACGGCTAGGCAACGTCGTGGAGCACATGATCTTGTTGTGTTTGTGCCCCGAAAGTTTGTATTACCCATCCTCTTGGTGAGGAACACTAGCAAGTAAACTCAATCCTCCTTGGTGGTTGATTGGGTGACGAAAGGGTTATGTGACTACCCAGCTCTTCATGAGCACCTCAACGGAGACTTGGATTCACAAGCCTGTGTGGAAAGTGAATCTAAACTTCGGTAAACAAATCCTTGTGTGTTGTCTCCATTTCCTTACATTTGTCAATTGTAGCGTTTACATGTAATTCCGCATCTATCTACTTTTTTGTACTTGTGCTGTGTGCAGGAGCTTCATAAATACACTTGGAAACACATATTGAAGCTTGTCACCAAAAGTGGTTTGTGTTAGAATTCTTAGAGGGGCAGAACTTCATTTATTTGCTTGCTGTGTGACCATAACCTGTCTGACCGGTTTCAGGAACTGGTCTGACCGGTTCCAGTACTTACAGGAGGGTTTAAGTATTTGTAATTGCAGAAACGCCTATTCAACCCCCTCTAGGCGACATCAAGGTCCTTTCACCAGGGAGAAAAAGGGGCCAGGCCAGAATAGAGGGAGGGAAAGGAAATGGTTTGAACTTTATTTGGAATTGATTTGAGATTTTGAATAGCATGTGGATAGAGATTTGATTTGGAATTCAAACAAAGATCAAACAAAAACCAAATGCAAAAGAGTATGAAATGTAACATTCACTTTTTGTACTAAAATTAATTATTATTTAAATAATTAAGGCCATAATTTAATTAAGAAATTCATTAAACACTTAAGAAAATTCTAAATTAAAAACCATGTTGCTTACATTGTATTGTGTGATGGAACTTGGGTGTTACACATCACAGTTATCAAAGTTTCGCAGCTAATACCAGTGCACCACAAGGCTAATAAACTGCACGATAAGGATCAAAACAAACAAACCTTCGCTTAGTAAGCACAAGCCTATTGGTAATGGATGCCATGGGTGGGGAGCATGAGCATGTTGGCGTCTCGGCAATGGATGCCTTGGTGGGCAGAACCCCATGGCAGAGGCATGTCAGTGCTAGATTGTCTGCAAATGCGCGCACCGCCTCCACAGCAAAAATAGACCCTTAGGCTTCATTGTCAGCAACGGTGACACCCAAGCCTCTCTAGGAAGAAGACATCGGACGTCTCCAGCAAGAAGTCGTCTCGGAATGCCCGCCTGTCCAGTCGCCCGCATCGCCTCCAGCATGTGCTTTTGCGCCTCCAGCATCCTCAGACGCCGACGCCCTTGATGAAGTTGCCATACCGGGAGATCCTGACGACCTGAAGAGCGACAGTGATGGGCACGAGCGTGACGCCGGCCACGAGCGACACATCACGAATCTGAGAAGGAACGACGGCGGGTGGATCTGAGAGGAGGAGAGATTAGATACCAGAGCGCGGGAGCAGCGGCGCATGGGCCGGTCAGGAAGGAGGCGGGGAGCCGACGAGGGCATCATAGATGGAGGTGGTGGAGGAGGCCAGGTGCAAGCGGTGTGCAAGCCGTTGCGCCACGGGCCCACCATCGTCGTAGTAGTGAAACGAGGAAGAGGACATGGAGCTAGGGTTTGGGACTTGGGCAATCGGCCGGAGGACCGGGACAGCAGCAACTACGAGAGGACAGGAGTGGCACGGCGTGCGGGGAGCTGGGGAAAGAGGGGAACCGTGCGAGGACCAGGAGGGAGCTGCGGAGCAGTGGCCAGGGTGGGGGGAGGAGGAGGCAGACCAGTTGTGCTCGTGAGCGAGAGAGGAGGATATTGAGATGGGATCTAAGCGTGCTGTGTGCGGTAGCCGAAGGCTGAGGGACGATGGATGGAGGAGGAGCTAGGGTTTTAGCATGATTTTATGCCATAAGAGTGCGATTAGAGCCATCGGATCAGCAATGGACGGTTAGGAATAGTTGGGTTGTTTGGGCCGAAACGGCCTTGTTTGCTTAGTGTTTTTCTTTTCTTTTTCTATTTAATTGCACCATTCTGAAGTAACACATTAAAATAATTAGCTTATATATTTGAATATATTTTTATATATAAAAGAATACACATAAGTTTTTTGGTAGAAATTTTAATAATATTGGAACTCATTTACTATTTTTGATAGTTTAAATGAATTTCTGTGAGTTTCTAAGAAATAATTGCAATTTGAACTACATGTATCTCAAAAGATATTTAAAAAATTCTACAAAAATATATTTTAAGGACTTATGTTCCACTATAGCTCATATCCTGAAAATGGATGAAAGGTTCAAATATTTATTAAGGACAATTCAAACTTTTATTTACAGTCTTACTATAAAATATTGATGATTAACCTAAAACATCTCCAAGATGTTTGTAAATTTTCCTGGAATCATTTCATTGATATATAAGCTTGTCATAAAAACTCCCAAGATTTTAAGAAAACTGAAGTATACATTGTTCAAAAAATGGATAGATCTGTCACAATGTTTCATACAACTCTAGTCAAACTTGAAATTTATACACCCTGAAGTTTTTCTTGCTCATATACTCAAATTTAGACACAACCTTAAACATACCCTCCTATTAACATTTTTCGATTTACATAGCCACTTGTTGTGCAAAAAGTTCTTTTCTATTTTTTGAATAACAAATTAAGACAAGTCATATGTAAATAGGCCAAGAAATAACAATTAACATACAAACATATGCCATTAAATGAAATATCCTTATTTTAGAAAAAATCAGGAAAAAAGAATCTTCGAATTTAGAGTTCATATGAGGGAGAAATACAAGTTGCAGATTTTAATTTCAGATTAAAAAGAGAAACATGAACCATATATGTGTTCTTCATCTCAATACACGTGAAAAACATACAAATACCTCAACAGTCAAACCACACCATTGTCTTAGTGGTCTGGCATGCTCACCGCATAGACAATGCCGAGGGTTCGATTCCTCATTCTGCACCATTTTCTCCCCATTTTCCTTTTTATCCCAACCAGACCATACTGTACAAAATAGGTGAAGCCTGATGTTTCACAAATTGATGCGTAATGCAGTGGTAAGGCATATGAATGGATTGCCGGAGGTCTCGTTTTCTATTCCCTCATCTTCCTGCTCTCTTTTTTCTGGTGCTCTGCTTACTTTGGTTAACACCCTTCTTTTTGGGCCACTTAGTTAGTGCCATGCTTTACATTTTTTTTTGATTTACAGTGGATACCTGGGGATACGAAGTCTGGTGCCCTGCTTACTTTGTTAACACTCTTCTTTTTGGGCCGCTTAGCTGGTGCCATGCTTTACATTTTTTGCTTTACAGTGGATAGCTGGGGATACGAAGGTCGCTGGTATGAATCCAGTTTGAGCACACATTTTTTTTACATTTTTTATCTCTGTCTCTGCAACTTTTTTTTTACATTTTCGATCACTGTCACTCCAACCTTTTTGTCTATTTTTTATTTTTTCCTAATTTTTCCATACATAACATAATCATTTTTAATTCATCGATTGTGACAAATTTATTAAAACATCACAGCGTTGTGGGGCGGATTGTGACAAATTCAACAAAACATCACTGTATTTTGGGGTCGAATATCCACCAATGCACATCCATGACGGGAAATAGAAAAACGTCATAGATGAGTGCCGTTCGTGATGTTATCTGGAAACATCATAGGAAATTCGTCTTAGATCAGCAGGTTTCTTGTAGTGAAGCAATGTCATTTATACTTTCGTTACATTTAAAATTCTTTCCTTTGTTGATTACGCTATCATTAGTTCTAACATGTTTGTCTATGCACTTTTTTAGGGTAGGAGATTTTCTGAAAATGATGCAAATGAATAATTAATTTTGCCCTCTACATCGTACAAGCAAACATACTAGTGATAAATGAGAACGTCAAAAGTCACTCTGAGCTGCTCTGTGTTAGTGTATCCATGGCATTTGGCTTTGTGAGTGTGCCCCTCGGATTTTGTCTTGGGTCCGCCCCGGCTTGGAGATCCTCACTGGTGCGCTGCCATGGAGGATGAGTGCTCTGCTCTTCTCCGGAATGGCACCTGGACATTGGTGCCATGGCCGCCCGGCCAGAATGTGATTGGCAGCCGGTGGGTGTTCAAAGTTAAGCACAGGCCTAATGGTTCTATTGAAAGATTTAAAGCTTGGCTCATTGCTCAAGGGTTCACACAACACTACGGCGTGGACTACTTCAACACATACAGCCAGGTTGTGAAGCCGGCTACTGTGCGACTTGTGCTCACTATTGTATTTTCATAAAATTGGAGTGTGCAGCAACTCGACATCAGCAATGTGTTGCACCATGGCGTGTTGGACAGGAGACAACCTACATGCGCCAACCACCGGGATTCGAGGACCCCCATCTGCGCATATCTTTGCATTATAGAAGAAAATATAGAGTTGTTTATACAACGCAAGTCTCACTGCCTGCACAGTGCACTTATACCACATACTCCCTCCGCCCCATAAAACATGTCGTTTTAGGATTCGAATGGTGTCCCACAAAACATGTCGTCGTAGCTTTTAGACATCGTCTGGACCCTGAAACAAAAAAACAATCTGCTCCCTTATCCCGTGATTGCCGCTGTGGGATATGGGTACCCCTGGGCCCACTACCGACCGGGTAGACAGTCGACCTAGGCGCACGTCTGATAATGATGTGGGCCGACCTCAGGCCGGCCTACGAGGATTCCTGGCTTAATGGATAAAGATTGATGGAGACGTAGCCTGCAAGGCACACGACGATACACTCGGATCTCGCCCGAGGATCACGAAGATTACGTTGCAACCGACTTAGATTAGTTTTCTAATTATAGCCAGGTACAATTAGAGATAACCAACTTGTAAGCCCTAGGCGTCAGCCTATATAAGGCGGCCTAGGTCGACCCTTTCATTGATTGAATACTCTCTCCTTCATTGTAACCACAAACTCGCCGTAGTTCTCCGGAACCTCGCCGAGCAGCTCAATCCAACACCACCGAGCACAGGATGTAGGGTATTATACCTTCGGGTAGCCCGAACCTATATAATCCCTGTGCCCCTGTGTTACCTCGAGCTCCCTAGTCTCGCGATTGCCCTTTGTCTACAAATCTACCATCTGGATACCCCCGGGTGGACTGCCGGACGATAACTCCGACAGTTGGCGCGCCAGGTAGGGGTAATCGCGGGGCATTACAGCTAGCTCGATGGTAGATCATCGCTCCGTCATCTTACCTGACAGCCTCAAGGATTGCCTTGCGCATCTTGAGGGCATCAGCTTAATCGCCGAGATCCACTCCACCGCCTCCGACTCCTCCGCGTCGCTCGACACCGCCACGCTAACCAGCTCTGTGCTGACCTCTTCACCGACCTCGTCGTCGATCATCGCCCCGCTCCAGTAGCGGCTTGCTTCAGTCACCCTTAGGGATCAGGCTCCGGGCCTGACCGCTTGCCGGAGAATCCCGCCCCCAGACGAGCTCCTCGCTGGGCTAGATCGTGTCCAAGGCACCATCGCCGAGTGCATCGCCATGTCGGAGGAGGCTCTGCGCCGACCTCGCAACCCGCTCCCGCTAGGGTTGCACAACACCTCAGCGATCTACTCGGCCCGGCTCCGGAAAGACATGTCTCAGATCCGATCGGAGATCCCGCCCAAACCAACCCAGTCCCCGGACTGCGGGGAGTTTCAATTCGCTACAAGCGTGCTCCTGCCGGCTCCGGCCAACACAAGCAATGACTCAAGCTACGCCACGCCTCCGGGGCGTGAAGTCTTCGTCTCTGAGGACTCTGCAACTCAGGACAGAGAAACAAACTTGGCCAGGGATCACCGCCAGGAGCAGAACGCTGACTGAGCTCGACGTCGCAATGAAGAAGCCCTGCCGCCTCAGGCAGTGGCCGAGGACGCTGCAGCCGCAGCAGCTGCCGGAGAGATCCCTCTGGGGCTCCACCAAGGCAATGACCTCCTCCCCGGGGTCCTCGCGGAGTCGAACCCCAGAACCTCGACAGGGCGTTCGCCCGAGTACCCTTTCGCACACCCCAAAGCAACATCGCGGCTACATTTGCTGAGTTGGAGCACATGCCCGACACCCCGAAGGTACAACATGCTCGAGCTCGCCTGGAAGCCGCTAAGGATTAAGTCGATCGGTCGTACCGAGCCAGATCCCGATCTGGGCAGACCATCTTGGCTCGCTCCTCAAGCCACCGCTCTGCTCATAGCAGATCGGATAGGGGTCAACCTCGCCAGAGGAATCCCCCATTGTCCGTCGTTGACGAAGAGGTGGCCCAGAACCACCACGACAAAGAAGAAGAAGAACGGTGCAACCCTCGCAACGCGGACCCCCACCGAGATCGCTACCAGGAGCAGCGTGACAGGCGTCAATGACACCACCACCCAGACAACCCCTAGGAATGCGATCTCCAGTATCGCCTGAGGGATAACATCCGGGACATCCGCGCCGACCTCAACGCACGGCATTGCGATCGCGATGCACCAGAACTCGAGCACCGTGAGCGCTACGACTGAGACTATGGTCGACCCAACCGTCAGCCGATCGGGGAAGCAGGCGATGCAGCAGCAGAAGAAAACGAGCATTGTGTAATCCACGAGCTCATGGAACGCGAGCAGTACGATGCACGGTATGGCCCTTCGAGGGATGATCGCTGCCAACAGCATGATGATGCTCGACCCCGACTCGATCAAGGCCGACCTCCCCGTCACAACCACCGCAACGACAGGGAGGAAGTGTTCGATGGCTTTGCTCCTTTCTTCGCCCGGCTCCGTGCCGTGGAATGGCCTGAGTCATTCAAGCCGGCCCAAGTCGAGAAGTTCGACGGTCGCTCTGACCCAAAGCTCTGGCTCAAGACATACTACAAGGCGGTCAAAGCTGCCCACGGATCCAACGACCAAACCGCCGCCTACTTCCCTGTGATGCTAGGCAAGGAGTCACTGCTGTGGCTCGAGGGCCTCCCTCGGGACACCATTGATAGCTGGGCAGACCTCTGCTACGCTTTCACAAAGAACTACCAAGCAAGCTACACTCGCCCGGGCTCCAGATCTGATCAGGATAATGTCAAGCAGAAGAAGGGCGAGAGTCTCCGCGACTACTCCGACCACTTCTTCGACAATTGGAACAAGCTCACCGACGTTGAGGATTGGGATGTCATCGACGCATTTAGATGAGGCCTCATCGACAACCAGCTGTTCCGTACGCTCTTCAAAACCAACCCAACCAAGGTCTCCGACCTGATGGATGTGGTCAATCTGGAGGTCAGAGCCGACCAAGCTGAGTAGGCCCAATTCAAGAACAAACAGAAGCGGGCTGAAGATGACGACCGACTTGAGAACTCGAAGCGCCATGAGCCGCTGCGTGGGCGTAAGGCGGGCCTTGAGCCCCTCGTTGCCTTGGCAGAAGAAGAAAGCCGGCCGGAACCCAGGTTCCTCGCCGAAGAATTCCACGACACACCGAACTTCTAGTGCCCCTTCCACAAGGACACCAAGCACAATCTCCGTGATTGTCATGCACTACTCAAAGAACTCGGCGCCCTGCCGCCGACTAAGAAACAGCGCTACAACAACAACGGCGGCCGCTACAACAACTACCACCGCGATGGCAACAACGGCGACCGGCGTGACGACTACTGTCGCAGAGAAGACCGCGACCGTCGGGACGACTATCGCCACGGCGACAACCGCGACCGTGAGGCCCCGGCCCGTGGCGAAGACCCACGTCATCAAGAAGACGAATGCCGACCTGCAGCCCCAGCAGAAGCACCCAGCCGCGGTGCTAACGGCGACTTCCAGCACGCTGACCGCCACATCAACATCATCATCGGGGGCCCAGTGCCTTCCCGGATAGGCGTAAGGGCCAGCTGCACAAGCGCGAGGTGAAAATGGTCTCCACCAAGCCGGTGGAATATCTCCAGTGGTCCGAGATGCCCATCACCTTCAGTCGTGCCGACCACTAGGTATACTTACCCGAGCCATGGTCCTACCCACTTGTCGTTGCTCCTGTCGTTGAACGAGTCCTCCTTTCCAAGGTCTTGGTCGACGGCGGGAGTGCACTAAACATCACCTTCACCAGCACCCTCAACAGTATGGGGTTCGACTACAGCCGACTCTTGAGCATCGAAGAACCGTTCTTTGGCATCATACCAGGAAAAGCCTCCTACCCGATAGGAAGGGTTGCCCTGCCGGTCACATTCGGCAAGGCCGACAACTACCGCACAGAGTTCCTCTACTTCAAGGTGGCCGACTTCCAGAGCTCTTACCACGCCATCTTTGGCAGGCCTATGCTGGCTTGGTTCATGGCAATTCCGAACCACACATACCTGGTCCTAAAGATGCCGGCGCCCAACGGAGTCCTCTCCATCTGTGGAGACATCAAGACCTCCTTCGAGTGCGATGGAGAAGCTATCAAGATAGCCGAGTTGTCCCGGCAGCTCGGCAACAGCACCTTGCTGGCAGAGGCAGCCCCCCAGGCGGCAACCGGAGAGCCAGTCCTCCTGGAGCAGAAGCAGCAGCCCACGGCGCTGACTCCTGCAGAAGCTCCCAAAGCAATCAGCTTGGGACTCGACGACCCCACCAAGACGGCCCTCATAGGGCCAGGGCTCCCTCTTAAATAGGAAGACGCGCTCACCTCCTTCCTCCGGGACAACTGGGACATCTTCGCCAAGAAGCTATCAGACATGCCAGATGTCCCGAGGGAGAAGGCTGAGCACTCCTTGGATTTGAGCAAGAACGCGAAGCCTACCAAGCAGAAGCTACACCGATTCGCTCAAGATCTCAAGGAGGCCATTAGGGTAGAATTGAATAAGCTCATAGCTGCAGGTTTCATTAGAGAATGCAAACACCTCGAGCTGCTTGCAAATCCTGTACTTGTAAAGAAGCAAAGCGGTGAATGGAGAATGTGCATTGACTACACGGATCTCAATCGCTACTGCCCTAAAGACCCCTTCCCTCTCCCGCGAATCGATCAAGTCGTGGACTCTACGTCTGGCTGCGTGCTTCTATATTTTCTAGATTGTTACTCAGGTTATCACCAGATAGCCCTCAAGACATCCGACCAGGATAAGACAGCGTTTATCACCCTGCATGGCATCTACTGCAACAAGACGATGACCTTTGGGCTGAAGAACGCCAGCGCCACATATCAAAAGGCCATCCAAGGTTGCTTGCAAAGCCAAATCGGGCGCAACGTCGAGGCTTACGTGGATGATGTTGTCGTCAAGACGTACGGCGCCGACTCCCTGATCGCCGACCTCCAGGAAACCTTCAACAACCTGCGCCGCTTCAGATGGAAACTTAACCCTACGAAATGTGTGTTCGGCATACCATCAGGAAAGCTCCCGGGCTTCCTAGTCAGCCAACGCGACATCGAGGTGAACCCAGTCAAGCTGGACACCATATGCAACCTTGACGAACCCAAGTGTAAGAAGGACATCATGAAGCTTACAGGAATGATGGTGGCCCTGAGCGGATTCATCAGCAAGCTCGATGAAAAAGGACTTCTGTTCTTCAAGATCTTCAAGAAGACGGACAAGTTCGAATGGACCCCTGAGGCAAGCAAGGCCCTGGCCGACCTCAAAGAGTTCCTAGTTAACCCCCCAATACTCACGGGCCCGACCCCCGGGGAGGAGCTATTACTGTACATCTCAGCTACCACGCACGTAGTCAGCATGGCCCTGGTCATCGAGCGACCAGAAGAAGGCCACCCATACAAGGTCCAGCCAGGAAGCTATGCCATTACTTCCAGGCCCATGTCATCCGGGTCATCTCGAATTTCCCGCTCGGAGCCATCCTCCACAATAGAGATGCCAATGGCCGCATAGTAAAATGGTCCATCGAACTCGGCGAGCACACCATCAACTTTGAGCCATGGGAGGCCATCAAATCCCCGATATTGGCCGACTTCGTGGCTAAGTGGACAGAGATACAGGCGCCGACCCCAGCGGAGCGACCAGAGCATTGGAAGGATGGTGCCCTCAACCCCGAAGGAGCCGGCGCAAGAGTCTTGTTGATCTCCCCAGAGGGATAGCACCTAAAATACATTCTTCAGATACATTACTAGGCCACCAACAATGGGGCCAAGTACGAAGCCCTTATCCATGGTCTCCGGATCGCGGTGTCACTCGGCTTAAAGCGGTTGATATGCTACGGCGATTCCAAGTTAGTCATCGAGCAAGTCAACAAGAATTGGGACACGACTAAAGAAACCATGAGTGCATACTGTGCAGAAGTCCGCAAGCTTGAGGCTCATTTCTACGGGCTCGAGCTCCACCACGTACTCCGAGAGGACAACGTCGCCGCTGATGTCTTGTCCAAGCTAGGGTCCACCAGAGCCCAGATGCCAGTCGGCGTTTTTATTCAAGACCTGTGCACTCCATCTATCAAGATGCTTGAGGACGGCAGCCCCGTGCCCAAACTGGAACCACCCCCGAGTGGTCCGTTAACCAACGAAGTTCTCCTGGTAGAAGCAGACTGGCGCGCCCCCTTCATCGCTTTCCTCACAGAGAATTGGTCACCGGGTACGAAGGAAGAAATCGAAAATCTGACTCGGCGCTCGACAAACTATGTTGTCATCGGCGATGCCTTGTACAGAAAGGCCGCCTCCACAGGCATACTCATGAAATGTGTCCTCCGTGACGAAGGCATCAGCCTCCTACAGGAAATCCACTCAGGCACATGCAGCAACCACGCAGCCGCCGGGACCCTAGTCGGCAAGGCTTACAGAGCGGGGTTCTACTGGCCAACGGTCCTATCTGACACAAAAGACCTGTTGTGCTGCTGCACTAGCTGTCAATTCTTCCAGAAGCAAAAGCACCTGCCAGCTCAGGCGCTCAGGACGATTCCCCCATCTTGGCCATTCGCGGTATGGGGACTCGACAACGTTGGGCCATTTAAACCCGCTCCTGGCAGATTCAAACAGCTCCTGGTCGCAGTCGACAAGTTCACTAAGTGGATCGAGTACAAGGTCGTAACTGACACCAAGTCAGTTACAGCGGCCAAGTTCATTGAGGAGCTCACCCACCGGTTTGGCATCCCAAATCGCATCGTCACTGACCTGGGATCCGAGTTCATAGGACACGAGTTCTGGGATTTCTGCCAAGACAACTGCATCGACGTCAACTACTCGTCCTCGGCACACCCCAGGTGCAACAGCCAGGTAGAGCGAGCCAACGGCATGGTCCAGGACTCGCTCAAAAAGGCCATGTATGACGACCTCTACAAGCATGCCGGCCGGTGGGCTAAAGAAGTACCTCATGTCATATGAGGCCTACGGACGCAGAAGAGCCCAGCAACAGGATACACTCCATTCTTCCTGGTATACGGCTCTGAAGCCATCCTCCCAGCCGACATCGCCTACGGTGCCCCCACGCATCCAGCACTACCAGGAAGGAGAAGCAGAAATAGGTCAGCAGGTCGACATTGACAATTTGGAAGAACACCGACTCGCTGCATTAGTCCGGCACGCCAGACATGAATAGCAAGTTCAATGGTATCACGACAAGAACGTCTGGGAACGATCCCTCAACGTCGGCGACTTGGCCCTGGGCCGAGTCATGTCCTCCAAGGACAAACACAAGTTATCGGCCCCCTGGAAAGGACCCTTCATTGTCAAGGAAGTCATTTCGCCAGGAACATACAGCCTCCAATGGGCCAACGGTGACCCCGTCCCGAACGTGTGGAACATACAGCACCTCACAAAGTTCTACCCGTAGATGCCTTCCAAGCTATGTACCCTTCCTTTGATATTAATAATAAAGTATTTCTTCTTGCCAATGACTCTGGGTCATAAGGCCCCCCATTAACTTTTTAACCGACATCCAAGCTGATGCTCGGGGACTGGGTCTGACCCAAATAAACCACTCACGATTACAGGGGGAGTCCCCGCCGACTCTGACTCCCAAAGTCCTTGCCCGACCCCATGTGCCCCCCAATGACAGCCGAGCTAACCCGGTTGGTCTGAGTCCCCAATCATGAAACCCTGAGCTCTGTGCTCAACCCGCGTGCTACCAGTGAGTAAGCCTTCCAGCTAAGCATCGCTGAGTGGTAAGCCATCCTCTCCATGAGCAGTGGTCAGTGGGATACAAGGGTGCTTAAACAGCACAAGGCAGTGGCCGATCGGGCGACTCAAAGCCCGAGTCGGCAGGGAAAAGGGTTCACATTTCATTTAGTTAACACAATACTCTATACTCCAACAAATCGAACTTTGAACTACTTATATTATAAGTACTGTTTACATTTACAACTCTTATGCTACGGGCCAAGCTCCTTCGCTACAGCCTCCGCTAACAACGCACACTCGTCCACCAGCTCATTGTACCGCTCGTCAGAGACCCCATCAGGAAGGCCATCGCCGATCGGAGAAAGCTCAAGTGATGGGAAGTGCGCTCGGATCAATGCCAGGATCCGACTACCACAGCCGACTGCGGTCTCCTGCACGAGCTGCGCCGCGCGCGTAGGCCTTGCCTGGAGCCGCTAAACCAGCATCAAGGCCCCCGGGCCCGACTCGGCGGGAATCAACGAATTGGTGTTGAACTCGGCCGCCTGCCGCAGCTCCAGGAGCTCAAATCGGACACCTGCAAATGGGAGTTCCTAAGCATACAGGCCAACCAGAACAGCAGCCGACACAACAGGCGGCACTTACCATGCAGGGCCAGGTCATGCTCGTCCTTTAAGGGTTGGTTGGCTTCCACCAAGTGCTCAGACTCAGTCCTGAGGCGCTTGTTGGCTTCCTTTAGTGCGCCGACCTCCTTCTCGAGCTCCCGCTTGGCCCCAGCCAGCTTGTCCACCTTCCCCTGGAGAACGTCCTCCTTCTTCTTCGGTTCTACAAAGGAACCCTCGTCAGTGCAAGCTACTCGGATCGAAAATCGAGCAGGCTCATCACAGGGACCTACCCTCCGACAGGACCTTCATATCGTTCATCAGCTCCTCGTTGAGCTTGACGACGTCGGCAAGCTCCCTGTCCTTCTTCCTGGGCGTGATTGCAGCAGCTTCGACCCTGGGCGCGACAGTGATACCAACCCCGGTACTCAGCTGCTCCCCAAGCAGGTGATCATCATCATCGTCAAGCGGGGGAGGGCCATTGCCCGGGTCCACTTTCCCAGTCGCTTTGCTCGGCTCCCCGTCCACGCCACCGCCCTCGGGCAGTCCTACCTGCTCGTCGACGGTCGGGGGACTGGTCTCCAAAGAAATCCGCGGTGGACTCGGCGGCCGCGCTTGGTCCTCGGCCAAGGAGCTACTTGGCCTTTGCTCCGGCAGGCCTTCTTCCTCGGTGGTCCCAGGCCTCATACTTGTGATCGGGGACTGCGTCAGCGTCGCTTTGTCACCAGCCCCCAGGAGTGGCACCAGGCCAGCTCTACCTCCATGGCTCCCAAGCCTACATCCAAGGCAGTCACGGCATAAATATGGCAACACAGGCAAACATTCAAAGGCATATCAAGAAACTTACCCGCTCTTCTGAGGGCGCTTAAATGCGACCCTCTGCAGAAGCATGGGCGGTGTTGAACTGAGTGCCGGCACCAACTCTGGCTGTTCCGGTGGCTGCACGTACAAGGTCCCCTGACCACCGGCATTGGCCTAGGGTGACTGCCCCAAGTCTAGGCTCAAGGGGGATCATTCGGCCTCTTCCTCAGCCTCGCTTGCCGAGGGTAGCAGTTTCCTCTTCCTCTTCTTCATGGATTCGGCCCGTGCAGCCTGCCCCAGCATGGGCACCTGCCTCTGTGACGAACCCCCACCAGCCGTCTTGGTCGACCTCAGCACCTTGCGCACTGCTATGCGCCTCTGCCTCCCAGCACCAAGGACAGACACCAGGGTAACTTGATCACCGTCTGAATCCTCCAGGGGAGCCAAAATCTGGTCGTCGGCCTCCCACTCGGCCGGCACCTCGTCCACCACACGAGGCGTCCGGGATGCCTTCTCCGCTGTCATTAGCTTCAATCAGCACAGCGGCTCAGGCTCGCATACTACAGATTCAACACAAATTGGATCAGGAGCATGGGAATCAAACACTTACCGACGGAGGCGGGTTATGCAAAGAAAAGGGCACAGGTGTACCCTGATTGAAGATTTCCCCACGCATAAAACTGGAAACCCTTTCTATTATTTCGGAGATGGACACGGACCGGCTTTGTTCTCAGGTTGGGTCTTTGGCACCCGAGAATTCGTATCCGGGGTGGACCCGGTCCTTGATGGGCTGCGTCAGATGCCGAACGAAGGAAATCATAATGGCTGCTGCTGTCAATTTCCTTCCCTTCACATTGGCTATCAATTGCAATAGCTACTCAGCTTCCTGCATATCCTTGCCCTCTGGAGCAGACTCCCAGTCCGTGATCTTCTTTGGGCGATGGCCAGTTTGAGTCGGCAGGGCCGGGGGGATGGTTGGTGATATAGAACCAATCTGAACGCCACCCCTTGTTGGAGTCGTTCATGTCCAGCACAAAGTATCTTCTGGACATGCCCGGCCTCAAAGAGAACCCGGCCCACCAGTAATCCGGGTCGGCCCTTGCCAGCATCTTCTCTGATCACCTTCATGCGGTACAAGCGCCACCACAAGCCAAAATGCGGTGGGATCCCTAGAAAGGCCTCACAGAGGTGGATGAAGACAGAAATTGCAAGAATGGAGGTGGGATTCAGATGGGTAAGCTCAATACCGTAGTAATGAAGCAGACCCTGGAAGAAATCCCCTGTCAGCAACCCGAATCCGTGCTCAAAGAAGGAGGCAAAGACTACCGTCTCTGTCTCCGAGCGCTCCCACGGTCACGCATCATCCCTAGGAGGCCACCATAGCAGCTCTTCCCTGGGCCCCAGTACGCCACGATGAACCATGTCTTGAAGCTTCGCCTCTGTCATGGTGATTGACCCCAAGCAGGTTCCTGTGGTGGCACTACCCCAGGCACGGAGGTCAGCTCCACGACCTCGTCAGAGGACTCAATCGCCTTCCCCGTGGCGTCCGCCCCAGTGGCGACCGCCGGCGTTGCAGTGGCTCCACCCCTGCTGGCGGCGGCATCCCCTGCGACCCCAGATTGGCTCGTGGGGGCACCGCCATCTTCCCCGCGTCAGCATCACTGCGGCCCGCGGAGATACCCACATCCACCGTCCTCGGCGGCGGCGGCACCTCCTCTCCCGACGCCGGTGTCCCCAGCGATGCCTTCGGGTCCGTCATCTTCGCCAATTGCACGGGCGCAACACAGACGAGTTGCGGCAGCGATGGTGGCTGAACTCCGGCGGTGGTGAGTACGCTGTGGTCTAGTCACACTCACGGCGGCGCTAAGTGGTGGTGGAGGCGCGGGATGATTTTTGATTTGGAAATGACTATGGTAAAAACAGCCGGCGAACAGATCCAATTTATCCCCTTTCCGCCAATTCGAATTACCCTAACGGCGCCGTGACTGACGGACGGAATCCGCGGGGATTCCGTTAATCGCGGACCAATGGCTTTCCGCGCGCCAACGGCTCTTTGCCTAAGGGACTTGGCCAGCCTTGACGCTCGGGGACTCGGCGCTCTAACTCCGGTCAATGGTCCTCCGTGACTCGGCCAGCCCCAATGCTCGGGGACTCGGCGCTTTGACTCCGGTCAACGGGTCTCCGCGACTCGGCCAGCCCCGACGCTCGGGGACTCGGCGCTCTGACTCCAGTCAACGGGTCTCCACGACTCGGCCAGCCCCGACACTCGGGGACTCAGTGCTTTGACTCTGGTCAACGGTTCTCCACGACTCGGCCAGCCCCGACACTCGGAGACTCGGCGCTTTGACTCTGATCAATGGGTCTTCGTGACTCGGCCAGCCCCGAGACGCGCTTTGACTCCGGTCAACGGGTCTCCACGACTCGGGCAGCCCTGTTGCTCGGGGACTCGGCGCTCTGACTCCGGTCAACGGATCTCCATGACTCGGCTAGTTCCGACGCTCGAGGACTTGACGTTCTGACTCCGGTCAACGGGTCTTCGCGACTCGGCGAGCCCCAACGCTCGGGGACCCAGCACTGCAAACCTACTTCTGAACCTACGCTGCCATGTTGGCCCCCGGGCCAGGGAAAACAGAAATTTCATTTTCAACCACTCCATGAAGAAAGATTCATCAGCATACTATACAGTTACAAGAAGAGCCGGTCATGGGCCAGTTACAAGGACAAAAAGCATTAACCGTCAAGATGACGGCTTGGGGCACTCGCCGTGGTGAGGATTGGTGCACATGCTGCAAGCTTCGTCCACATGAGCTCATCGCAAGCTCCCTTGTAGCACCATGGTGACCGACGGTGGGTTAACCCCACTTGAGGGTTGTGTGCGAATGCCTCCAGGTTTCCCTTGGCTCTAGAAGCATTTCACCCTACAAGGCCCTTGGCCCAAGGCAATGCCGGGAGACAACAGGAAATCATCCAGACATTGATCAACACCTCAAGATCTTCGCAAGCACTCTTCTAGCACCAAGCTCTCAAGTCCCCACGGTCTCTCCCCGGTGGATGAGCCCAGTAACAGGTCCCCAACCTATTCACATTTAGTGGTTGATATGCCTATCTTCTGATGAGCGCAAGGCTCCGAGCCTTGGCGTGTATTTATAGCCCTGCGCCAGATGTTCACATGTGACCCCGGTCGCACTGTTCGGCGCATGAGCTTTGCGCCGTGCAGCTGCTCCTCCCTTTGAAGTGCTCAGTCCGCCCTTATCATTTTCAGCTTCATCCAACCACGGGTACGCTCTTTGCGTTCATGAGGGCACTATTCTTGTCACGACGTATGCAGAAATGTGTGGCGAGCTTATCCATTGGGCGGCCTGATTGCCCCGAAGCTCGGTGACTTTTCTTTCTTGACCATTAGCCCGACTTTTCTAGTCGGCCCAATGCTCGGGGACTACTCCATATGGAGAGCTCCTTGCGTCTCTCTCCATATGCCCCATCAGGATGTGTCACTTTCTCAAAGTGGGGCAATCCCTTATGGTGTCCAACTCGGCCACCACTCGGCATCACGCCACTCGGGGCTTTGCCCCCGGTCTCTCCAGGGTCATCCCCAATGGCCTGCGGTTTTCTTTTTTGAGCACCGTCCACCCTTGCGTCAGCCTGCAGACCAAGATGCTTTAGCCGACTGCAAAGGCTTCGCTTCTTCATTAGCACCCCGACACGCGCCTGCATGTTGCTCGAGGACTTGTGGGATATGGGTACCCCTAGGCCCACTATCGACCGCGTAGACTGTCAGCCTGGGCCCACGTCTCACAATGATGTGGGCCGACCCCAGGCCGGCCCACAAGGTTTCCTGCCTTAATGGATAAAGATTGATGAAGGCGTAGCCTGCAAGGCATATGGCGATACACTAGGATCTCGCCCGAGGATCACAGAGATTACGTTGCAACCTACTCAGATTAGTTTCCTAATTGTAGCCGAGTACAATTAGAGATAACCAACTTGTAAGCCCTAGGCCGTCAGCCTATATAAGGCGGCCTAGGTCGACCCTTTCATTGATCGAATACTCTCTCCTTCATTGTAACCACAAACTCGCCGTAGTTCTCCGGAACCTTGCCGAGCAGCTCAATCCAACACCACCGAGTATAGGATGTAGGGTATTATAGCTCTGGGTAGCCCGAACCTGTATAATCCCTGTGTCCCTGTGTTACCTCGAGCTCCCTAGTCTCGCGATTGCCCTTTGCCTACAAATCTACCATCTGGATACCCCCGGGTGGACTGCCGGACGATAACTCTGATAGTTGCCCTTCCATTCCTTCGTCCGTTCATCTCTTTCTCTCTCGATGACGTTCCTCGAGCACACCTCCGCCGCAGTTCCTGCCCACATCGCCCACCTCCAAGTCTAGCTCCTTCCTCGTTCCAGCCTTGCCCACCTCCGAGTCCGACGCATCTCCTTGCCCCATTCCAGAACCAAGGATGGCTCCTGGTGGCCGCCAGAACATATGGAGACGGAGGGTGTTGTGTCAACGCAGCGGCATCCATGGTCGCGGCCGGGATCGGCGTCGAGGTACGTGGTGGGATCGAGTCTACAAGCGCATCGTGGTTGAAGGCAAGGATTTCATCCAAAATACACAAGATGGGGTTGGGGATGAATTCGAATTGATCCCTGACTCAGATGAAGAAGAGGGTGTTGAAGGGTCCTCCATGGTTGACACCGATGATGAGATTGTTCCGGAAACTGAGGAGCAGGATTTTGGAAGAATGCCTAGTGATTCCAGCTTTTCCTTGTTACCCCCTCTTGCTTTCATTACTTCTGTCGTGCATCCCTGTAGTGTGAGGAAGACTCTATAAAGAATCTCTGGTCTATGCTCACGATATTCTGTATGCACATTCTATATCAGCTCATCTATATTTGTTGATATTCTCCTGTGTGTCATTGATTGAAGAGATGCAAAGAAACCTAGATCTAGGCAGTTCATATCAGGGGAATTAGGCGGCTGATTCAGTATGCATATGTCTAGACCTGTTTCACGAACTGCAGCAACAAATTGTTCCTCATTGGCAGGTACATGTGATGGTGCATTGTCTTGCTGGATCCATATGGTCTTATTTGCATACTCTCTAGGCCATTTGGCTTTAATAGCCGGCAGTAATTTAGTTATCATATAAGATCTCATAGTGTCTCTACCCACCTTCATGGTCTTGGTCACCAATATTCCTCTTGGTCTATTGTCACTTCTCCTTTGTGCTGGTTCCTAGTATAATACATAAGACAAATTAGTTTTTAAAAAATGGATTAAACCATCAAAATTAGTTAACTGAAAGTGGACTAATATGCGACCTTTCTTACGGAAGGCCAAACGCCTAATTTCCCATAAAAAATACAGTTCCCATCATCATCAAACCAAGGCATAGAAACTCCTGAGTATACCATCACCTTGTCAATGGATTTTTTATTTTGCACTGTCCTATGTGGGTCCTCTTCATCAGGCAACATGTAAAATGTTATGTTCTTCTTTGTAGCATTGAACCACTTCTCATTTGTATGGACAATGTATCTCATATCAATGAACTTGGGTTTGTTAGCCAAAGTACACTGATCTAACATAGAGAGATACCACCTCAACCCTTCTATTTTGTTTGCTACCTTCAGATAAGGCTTGATTGAGCTAGAGTGTCGTCTTATCTCCCCATCTTTGAAGAACCTATGCAGTGTGGTTTTCTTAATACCAAGCTCCTCTGCTAATGATCTTATAATAGTCCTTCTATGCAATGGAATGGTAGCAATCATTGAGAGGTCCACAACAATCCTTTTCCTACCAGAATTCTTGGGTTTCTTGGAATTAATATCAACTGGAACTCCATATGCACGACATTCTTTTGCTCTTTGCCATACACGTTGTACTGTACTTATATTAATGTTGAACCTTTTAGCAACAATTTTTGTGCTATTTCTTTTTAGTTTTCCGTTGTTACTTATCTCGAGCAAAGCTTCTTATATGTCTCGCCTTTCTCTTTCTTTCAAATCTTTGACCCTAGTTCTCTGATTTGCATGATTGTCGACCTCGTCCTCTGTGTTCGGCAATTCCTCTTCATCAAATACACATTTATCGGTCCCAGGAGGCTGATACACATTTATTCAACAGATAGTTCAGAGCTTACAGCCCCCGAGGGAGCGGGCACTTGATACAAGCCAAGATTACCAAAAGGTAAACCATGGCGACGAGCCAAACTAGGAACCACTCGGGCTCAACAAAGGGATCAGAGCTACGCGACAGTGAAGACATCTTGGGCGGGTCCAAACTCCACAGGCAAAGTCGGGTGTGGAAACGACCACCTATTCAGCATCCTCAACGACAAAGTCCGGGTCTTCTTCTGAAGCAACAAAAGCAAGGGTGAGCACAAAAGTACTCAGCAAGCCCAACTACACCAACGGAGGGGTTAACACAGAATTATGCACATGGTATATCAAGGAATAAGGCTAAGGTTCATTTGCAATAAAGCCAAGTTTTACACATGCAATGGTTCGTCAAGGAATATTTTAGCAAAAGCAGGTTCTAGTAACACAACAATAAGTGGGGGTTGATCCACAAAGGATCCAAGTTTTAATGCTACCGGATTTTCCATCCACCATAGCTCTTCAGCACAAAGCCAGACATTTCCAAAACCAACACACTCCAACCCATTCCCAAAACCTTTGGTATTGTGACCAAGCCATAACTCACCCATGACCGTGGGCACGGCTATTCGAATAGTTTAGAAACTCTGCAGAGGTGTACACTTTCACCACAAGTAGGGTACCACAACACGGTCACCTTAGTGCCAGCGCGGATCCTATCGAAGCCATTACCCACCATAGCCAAAACTGCCTAGCCATCACGAGAAAATAACCAAGAGGGTTTATGACACCAAGTCGGCAACCATGACACTAAGTCGACACTTGGTTTTCCCGCTGCACACCTGCCACCAGACAACTAACAGCCTGGCTAGTGGGATTTAGACTAAGCCCTTGCACCATACAAGAGTCGAGTGGTTGTACGAGATAAATTGGGTTAGGCAAGATGACACATCACCTTGGTTTAAAACCGGACAAAATGGATATCTCCCAACTTGCTTAACCACAAAGGTACAAGCCTCCTTATGGTATTTCACAAAGAAACACCCATCCATCTTATCCAACACTTTCTTTATTTTCAAAACCCAAAACCTATTTTCTTACTCAACACACTCACACTTTTATTCTTTGATAAACCAAGTGTAGTCATGATTGTTTAAGCGAGGAATAACAAGTCCTAAGCATTCTAACAGCGTTATCATCCAAACAGAGCATATCATATTTAGAGATAACTAGGTTGTCAAGGCATGATCATATCAATCAAGGAATGGCTATCCAACCGGGTTTTCAATAATAAAACACATGCAATTTATAAAAGGCCAATAGGTTGTGTTTATAAAACTGGGATAAACATGCATCAAAGGATGGGATTGGACTTGCTGTCTCCAAAAGCTTCCGGGAGTTCCTGCTCGCGGTACAAGTCGTCGGGTTCGGGCTCGCAGTACTCTCCTGCGTACTCCGGCTCACGGTACTGCTCTTCCTCGATTACTCCGTCATCTACGGCGCACACAACAAAACACATAATAAGAAAACAATCAAACCTTTACTGATGAGCTCGAAACAGAAGGTGATTAAATAAAATAGAAAGGAGGATTATTTTAGAGTGATTTGTGTATAGCTCGGCCGAAATAGATGAAAGAAAGGTGTGTTCGAGTTTGGAGAATTTCCGGAAAAGTTTGGCGCATAAAATGACGGGTTAAGGTATGATTAGGGCCTAATTGGGGGGTTTAGGACCTCTTTATAATTATTATAAAGGGCCAGGGACCTTTCTATGAATAACTTTGTATAGTGGAAGGGCCTGTTGGTAATATTGGAAAGTATTTGGGGGCAGTGGTAATGACCAGGGATATATTTGGAAATATAATAAAAGGACAGGGTTTTCTTTGGGAACTCTCCTAAAGGGGGAGGGGTTCTTTTGGGAATAGAAGGAAGGGTAGGGGGTTTTCTAAAAAGGGGCTCTTAAACAAAAGATCCAGGGGACCGGCCGATTGACTCGAGTTGACCGGTATCTAGGGGCGATCTGGACCCTAGGTTTCAGATCGGACGGCACACATTGAAGGGAGCGGCCGGCGGTGGTTTTCAGGCGGCGCCGCCGCGGTTCGCGGCGGGAGATC